>CM061546.1:198598764-199798764 GCA_030864215.1 Capsicum pubescens | reverse complement strand
CCTATGGGACTTTTGCATTCAAAATGATGCCAATCGGTCTGTGCAATGCTCCAGCCACTTTTTAGAGATGTATGATGTCGATATTTTTTGACATGGTGGAAGATACTATTGAGGTGTTTGTGGATGACTTTTCTATGGTTGTGGACTCATTTGATGACTGTTTGGCTCATTTGGCCAATGCTCTCCATCAATGAGAGGAATGTAACTTGGTACTAAATTGGAAGAAGTGTCATTTCATTGTAAAATAAGGTATTATACTCGTAAACAAGATCTCAAAAAGGGGCATTGAGGTAGATAAAGCAAAAATTGAAGTAATTAAGAAGCTGCCACCTCCGGTCTTGGTGAACGGTATTTGGAGTTTCTTGGGCCATGATGGTTTTTACAGGTGTTTCATCAAGTACTTCTTAAATATTGCAAATCCTCTATGAAAACTTCTTGAGAAAGATGTACAAATGGCTCCAAAAGCGGATTTTAAAAAGAAACAAACCCCACATAAGGAAACTCAGAATAAGTCGGCCCGCCCTTCTACGCATCAACTCGGGAATAAGACACTAACTATGAAGAGTCGAGTAGATCCAAGGAAGAGTATCCAATTAGATGGGAAGTGGAGCCTCGTAAGAGCTTACCTCAAGGGAAAAGTAGCCTCGGAGGATGTCACACCACCAAGGACCAATCCAAGGAAGAGAAATACTAGCTAGTCACCACCCCATTTACCGTCCTGGTATGAAGAGGAAGGTGAAGATGATGATGATATTGAGGGTGATGATGAGGGTGAATTAAGCTCCGAGGAGGAGAATGGGGAGGAGAATGCTACAGAAAATAATGGGTCTGAGTCTGGAATGAAAGTGAGAGTGAGGAGTGTGACACCCCAGTTAGAATTCTTATACCACAACCACCTCCCACTCCACTTTCCATTCAGCCTGCTTTGGTACCCATCTTTGAAAGGTGGGGGTACCCCAGAATGCAGGACCTATATAACAAATATATCACCATAAACCCCTTACTAGAAAAAAAAAGAGATGCATCTATCTAGAGAGAAAGTTGACCACTACAAACTTATCTAAGATGCCTACCTTCAACACCCGATTTAAAAAGTATAATTTTGAGTGGATGACTAGGGCTTTGAAATTGTACAATTCAACTTTGGTACGTGAGTTTTATGCTACATATAAAATGGAGCTAAAGAATGTATATCCGCAGGGGCGATTGTGGAAGGGTGGTGACCCATTGATAGATTTGGCTATTTGAGATATTTGGGTGAATATCTCATCTCAGACCATCTTAAGAGTTTTACATAGGCCAGTGTTCCTACCTCAGGCCAACAATGTTGAGTTAGACCATCGGGTAGATGAGATACGTAAGGTGAAGGTGAAATAAATTGGGTAAAAAAACAAGTTTTTTCATTTTTGATAGATGGCCGAGATCATTGTTGTGGACCAGAAGGAGGATCTCTAGGTAGTTAGAGGTATTGGAGGCTCTTTGTCAATTATAAAGCAGAGTTCAAATTTCACTACTGAGGCTTTGTAGATGCTAGTACGTCACAGGTTTAGTACCACTCATGGGGAAAATGTGTTGATCCCTGATAAAGCATCCCTAGTTGCATGCATTATGGAGGGCTATGAGATAGATATAGTCAGGTGGATAGCAAATAGATTTATGATCGGGTGACAAGAATCAACATAGTCATAGCCTTCCTGTATTTGATGACACGAATATGTATAGATGTGGGAGTGCAATAAATCCTAGATATTGATAAGTTTATCGATTCTCGAACCATGACAAACTTGGGTTTGATCAGAGAAGTTAATAACCATTTCTCTAAGGCAGCAAAGATGGGAGCCACTATGATTATAAAGGAAAATAAGGCCATAGAGCAAATGAATGATACTACACGGTTCACAGACATAGGTGAGACCCTATGGAGACTTCCCAGTTCAAGCCTTAGACCTCTATTGATGTAGTAAGAACCTCCCGGATACCGACTCCACCACCTACTGTGGTACCACGTCTATTTACTTCCAGTTTGACCCTTTCCAATTTTTGTCTTAGTGTAATAGTCATTCTTAGCTGAGGTAAAGAAAATATTGAGTATGGTGGAGATGAAAGTAAGGCTAATGGAGGAAGGGGTGAAGCCCTGGGTGGATAGATAGATTAGAGAGAGGATAAGGATGATGCGGACCAGATTAGATGGGATTGAGCATCGTATTAGCCAGAGGCTAAAGGGTATCCAGTCCCTAAATTTAGTGGGTGTACAGGCTGAGTTGGATACTCAGGAAGGCAGTTATGGATCTACAGGATAGACTAGTCCTATCGATTCCTATTATAGAGGGATCCAAGCTGTGGAGGAAGTATAGGATATCTGGGGTATTAGAGACTTTACCCTCATAGATGATATTGATAAAGGTGATAAAATAAGAAAGATAATGAAGAGAAAGAAAATAGATAATGACAATGTTGAGGCTGCAAAATCAGCTAGTATTTAGAGTGAGCTAGACTGGTAGATGAGGATCCATGAGTTAGAGACGGGAGATGGTAGTTCTCAATCTATAGATGTTGTTGATATAAGAAATAGTAAAGCCCCATCACCTGATCCACCATTGGGCTCACCATCCACTACCGGTACCACTATTAATATGTGCATCCCAGCCCTTGCTGGGACCACTGATGCTGAGAGTGGGGCCCAACCTGAGGCCCCCTATTTGACACTACATGAGTCGATGAGTAGTGCTCCCAGGTATGTCTTTGCCCATTATTTTTAGTTTATACATTCACTGGGAAAATGCATATGCTTTCAATTGGGGTGGGGATGTACCTTATAACTACCGCGGGTTGTTGTTACCATGGTTCTTTTCCTGTCGGCTGTGGTTTAAATGTGGAACTAACATGACTAGGATATAATGTATTGTGTTGTGTTATGTTTGTTTTGTGCTATTCTATAATTGTGTGTGTGTGTGTATAATTAGGAGAAAAAATCATACCAAAGGTAGTCGATAGATTTTGTGTGATTGTGCTGAAACTATTTATGAAAAATGATATTGTTTAGGCTAAATAATACGCCTTCTAAATCCTTGTCACAACTGTGTGATGTGTGCATGCGTGCGAGAACTATGAATCTTGTAATGGCATTAGAATTAGGAACATAATAACTGTGGCGAACAATTTCATGAACATGATAGATAGTAACTTGCAATATGACCCTATACTATGTCTGTGAGAGGTAGTTCCCCGTGTGTGCAAAATCTAAAACTTGCCTAATTAGTCTTTCCTAGGTTGTTGAATAGTTGGTTAGGAAAGTATGAGAAGGCATTTTTCAAATCAGTCCACTTTAGCCTAAAATAACCAACCAAATGTAATAAGAATCCCTTGATCCAAATTTTAAGCCTTAATAGACCTATATTTTTTGTTACACCAATTCACCTTCCGATTTTAACTACAATGAACCTATTTTGGACTTGGTCTTCCTTAGACACTATGGTTCTCAACTCAGGAAAATCACCTAAGTTGAGAGTGGTTATCATAAGGGTGCGTAAGTAGAAGTGGTTATGAAGAAAGGGTGTGAGTATAAAAGAAAGTAGTATTGGGTGTGGTGGAAAAATAATGTCAAAAATACAAAAAAGAAAAAAGAAAAAGAAAAATTCACAAAAAGAAAAGAATTAAAAAAAAAACATACCCAACCTAAATGAGCAAAAAGGGAATAAAAGGGGAGAATTGAGGGCGGATTGAATGAAAAGTTGGTAAACTAGTGGATCCAAAGTAATCATAGTACCAAGGAGGCTGAGTAACTAAAAAAAATCCTAAATGTACCATACCATACCCCAAGCCTACTTTACAAGCATGATAAAGTCCTATATTGATCATAACCCGATTGTCCGAAAACTCAGTTAAAGAAAATAAGGGCAAGCCTATGGCATTCTGTGCACATGAATTGGAACTTATTTGTGAATGAGAGCATTTGTTGACTATACCAGAATTAATATATTGATCTAGCTAAGCGATTAGGACTTTTTTATTGTAAAGGTACGTAGGTTGCATTGTTAGGTCTCTTAGCTATTCGGGTAGTGTAACATGTATATACATGATAGTTTGATGTTAATGTGATTCCATCACTTGATTCCCTTATTTCACACAGTTTTACTTCATCGGTATACATAGTTGAGATTTGAAGAGCTAAAAATAGGAGGGGGTAATGTGTTTTGAGCCAAACAAGAGAGTTGACTGCAAAAGGTATCTTAGGATCTTCCTGGTTAAGTAGCGTGTATGATTTTGTTTTGGGTTTTTCTTGAGGACATGCAAATATTCTAAGTTAAGGGTGTTGATGTTTCATGGTTTCATGGAAAATTGGATGCTTAAAACAGTTAAATTATGCATTGACTTAGGTTGTTTCATCGGATATGATGTGTGTTTTGTATATGTTGCATGTAAATTAGGTTGGAAGTGGCCTGGAATGAAAAATGGAAGAAAGAGCTCTGAAAATTTAACGAATTGATCACACTATGAGTTGTTATGTCACCTTACAACTTATAGCCAGACCCATTATGTTAGTAGTGTCAAAAGATAGGCAGGAGGAGTTAAGTATAGACTGGCAGAAGGATAGGCAAATTTAACACGAGCAACTTACAGAGTTAGAAGCCAGGGGGGATATAATCCAAGTGTTCGTCTTCTATTTTTTACAACCTCAAGCACTCAAATTTGGTTACGTATTACTATTGACTTTCAAATCTCCCTATTTACTTTTCCGCATCGCTCGTGATTTTGTCATTATTTCCAACATAATTTAATTCATAAAAAATAAACTTCAACCACAAGTAAGAATATGAAGAAACAACATTTTTTATTGATAAACAATGTGGTTACAAATTGATAAATGAGGTGGTTACAAATCTATTTCTCCCTTGATTCTTCTCTTAATTTTCTCCATAATTCGAGGGTCGTTAGTGGCGTATTTCTTGAATTATCGGATATTGGAGATCCCAAACTTTTTATGAATACCCATCAGTTTATGAGATATTCAAGATACCTATTTCAGAGAATATGTTACCCTTTAAATAGGTGGGATTTAGGTTAAAGTATCCTCTTAGAACTCTAACAGAATTTGGATTCTTCTTGAAGAGTCCCAAAAATTTTAGATGTCTATAAATGCCCCCTACTTCAAGGCTTGTCGGCTTCCATCTTTATTTGGTGGCTACAGATTTACAGATCTGATTTATGAGAAGAGATGAAGGGCATATTTGGTCCTACTAGGTGTGTCAAAATTTGTTCGCAACAAATTTTTGTAGTGCTGAAAATTAACTGCAAGCAAAACTAAAATAAACAAAAAGAATAATTTTATTTAAATGATTCTTGTAAGTACAATTCTTTTGTTTAATTGACTCTTCTCTCCTAAACTTAGAAATGATCTGAGGGCCTTCAGTAGTGTGTTTCTCAAATTATTGGATGATTGGACTCTTATAGACGGATTTCAATCATCGGGAATGTCGGAAAGTGTTTTGTCGCTTTTGAATAATCTCTGGAAAGAACTCCATTTATTGCTCTTTGCTAGAACTTGATTGTCAATGCAGACGTTGTCAATGCTTGTCAAAGTCCTCTTTTCCCCAATCTCCCCTTTTTTTCTCCTTTTAGAATGTTATGTTACCCCCTATTTATAGTTGTAAGGGGTAGGCCTAGTTTCTTGTAATTGGCCAAAAATATGTCATTTGGGACACTTGGCGCCTTTTCAATGGTTGTTGAATTTGAATAAGATTTCCACATCATTTGTATATGTGGTGGCATCTCATTGGCCTTGGATTTGACTAGGATGCCACATCACTTGATGAGTTTAGGCTTCAAGGTGAGATGGACCTTGATAAGGAATAAAATTGTTACCCTTTTAGAATGTTATGTTACCCCTTATTTATAATTGTAGGGGTAGGTCTAGTTGCTTGTGACTGGACAAAAACATGTCATTTGGGACACTTGGCGCCTTTTCACTTGTTGTTGAATTTAAATGAGATTTCCACATCATTTGTACATGTGGCGGCATCTCATTGGTTTTGGATTTGACTGGGATGCCACGTCACTTGATAAGTTTGGGCTTCAAGGTGAGATGGACCTTGATAAGGAATAAAATGAGCTTATTATTTTTTTAAGCCCAAAATAATTTTAGACCCAATAAAATATGGATCAAATTCAAATTTTATATAAATTTGATCCAATAAATTTTACGTGTCTACAGAAGCCCCCTACTTCAAGGTTGGTCGATGTGTAGACTTACCAAAACTTGGTGGTTAGACTTGAAATACTCATGAATGTACTCATGAATATGTTTTCATTATCGTGACTTCAAAGGTATTTGTTTCTCATTGGTGCATCCTAGCTAGACCAATACTTGCGAGTGGTCTAACTAAATTTTCCTCTAGGAACTTTCATATCATGAAAGTCTTAATCAAAGCAACCAATGATTTGTTTGTGGTGATCCTCATTTTTTGTCCACAATCGAGTACAAACTCGATATTATTTCAAGAGTACTAAAAAAAATGACCAACATGATTTTTTTTTTGACTCTTCTTGGATAAGTATGAACATGAGAAATCACCACCTTATTATTTATTTAAGTAGTTTTTACTTGCACAACAATTTGACCCTCTCAATGTATTTGAATTAAAAGGATTAACACAACCCCCTCACTTGACATATTGCACGTATGAAGTAAAAAAGTTGACTTGTTTTTTGTACCAAAGGAAAATATTAAATTTCCTTTTGGTTTCATGTACCAAAGAAAAAATATCAACTTCCCTTTTGGTTTCATGTACCAAATAAAAAAATAGCAACTTTCCTTTTGATTTCAAGAAAGAATTAAAGTCACCTCCAAAGAAATCTCCTCAATATGGTAAATTTCAACTGATTGGCAATTTGAAATTTTCAGGGATTCTCATCTTCTAATTTCAGCACAACATTCCTTGTACGTAAACTAAAAATTCTTCATAAGAGCCTCTATATAAGGAGATGTTATGAAATCACATCAACCATAATCTTTTAAAATCTGTAACCCTTGTAAAGACATCCCTTGGCCTCTTTGTGACTATGTATTTAGAAAACACTGCTGGTGCACTTCAACCTTTTTGGCAGCATTGGTGGACATCATGCAAAGTATACAACCCCCCCCCCCACAACATTAACCGAAGAAGTACATGGAGTGCCCTTCCAGATTTTGAACTTCAAACACTTGCAGAGTAAAAATCATAGCTGACTGTAGGAATGTCCAAATGTTGAACGACTTAGTTCTGGAGAGACTAAACTTGTATTGCTGCGTCATATCTAAAAATAAATGTCAAACTCCTTCTGTATTGACAAGAATCAATTTTTGAAGTTGACGCTATAAGATGTCATATCGTGACTCCAGATAGCATGTTCGTGATCACTCCTCTTTGCTTCTTTTTTTGGTAGGTTCATGAAAAAATGCAAGTGGTATCGATATCACACCAAGCATATACAAACATTTTCCAGATGATTAGTCAGGAACCACTTGAGGCATCATTTTTTGAGTCACAGTTTTCAATGAGCAACAAATAGGTGCTTCACCCATTTTCTCGAGGATTTGGCGAGCAATATTCCCTCTTACAACTTGGAAACGGACACTCAGAGCAACTCTTTTCTATCCTTGGCCAGGAAATTTGTGCCTATTTCCTTAAATCTTGGCATAGAAGATCAATGGTTGAAAACCAAATTTCATGCTAATCAACACTGATATCAGCCATGTCGAACTAAAATGATGTGTTTCTCCCAATGTTGATCATGCCACATCAAAGAATCATGCCTTTGGTACTGACACTTATTGCCAGATTAATGTTTCATGTATCCGTATAAAATCAAGAAGCTTCATCCGCTCAACACTGTAAATGTGTTCCATCTTTATTGTTTTTTTGTGCAAGTTTATGCAAATGGTCTTGATGTCTGACCAAAAAGTTTGACATGATTGATGTTGAACTATTTGGTGCATTAATTCCTTACTGCTTGATAAGAAAGTGACTTGGAATGATCTGATTTCATCCTTGACGATGTTGAAAGTTTCTTTTTTTAGCTTCACTGAGCATGTACTAGGCACACGTTCACAAAAATATTTATTATCCAATGGGAGAACAAAAATATGAGTTGTTTGATTCATTAAAAAGGAATGCAATGTCCTGATACATCTATTTTATCATCTTTTTGCAGCGTCATGATAAATTTTGTATTTTGACATAGGAGTATCAAAATCAGGAGCCATTTTTTTTGTTGGAAACTAGACTCGTAGAGCTACGTCTCACGTGAAAATCACAATCAGATTGCACCCAGGTCGTCCCAAATATTTCCCCAAAACCGATCATCTAATCTTGGTTCGCTAGTTTAATCAGCTTTGCACCGCATCACGATAAATTTTGTATCTCGACGTAGGAGTATCAAAATCAGGAGCCATTTTTTGAGTTGGAAACTATACTCGTAGAGCTACGTCTCATTATGGAATTACAATAAGATTGCACCCAAATCATCCCAGATATTGCCCCAAAACTAATCCTCTAATCTTGATTCACTAATTTTATCAGCTTTGTACAGCGTTACGATAAATTTTGTATCTCGACGTAGAAGTATCAGAATTAGGTAATGTTTTTTTCAATTGTAAAGTAGATTCGCAGATATACAACATACATAAAAAACCATACTCAACTCCCTTATGAATTCATACAGATACAACATAAAAATCAGCTTAGTTCGGAATCTGATGACCTATTTTGCAACATTGAGCGGCTATGATGAAAAATTCATAACTTGGCATAGGAACCTTTTAATCATGAGCCGTCTTTTTTTTCTTCAAAGAAGTCTCTAAGATCTACCACATATGTCACAATAATGGTGGACACCTATACGTATTTATACAAATATACTATATAAATTTTCTTTGCCTTGCTGGTCTCTTCACCTTTGAACGTTGTGGTGAACTTAGCAAAAGAACGTCTATCCTCATGTGATATCCATGTCAATTCAAAGTATTATTGCCGTGCTCAATTTTTCCTCTTTTTTTATATATTTTTAACTCATAATACTAAACTTAGAGTAAAAATACTCCTAAGATGCCTACGTACCTCGGGAGGAACAAGTCATAACGTAGTTTAGGAATGATGAGTTAATTTACTCTCTTTTTTAATTTCTTTTTCTTTCATTTTTCTTTTTCTTTCTTTTTTATTTTTTTTCTAGAGATTTGATCATAGTTAAGACTCATGTGGGCCAGGAGTGACATGCAGTTTAAGATCATGCCTTAAGGTGCATTTTGACTCGCAGTTAAGGCTCGTGCGTCGAGGAGCATTTTTGACTTGCAGTTTAGGCTCGTGCATCAAGGAGCATTTTTGACTTGCAATTTAGGCTCATGCATCGAGGAGCATCTTGACTTGAAATTTAGGCTTATGCATAGAGGAGGATTTTGGGAAAGAATTCTTGTAATGTAACTTTTCTTTCAACCCGTTGTAATGGAGTATTATTGCACTTCAGTTTGGTATTTATTGCCCCTATTGGTTGAAGCAGATTTGCACAATCTTGTGTCGACTTTTGGAAGTTGGAGTTTAGAAGCCCTTGGTCATTTTTTTCTTTTGCGAGCGATCAATGTCGAAGTATAACCTTTCTTGCTATTGGAGATATCATTTTGTATGGATGTGCTCGTTGTTTTCTTCAAGGCTGGAACCCCAATTGGGTCAAAGCTTCCAAATTATAGCATGATGATTTCTTCAAATTTTGGTGATTCCACAGAGGGAATGACTTGCAGAGCTTTTGAAATTGAACCTTTCATATGGTGAAGTTTGGCGCTAACATGATTTGCGTCAACGGTATCACCTTCATCAATGATGATCTTTCCCTCTTGCATTAGTGTCATAATCTTTTTCTTTAGGATGAAGCATTTTATGGCGTGATGACAAATAATGCGGTGAAATTGGTAGTATTTAGGATCATCAACTTTCTTTGATTCTTCAGGTCACTTTGACTTAGGAAGTTCAATGACTTCTTTGGCTAGCAACTCATCAAGAATCCCAGGAACATCAGAATCGGAGAAAGGATATACCCTTGCTTGTAACTCCTTCAAGGTTGGTTGATTTTTTACCTCTCGCATTTGTTGCGTTGGAGCTTTCTCTTTTAACATTTGTCTTGTGGAGGCCTTTGTAAACCTCATAGTTGTTTTGATAGATTACCCAATTTGGTCTTCTGACGAGTCTTTGAATTTTGTAACTTCTTTCCTAAGATAAAAATAGGTAACACCATTCTATGATTTGTAATTCTTAGCTCCATGTCATGAGCCCGCGTAGCTAATTCTTCAAAATTTCAAAGTTTAATTCCTTAGAGGATATACACAAGGCCCCAATACATCATTTGAATACAAACTACAATAATGAAAGTTTCAGAAAGTTGATCCTTGCAGTCGAAGATCAATGTTCGCCAGTGATTTATGTAGTCCACTACAGGCTCATCTTTACTTTGTTTTGTGTTTGTCAACTCCATCATGCTGATCGTATGACGGGTTCTATAGAAACAATTTAGGAACTGACTTTCTAGTTTTCCCCAATAATTAATTGATTTAGACTCCAAGTTCGTGTACCAATCAAAAGCGGTGCCTTTCAAAGATCGAACAAACTGCTTACAAAAAGATCACCATATGTACCAGCACTACTACAAGTCTCAACGAAATGAGCGATGTATTGCCTGGAATTTCCCATTCCATCAAATTATTGAAACTTTGGCGGTTGATATCCAATTGGCATCGGTAAGGCCTTGATTTGCTTGGAATACGACTTTGAGTATCCTACGAAACTTTGTGATGAATCGCCATATTGTGCCTTGATGGTGTTTGCAATAATATCTTGTAGTTGTTGAAATGTTAGAGTAGCCACTTAAGCAGATCGATCATCGAGGTGATTGTCACTTAACTTGATGAGATATTCACCATCAACTTTTTCTTGCGGTGTTAGATTATAATTTGACTCTCCAAAATTGTAAAGATCTAACTTGCTCATAAGTCATGTGATTTGATGATCTTTCTCATCAACAAACTTCTTCAAGGTTTTAATGGTTTGCTCCATAATTGCAAACTTCTCATCCATGCCAACTGCATCAACCATGTAGGTGTTGACTTTCGTTGAAGTTGGAGAATTTGTTAAGTCTTCAGATTCTCCAAAGTTGCAGATAGTTTCAAATGGTTCATCTGATAACATAGATGCGAAGTTTCCCCCAAGGGTTGTAGTTACAGCCAAAATTTAAGATTTTTTCCTTTTCGTCATCTCCAAAATGGTGAGGTACTGGGATCCATCCAAAGCACAAGCGTTGAGATTGGGTCAATTGATGGAGCCAACAAGTTTGATCTCAGTAGACGTGGCAGTAGTAGACTTCTTGCACAAAACTTTATTAATTTTTCTGAAGTCCACTTTAGTAGTTGAATCATGATTTTTCAATTTGTAGAAGGAAGAGATGAAGAGCAGAACTTTTCCCACTGGGTGTGCCAATTTGTTTCTAACATAATTTAATTCATGAAAAATAAACTTCAACCATAAATAAAAATATGAAGAAATAACATTTTTATTGATAAATAATGTGGTTACAAATTGATAAACGAGGTGGTTACAAATCTATTTCTCCCTTGACTCTTCTCTCAATTTTCTCCGTAATTCGAGGGTCGTTAGTGGCGTATTTCTCGAATTATGGCATATTGGAGATCCCAATCTTTTTACGAATACCCATCAGTTTATGGGATATTCAAGATGCCATTTTTAGGGAATATGTTACCCTTTAAATAGGTGGTATTTAGGGTAAAGTATCCTCCTAGAACTCTAATAGAATTTGGATTCATCTTGAAGAGTTCCAGAAATTTTAGATGTCTATAGTCATGTTTGAGAAATAATTTCACGCATTCCTTGTGGGTTCGACCCCAACTTGGTTTGGGCTACTATATTTGACATCGACTACAACATACTTCTTTGGAGGTTAGTTTTAGGTGACATCACTATTCCAAACAAACAATAACATAATCGGTCACTCATAAGCCTAGAAGGTTCAAGATGCACTCAGCAAACAACAATCATAGCTCATACCTATATAACCCCTATACAGACCATAGATATAAGCACCAAACTATCATGCTAGTGATAGGTGATCCAAATGAATGAATTAATACAATTGTAAACCAGTACCATTAACTAATCAAGTGCCATAATATATAAAGTGTATACGCATCCTCTAGCTCAATAGCTCGTAAAGGCAGGACCTACGACGACCATCCTTCTCCGACTTTATGGCTCATGGATGAAGGGGCCTATAGAGTGACACGACCATAAATTGGGTCTTGTCGTATGGGCACCTCAAGCCCAACTTGGATCAAAGATCGCCCCGTTAACCCAAACTAATCATCACATCAATCCACGAGAGTCGGAGGAACTCCAAACATACATTGAGATAGAGGAAACCATTCTAATGGTCATAACTTAAACATGTCTAAACATTTCATTAATGTCAACATACTTCCAACATACCCAAGTCCACAGTCACCCACAATGCCTCTACGCAAATATGAAGTCAATATATATATATATACGTTGAGACATGCCCCCGACAATATCCAAAACCAAATTCAAGACAAGTCAATGAAATAAACTATGGACTATGAAATGCATGACTTCCGAAGTATGGAAGATCACCACTTCAATTTCAATCACATGAAATTCTTGAACACCTTTCATTGCATAGGAAGAGAAGAAGATGTTTCGGCCCCTATGTCGCATAAGGACATAGCATCCGGAGATGGTTAGCGGTTGGAGCGCTAGCATGTAACTCAAGGATAAGGATAAAATATTATCATCATTCAATATCAAGTTATCACATCATATTAAACCACATTTATATACATAAGCATACATATATATAGCACATGCAAATTAAAGGAACAAGGCTTAACAACATTCACGAGGCACTTAATCATGAATATGAAGTGGAGGAATCCGACCTTCCACGCTTATAGATTCAAATGTTTCTTATTCGGCGAGGGACTTTAACCACATACACACATTCATTAGTCAAGGGACTTTAACCACATACACACATTAATTAGTTAAGGGACTTTAACCACATACACACATTCATTAAGCAAGGGACTTTAACCACAGTCACACATTCATTAAGCAAGGGGCTTTAACCACACTCACAAATTCATTATGCATGGGACTTTAACCACAAGTCATTTCATTGGTCAAGGGAATCTAACCTCAATCCATTTCATTGGGAAAGGGAATCTAACCTCAAGCCATTTCATTGGGCAAGGGACTCTAACCTCAAGTCATTTCATTGGGCAAGGGACTCTAACCTCAAGCCATATTAGATAGGGGACTCTAACCCCAAGACAACGTATTTAATCAAGGGACTATAACCTCTTGCATTTTCATTAGTCAAGGGACTCTAACCACAAATAGTCACAACTATCATTAGTCAACATTGGGACTTTAACCCTTTGTCCATATATCAACACACATTCCATTCAATATTTAGGGATTCAAATCCGGTTTAACCAATTCAACACCATATATGACCACAAGGTCTCATACGGAATTTATCAATCAATCACTCGGATAGTCTAATGCCTTGACATATTTCATCATTCAGTTCCATTTATGGTCATCTAGACCCTTACAACCAAGTCATTCCTCATTAGCAATGTTATACAACACTTTAGTTCAAACACAATTCAATTTCACATTTAGGGACTTTAACCCTTTTTGGCCATCAACCAACAAGGTCATAAATTAACACATTACAGAGTTACCAATATCTTTGCAATACCATTTATATTCATAGGTCCATTTCCCTAGTTCTAAACATCATCAATATGTGACTAGACATTTCACTTAGACATTTTCACAAACACCTTGTGTGCATACCTTTATCAAGATCAAATTCATCGTAGAATTCATCAATATTAAGGTTACTCAAGTCCCATTTGTTTAACCACATACAACAAACACCCACACATGCAAATCATCACCAATGACCTATATAAACACAAGTCTAAGCAAGACCAAAAATTATTCATCATTAGGCAACAAAACCCTTATTATTTGATTTCAAAATAACCATTTACAATTTTTAGTCCATGTATAAAATACATAGTTTTTTAGTTATTTAACAAGGGAGAGAGTCACATGCCTTAAACAAGACGATCCACCAAGAAACTTGACTTCACTTTGCTTCTAGATGAACACCCTTGGAACCCAACCTCCAATTCTTCAAAAATGTGTGTGAGAGAGTATTGGAGTATTTGATCCACCAAAATGAATGTTACACAATGCATTATTTAGTGAGGGGTCTTTAGGGTTTTGGGGTGGGAAATGACCATAGGGACCTTAACTTATAAAATGCAAAATGACCACGAGTCAAGGTACGACTCACTTAAGTCAACCATACGCTAGGGTACAAGTGGTTCCCTAACTCATACCTTAGGCTTCACCTAGGACTTATACACTGCTCAAGGTATGACCACACACCCTAGACTCATATTAAAAGGGTACGACTTGTACCCTAAACCATACCCTTGACTCGTACAAAAAATAGTTCACTCTAGACCAAGACAACCTTCTATATGACAAAGTTGTGTATGACTTATACACTAAGATACGACCAGGAGAGTCCATGTCGTATTGGGGATAGTATACTACCTCCATAGGCTATTTAACATATGAGAAGAGGAGGGTAAAAGGGTACGACTCGTACACTAGTGTACGAGTGACACACCTAAACCGTATCTTGGTTAGAATGCACAATTCATGAGATTTTTCTAAGGGTCCAAAGCCTAGGTGTTTCATAGGGGACTCTGGATATTTGTATACACTATCTAATCTCGAACTAGGAATTCTAATAATCATCATAATCAGTCTACTCAATCTAGTACAGAAGAGATATAGATATAATAAGTATTAAAACTCGAATCGATTTAAAAAGAGTATAAGTCTGTAAATTCATTACTCGAGATCATATTTGGGACTAAATAGGCATAATAGCTTAGAAAGGGTCAAAATCTTCTTCGACCAAAGTAAATAGTAGTGGTAAAAGAGTGGTTTAATAATGGACCAAAATCAACCTCGGACTAATTTTGTAAACTAGTATATTTATTTTTAAATCTCATAATCCATTAAATTAGGTGGTAGGATTTCCATTGTAAAAGAATCTCTTCTAATAGTTAAAAGTGGTAATAAAACCCTTTTCAGAAAACACTAGTAAAATCAAGGTTTTAGTTGGAATCATACCACTAAGTTAGTATAAATGCACCTAAAAGTATGCCTGTCATCACTCATATTCAAACAATACAACCATAAGTGCCTAACCATCTATCAACTAGAAACATGTCCTTTTTAAGTAAAGAATTACCACCTGGAGTCCAACTGATATTGTAACCATGACCTCGGGCCCAATAATACATAACTAAAATCATAAAGAATCATAACTCAGAAAACTACGATAACCAAGGGCATAAGATCACTAAGGATCTAATTAGAAAAATACCATCCAATTCACTAAGAAAATAGTAAGTCGTATATTAAAGGATTTGTAAAGTCAATCTATGCCTAAACAAGGATAATAGGATTCTAAGGCTATTTAAGTATTTTAGGCTACGGTTCGGGTCACAATTCTATCCCAAATTCCTTAAATAGGTTAAGTCATGATATACTTGTCATAATCCCATCCTATAATCCCTACCTATCATGCAATCTATAAAATATACAATCTCGTAGAGAAAAGTAGATTGTATCCTCCCTCGATACCGAAGCAAAATCTTGAATCTCCCACGATTGCTCATCCTTGCTCCACAATCCCAAAGTGTCATCACACTATCAAAATTGTAATCTAAACGTTAATAGGAGTAAAATCATACCCATGTTTATATACAATACTGAAGGTCAAAATTTGGATCTAAAATGGGCCTGTGGGATTCACATATGAAATTCAAAAATTAGACTCGTCAATAGGACCATTGTGACTCGAGAAACTTGTTCTTAAAATATGAGCATAAATTGAGATCATTATCTTTACAAAACATCCATAAATGTAAAAAAAAATCAAGAACTTTAAATGGAGAAATAAAGATAGAGGAAGCTCAGAGTTTACGAAATTCGAATAAGATGAAGGTTGGCTTGACATCCCTGTGGTGTAATATTTTCCATTGATTCTAGATATTAAAGGGTGTTTATGGAGGTTTGGAAATGGATAAAAATGAGTTAGGGTTAGGGGGGAAAGAATTTAAAGGAATAAGTTTTATCGCCTAGGGGGCCATTTGGTCGCCAATGCAACATCGCCCAAGCGCAAATGGCATTGCCTACGTGGGTTTTCCCTTCCCATCCTCTATAGCTTAGGCGACCATTTGATCGCCAAAATCGCATCACCCAGGAGACAATGGCATCACCTAGGCATCCAATACCTAAGTCGTGCATTCCATCACCAAGGCGATAACTTGGTTGCCAAGGCGGCATCGACAAGGCACCAAGGTAGTCGCTCGGGCCATGTACCAAAATCAGTACTTGCCCTAACTTTTATTTGGGTGCTCCAAGCCCATCTAGGACACTATGGACACAAACGAATAATGCTACCGTATCTAAAATGTTATTCCAAACTAAACAAAACCAATGAAATTCCCAATGATGATCGTTTAAACAAAGTTAGTGCCAAAAACCCAATGTGCTGATTTGACTAACTATTAACCAATGGTTAAAAGTGAGTTCTAAATCCATGAGACCTGAAACAAAGCCCCCCCATCCTAAAATAAGTGTTTCAAAGCTAGTAGCACTGTAAAAATTTCCATCTAAGTTGTTTACTAGGAGTTTTGGTGTAAGACCAATTTCTTTATAGAAAAAGCTCTAAAATAAGGAAATGATCCTAAAACCCAAATTAACTGTCATAAATGACCTTTAACTATTATGGGAATGCTTGAAATGCATCAAAATTAAGAAAATAACCTAGAGGGTCATTACAGTATCCTCTACTAAAAGGACTTCGTCCGTGCAAGTCAACGGATAGAAAGAGCTCAAAATCTCAAAAGGATAAGGTACTGGTCCCCCATGGCCTGAGCATGACTCCCCAGATAACCTCTAAAAAACACTTCAAAAGGATTTTGCTATTGTTTTCCCTTCTTCAGCCTTAACCTTACTTCAATTTCCAGATAACCAAAAACACAACCTCATCAACCAATTGGTTCTAACTAAACCGCGAACACTGATGCACATAAGTTCAAACCATAATATTTTAATATCACATGAATACAAGTATAACTAGGTGAAGGCATAAGCCATGTAGCCAACTCCAAATTCCAAATCAAACATTCCTTCGTCTTTCCAAACCTATCATCTACTCTGATCTGCATAGAAAATTATTTGACTCCTGCCTGCTCAATTATATCGCACCCACCTTAAAATACTAAAGTTGATCTACGTAGAATCAATAATGCAAGCATAAGAATATGCCTATAAGGTGCTACCCGAATGCACAAATAGATATGATCAAAGTCTGTGGTCTCTAGCAAAAGATACACCTGGTTTGAATAACCCTCAAAACTGAGAGTCCGAAATCCAAAGCACAAACTCTCTAAAATAAACAATTTCTCTAGAATACCCCACTAACTATAGGTGAAACCATGTTAAGTCCAAATAAAATGCACTTTTCCTATGGGGTAGATATTAACAATTCATGACGAAAACTTGGAATTAAGGGAAAAATTGTGGAAACCACACCATAAGCCAATAGACTATCCTTCAAGAGTCTATCAAGTATAATCTATCTAAACTAAAGAAAACTGAGTCTATAGGTAATGAGTAGGCTTAGTTAACCTCTAAGTGAATGCTCAACTAAAACAAATCTAGAAATTGGGTTGCAATCTGTAATTATAATCTTCAAACCAAAGTTGAATTTTTCATCTCAATATCTAAATTAATTTCGCTAATGAGCAGGATCCATATTTCAAAAGCTATCATAACTTTCAAATTGACATTCCAGAGAGTCAAAATCCCCAAATTGAATCTCATAAGTCTTCATGAATATCGAATACTCAAACCAATCTCACTATTAGAATTTCAGCATTTACCTAACAATTCTCATAAAAGTTGAAATTGAAATGTTGTTGAAGAACAAAATCACCACAAGGGAAAACCATCAATTTAAGACACAAGAAATCATCTCCACATCTGTTGGAGGGCATAATGCATCTATTCATTACAAAGAACACATCAATATTGTGAAAAATACTAATTGCAGCCAAATCCTGAGCAACTTAGAAAAGTTACTAGCATATCCTGAATATGGTTAATCCAATATTCAATCTACGACAACAAATATGGATAAGACATATCTCCTAGAAAAAACACTCCATGAAATTACATTAGCCCAAACAACTTCCGAAATAAGAACTTTCTAAATTCACCTATTTTTACCAACCTTAACTATACCATGGACCACATCATAGCAAGAATGGAGTACTCTACTCAATACCAATACCAATATAAAGACTAACACCAGGAGACGATCCTAACAAACCAGAAAAACAAGCCTTAGACTTTTAAACAATAGAAATAAGCAATAGAACTAATTTTACCAACTCTAAAACCTTAACAAAACCATGAAAGTCCAACCTACCTTCACTCCATCTCAACAACCGATCTAACTTTGCTAATAAGGAAGGAAAACAACCAACCTTACATCACTAAAAGAGAAAACCAATCAATCGAGTTAGCCTCCTAAGACAACAAATAAGAATCATTAGAAGGGGCATTCTAACTAGATAACGCTAGTCTAGCTGCCTATCACATAAGAATCAAACAACATCAAAAAAATGAAAATGCTAATAATAGTATAAGTTGTAGGTTGCACCAAGGAAAACAACAACCATTACCACTTTACAACAACTATAAGCCTAAACTACTAAAGGAAATGGGACTTTAACCCAAGTACTACACTCTTAGGAAATTACAATACTGGTCCACTCAATCCACTACTAAATGAAATTGTCTACGAGGGTATTCACATAATCATAAAGATCTACACAGATGTTACAACAACCAATATATTATTATTATGTCATATAGTCATCAATAGATGTGCAATCCCTAATTAAATTCAAATAGGAAGAAAAATATGGTACATCAATTTGCACCAATATCGATGGAGTTTAAAGTCATAGTCTTAACCTTCTAAAAGAAGTACAAATCTGAGTCTCTCCATTCCTAAATTGAGCATCTAAATTACCAACTGAGGCATTAACTGCACTCCTCAAATCGTAGGTGCCACAAATCTATGAGACTAATCGAGATGAGTTGAATAACTAATAATCCTATGAGGTAACACTTTCTAGACCAATAACCGATCTTTCTGTAATTACAAAACACCCCTGAAGCTCTAACCTAGCAAGAAACTTGAGCCATCCATAACTGGCTGACCAACTGATCCTTGGGATACTCTTTATAAAAATGATCATCCCTCCCATAATCATAGCATACCTGAAGAGCTCTAGGCTATCAAGGAGGATGTGATCTCCTTGTTTGATCAAATAAATCACACCCGGGAACTACTTAGACCAATGACCAACCTTTCCATAATCAGAACATGCTCTTAGGACTCTTTGGTGCACTACCACTGCTGATCCAGAATGGCTTCCATAATTTGAAGGTCTATATTTAATACTCATCCATATATAATGAGAACTCTTCCTACTGTGGACATCACGACTGATTTTAGAGCCATCAATAGTTTGAGATACTACTTGTACAAAACTGACAGGTTGCAAGTGATGTTGTTTTCTGTAAAAAGGATCCCTATTCTCAAACCGAATACCAATAACATTATACTAATGACATGGACTCTTACTGTCACCTCTATATGTCTCAATGCACGCCCTTTCTACTTTCACGACCTAATAACCAAGGGTAATGATGACACTTGTCTCGGCAAGCATTGACAAGTAAGTTTATCAAGCAAACTGATATGAAATAAGAAATCAATATCAAAACCCAAGACAAGGCTTCTAGAACAAAACCAAACCACACAAATATGATAATAATGGAAGTACATAACCAAAAATACTATAAGAATATCCCTAAAATGGGTGTCACTGTGTTAGAACCACTAAATATATCTCGAATGTCAAAGATACAATAAAAATACAAAAAAAATCTAATCTATCTTCAAATACAAAGTAAGACATAAAATAGTTAGGAAGAGGTAGTTGAACAACTATGAAAGCATAGATCATCCGCTACATACCCCAGATACTGCCTAAGTCAGCTATCGTGCAACGCACTTATACCTGGATCTATACTGAAAGGGCACAGTTGGGGTGAGTATGGTCTACTTATACTGAGTTGGTATCATAGTCCGACTGAGAAAAGTAGAAAATTAAGAATATAAAATATACACCATGGGCACGTCACCTGCAATCAAAAAATGTTCCAAATGGTAGCCCTCACTGTTTCCACTAATAGTTCTACAATATACATATATTCCATATGCAAATATGAGAAAGAAGCACAAGTACACATGTATACCAAATACAATTATAAGAAAGAAGTACAATTAGACAGATATCATATCAAGGCAACAACACAACACAAAATAAGCACAATATATAAGAAATACAATGAAGATGATGATGATGATGTAATGCTCGAGGTTGTCACACAACTTCCATATACACCTACCTAGTTGTGCTTCCAGGTAGGACCCATGGGGAGTTTGCAACCCATATTTAATCCAATATCCAATATCCAATATCCAGTTTCCATAACTCCTCTCTAGCATATCCATCAATAAAAGGTTTTCAAAGATGTCACATATTCTATCAGAAAAAGCCAATATTTCCAGTATTTCTATGATGGAACCAATGTTTCATGGTTGTATATGACATGAAGATGTAATACTCAAAACCAATCAAATGAGAATCTCCAAAACCAACCAATATGCCAACCATGTGAGCCAAAAATTCAGTCAATAATCTAATCATCCATGAATCCAATGTAATCCACATACCAATAGTGTAAAATACATGATATTATGCCATTAATACCACATAAACTCCAATTTAGGCTTTTTCATCAGAAAAGATAAAATAAAATATAAATACACAAGACCAATAACATCATATAAGACCCCACACAACTACACATAGCAAGTAATGTCTCAAAACAACTAATTCATAACAATATAGGCCCCCACACGATCACAACGCACTAATATAGATATTTTCATGATTGGTTCCTACACCCTTAAAATGATATTATATCAATATTAACTACCCATCCTAGTCTGAAAAAAGTTAACCCATAACCCACCTCAAATGTCAAGAGAATCGGTGCAAAAGGCCTTCACGATAAATCTTTCTCCTAACTCACAGAATCAAAATCAACTAAAACACATAAATATGGAATCTAGGCACTAAAAGAAAGCCAACAATACCCATATGCTAATTTTTGGGTTAGGGTCAAAACGAACCCCTGAAATGTGTTTTCAAAAAATTAGGATAAAACTAATTTTTTTTGTCCAAAAAATATATTTTTCATGATTAAAGGAACTTATAGAAGAAAACCCGAGTAAAAATGAGTTCAAATCGGGGTTTATATCGAGAAAATACTAATTTAGGCCTTCGTGGCCTAAATCCCCAAATTCTATTTTAAAATTCAAGTTAACGAGATTTAAATGATATCAAAGAACTATAATTGAAATAGGGATTTGGACCATACCCAAGCTTAAAAATACAAGAAATTCCCCAAAAACTCTAAACCCCAAGCTCTAGGTCTCAAAAATGGTGAAAGAAATCGAGAAAGGGAATATATATATAGGTACCAAGTGTCACTTAAGCGGTTAAATGGCTGCTTAAGCGGTCACTCCTAAGGCGGTCAAGTACCGCATTAGTGGGACCTCCGATGCATGCGAGTCATCTTAAGCGGACAAGGTTCACTTTAGCGCCTACCGCTAAAGCAAACAAGGCACTACTAAAGCGCCCTTGTCCAGCTGGGGCTGGCTACAAAAGCGTCTAAGTTGTGCTTTAGCGCCTACTGCTAAAGCAGCCAAATTGGCGCTTTAGCATTACACCAACTGAGTGGTGCACCAGTTGTGGAGACTTAGGAAATTCCAAGTCCCTGTAGACCCCTTCAGATTTATCTAGGCTCCCGAGTATGCAAATAAACTATGCTACCCTATCAAAGTTGACACTCTGGACTCAATAGCGATATTAGATTTTAAAAAAAATATTGTTTACAAAAAGTTGACCCCTAAACCCCAATTTCACAACTTTCTGAATCGAGGGTCGAAATAAGATATAAAAACCGTAAAACCACAACAATCATGTTACCAACCTAAAATTAATGTTTTGGATCTGCTGGCGTAGTTCATTTTTCCATCCAACGAATGTTGACTGAAGTCAACTATAAAGACTTTATAACCAACAATAACCATGATGTGACACAAATCACACAAAAATGCATTGAGAACCATGCCAATCATCCACACACTCGAGAAATACCACAATACAACCATGGGGAGGGGTAAAATGATCAAATTACACAGAATTGAATAATTAGCATAAATCACCAAAAATCAGGTCTTTATATCATCACCACTAAGAATCTAGTTCATCCTTAAACTAAAGGTATGCGAAATACCTAAATCAGCAAAAAGCTAGAGATAACTACAATGCATATCAGACTCAACCTCCCAAGTATTCTCATATGTAGGTCGATGTCTTCACTGGACCTTAACCCCTGAAATATCTCTAGAATTCAATTGTCTAACATCTCTATCTAGAAGGAGATGGGCTACTCAATAGAAGGCAACCTCTCATCTAAATGGACCAAATCCTAATGAATAACATGAGACTCATCTGGAATGTAATGCCAAAGCACGGAAACATGAAAAACTGGATGAACAACTAATAAATTTAGGAGTAATGCTAACTCATAAGCCATATCCCCAATAGTAAGAAGAATCTTAAAAGGTCCAATATACCTGGGTCTAAGCTTACCCTTCTTCCCAAACCTCATTGCACCTTTCATGGGTGACACATGAAGGAAAACTTGATCACTAATACTAAATCTCAAGGCATGAAGTCTATGACCTTCATAATATTTTTTCCTACTCTGCACCGCTCGAAGTCTACCTTGGATGACCCAAACTCTATCCAAAGACTCACGAAGAAAGTTTATACCTCGAGGTCTAATCTCAAAAACCTTAAACAAACCAACTGGAGAGAGATAATGCGTACCATACAAAGCCTCAAAAGGAGCCATCCTAATACTAGAATGGTAGCTATTATTATACGCCAAACTCTACCAAAGCTAAATATTGATCCCATTGGCCACCAAAGTCTATCACATAAGCACGGAGCATATCCTTAAACACCTAAATAGTCAACTCTAACTGACCATTGGTCTGGGGGTGAAATGTTGTACTAAGATCAATTAGATACCCAACTACTCCAAAAAAGTTTTCTAAAAGTAAGATGTGAACACTGAACCATGATTTGATATAATAGACACTAGCACACCATGAAGACCAACTATCTCACAAATATAGATATGAGCCAACCTCTCAGCACTGGAAGAAATCTGAATTGGGATGAAATAAGTAAATTTTGTCAATCGATCCAAGATAGCCCAGACACTATCAGAGCCATAAGAAGTATGAGGTAATCCAGTCACAAAGTCTATAGTGATCTGTTCCTATTTCCACTCAGGAAGGGATAAACTCTGAAGCAAACCACTAAGCCCTGAATTCTCAGCCTTCACCTGCTGGCAACATAGGTAACGAGCTACAAAATACTCTACATCCTTCCTTATACAACCTCACCAATAATGTCATCTCAAATCATGATACATCTTAGTCACTCCCAAATGGATAGAATATCGTGAATAATGAAACTCCTAAAAAACCCTCGACACATAAACTCATCCCTCAATCCTCATAACACCATCTAGATCAAGTGAGTCTTTCTTAGCCTCTCTAGTCAACACCTTATCTTGAATCACTCACAACCCAATATTATCAAATTGATGAGCCTGAATTTTCTGTATCAAGGAAGATCTAGCCTCCACAAAGGCCAGAACACACCTACGTATCAAAATATCAATCCTAACCATGTGTTTAGACAAAGACTGAACCTCTAAGGCCAAAAGTCTATCCTAGGTCAAAAGATATGTCAAGCTACCCATGCAAGTTGACTTCCGACTTAAGGTATCCACAACCACATTAGCCTTGCTTATATGATCGAGAATAGTCAAGTCATAATCCTAAAGTAACTCAAGACAAAGCACTGCCTCATATTCTGATCTTGCTAGGTGAAGAAAAATTAAAGGCTATGATGACTCAAGAAAATCTCATAACAGACTCCATATAAATAGTGCCTCTATAACTTCAAATCCAAAACAACTGTGCACAACTCCAAATTATGGATAGGGTCATTTCTCTCATGGGGATTCAACTGATGAGAAGCATACACAATCACCTTACCCTCCTACATCACACAACACCTAACCTAACACCTGAAGTATCAGAAAAGATAGTATATGCATGCCCTCCTTTGGCAAAGTCAAGATAGGAGTTGATGTCAACAAATCCTTAAGCTTTTGAAAGCTTGCCTCACCAGTATCAAACCACTAAAAGGAAATCTAATTTTGAGTCAACTTAGTCAAAAGAGCAGCAATAGATGAAAAACCCTCAACAAAATGTCTATAGTAACCTACCAAAAAAAGAAAATTCTTAATCTTGGTAGGAGAAATATGGCTATCCCAATTACGAACAACTGCAATCTTGGTTGGATCGATCAAACACTATCCTTGGTCACCACATAACCCAAAAAAAGGACAGACTCTAACCAAAATTAACACTTAGAGAACATAGCATAGAACTTCTCATCCCTAAATCTCTGAAGCACAATCCACAGTTGATCTTCATTGTTAGCCTTACTCTTTGAATAAACCAGGATATCATCAATAAACACAATAGCAAAAAAGTCAAGAGACACTCATTATACCTTATTCATCAACTCCATGAATATTATTGCGGAATTGGTCAACCCAAAGGACATGACCAAGAACTCATAATAATCGTATCGAGTTTGAAAAGCTATTCTCAGAATATCCAAATCTCTAATCCTCATCTGGTGATACTTGGACCTCAAGTCAATCTTTGAAAACACTGAACCACCCTATAGCTGATCAAACAAATCATCAATATGAGGAAAAGGATTTTTGTTATTAACTATCCCCTATTTCAACTACTTATTATCAATACGCATACACATAGACCTATCGCTTTTCATCACAAACAAGATAGGCTCACCCAAAGGTGATACACTAGGTTGGATAAATCTCTTATCCAATAACATACTGCAACTGATTTTTCAATTCCTTCAACTCTGTTGGGGCCATCCTATAAGGAGGAATAGAATTGGGCTTGGTGCCTAGCTCAACATCAATTGAAAGTCAATATCATGATCTGGAAGCATACTAGGTAAATCCATATGGAAAACATTGAAGAACTCACAGAAAATACAAATAAATGAATAGGGTGAAGCAACAGTAGTATCACGAATGAGAGCCAAATAATACAAACACCCCTTCTTAACCAAGCGATGAGCTTGAAGAAAAGATACAACTCTCTGTGGACCTAAATAAAGAACACCCTTCTAAGCTATCCTTGGAACACCCAGCAAAGCTAAGGTCACGATATTAGCATAACCATCTAAGACTACATGATAAGAAGCTAACCAATTAATACATAAGATGACATCAAAATCTACCATATCTAAGACAATCAGATCTACTCAAGTCTCACGCCCAGTAAAAGTCACAACACAAGATTTGTGCACCTAATCCACCACTAAAAAGTCTCCTACAGGGGTAGATAAACGGATAGGCATAGAAAAAGGCTCACTAACATAATCAACACTCAAAGAAAAATATATATACACATAGGAGAAAGTTGACCCCAAATCAAATAACATAGATTTAGATCTAGAGAAAATAAGGAGGATACCTGTGATAACAGCATAAGAAGCCTCTACCTCTAGTCTGGTGGGTATAGCATAGAACTGTCCATGACCACTACCTGATTGAGTAGTCCTGCGACCACTACCATGGGTACCACTACCTCTTCCATGTGTACCTCAAGTAGAACCTTTTCCTCTCAATGCTGATATAAGAGTAGTCCTAAAAATACTTTGAAAATAGTCCTTGGCAAAATGACCTACCTCATTACACACAAAGCAACCTATGCAGCCCAACTCAATAAGAGGAGGTACGGCTGAGATAGAATGATCCCCCAAAGCTACTGAACCAGAAAACCCACTACCTAAAACCTACAAGTCTTCCTAAACTATCCTATCATGATACTTATGGAAATCTCTAGAATCTCTACCTCGAGAAGTGTGACTTCTGAACTCGCCCTGATGGTACACCCTCTTGGCGCCTCCCTAAGACGCTTGAAGAATAGACTCATTCATCATAGAATGATCCACTATACTCTGAAATGATACCCCAGACACTACCATCTAGATAGTAGAAAGATAAAGAAAAATATCCAACCTCTTCATAAACTTTTGAATCTTCTCAAACTCAATGTAAATACTGGCATAAAAATATCTAGACAAGGAATGGAAACGTGCCTCATACTCGACAATAGTCATGGAACCCAGCTTTAAGTGATCAAACATATCTGTCATCTGATCTCTTAGACTGTGAAGCACAAACATATCCAAGAAGGCCTTAGAAAACTGATCTCAAGTCATCTATTGGAAACCTAGACGTACACGACTAAAAAGTGACCTCCCCCAATCCCTAGTTAAATCTCTCAACTTGTAAGTAGTGTAAGAAACCTCATATGACTCAAGCAAACTAAGGATATGTATATTCACATAACACTTAATCAAGAACTCATAGGCATCCTTGCCTACAACACCACTAAACCTAGGAGGACCCAAATGAGTAAATCTCTAAAACTTATTCTTAAAATAATTAGAGGTATAGTAAATCTAGCTGGTTGAGATCCCACCTGAGGAGGTAACATAGATAAAGGTTAAACCCTGCTCCCAGAATAGGATACTTAGATGTAGGTACTAAAGGAGGAATATTACTTAGAGACTGTGGACTTCCATAAGTAAATACCGGTAGAAATGAGGATCCATACTCAGAATCAAAGGAATTTCATAAGAAGACTTTGGCACAGGCAGAGGTATAACACTTAGATATGAAGGAACACTAGGTGTACTCAAAGGAGCACCATCCAAATGAGTCAGCAAATGAATTAACAACCCCTCCAAGACTTTGGTAGAAGAACTCTGTGGGATAGTAGTAGGCCTCATATCTCTAGCATGATTAACCTGAGACTCAAGGGAGAGCCCCCTAGTACAACCTCTAGATGGGAAGATCCTCATTCCCTTACACTATGTCGAGCCTATCCATGACCCATAACTTGCTCTCTAGACTGATCCATCTCCTTGAATGATGGCTCTACATCTCTAACCTTATGAGATCTAGTCCTCACTAAATATGTAAAAAAAAAAAGCAATACTATTTAGAACATAAGGTATAGAAAGATTCGTATGATATAGAATGAAATAAGGAAAGTTTCCTAAAGATATCTTATAGACACTCGAGTATAGATATGTGTTTATACATGCCGATCTGCAAGACTCTACTAGAAACCCAATTTTTATACTGATGAGACCAACAAAAACCCAATGGCTCTGATACCAATTTTTCACGATCTAAAAACTAAGGGTCATAATGGCACTTATCGCAGTAAGCCTTGATAAGTAAGCCTAACATTCAAACTGATATAAAATGAGAAATCAATACCAAAACTCAATGCAAGGCTTTTAGAACAAAGCCGAACCATACAAATATGATAATAGTAAAAATGCATAAACAAAAATACTCTAAGAATATCCCAAAACTTGGTGTCATAATATAAGAACCACTAAATGCATCTCAAATATCAATGATACAGTAAAAGTCCAAAATAGATCAAAATCTATCTTCGAATACAAAGTAGACATATAATAGATAAAAAGAGGTAGCAAACAACTACGGAAGCATAGATCATTTTACCTCAAATATACCCTAGATACTGCCTAAGTCAGCTACCATGCACCGCACTCATACCTAGATCTGCTCCAAAAAGGTATAGTAGGGGTGAATATAATCCATTTGTACTCAGTAGGTGTCATAGAATGACTGAGAAAAGTAGAAAATACAGCATACAAAATACACACTATAGGTATGCCACCTCCAATCAAAAAATGTCCCAAATGGTAGCCCACACCATTTGCATTAACCATTCGCACTAACAGTTCTATAATATACATATATACCATATGCAAATAAAGAAAAGAAGCACAAGTATACATATATACAAAATACATTTATAAGAAAGAAGTAAAAATAGACAGATATCATATTAAGGCAATAATATAATATAAAATTAGCACAATATATAAGAAATTCAATGAATATAATGATGATGTTATTCTCAAGGTTGTCATACAACCTCCATACACACCTACCTAGTTGTTCTTCCAAGTAGGACCCGTGGGGGTTCCCAACCCATATATAATCCAATATACATAACTCCTCTCTGGTACATTCATTGGTAGAGGATTTTTAAAGATGTCATATTTTCTGTTAAAAAAGTCAATATATTCAGTATTTTCACAATTACCAATGTTCCATGAATGTATATGATATAAGGATGTAATGCTCACAACAAACCAAATAAGAATCTCCTAAACCAACCAATATGCCAACCATCTCAGCCAAAATCCACTTAATAATCCAATCATCCATGAATCCAATGTAATCCACAGGCCTATAGTGTAAAATACACAATATTATTCCATTGATACCACATAAACTATAATTTAGGCTTTTTCACCGAAAAAGATAAAGTCAAATATACATACATAAGACCAACAACATCATAAAAAACCTCACATGGACACACATAGCAAGTAATGACTCAAAACCACCAATTCACAATAATATAGGCCCCACATAGGCACAACACAATAATATAGCCATTTTCATTATTGGTTCCTGCACCCTTAACACGATTTTATATCCATATTAACTACCTAACTAATTTTGAATAAAGTTAAGCCATAACCTACCTCAAATGCCGAGAATAAATGCAAAAAACCTTCACCACTAAGATTTCTCCTCATACACAGACTTTAAATCAACTAAAACACATAAATATAGAATATACATTTTAAAAAGAAGCCAACAATACTCGTATTACCCATTTTTGGGCCGGAGTCAAAACGGGGCCCTAAAATGGGTTTTCGAAATATGGGTTAAACTGGAATTTAATCCCAAAAAAATATTTCCCATTATTAAAGAAAATTATAGAATAAAACCCAAGTAAAAATGAGTTGAAAGTGGGGTTAGTATCGAGAAAATGCCAATTTAAACCTTCCGAGCTAAAATCCCCAAATTTCATTTTCAAATTCAAGTTTTAATGATATTTAAATGATAATAATCAAAGAAATATAATTAAAATAATGGTTTTGATCTTACCCAAGATTAAGAATAGAGAAATTTCCCAAAAACACAAAATTCTATGCTCTAAGTCTCAAAAATGGTGAAAGAAATCTAGAGAAGGAATATATATATATATATAGGTACCAGGTGTTGCTTTAGTGATCAAATAGCCACTTTAGCAGTCACCACAAAAGTGGTTAAGTACCACTTTAATGGTACCTACCAATGCGTGCTAGCTCGCTTAATCGAACAAGGGTCACTTTAGCGCCTACCACTAAAGCGGATAGCGGAATGCTAAAGTGCCCTTTTCCAGCTAGAGCTGGCTACTAAGGCATCTAAGTAGAGCTTTAGCTCTTACCTCTAAAGCAGCCAAAATGGCACTTTAGTGGCTGCACCAGTTGAGTGATGCACCACCTGTGGAAAATTGGGAAATTCCAAGTCTCCACTGATCTCTTAAGATTTATCCCAGCTCTCAAGTATGCAAACAAATTATGCTACCCTATAAAATTTGGTGCTCTAGACTCAATGGCTATATCAGATTGCTGAAAAAATATTGCTTTCACTAAATTAACCCTTGAAACCTAATTTCACAACTTTCTAAATTGAGGGTCGAAATGAGATATAAAATTATAAAACCACACCAATCATATTACCAACCTAAAATCGATGTTTCAAATATGTTGGCATAGTCTGTTTAGCCATTTGATACATAAATCAATAAATGTTGACCAAAGTCAACTATAAAGCCTTTATAACCTACAAAAAAGACAATTTTGCAAAAATTACATCGAATTGCATTAGAAACCTTTTCATCCATCCCCACACCCTAAAAATACCACAATGCAACCATGCGGAGGGGTAAATCGATCAAATTACACAAAAATGAATAATTCACATTAATCACCAAAAATTAAGTCATTACATCTATGGTCCTCATGTGATCAATAACATGAGAAAAAATGACCCAGCAGTTATCAAATGCTACAATGCTACATAGAGTGGCAAAGTTAATCCTTTAAAAAAACTACGCACCAAAGCATGCTCTAAAGGATACAGTATAGGAGTATATTTTACCCAATCAAGAAACCCAATCTCATATACTAAAATAGGTAGAGAACCATGTTGAAACCTATCAAACCCAACTCTGTCTAAGGACCACTTGATTTACAAGGAACCAACACGTTTATGAAACTCCCACAAAAATACTCAAAATCCCCCATAGGGTATCCTAAAAAGGTAAGGTGGTATCAAACTCTGTCAGAGCCTGGGCAAGCCCTGAAACCTCTAGATGATGCTAAAGATCCTTTATATCAATCTCTAACTCCCTAGTTTAATTCCAAGATGAAACTCTAGCAGCAAGTATAGGATTTTTATTTGAATCTATCAGATACCTCATGATATCCATTTGGGAAAGAGTAGAGTCAAAGAAAGTGCTAGAGGCTCAGAAAAATAATGACACACGACAATGAGTCAAGAATAGAACTTTCTAAGGATACCATGTAGCCTCTTAAAGATAGGATGTAGACCTCTTTGTACCATTTTGTAGTACTCTACTAGACACTTAGCTCTTGTACCAACATACTAATAAACCTGGATCTAATACCAATATATCATGACCTAATTTCTCAAGTCATGATGGACCCTACTTTAACCCAGTAATATTTAATCCAATATGTAGTCTGGAATGGATAGTAATGGACTATCAAGAGAAATGAAAGAAATGGTTGAACAAAAATAATAAAGAGATTAATATAATCCCAAAACCTTGTGGAAGTATAAGAACTTCTAATAAGAAAGAGTATAAGTGAAATAAAGAGTACAAGTGAAATATAAATTAAGTATAAGTACAAGCATCTTTGAAATACAAAATAGAGATCAGTATAATTAATAAGAGGAGAGAAGAAATACTCTAAATGATAGAATCTCATAACAAACCTTTGATCCATAGGTTCTCTGCACAACGCACATATTAATGGTGAGAACTCATACTATGATCTATAGGTTGAAGAAATTTAATATATGTACCAAGCACATGGTACTCAGTAGGCATCGACCAACTAAGCTCCAACGATAATTCAAGTATAAATAATAGGAAAATCAAGAATATAAACTATAGGAGTCTATACAAGAATCTAAACATAATAATGCTAATAGATTAATTAGGATAAACTAGCCTATTCTAACATTGTTCAATAACTAAAGTGAAATATCATAAATCACTAGCCAATATACAATTGAAGAGTGAAACAAGAATATATAGTAGTATTATAAGGACAAAGATTACATATACAATATGAATAGATAAGGAAAGAGAGGGATATAAGATAATACCCTATATATATATATGTTGGACTAAATTCAAAATAATAGCCTGAGAGAGTCAACCTAACATCTCAAGGATCATATCCATTAAGGGAGCTATACAAGCAGAGTCAAGGCCTCCAACCAAAATGAATAATCATAAAGTAACCTGGCAATGCTGAATTTTTTCCTATAAGGAGTAAAGGTTTGGAAACATACCGACAACCTCAGAAACCAATCCATAATCATCCTTCTACAAAATAACCATAATAACTAATAATAAAGTAATCGGCTAGTTTAGACAAACAATAACCAAATCACGCCCCATAATACCGAAAGGCTTAAACAAGCACTCAGAAAACAATAATCATATCTTATACCTATACAACCCCCTTAAGCCAATAGATATAGCACCAAGCAATCATATTGGTGATAGGAGATGTATATGAATAAATGAATACAAGTGTAATCTATTACCACCAGCCAATCAAGTGCCCATAATGTACCAAGTGTATACATATCCTCTATCTTAGTAGCTCACAAAGGAAGGACCTATGAAGACCATTTTTCTTTGAGACTGTGGCTTACAAAGGAAAGAGCCTATAGGAGACTCGGGATATTTGTGTACATTGTCTAATCCCAAAAAAACACTTTCAATAACTATCATAATCAATATACTATGTCCATTACTTGAGAGATATAAATATAATAAATTTCTAGACTCAAACCGAGACTAACAGAGTATAAATTTGTAAATCCATTGCTCAAGATCAAGTTTTTGGACTAAATCTGTATAATAGAATAGAAAGTGTCAAAATATGCTATGACCAAAGCAAATAGTAGTGCTAAAAGAGTGGTTTAATTATGGAATGAATAAACCTCGATCTAATTTCTAAAATAGTATATTTAGTTCTAAAAGCTCATAATTTATTAAATAAGATGGCATGATTCCATTGTGAAAAATTTAATTTTAAAAATGAAAAGTGAAAATAAATCTCTTTTTTAGAAAATAGTAGTAAGATCTAGGTTTTTGTTGTAATCGTATCACTAAGTGAGAAAAAATGCACCTAAAAGTATACATGCCATCACCAATATCCAAACAATATAACCATAAGCACCTAAGTGTCTATAAACTAGAAATATGTCCTTTTTAAGAATAGAATACCTACTTGGAGTCCAACTAGTATTGTAACCATGACCTCCAGCCCAATAATACATAACTAACATCATAAAGCCTAATAACTCAGGAATCTACAGTAATCAAGCATATAAAGTCACTAAACGGATCTAATCGAGGAAATACCATCCAATTAACTAATTTAAATGGTAAGTCTTATATTAAAGAATTCGTAATGTTAATCTATGACCAAAAGTCCATAAATATGGATAAAAAGATTCTAAGGCTATATCAAGCATTTTAGGCTAAGGTTCGGGTCACATTTCTACCCTGAACTTACTAATTAGGTTAATTCATGATATACTAGTCATAATACCATCCTACAATCCATACCTAGCATGCAATCTCTACAATACACAATCTCATAGGGAAAAGTAGATCAAAGCCTAACTCAATGATGAACCAAAATCTAAAATTGCCCATAAATTTCTTACCTTTGCAAAATTAAAACACTACTGATTTTGTCCCTTGAAAATTTCCTAAGCTTTGAGCTGACTACCCTGGTTATGACTGGACCCTATAAGTTTTAGGGTGTCCTGATGAGTCGTTAGGATGAGTCGTAACAAAACCAGTAAGTTTGTAGCTTGATTTTTCTTTGAGTACGAGTGGCTCACTAAAAAAATATAATGATATGTTTTGAGTGATTAGATGTAAACATAGGGTGTCCAGCATATGTCCCAAATTGGGTTTTGTGTTTATGACTGGACCCTACGATATTATGATTGATGTCATTAAGTCATAAAGATAATAGTGTAGGGTGCCTTGGTGGTACTGCCTTGGTTACGAATCATGATGATGAGTTGTAAGGAGTGGTAACGAGTCAAGGGGTTGATTCATAATCAAAGGCGGCATTTTTTGTCTTTTAAGTTGAGGGCATTCTAGATATTTCCCCGCTTGACCAAATAGAACCCCACAACTTATAACCTCTTTTAGGGTATCATTATCTCTTATAAATATCTAATTATCTTCTCAAAATACTCTCAGGTCTAAAAGGTTGAGAACATTTAGGGTTTTCAAAATATTGATCAATTAGGGATCTCAAGGGTGATTTCTCTCCATACATCTTACTATTACAGGCATGTTACTCTTCCCTCATTGTTAATTTTGTAAAAACATGTGATTCAAAGTATTTTTCATGAGATTATTATGACGGTTTTTAAATAATGGTTGAGGGTTTTGAATGTTTATGAAGTAAACAATGGTTCTCATGATTTATATATAATTTTTATGCTTTAAATATGGTTTTGAACTTGTGGGTGCATGGGTATGGTGAATGAACTAGGGAATTATGATTTTCCTAAGATTGTGTCTTTGAAGTGGTTATAACCCCAACCCCATAATGTGAAATTAGTTTTAGTTATGTGAACTGTGGGAATTTGTAAAATTGAACTAGTCTTGAACTATTGCAAGATCTAAAAATATGTTTGAAAAACAATGGTATGATTTAATGAACAAAGAGAATCGGTGTTTCCTAATGTGTTTTAATGAACAAAGGGAGTTGTTCTCCCCTAGTTAATGGAAATTATTTTGGCATAGTGTGTTACCTTGCAAGTGTAATTGGTATGACGATACCAACATTATATGCCTTAATGTGAAATATGGTTAAATAAATGGTAATGTGTGATACTTGTTTTAATTAGGCTATAATAAGGGTTGTGTAGATGAGTCATGAAAGTGGAGCTCCAAGTGATCGATACTAGAAACCTTGTTTGCCCGTGGGGGTCAAAGTGACCAGGGAGGTTCGAGTCCCCCTTATTATTATTATTATTATTAAATGATTAGGTAGGTTTGAATTCACCGTAAATCATTATATGATTAGGCTCTTAAGTCACCTTGGTATATGTTTGAGGATTTGAGTCCTCTATAAGCATATATATGATATTATTCTCTGGTTCGTATGGCTACACGCACTGGGGCCTGGCTAGGGGGTGAGAGCTGGGGACCATATAGCTCGTGGGTAATATTATATGATGGTTGAGCTACACAATCTAGTCTAAGGTTTTAAAAGTTCATGATAAGCCTTGTTCCCTATCCCGGTATGTGATATATATATATATGTTTATGCAATGATTATGTGCATTGGTTTTGGATAATTTTAAATTTTTGATCGTATCATTATATTATCCTTATCCCCGAGATACGTGCTAGTGTTCACTCTTCTAACCATCTTCGAATATTGTATCCCCCGTGATACAAGAATTGGTCATACTTATACTCTTCCTGCTCAATAACTTAGATTCGGGATTAGCTACTGAGCCAGATTGAAGTGGTGAGCTTCCATACTTTGGAAGACACCATTTCATGATTATGGTTTCGTTTATATATTGACTATTCCTTTGGATTTGGTTTTTGGCTATTGTCAGGGGCATATCCCGACACTTTATTAATATTCAATTTTGGATCATAGTTTAGAATACTTTGTTTGGACTACTGTGGCAAATGGGCGATATCAGTCGATCGGTTGGCCGGTAGTCAGCGGTTGGTTATGGATATGTATTTAAACTTTCTTTGACTATTGAACGTTATCTTGTTATATGTTTGAAATTCAGCCAACCTTGGGGTGTGGTATGTTTGTTTTGTTTAGGTACAGTGGGTGATCTCCTATCCATGTGGGACTTGAGATACCCATCACGGCCAGGCCCTGGTTTGGGTCATTAAAAAGGTGGTGTCAAAGCCTAGGTTTTGTGTCATTGGGTGTCCAACAAAGTCGTATTGAGTAGAGTATCTTTTATGGGTGTGTAGAATGCCATACTTATAAAGGAGAGGCTATGAGACATTTAGAAATATTTCTCTTTCTTGTTGTTCTATTTCAAGCTATAGAGTCTAAGGTCTTGAGTCTCTCTAATTCCCATTTGTTCGCTTTTTAGATCATGCCCCCCAAATAATTTAAAGCTCATGGAAACTCCTCCTTCCTACTTGAGGACAATGCTTATGGATCACACCCTGCTTATGAGGTATAGACCCAGTCTAGGGGTCCAGTTCCTAATTGCCCTCTTAGAGTTCCACCGGTCCCCTCTAGTTTGATTCGAGTTCCTCAGGCTGATGTGTTGAATGCAGAATTTTATCAGTCTATTCATATATTATCTCAGTTAGTAGCTTATCAGTATGAGCGTGTAGCATCTATTACTCCATCTTTTGAGGCCATAAGGGTTGGCCAGTTTATGAGGTTGGGTCTTTCTTTATTCACCAGTATTAAGGTTGAGGAGGATCCTCAAGGTTTTATTAATAAGATGGAGAAGATCTTCTAGGTTATGCGTGCTACTAATGTGGAAAGTGTAGAATTTGCAGTCTATCAGTTGAAAGATATAGCATACCAATGGTATGAGGAATGGGAATAATCTAGGGGAGATGATGTCGAATCCACACTATGGGATAATTTCTCTAGAACTTTCCCAGACCGCTTCTTTCCACAGGAGTTGAGGGAGGTAAAATTTGAAGATTTTATTCATCAAAAGCAAGCCAGGATAATGGCTAAGGAGTATGCCTTGAAATTCCATCAGTGATCCAAATATGCTCCCAAGTTAGTGTCTATAATGAGGGCTAGAATAAGGTAATTTATTTCTAGGTTGTCTCTTGATTTGATTCTAGAGAGTAAGGTTGCCTTGTTAAACAAAGATATGGACATATCCAGATTAGTTGTGTATATGCAGCAGGTTGAGAAAGAGAAGAAGAAGTAGGCATAGATAGAGAAAGGTAGAATAAGAGTGTAGATTTTGTGATCAGGGTGGAGGTCAATAGTAGAGTGGTAGAGATGGTGGAAAGTTTTCTAAGAAGAACTGGGGGAGTTCTGGTTCCTACTCTACGGCTAGTGCTCCTTATCTAAAGTCGTCAAGTGATCATCGTTCTCAGGATGATAGTGGGTATAGGGCACAGGGATCCCAATCTCAGGCTGGTGGGTCTCAGTCCGCACCATCATATCCTCCTTGTAGATTATGTGGGTAGGTGAACCATAGGTTTTGTGAAGAAGGAGGAGTAGGTGTTTTAACTGTGGTCAGATTGGTCACCTGCAGAGGGATTGTAATTCTAAGGTTGCTTCGAGGACAAATAAGATTCTTGTTGTCACTTCATCAACTCCTACACCAAAAGGTGCTGCTTTTGCTTCTAGTATTGGCACTGTCAAAAATCACTTGTATGCCCTTGCTACCCACCAGGACTCAGAGGCATCCCCCAATGTCCTTTATCATGGTGGATCCGCAGAAGGTTATAGTGGTCAAGAAGTGTCCTAGGCCCATGACTCCAACCAATATTCAAAGATTCTAGGGTTAGCCGGATACTATAGGAGATTTATGGAGATTTTATTGACTATATCTTCCCCGTTTACTAAGTTGGCCCAGAAGAAGGTGGAGTTTTTGTAGTCTGATGCTTGTGAGGGTAGTTTTGAGAAGATGAAAGATAAGTTAACTTCAAAGGCAGTTTTAACTCTGTCCGAGGGTACTGATGGTTTTATTGTCTATTGTGATGCATCTCGTGTAGGACTTGGTTTTGTGTTGATACAGCACGGCAGGGTGGTGGCCTATTCTTCTAGGAAGTTGAAAGTTCATGAGAAGAATTATCCAACCCATGACCTGGAGCTGCTGGCTGTAGTGTTAGCATTAAATATTTGGAAACACTATTTGTATGGAGTCCATGTAGATGTCTTTCTGATTATAAGATTCTGCAATATGTGTTAACACAGAAGGAGTTAAAGCTCAGGCAGTGGACATGGCTTGAGTTGCTGAAAGAATACGACATAAGTCTCCACTATCACCTAAGTAAAGGTAGTGTGGTTGTTGATTCTCTTAGCAGGTTATCCATGGAAAGTCTAGCTCATGTTGAGGAGGATAATCGAGAGTTGGTGAAAGATATTCACCATTTGGTTAACCTTGGGGTTTGTTTCTTGGAATTTGCTGATGATGGTGTATTTGTGTAAGAGGTGGCGAAGTCATCCTTTGTTGTTGAAATAAAGGAGAAACGGGTACTGGATCATGTTTTAATGAAAATTAAGGGAGATGTGGGTCAGCAAAAGGTTATAGCTTTTGAGATCGGTGGCGATGGTATCTTGAGGTACTGGCAACGCTCAACTCACTCCCATGTTTGGAGGCTGAGGCGGTCGTTGTCAATAACCCAACTCATGTTGGGGTCAAATCCACAAGAAGCAAATTATAAATTTCAAATCCTATGGGTGCACTAATTACTAAAAGGTTACCCGGAATGCTTACAAACAAAACTTGTATAATAAAGTGGGGGAATTGGTTTGAACTTTGTTTGCAACAATCTTTGGTTACCAACACACTAATTTAGCACTTTTGATTTAAAATCAAGATTTGAGAAAATCTTTGGATTATGTCTACCTAAAGGTAAGGCGTGCATGGGTTGTTGAGAGTCTAATATGAAACTTAGTTGTTGAGTAAAATATAGGCTAGGTCGAAGGTCTTTGTGGTTAGCCTTTCAACAAAACCACAAGGATTTCACCCATTGGCTCTATAGAGCACCTAACAAGTGTGCAATTCAGAATCACTCAAAACCTCAATCAAGCATCCCTATTTCTAGGATGATGCTCTTGACATGATTTACCCTCCAATTACACTTATTTTTAAGATTGCAAAAAGTAATAAACCATAGGCTCAATTGTCCACCATTGTCTTGTCTCCCTATAACCCCCTTTCAAGGATGTTATGGGTTACCATATGATCACCTCCATCCCTCTTTCAAGCATGATGAAGGGTTTCTAGAGTTTGGGGTTTTCACCCATCAAACCCATTTGGAGATTTGGGGTTTTCACCCACAAATTCCAACCAATAAATCCAAACAATAGTGGAATCCATACTCAACAACTAAACATCATGTAAACACCACAAAACCTACACACAATTACACTTTAGTTCAACATAATCCTAAGAGTAAAAAGTAAAGAGAGATATACCATAAGGATTATCTAAAGACTTCATTCTTCACAAAATACTAAGAATTTAGCTCTTCAAAATTAGTTACAACCTTGCCCAATTAGGGTTCTTGCATGAAATTAAAAGCAATACCCAAAGAATAAAGATTTTTTCTTATATAAGGTTTTGGATTCGTCCAAGAGAAATTACAAAATTGCCATGGGTCATACTCCCACCTAGTCCCGATCGCATGAGGTTGTCCACAATCGCGGCCAATGAAACTGCGATTATGTTCCACAATCGCACTATCCTGACCATCTTAGACAGGCCGCGACAGTGGCTTGAGGACCGCGATCGTAGTAACTGAGGCTAAACTATTCAAGGTTTTCAACTGCACTTCTTTTGCCTCCATTTGATCTCTTTTAGCTCCAATCCACAACCTTTAATCTTATAAACTATATACCTACAAAAAGTGGATATTAGTGCATTTAAATCATGATGACGCCTCATTTTCTTATACAAAGTATGATAGTTTGAACAAATATTTGGTGCAAATGAGTGGTACAATCACCACTCATCAACACCCCCAACTTAAAACCTTGTTTGTCCTCAAGCAACACCAGCCTTTTCTATGAGACAACTTCACATGTATGCCCATACTCTATTACTCAATGATCATGATGACTCCAACTTGATTATTACCATAAAAAGCTCTTCACACATGGGCAAAATGATTTTAATGATGCCCCTCAACATAAAATGGATAATGGAGGATACAATAGACTTTGAGAAGCAACCATGTGACAATTACTACTCACTCTAGAAATGACTCACTTGTTGAAATCAACCATAATATTCTTCCTTTTATCTCATTTCGTGTAAGATGACAAAATCACTCACCTCAATTTGTTCATATGCCTCCTTACAAGAAAGAAAATTTCATACACCTAGTTATCAACATTGGAACAGGGAGTTTTAGTGCAAACACACTCTCTCTCAAGAAATTCTCAATGTTAACAAGTACCATGCCATAAGCTTGCCCCTATTTTCAATCGCCACTACAATGACCACACTTGGTTTGGAATCACAAAGGACTTTTTGAGCTTGTAATTTAGCTTTAGGGTAGGGCGGGATATCAACTTAGGAAAATAAGGCTAAACACTCCTTGAACTTCTACATCCACTCTTTTCGATTTTTTCTATTGGGCCACTTCTTTACCTTTACTATTGTTCCTACCTTGCCTTTTCTTGGTTTTCCCACTTTGCTAGTTCTCATTTTTTTGGTGCATAAATCATGCCTTTCTTTCCTTTGTTGGATATTTTCTTTCTTCTAATCATTTTACTTTATAAGATTAAGCTTGCAGGCACTTTCTTATGATTTCATGGCCCAACTATACCCTTTTCAATTTCCACCACCCCCAACTTAGGCTTTTAGCCTCAAATTATATTCTTAAGCTCAAGAAAGGTAGGGTTTAAAAGAGGAAAAATAGAAGGGTCATGGCTTGTAATGTGCTTGCCAAATAAAAGTCCAAATGCTCAAAGAGGGTGACTAGGGGTAACTCCTATGAATTGATAGGCTTTTTAGGATAAAGTGGGCCCCCAATGTTACAAGATGTCCTATGATCATTTTACCAACAAAGCACAATTAATATTTATCCTTGAAAGACTAATGAGGCAAGTTCTAGATGGTACAAATACATATGAGATGTAGACAAATAAGCTCACACACATGGCATGCGAAGCTCGTCAAAGGGGTTCAATTATTCCACCCGCTCAAAACAAAAATAAAGTATCAACAATTTTCTGAAGTCACTTTTCCGAGTCATAAAAAGAGGAAAAGTTTTCTTACAAGGTTTCTCACATCTATGCCCTTAAATTTTGCAAAAGTTTTTGGATGAAGGGGGTGTTTGCTTTACATCCGCACCACACATAATTTGCTAATCGTGGCAATAGCCTAAGCTATTGCCTCATATTGTGGCTCTAATATGGACGAACCACCCATATGGCTACTCATACTTTGCCAATGGGTATGAATACGGTCCAAAATCATCAATGCCACAGGTACTCAGACCTCCCTTGCATTGACCATGATGCCACAGGTACTCATACTTCCTCTGCATCCATGGTTAAAACATAATTATGATGCTTTTCCCTTAGGAATTTATCACTCAATCTATCATAGAGAAAATCTCATCCAATAGAAGTAAAATAAAGCAAAAATCTATTAGCAAAGCAACTAATCCATTAAAGTGTTGGCACCATCATAGTGCTCAAATATTACAGCCCGATTAAAAATAAGAATCAACAAAAAAAGTAGGAAATTATGAAGAAATAAAAATAATGCAGGCCCAAATCAAATGAATGAGAATAAGGAGACACCCGCAACTAAAAAGGTAGCAGTGTTCCCACTGCATAAATAATCAAGAATAAAAGAAATAAGGGTGCTCCGTGAAATCACATCAAGGGCTTCTATCACTCTCGAACTCTACATCATCATCATTCTCTTTAAGATAAAACCACTCAGTTAGGGCCTCATCATCACTCTCTACCCAAGAGGAAGGAAGTTTATCTTGGGGTTTTAGGAACTTCCATAGCCCTTTACACCCTTCCAAATCTTGATAAAAAACTCATCCCTCTTTTTCTCTCTTGTGACCATCTTTTTATATGAACTTTAGAGGTCTCGATGTGACTGTACCAAAGAGGAGTAGGATTTCTCAAGCCTAGCAATGGTAGCTTCTTGCTTCTTTTGGTTCTCCTTGTACTTCTCATAATCAACACATGACACATATAAATGATAGGTAGTGGAAGGCTCTCTAGGTCCTTGGGGAAAACTAGACACAAGCTCCCCGATGGCTGTAATATCAACTCCAATCTCCTCAAGAGGTCCAATGGTGGTTGTCCTATGAGACTCAGGCTCAACACATGCCGACTTTTCCAAGTAGATTTTTTCTCTTCTTGCCTTTGCCAAGTGTGCCTTCTCCTCTAATCCTCAAGGGGTAGATGAGGGCACCAAGGCACACCCATGTATCACTTGCATACTCCTCAACCCCCACTCTTCTGAATAGCTCAGTAATCAAAAAGGGGAAAAAGAGATGCAAACCACCTTGGCTCGTGAAATAATCTATTTCATTGACCACGAGTTTACTAATATCCAAAGATATTTCATTTAGAATGAAAGAAACCATCTGAGCACGTAGGTCTGGGACTACTGTCATGTGGTTGCAAAGAGAGACTCGGCTAAAAATAATGTGCAACTATATCCGAGCCTTGAATGTGAAGTCATTCATGGAGATGTTGTTTTTTGTCTTTGCCCAAGAGACTTCTTTTTTGGGACATATCCATTGCGCCAACTAACTCCCTGATTTACACCTTTTTTTTTTTGAATTCACCCTTGTCTGCAAGTTGGATACCATAAACATCATTGATTTGCTCATCCTTAACTCTCACCGATTTGCCCCAAATCTTAATAGTCACATTGAATGGGTTCGTGAAAGACACTTCACTGATGTTGGCATAATTTTCATGGACCCATTATTTATTTGAAATACACGGACCTGGGTCAAAGCAGTGCCACCCCGTGGCTTCAAGTTTGTCATGAAATGCCAATAGCTTCTTCGGCACCTTCTCCAAGAAAATACATCTTTTTGAGAGCAGTTTTGTCCTCTGAAGATCACTGTAGTAGAGATTGTAGAACTCGGGTGCCATGAATCGAATGTGATCATACTTGTCTATGAAGTTACCCTGAAAGCATTAGGCACAAATAATATAAATCAATTATAATTTAACATGCAAATAATGCCCATTGTTCACTAAGGCTCATTGGAATGGGTGCTTGGTGGTGCTTGTGTAAAAATTGGAAGTGTGGGAATTTTTCCACGGAAGGAAACTAGCCACAATTACCGTGATCGTGGGCCATGACCGCATTCATGGTGCCGATATCGCGGATCGTATCGTGGTCGTGATACCTGAGGCTAGTTTCATACCAGTTTCTCATGTTTAAAACCCTTCCAAATTTTTAGGACACTAGCATACTCTACCATATGAATTTACATGAAGACCAATTGAACGATGCTAATAAGTGTTCGAATGCACCCTTTCAATCAGCAAAAATCATTATTGAAAGTACATTTGGGCAATATATCAAACATTTGGTGTGCACATTGCATTGGTCTACAGTTTGCAAATATTTTTGGGTACTCAAGATTTGCCCACTTGTGTGCACACCTTACTCAAACACCCCAAACCACACAAATATCAATTATGACAACATGGAAGCATAACAATCAAAACTTTAGGCCCTCTCTAAAACATGCATTCTAAGGCCTATTTTCAAAGATTTAAAGCATAGATTCATGACACCGACCAAAATTATGATGCAAGGAGGATGCTAGATGCTATTGGAGAGCTCACAAGTTTGGCCAAAATTGGGTCCAATTAAAGAATAAAACTTTAAAGGGAGTGTAAGGGGAAATGGGGGGAAAATAGGGACTAAGTGGCTAAAGTGACTGCGATCACAGTCAGATGGCCGTGATTGAGAACACTCGGGTACTGCAATCATGCCTAGGGACTGTGATCCTTGTAATTGAGAACATTTCTACACCCCTGTTTTCTCTTGTTCAGATCTTTGCTTAATTTTTGACAAATTTCTTCTCTGTACAGTTTTCAATGCAAATTTGCACACTTCCCCCTTTCAAAGATCATCTAATTCACTCCATAGTTCCATAAATTCATGAGTTATTCGGATGCAAAAACTAACATCTATTCTACAAAAACATAACAAAAAGGATATGAGCCACTTTCATGGCATTTGTGGGTTGCCTCCCACCTAGGGCCTTAGTTAACATCGTGGCACGATGTCTTCGGGGAATTTGTAGGTTTCCTCCCACCTAGGGCCTTAGTTAACATTATTGCACAATGTCTTCCTTCTACTATTTTCAAGATGGGTCCTCAAGCCCCTCCTCATTCGCCTTCTCGCTCTAAGCATCCACCATGGACACAACTTGAAGTTCCATGATTTGTTTCTTTGTCTTGCAAATTTTGAAAGAGACCTCATCCTCTTGTACCCTATCTTGATTTCCCCCATCTCTGAATCAATAATGGCTCATCTGGTGGAAAAAAAAGGGCGGCCAAAGATGATAGGTACCTCTTGGTACATTTCACAATCCAGTAGAAGAAAATGTGCCGGAATATAAACTTGTCCACTTTAACAAGGACATCAAATAAAATTCCCATCGGCCTTTTGATAGACTGGTCTACCATTAAGAGTTGCTTAGAGGTCAGTGTAGGGGCATCCAATCCAAGCTTCTTGTAGATGAAAAAAGGCATTAATTTGATGCTTGTACCAAGGTCACATAGAGCTTTTGAAAAATCGTGTACCCTTATTATGCAAGGAATGGTAAACGCTCTGGGGTCTTCTTTGTTTCTCACAACCTGACTATTTATGATAGAACTACACCCATGATTGACCTCAATGGTGTCACCTTTGACAATCTTTATTTTGGACATCAACTTTTTTATTAAGTTAGTATATCCTGGGATCTTTTGGATCAACTCGAGCAATTGGATGTTTATTGATAGATTGCTAAGTTTTGCCATGAACTTCCTCAATTTGTCATCCTCCTCTTTTTTATGCAATTGTTGAGGGAATAGGGGAAGAACTTGGACAGGGCCTAACTTTACTTTGTAGTTTCTTAACCTCAACCACTTCTTCGTCACTTTGCCTAGTCTCTTTCTCATTATTTTTTTCTCAACTTTGAGGTAACACCTTATTTACTTTAGCTTTGGGCATTTTCTCACTCAAGTCTCCTTTGAAGGGATCATCAAGTGTCTTTCTACTCCCTATGACCATTTCTAGAACTTGAGCATTATTCTTTAGATTACTAATCGTGTCACTAAAGAGTCCACCTCTAGACCTAGAATTTAGTTGTGTGGAGATTTTCCCAATTTGTGTCTCCACTTGCTTGATAGAGGTAGAGTGAGACACCATGGTTTGAGAGATTTGAGAGAAGTCACCTTTGAACTCACAGACCATTTTGTCCGTACCTTCCACTCTATTTAATATTTTTGCTCACATATCCTCGGCCTTGAATTTTTTAGGGTTGATGGCACTTTACTCCTTGGTATTAGCTCGATCATGGGGAGGACATAGTGGTCATAATCACGTTCCCTATCTCTCTAATCTCTATCCCGCTTGAGGTCCATCACACCTTGATTCCCACTTTGCCTTTTATAGGTGGGGAAGGAACCCCCTGAGTAGTTAGCCAAATACCAGATTTCCTCATCCAACTTCTTTACTTATTCATCATCTTCATAAGATTTTGATGCTAAGGCATTTACCATTTTTGCGGGTGCACCCATAACATGATTTGTCAAGAATTCAGGTTGGGTCATCATTTTTTCCATGGTCTCCTCCTTGTCTTTATTCCACTTTCTTTGTTCATTATCAACCATTGAAGTAGTGGAAGGGATCTTGGGAACTTTGGTATCTTGGGTAAGCCAACCCTGATTTTGCTTTGACACTTCTCCTATCAAAAAAAAGGCCGCATGGTGATGCATCTTCACTATAGAGCTACCCGCCGCATTATCCACAACCATTTTGTTTAATGGATCAAGGGACCTATATAAGATCTCTAGAAGCATCTTCTCTGGTACCTCATGATTTGGGCATTGGACTAATTTTCCATTAAACCATTCCCAAGCTTCAAACAATGGCTCTCTATTTATTTGTCAAAAATTCACAATCTCGCTCTGCTTTTGAAGTATTTTAGATGGTAGAAAGTATATATCAAGAAACACCATGGTAAGATTGTCCCAATATGTAATTGAGCCAGGTAGAAGTGAGCGGAGCCATAAAATCACCTCATCCATTAGTGAGGTTGGGAAGAGTGGAAGACGGATGGATTCTTGAGTAATGTGTGCTATATTGAATGTCACACACACTTCTATGAAATTCATTAAATTGACATTTGGTTCCTCAAAATCTTGACCCCCGTACTATCCTTTCATTTGCAACATGTGAAGCATGACTCTAGTCACATGGAAGACTACCTTCCCATTGGTAGGTGGGATACGGATTACACTTGTTTGGACTGCTTCATTTAGTTCACCCTCATCAACTAGGGGACCATCAAAGGGGCCCATGTTTCTTGTGTTATCACTCATTGTTCCATTAACACTTTGATCACCTACAAAAAATAAAAAACAACAAATAAAGTAGATTACACCACCCCTGGTATTCCTAAGTAAGAATCACACTGCACAAGTAAAATCTATATTTCATTCCCTAGCAACATCGCCATTTTAATAACACTCAACTCACTCCTATGTTTAAGGGGTGAGGCAGTCACCATCAATAACACTCAACTCACTCTTATGTTTAAGGAGTGCATGGGTTGTTGAGAGTCTAACATAAAACATAGTTGTTGAGTAAAATATAGGCTAGGTCGAAGGTCTTTGTGGTTAGTCTTTCAACAAAACCACAAGGATTTCACCCATTGGATCTTTAAAGCACCTACCAAGTGTGCAATTGAGAATCACTCAAAACCTCAATCAAGTATCCCTATTTCTAATATGATGTTCTTGACATGATTTACCCTCCAATTACACTTATTTCTAAGATTGCAAAAGGTAGTAAACCATAGGCTCACTTGTCCACCATTGTCTTGTCTCCATATAACCCTCTTTTAAGGATGTTATGGGTTACCATATGTTCACTTTCATCCCTCTTTCAAGTATGATGAAGGGTTTCTAGAGTTTAGGGTTTTCACCTATCAAACCAATTTAGAGATTTAGGGTTTTCACCCACAAATTCCAACCAATAAACCCAAATAATAGTGGAATCCATACTCAACAACTAAATATCATGCAAACACCACAACACCTATACACAATTACACTTACTTTAACATAATCCTAAGACTAAATTACTTAGCTACTAATGAAGGAAGTAAATAGAGATATACTATAAGGATTATCCAAAGACTTCATTCTTCACAAAATACTAAGAATTTAGCTCTTCAAAATTAGTTACAACCTTGCCCAATTAGGGTTATTTCTTGAAATTCAAAAATATCTATGAGGTAAGAAATACCAAAAAAAGGGTTTTTGCCTATATAAGGTTTGGGATTCGTCTAAGAGAAATTACAAAACTGCCCTGGGTCATACTCCTGTTAAGCCGTGATTGCGTGAGGTTGTCCGCAATTGCGGCCAACACAATCATGGTTATGTTCCGTGATTGCACTATCCTAACCATCTTTGACTGACTGCGACTACGGCTTTAAGCTTAGGATGAACTATTCCAATACTTTAACTGTACTTCTTCTGCTTCCATTTTTTCTCTTTTAGCTCCAATCCACAACCTTTTATCTTATCAACTATCTACCTATAAAATATGGATATTATTTCATTTAAATCATCATGACGCCTTATTTTTCTTATACAAAATATGACAGTGTGCACAAATATTTGGTGCAATTGAGTGGTAAAATCACCACTAATCAGGTACCAAGGTAGAATATGTGTACCCAATGTAGATAGGTTGAGAGAGAGGATCTTGTTTGAGGCTGATGAGTTGCGTTATGTCATTCATCATATTTCAATGATGATGTATCCTAATCTTAAGGAGATTTATTAGTGGAACAATATGAAAGCAAGTGTGGCCAATTTTGTGGCTAAATATATGGTGTGTCAATAAGTGAAGGTTGAGCACTTAAGGGCCGGTGGGTTAACTCAAGAGATTGAGCTACTTGTATGAAAATGGGAGATAATTAATATGGATTTTGTTATGAGTCTTCCTTAGTCTCGAAATTAGTTTGATTCGATTTGGGTCATCGTGGATAGGATGACTAAGTCTTCTCACTTTTTTCCAGTGAGGACTAGTTATTCGACAGAGGATTATATGAAGTTGTTCCTCCAAGAGATTGTGAAATTGCATGAGGCACTTGTTTATATCATGTTAGATCGCGATACTCAGTTCTCATTACATTTTGGCATTTATTTCAGAGAGGTTTGGAACTAAGGTAAGCCTAAGTACTGCAAGTAAAAAGGACTATTCTAACATAAGAAGAGATGTTTCTATCTTGTGTGATTGACTATAGTGGTAGTTGGGTTGATCATTTGTCTCTTATAGAGTCTGTGTATAATAATATCTACAACTCTAGTATTGGGATCGCTTTGTTTGAGGTGTTGTATTGTAGGAGGTATAGGCATCCTATTAGGTAGTTCAAGGTTGGTTAGGCGAAGATATTTAGCCAGAAGGGAGATAAGTTAGAGATCAGAAAATAGAGGTTTTCTCCCAAGGTAGAGATAGAGTATTGCAATGTCAGGGTAGACTGTGTGTGTCATGTATAGATTGTTTGAGATAGTGAATCCTTGCAGAAGTGCATGGTACACATTATTCTATTTACCCAGGAGACACTAAGATGTACCATGATTTGCGGGAAATTTATTAGTGGAGTGGTATGAGGTGGGATTTTACAGAGTTTGTAGCTAAGTATTCCAATTGTTAGCAGGTTAAAGTTAAACACCAGAAGCCTAATGGTACAATGCAAGAGTTCAACATTCCTACTTGGAAATAGGAAGAGGTGAACATGGATTTTGTGATAGGGTTGTTTTGTTCGCATCGTCAGCATAATTTGATATCGGTGATTGTTGATAGAATGACCAAATTAGCTTATTTCTTACTAGTTCATACTTCTTATTTAGTTGAGGAGTATGCCTAGTTCTATATTAGAGAGTTGGTTAGGCTGTATGGAGTTCCGTTGTCTATCATTTTAGATAGAAGTACTCAGTTTACCTCTTACTTTTAGAAAGCCTTTCAGAAGGGTCATAGTACCCAAGTTCATCTCAGTACAGCTTTTCATCCTCAGAAAGATGGTCAGGCATAGAGGACCATTCAGACCCTAGAAGACATGTTGAGGGAATATTTTCTTGACTTTAAGGGTAGTTGGGATAATTACTTACCACTAATTGAGTTTACCTGCAATAATAGTTATCACTCCAGTATTCAGATAGCTTTATTTAAGGATCTCTATGGGAAGAGATATAGATTTCCTATTGGTTGGTTTGAGGTAGGTGAGACCACTTTGATAGGGAAAGATTAGGTGTTTGATGCAATAGAGAAGGTTTAGTTGATCAGGGAGAGGTTTAATACAACCCAAAGCCATCAAAAATCGTATGCAGATACGAGTAGAAGAGACCTTGAGTTTGAGATTGATGATTCAATCTATTTGAAAATCTCACCCATGAAGGGAGTGAAGAGATTTGGTAAGAAAGGGAAACTTAGTCCCTGATATGTTAGCCCTTACAAAATCTAGAGTTGTCTTGGAAAGGTAGCTTACGATCTTGAGTTGCCTGCAAATTTGTCATCATTGCATCTAGTGTTCCATGTTTCATTGTTAAAGAAGTATATTAGTGATCCAGCTGTCGTAGTTCCTTTAGAAAGCACAAATGTTCAGGATAGCCTTTCTTACAAAGAAATCCCAGTCGAGATCCTTGATCATCAAATTCGTAGAATGAGGAACAAAGAAGTTCCCTTGTTCAATGTTCTTTGGCGGAATTAGTCCATTCAGGGAGCTACTTGTGAAGAAAAAAAAGATATGCATACCAAGTATCCTCATCTTTTCTCCGCAAACTCAGACTCAACTTAAGGTAATAATTCTCCTTTGATTGTCTCTTTTCTATTCTCAGCTCCAGCTGTATAATCATTATTATGTCATTGCATGCATTCATGAATTAGTTCAGTCATGTATCATGTTTAAGACTCAGTCATGTAATCATGTTTTTAGTTATGCATGTCTAGTATATGGTCTCAGCATTCCCAGTATTCTTATCTTAATCTGTCTCATTTGAGGACGAATGTTTCCAAGGGGGAGATATTGTAATACCCTATAGTTTTCCTATCTAAGTTCAGCTCCTAGTTGCATGTATAAGAGTATTAAAGCCTGAAAATTTTACTAAGTGTTGGGGACTATTATATTTTTGTCCTCTTAACTTCGAGGATTTTTAAATGGGTCTTCCCGACACCAAGACGTAGGTTTTTGAGTTAATTCATGTTCAGGGGTGTGAGGAGCATGTCTCGGGGAAGTTTTGGATTTTTTAAATGAGGATTGAGTCTTGTTTGGATTTCAATATCAGAACTTCACCACGATAGTGACGTGTCGCGGTGTGTATAGTAATGAGACCTTCATCGCGTCATGGTGTCCCTCTAATCTGTATTCCAGTTGCAAATTTAACTCTTCGATGGGCAATTGAGTCTTTATGAGAGGATATGTAGATCTTCTATTGGTTGGTTTGAGGTAGGTGAGGCCGCTTTAGTAAGGCCAAATTCGGTGTTTAATATGATAGAGAAGGTTAAGTTAATCAGATAGGGGCTTAAGACAGCCCGAAGCCATCAGAAATCTTGTGTAGATATGAGGAGAAGAGACCTTAAGTTTGGGGTTGGTGATTCAGTCTACTTGAAAATCATTCCCATGAAGGGAGTGAAGAGATTTGGCAAGAAAGGGAGACTCAATCCTCAATGTGTTGGCCCTTATAGAATCATGAGTCATTTTAGAAAGGTAGCTTATGAGCTTGAGTTGCCTGTAGATTTGACATCAGTGCATCCAGTATTCCATTTCTCTTTGTTAAAGAAGTGTATTGGTCATCCAGCTGTCGTAGTTCCTTTAGAAAGCACAGATGTTCAGGATAGCCTTTCTTACAAAGAAATCCTAGTCGAGATCATTGATCATCAGATTCATAGACTAAGGAACAAAGAAGTTCCCTTGGTCAAAGTTCTTTGGTGAAATCATTCCTTTGAGGGTGCCACTTGGGAAGTAGAAGAAGATATGCGTACCAAGTACCTTCATCTTTTCTCCATAAACTCAGACTTAGCTTAAGTTAATAGTTCTTCTTAGATTGTCTCTTTTCCATTCTCAGTTCTAACTATAGGCAAAAGGCATCATTTCCACCCCATACTATACAAGAAAAGTCTAAGCCACACCTAAATTATATAAGTGACCTATTACGCACCTTAACTAAATAAAAGTGATATTATTACCTCCCCGCGACCCCCATTCTAAGGCGCGTGTGTTACACTTATTTTAGGCGCGTCCAGCCTATTAAATAACAAAAGTAAACGGCTAAAAATATTAAGGAAAAAGACATCGTTTCCACCCTAAACTATAGTCGAAAAGTCGAATCCATACCTAAACTATATAAGTGACCTATTACACACCTTAACTATAAAAAAGTGATACTTTTTACTGACGTGGTGCTGACGTGGCAGCGCGTGTAAAAGATTACACCACATGCAAGTGGTGGTAGCCTGACAGGGTGTAAATAATTTTACTTTTTTATAGTATAGGTATGTAATAGGTCACTAGTATAGTTTAGGTGTGTCTTCGACTTTTCGGGTATAGTTTGGGGTGAAAACGATGCCTTTTCCCCTAACTATATAATCATTCTCATGTCATTACATGTATTCACAAATCAGTTCAGTCATGTAATCATGTTTCAGACTCAGTCATGTAATCATGTTTTTAGTTATGTATGTCCAGTATATGGTCTCAATTTCCCCAGTATTCTTAGCTTAATCAGTCTTATTCGAGGAAAAATATTCCCAAGGGGGAGATATTGTAATACCCTATACTTTTATTAGCTCAGTTCAACTCGTGGTTGTATGTATAAGAGGCCTAAATTGTGGAAATTTCACTAAGTGTTGGGAACTTAGTCATATTTTTGGCATTTTAAATTGGAGGATTCTTAAATAGGTCTCCTCAACCTCGAGACATAGGTTTTTGAGTTAATTTATGTTCAGGGATGTAAGGAGTATCTCTCGGTGAAGTTTTGGATTTTTTGAATGAGGATTGGGTCGTGTTTGGATTTTTATTCCAAAACTTTACCGTGATAGAGATGCATTGTGATGTTTACAACGATGAGACTTTTATCGCATCACAGTGTCCCTCTAATTTGCGATCCAGTCCCTCTAATTTGTGAATTTAATTCTCTAATGGGCAATTGAGTCTTTTCCCCTCAGTCCAATTCATAGAAACATTAATTAAAAAGTCAGTTAGGGCATTATATGCCCATTTTTTTCAAATTTCCTCTCAAAAACAAACCATAATCATTTCCCAAGTTCATCAATTTAATTTCTTTCTCTCCAAGAAAAGCAAAGAATTCAAGTTCCCAAATCCAAGAACCTTCAAGGAAGCTTAAATATTTGTGTTTCTCATTCAAGATTCAAGATTCAAGGTATGTGTGATGTTCATCCAAGTGCACTTTTCACCCATGGAGTCCAAGAATCCCTTTTTGCTATCAAATTATGAGTTTTTACATGATTATGATGAATTGTCTCCATGAAGTTGTTATTAATTTTGATTACAAGTTATGTTACAAGTGTTTTTCAATGGAATGAACCCTTATATTATTTGAGTATTAAAATCCTCCTGTTAAATCCCTAATTCATGGTTTTAGTATTGTAACTATGTTTTCAATCATATGTTTTACCTATTTCCATGCTTAAATTCATGACTCTGATGTGTTTGATGAAATGTCTAAATGTTGGGTTTTGAGAAATGATTTTTTATTATGGTTTTAAAGCTTAATATGTCCTTATTGTTACTGTTATTTAGTGCTAGAGGGTTATGAACATCAGATACTTAGTTGTTTACATAATTTCAGTATCTTTAGAATAGTTTTAGATAAACCATGAGTGTTCTTATTCAATTAGATTTCATGATCAATTGTTTGCTCAGTAAAGCTTAGTTTAGCCTAAAAATCAGTGTCATTCAGTTGGGAGTAGGATTTAGCACTGAGCAAACCCAGGGATGGGGGTTCACCTGCCAGTAAAGGGTGTGACCTTTAGTAGCATTCCCTTAGTTCCAGAACTACGTATCCAGAGTAGTTTAGACATATCAACCTTCCAGTTGAGGGTAACACATATCTCATTATAGCACCTGCCATATGCGGGAGAAAAATTAGTCCTTCAGGACATTAGTTTAGTGGATCTACACAACCACTTTTTGTACCCGTGGCACGGTACTGACACTCTTCCAACTAGGGTTACAGGTTGGACCCCGATTAGCTTAGATTGGGGCATGTCGGTTAGATGATACCTCCCACAATCTCAGTTCAGTATTCAATATAGAATTCAGTTCAGGTTTACTTAACGATACCTTACATTTCATTAGCTATTCAGTTACTAGATTTTAGTATTTCAGTTAACAGACTATTTCAGTATCAGGTTATATGCTTGGTCATGCATTCTCAAATTTTACAGCTTTCATGCATTTTATACATCAGTTATCTTATGTTATTCAATCAGTCACTATCCCATGTTATTCAGTCAGTCATTATCTCATGCTATTCAGTCAGTCAGTATTTCATGCACATGAACCTATGTATTTTAGCCTAACCTCATCTCATATACCAGTACATTCAAAGTACTGATCACATACTTTATTTTTTAACTTTGATGTCTTATATTATAGGTTCAAATGCTCAGTTTCCTAACTGCACTTAGACAGTTTATCTTACCAGCAGCAGCAATTGTAGTCAGTCCTCATGTGTCGAGGACCTGTTATGTTATTTCAGTATTTTCATATTTCATTTTAGTTAGTTCAGTTTGGAGTTAGTTGGGGCTTGTCCCATCAACTTTTTCCACTCAGTTTAGAGGTTTTCAGACATGCAGTCAGTTGGTTTTATCAGATATATCAGACACATTTGATACGTATTTTACTATCCAGTTTTACATTATCTTATCAGTATTTAAACTGTTTGGCATTGACAGTTTACATTCGCACATGTGTATTTTGTTACTTTATTCAGTTCACAGTAGGTACCAGCTTATGAGTTAGCTTATGGTCACTTGTGATCGTAAGCACCATTGTCGTGACCAGGGAGTCTCCTCGAGTCGTGACAAAATTTGGTATCAGAGCATAAGGTTTTACAGTGTCCTAGGGAGTCTGAAAGCCTCATTGAGTAGAGTCTTGTAAATGTGTATAAAGTGTGCCACGCTTATGGACAAGAGGCTACAAGATGTTTTAGGAGAAGTTTCTCTTATTTTAGTATTTATGTCGTGCGAGTGAGCATAATCTCTATTTAAACTCTCTTTCTAATCCATCCTTTATTCTGTTATAAGAAATATCTCCCAGAAAGAATAATGGGAGAAGGAATAGGAACCAGCCCATACCTCTGTATGTTCAGGAAGATCCTCTGAATGATTACGTCTCTTATGTAGAGTTCAGAGTTGCATTCACTACCTTATCTCATTCAATAGTTTCTTAGAATATTAGCAGGTTGTTTTCCCAACCAATCTAGTGGTAAATACAGCTGCAGCTAGGATTCAAGACTTTACTCGAATGATCCCTCCTTTGTTTTTGGGATCCAAGTCTGAGAAGGATCCACCGAAGTTTCTTAATATAATTCAGAAGGTGACTGATAGCATGGGTGTCACTTCGAGTGAGAGTGCAGATTTGGCTGCTTACCAGTTGTAGCTCATACATGGTATAAACAGTAAAAGGGTGATAGGGTAATGAGGAAGGGCCTGTAGAGTGGGAGGAGTTTGCTAAAGCCTTTTTAGATAAGTTCTTTCCTTTAGAGTTGAGGGAAGCTAAGGTACAGGAGTTCATTAATTTGAAGAAGGGTAATGTGAGAGTGAAGGAATACTCGCTTAAGTTTACTCGGTTGGCGAGGTATGCTCCTTTGATGGTGGCATATTACAAGTCTAGAATAAGTTTGTTCATTTTTAGTATATCTGGTAGTGTGGTCAAGGAGTGAAGGACTGCTATGTTGATTAAGGAGATGGAAATATATAGGCTTGTGGTCCATATTCAACAGATTAAGGAGAAGAAGCTCAAGGAGAAAGAGAGAGGATAAGAGGGCCGGAATAGGTACCTTTAATTTTTCTCACCCTAGGTCAGAGGGTGATAAACGTTTTCAGTTTTGTCAAAAAATTTCATCCCCAGATCCATCTTCAGCTAGTGCGTCTGTGCCAAAGTTCAGGAATGACAGGCAGGATAGAGCGTCAGGCTCTAAGTTCCAAGGTAGTGTGAACAGCGGTCGTACTAATCCTCTTTCCCAGAAATATGGTAGAAATCATCAAGGTGTGTGTAGAGCTGGCAGTGATGTGTGTTTTAGGTGTGGCAAGCCAGGACACAGAGTCAAAGATTGCACAAAGAGTGGTCATCAGGGTCAGTCCAATCGTCCTCCAGTTCCATTTGGTCCCCCTACTCTGCAGGATGTCGCGTCCAATGAAACTAGTGGTTAGTGCCAGAATAGATTGTATGTACTCCAGTCCCGTCATGATTAGGAAATCTCTCCTGATGCAGTTACAGGTATGTTACAGGTCTTTCATCTTTATTTTTATGTTTTATTAGACCTCGGAGCTTCACTCTCTTTTGTAACCCCCTATATAGCAGTCTATTTCGGTCTTAGCCCCGAATATTTTGCATAACCCTTCTTAGTGTCTACTCCAGTAGGTGTCTCTATTATAGCCAAGAAGGTATACAGGAACTGTCCGATTACAATAACCCAGAAAGTCAACTCAGTTGACCTTGTAGAGTTAGAAATGACAAAATTTGATATCATTCTTGGTATGGATTAGATCCACTCATGTCATGCTTCAGTTGATTACAGAAATAGAGTCGTTCAGTTTTAGTTTCCTAATGAACCAGTCATTGAATAGAAGGGTAGTACTTCAGCGCTTAGGGGTCAGATTGTGTCATATCATAGAGCGAGAAAGATGATATCCCAAGGGTGCATATACCATCTTTTTCGAGTCAAATACTCTAATTCTAAGACTCCCAGTCTCAAGTTAGTTTCAGTAGTGAGGTAATTTCCATATTTGTTCCCTGAAGACCTTCCCGGAGTTCCACTTAAAAGAGAAATTGACTTTGGAATAGATCTCCTTCCAGATACCCAGCCTATCTTTATTCCTCCCTACAGACAGCTGAGCTTAGACAGTTAAAATAATAGAAGAAAGATCTCTTAGATAAGGGATTCATCAAGCCCAGTGTTTCCCTATGGGGTGCTCCAGTTCTTTTTATGTGTAAGAAAGATATTTCTCTCAGAATGTGCATCAACCACCCACAGTTTAATAAAGTAACAATAAAAAATAAGTACCCACTCCCCAGGATTGATGACTTGTTCGACCAACTTCAGTGTGCCAGTTATTTCTCTCTGATAGACCTCAGATCTGGCTATCATGAGCTTAGAGTCAGAGAATGTGACATTCAAAAAACAACTTTCAGAACTCAGTATGGTCACTTAACATTTCTAGTTATGTCTTTTGGACTAACGAATGCCCTTGCAGCTTTCATGGACTTGATGAACAAAGTTTTCAAGCAGTACTTGGACATATTCATCATCATCTTTATTGATGATATTCTTGTCTATTTTCGTAGTGAAAAAGATCATGCAAACCATCTCAAAATTGTATTGCAGACTCTTAGAGCCCATCAATTATTCGCTAAATTCAGTAAGTGTGACTTTTAGCTAAGATTAGTATCTTTCCTTGGCTATACTGTTTCCGGTGATGGCATTAGAGTTAACCCTCAAAAGACTGAAGCAGAGAAAAACTGGCCTAAACTCATCTCTCTGTTAGATATTAAGAGTTTCTTAGGTTTGACTAGCTATTACAGGCGGTTTATTGAAGGGTTTTCATCTAGTGAGTCCCCCATCTCTCGATTGACTCAGAAGAATATCAAATTTCATTGGTAAGATTCTTGTGAAAAGAGTTTTCAGGAGTTGAAGACTTGACTCACTTCCCAGTCTTGACTTTGCCAGATGGTTCAGATGGATTTGTTGTTTACTGTGATGATTCCAAAGTTGGTCTTGGTTGTGTATTAATATAGAGAGGTAAGGTCATAGCCTATTCCTCTAGACAGCTTAAACCCCATGAAAAGAATTATCCAACCCATGATCTTGAGTTGGCAGTTATTATTTTTGCCTTGAAAATTTGGAGTCATTATTTGTATGGGGTTCATATTGATGTGTTCATGGATCACAATAGTTTATAGTATGTGTTCTCATACAAGAATTTAAATCTTCATCAGAGAAGGTGGTTAGAGTTGTTGAAAGATTATGATATAAGTGTGTTGAATCATCCAGACAGGTCCAATGTAGTGGTAGACTGTCTTACAAGATTGTCTATGGGTAGTGTTGCTCATGTTGAGGATGATAAGAAAGAGTTAGTCAGAGAGGTTCATCAGCTAGCAAGATTAGGCATTCATCTGGTTGATTCAGTTGAGGATAGTGTTTGGGTTCGGAATAGTTCAGAATATTCTTTAGTTTCTGAAGTAAAGGAGAAGTAAGATAGGGATCCAAGTTTAGTTAAGTTGAAGAAATCAGTTAGAGATTAGAAAGTAGAGATTTTTTCCTAAAGAGATATGGTGTGTTGCGATGTCAGGGTAGACTGTGTGTGTCGTGTGTAGATGGTTCGAGATAGCGAATCCTTGCAGAAGTGCATGGTACACATTATTCTATTTACCCAGGAGCCACTAAGATATACCATGATTTGCGGAAAATCTATTAGTGGAGTGGTATAAGGTGGGATATTACAGAGTTTATAGCTAAGTGTTCCAATTGTCAGTAGGTTAAAGTTAAACACCAGAGGCCTAAGGTACAACACAACAGTTCAACATTCCTACTTGGAAGTGGGAAGAGGTGAACATGGATTTTGTGACAGGGTTGTTTTGTTCGCGTCGTCAGCATGATTTGATATCAGTGATTATAGACAGAATGACCAAATCAGCTCATTTCTTACCAGTTCATACTTCTTATTCAGCTGAGGAGTATGCCTAGCTTTATATTAGAGAGTTGGTTAGGCTGTATGGAGTCCCGCTGTCTATCATTTCAGATAGAGGTACTCAATTTACCTCTTACTTTTATAAAGCCTTTCAGAAAGGTCATGGTACCCAAGTTCATCTCAGTACAACTTTTCATCCTCAGACAGATGGTCAGGCAAAGAGGACCATTCAGACCCTAGAAGTCATGTTGAGGGCATGTGTTCTTGACTTTAAGGGTAGTTAGGATGATTACGTACCATTGATTGAGTTTGCCTACAATAATAGTTATCACTCCAGTATTCAATAATGAAATTTGACTAGTACTACTTTATATAGTTATTTAACAATGAAATAATATGAAGAAAAAATATTAGGCGACTTGTCAAATGAACGAATAAAAAAAATATTCTTAATACACGAGTAGACGACCAATAAAAATAAAACAGAGGGAGTACTAAATTCTAGAACATGACAAAGACGATAAAAAATGAATTAACATGGTAATATTAACTTTAGAAATAAATTAAGCTATAACCAATTATGTAATTATTGATACAATAGTATATTTATGTTATAATAGATCATTATACTCTAAACTTTGAAATGCTATAAAATAGTTATTTAGTTTTCTATAATCTTGCAAGGTCGTCTTCAATTATGTGAGCTCTTGAAATTTTCATTATTTATAAAAACAAAATTGGGTGAGACACAACTAAAAATTACAAATTTGAGATACGTTACTATTCATATCATTTAAATAGATGTAGTATTAATTCTAATGTCAATTTTTATTTTTTAATAATGTTGTTTGTAATAGAAAAAATTAGTTTTTACTTTTTAAAAAAAAATTATTGTAATATTAAATAGCCACTATAATTTAATATGAAAAGTAAAACTCCTAAATTCATGTAAATCTATACAATCATAAATAATTTTAATCCTTCTTAAAAATAGGAGTCCCTTTTCCTAAATACACTCACAATAGTAACTCACGAATCACGATCCCTAATTATACTTGATTTCTTTTAATTAAAAAAAAATTATAATCCAAAAGAAGGGGGGGAAAAGCTGTTATATTTTAAATACAAAAAAGGAAAATAAAATTTGAATAGAATAAATTGGTTTGATCCAATTAACTAATAGCATATTAATTGGTTTGAACCAATTAATTAATAGCATATTAATTGGTTTGAATTAGATAAATTTTTTCCAAAACCAATTATCCGCAAAAGGAACCGATTTGAATATATACCAAATAAAATTTACTATATTTAAACCAATTAAGTTAGACAGTTTTTACTATTTTCATAAATTATATTAAGTTAGTTTTTCTTTTGAGTGAAGTTTTCCATATAGAATTCAAGTGAAATTCTATTTAGGTTAGAAAATTTCATCTATATAAGAATAATAATGAACGTAAAATAGAGTTATCAATTCATACCTCTCTATTGCAATATGTAAAAATTAATTAAAATTAAAACTTAACTTTTAGACTTTAGCCTTATTTGAATTACTAGTTTAGGGCACGTGACTTGTGCGTGTATCACATTTTAATGAGTTCAATTATATAAAATCGCTTCGATATTGTAAAAGAAGTGTCTTGATTAATAAACAAATTTGTTAATTTTATTAAAAATGAAAGACACTTCAATAGAAAATTAATATATTCATACAAATATAACACCATATATTAAACCAACTTCAACTAAATTAAGAAAAACTAACAAGGCTATAGAACGATAAAAAAAAAACTTTTAATATTTTTTTTTATATGACATATGGAGCAATTCATATGTGCTCTGATGATGATATATATATTAAGCAGGCGAAATGCTATCGCGTTTTTAGTCTGGACATCAAAAGATGAACAACAAAATTTATGTAAGAGAATCGTTCCAGCCGCATCAATCACCCCATAGTCATACCAAATCGGTCAATGCTTGCTCAACAAATGTCAACTGATCGTAGAGCCCATTTAAAAATCGAATTCGACATCATCTTGACCTACATCTGCTATAATCTTTTCACTACTACTTCTTGTCTATTTGAAGCTTAACCTGAACCACAATATCAAAACAAAACTCATGAAACGTATGCAATCTTAATCACCTTGTACACAAAATCATTATATGTATATTTATTAAAACTAGATAATAAACTCATGCAACAATATGTAAGCTTAAATGAAAGTTATGTGTTGCTTCGTCCATTGCCAAAACACTATATTGCAAAGCAACCCATTCATATTTTTAGTTTTCATCATTCATATTCAAGATACTTACAAAAATCAATGCACCTACAAAATAAATCAAACATTACAAAAATATATTTCATGACGTAAAAGAATTTCAAATCAATCAATAAAGAACAAGTACTAATCTAAGATCAAAAATAAATAATTTTTGCTCCATATGTTCATTGTAGATACCATTGTGTATTATTGTAGAAAGGAAGGATACTTAATTTATAGAGGTCTAAAATTTCTAAATATGATAGATACATACTTTTTTTTTTCATAAATTATTTATGAACTCCAAATAAACTAAAACTCATACAAATAGGAATTTTAGATTATTTTTTTAGGTTCATGATTCCAACTATGTAGACTTTTGATTCCTTTTATATAAAACAAAATAGACTTCTTTTCTTAAAATAAAAAACCCTACGCTTGAGTTTCTTTTAATATTTTCCATTTTTTAATTCTTTTCTTAACGTGAGTTTTCCTCTTCTTTTTACTTTTCATGTTTTCTTTCTTTTATTCCCTTTTTATGTGATTTATTTTATTAGTTAGAATTAAAAGAGGAAAAGGACTCCTAAATCAATTATTAATATTTAAATGTTTTTATATTTTATAATAAATTAAGAAAAAGTTGAAAAGATTGTTTTGTCTATTGCGGATTCTTCTAATGAAGGGCAAAAAGTTTGAATCACTTTTCTAAGTTCACACTTTTAATAGATTATATAGATTATAAATTATAGATAGATATAACTATAGATTATAAATATAGATCATAGATATTGATTATAGATATACCTAGAATTTGTTATTTAAACCTTACTTTATTTGAATTATAGACCTAAAATTTTGTACCTTAAAATCAATTAGTAATTTAAAGAAAAAAAAATTCTAGAAAAAGTCTTTCCAATGACTACGCGTATGTTTTCTTTTCCCAATCTTTTAGAGGTTGGTGTTTTTTTATAACTAGTTTAGTATACGTGTGTGCACTTGAGTTTTATGTTTATGGGAAAAGGTGCATAAAATACAGTACTCTATAAGAATGAATAATTCAATAAGCTATGTTGAAAATACTATTAGCTAAGTTGTGATCTTCTCATATTGATATTGAAATGATATATTAATTTATAGAGATTCTGAAAGTCGGAATTCATATTCCAGTGGCCACATAAGATATCAATATGCGAGGTTAATTTTTTCAATTATTAAAGTTTTAATGGACAAATTTTCCTGAATCAGCTATACTTACTAATAAAAAGCAACAATAAAATATACAAGACACACAAACTAATACAAATACCACAATTATGAAAAGAAAATAAACTGATACATTTCATTATGAGCAATTTTCTGGTGAAAGATCAGACTTTTATTTGGAAAAAAACCACTATGAGCAAAGACATAACAATGTCATTAACAATAGCTAAACAACCATAACATACTTGCAAATTGCTTTAATATTTCATGGTAAAGCTTATCAAATCTACTATCTGTCATGCTCTACTAACTATTTTCATAAGATAAATTTTGCCCTATCAAATGCATATTAAAGTTGGACTTGGTTTTGGGAAAATAGTTAATGAAGTATGCTTCCTAGGTGTTCAGCATGAATTTATAAGCGCAGTTGTAGCAAGACTCATAGCTTGCTCTACACTACACGTTCCAACCCATAGTACACCTCTTTCTTTGACAGTTCTAAACAATTAATATTGACAGAACCACATCACAAAATAATAGGTTCTTAATTGTTTCATCCTACCATACTAAGCATAGAAGAAAGAGTAAGAGGGAGATTACAGGCTTTCAAGAATAAGTAATAAACAAAAAAGTGACTTAAAGTTATATTTTTCTGGTTAGTTGTTATGTTTCCTTCATTGTTTTCTTCTCTTTTGTATTCAGATTTCTTAAATCGAGGATCTTTCAAAAATAATTTCTCTATTTTCACGAGATAGTGTCAAAATCCGCATACATTAATATACCCCCCCCCCCCCCCCCCATGAATATGTTGTTGTAAACCTAAAACAAATTCTAAGAGATAAGCGTCCAGTACACCCTCGAACTATGCTCAAAGTGGCTATGACACACTCCAACTTTACATGGGTCCTATTAACCCCCTAAACTCAATTTTAGAATATTTTTGCCACCCTTTTATGCTTACATTGCATCGTTATTACATAAAAATAGGACCCACATTAAAAGTGTCATGTCAACTAAAAAGATGTCACATCAGTTAAAAAAGATGACAAAAATGCACTAAAATTGAGTTCACGGGGTAATAGAACCCTTGTGAAGGTTGAGTGGATCGTAGCAAATTGGATCATTGTTCAAGGGGTACTAGATACTTTACTCCAAATTCTAATACTAAACAAAGAGACAGGAGAAAAGATAATAACAAAGGAATCATACATTTTTTTTACCTCAGAACCCACTCCTACACAAATAAAACAACTGACATATCTACATATATAATAAAGGTTGATGCGTCTTGAGAACTAACATCTTACAACAAAAATTTATTTTGTAGATTTTTAATTAACACATATTTATTTCATATTTCATATCTAAATATATAATAAATGAGAATAGTCTAGCATAAGGTTATGACAAGTGGCGTCCTCAGAACTAACATCTTACAACAAAAATCTAATTTTTAGATTATTAATTAATTCATATTTATTACATATCTATCTATATATATAATAAAAGAGAATAGTCTAGCATAAGGTGATGACAAGTGACATCTTGAGAACTAACATCTTACAACAAAAATCTATTTTGTAGATTATTAATTAACACATATTTATTTCATATTTTATATCTATCTATATATATATAATAAAAGAGAATAGTCTAGCATGAGGTGATGACAAGTGGCATCTTGAAAACTAATATCTTACAACAAAAATCTATTTTGTAGATTATTAATTAACACATATTTATTTCATATTTCATATCTCTATATATAATAAAGAAGAATAGTCTAGCATTAGGTTATTATAAGTGGCGTCTTGAGAACTAACATCTTACAACGAAAATCTATTTTGCATATTATTAATTAATACATATTTATTTCATATTCATTTCATATTTCTTATCTATGTATATATAATAAAGGAGAATAGACTAGTATGAGGTTATGACAAGTGGTGTCTTGAGAACTAATATCTTACAACAAAAATGTATTTTGTAGATTATTAATTAATTCATATTTATTTTATATTTTATATCTATATATATAATAAAGGAGAATAGTCTAGCATGATGTTATGACAAGTGGCGTCTTGAGAACTAATATCTTACAACAAAAATCTATTTTGTAGATTATAAATCAATTCATATTTATTTCATATTTCATACTTATATATATAACTAGATAGCTATACCCGTGTTGTGCACGGGCCCAGCGTACACCCAACCTGAGGACAATATTGTAATATTTTGACTATGTTGTGATGCCGAATGATTTTTTCAAACAAGAGTTGAGATTATCAAGTATCTATCTGATCAATGGCTGGCATTCGCTGTATAAATTAATTTCCAAAAGTTAATTAGGAACCCTGAGAGCTGGCTACCCAAGCACAGGACACTCGAAGAATTTTCTGTTGTGTGGTAATCTAATTGCACAAAAGTGATGAAACTAAGGAAGTATTTTGCTCTTTGATGACTCCTGTCCTTTCATAATGGTCTTGGGATATTACTATGCCAAAAAAGAACTCCAAAATATGCAGACGATTTCTTAGATTTACTTAGGTGGCTACTATCCTATCGCGGTTTCACTGCTTTCTAGAAGCACAACTCTTTAAAACCTTGCAAGACAGCTTATGAGTTTACTATGTACCTTCCATATAGGATTCATTATGAAAGCTTATCATACATTTCAAAAGCCTCAAAGTGTTAACTTCTATTACATTACGGAGCAGTTTGGACAACTTATAGAAAAGGTTCTTTGAAGTTATAGAAGAAATATAGGATGGGATGCATTTCAATGAGACTTGACAGTTCTTATCAACATTAGTTGTGTCAAGTTGTCTGTTAACAAGCGAAATATGGCTTAGTTAAAGAGTCATAAAGCAAATTGAATGCCATTTATCGATAAGAGAAATGACACATTGATGTTTTAAATTGATAATTTGTGAGTATCCAATGATTCTCTTCCTAAACTGCAAGTAGACCTTGGATTCTGGAACAAATGCAGCCACATATGTACCAGGGGCCTTAGAAAGCTCCAATGCAGCAACTCCAGGAACTCGAAGCCGATTAACGAATCCCTTAGAGAATCCAAATATTGGATCTCATTTGATGCCAATCGACATACAACAACTTCATCAGAGCTAAAACATACTGAAGGCCTGAACAAAGCAGAGTCCAAATGAGTAAAATATTACAAAATTATGAGCATCAATTTCCACATTGACAACAAAGAACAAGAAAATTACCATGTAACTTTTGTTATATTTTTCTGGAAGAGTTTGTAAACAGATTCACCAGTTTCTATCTTCCACAAGACAACGTTCTTATACTGAGGAGACGAGCATTTCTGGTCCCACAAGGAGAGATGACAGTTGCAAGTTTGTTTGGGATATCAAATGACCTAATCTCTCTCAAGGTTTTGCAATCAAAGATGATAATTACGGAGTCTATTTTTGGAACCATAAGGTTGGATCCATCATCACTGAACTTTGCACTGGTACAAGGAACCCTATCCAGCTTGACACCAGGTTCATCGCTCAGGAAAGAAGGTCCATTCCAAATAAAAAGACCCTCTGGTCCTCTTACTAAAATATCTAATGAGGGGGAAGGCTCTACAACCGCCATCCTATAGCATCAAATATAAAATCAACATTAGCCCATACATCAAACCACCAGTAACATAATTAATATCTGTCATATTTACGTAAGTTGAAACTAAGAGTTTGTATATGCCATCATCCAGTGTTGTCAAAGGCGCGCTTAACCCCTATAGCGAGGCTCATAACGTGTTGAGCGCTTCGTTTTGCTTAATGTACACTATCAAGGTTCTATGACATACTTTTGTTTCCCCATGAGTCTCTTCTTCTGAAGAGGCGACACTAAACAACTGATTTCATTTTATCATAATTTTTTTCAATATCTTTGTGTATATATTTGTCATTCATGCTTATAATTATAAAGCCAAGGACTAAACCTATATATTTGTATTTTTTCTCTCTTTGCGCCTTTTTCATTAAAGCTCACACTTTATTTACACTTAAAGCCCCAACATAACTCTTTTTTGCGCTTTTTGCTTTTGATAACACTACCATCATATGAAATCGAATATTGAAACTATAACACTCAAACTACTAATGAAGTGACTTTGATGGAGAAAGTATCAATTAAAACAACAACCACCTATGCAGTACAATCCTCTGGTAAAGTTGGTGTATATTTACCCTAACCTTTGTGAAAGTAAAAAGGTTGTTTCCACCTCAGCTAAGGAGAAAGTATCAATTACAACAACAACAACACACGCAGTATAATCCCATAAGTGGGGTCTAGGAAGGGTGGTGTATATGCAATATTACCTCTACCTTGTTGAAGGTAGAGAGACGGTTTCTGACTGACCAGAGCCCAGGAGAAGGTATCATCTATAATAACAACAACAACAAAAACATAACCAGTATTTCCTACAAGTGGAGTTTGGGAAGGGCAGTGCGTATGCAATCTTACCCTTCCTTTATGAAGTTAAGGAGGCCGTTTCGTATAAACCATAGCTCAGGAGAAAGTATCAATTACAGCACTAACAACAACATACCCAGAATAATCCTATAAGTGGGGTTTGGGAAGCATAACAAATTTCGAATCAACTATAATCTAATTGAGAGCAGCAGAATGTAAGACACAAATTCAAATATTAGCACTATTTGTTACCTTGTGCTGCTGAACCCTCACCCTCCTATTTATTATGAGAATGGTTCTTGTGATGAAACATGGTCAATGCTACAATAGTTGGTCTTTTACTTGAGCTTTACCTGACAGAATGATGCATAAAAATGAGTGAGTAATGAGTGAGTAACTTTCAGCTAATAAAGCATTGCAATACTTTTTCACAGATTAAATGGCTTCACAATGAGTTTGGCTTTAGCAAGCAAGAAAAGTACACAAATCAACAATAGAAACTTTCAACTTAAACATCAAAGAAATTCTAAACTCAGAGCAAAGGCAGGTGTAATGCGGGATAAAAGGATATGAAGGAAAGAAACATATAATCTTGAGCATAGTTGTCTACATAATTAATGAAGTAAACGCGTGTAGTCCTCTAGAATATGGATTTTAAGACAAATGATGTGTATTAAAGGCAAGAAGCATTTCCTATCACACCAAAGGAGCCATCTTTCCTTCTAACAAAACATAAAGAAAATAAAACAATCAATTTTTGTTTGTAAGCCAAAGATGAACGAACATCAACCAAAAAAAAGTAATTTTCTCTCTTTCTAGGACTCAATTAGGGGATCTTTCAGCTAGGTTGGAGCAATCAGCCTTTAGTTATCCATCTAGCTACCTCTCTCTCAACTTTAATTTTTTCTACTTTTCCATGTGAAAGCATCCGTCTCTCTCGTAACTCCAAAATACAAAATTATATTAATCAAACAAAAGGTGCAAGGCCAAAAATACAAAACACCAAGCAAGGCGATATCAATTTTCAGAACAGAAGGTCGAGTGCATATTTTTACATAGATACAATCACACATATAGTCTAGCCTCTCAATATTCCAAATTGAAAACCTCATTATCTGTAAGCTAAGGGGTAGAGATGCTCATTAAGGCCAGTGAGCAAAATAGCAAATAGAGCCAACTGTTAAAAAAAAATTGTACCAATATATTTGGTCCACAAACCATACCTAAGATGAAAAAACACCTTTGTTCCTACATAATCGTATTGCTTAGGACCCATCCACCATACTTTTTGCTCTATAAAACCCGTACCTGATAAGAAAGCGAATGATTATGAAGGAGGAGAGGAATTTAATCTTAACTTCACAAAGAAGCATACACTGTCCATGCACGCACTGCTCGTGCATGCATTGCTCATAAATAGGCATTCCTTGACCACCATTCCGTTGCTCATGAATCAGTTTCTTTTTTTTTTTTACTTTTTGGGTTTCACATAATATGTATTATTAATTCATCTAATTTCCTTTTTCTACAGTTCTAGTATCTTTGAGAACATGAAGAATGCCCCAACAACACTGTAACTTCATTTTAGAAAAAAAAAATAAGAGAGTTAAAGAGAATAATATCAACCAAACTCGCCAATTATAATCATTTCTGAAGGCCAATTCACAAATATTCAACTTACAAATAGGCACAAAGTCTAAATCAAGCCTACAATTATAAGTAAAACATACCTAAGTTTGTTAGCCCCATTGATTAAACATGAATATAATTTCACAGATTCCAACGACTTAAGACGAAGAGGAAGCTAGAAAATTATGAGTCTCAAATTCTCAAGTTGCTAAAGAACTTTGAACAATATCAACGTCTACCAAAATATCCAATTACGATAACAAAAGAAATGATTTTTAAATCGGAGGAGCCTTCCATAGTATTGCTTAAAAATGTTGATCATTCAATTTAAGACCCAGAAAAGAGAGGAAAAAGGACAACATGAGACATCAGAAAGTAAAAAATAGCATCCCAGACACCTTGTCCTTTTATATATCAAAAACTACAATATGTAAACATCATATCAAACACTTACTCACACTAATATATAATATTGAAAACCTAACATACATGACTTAAGATGCAACTCACAATATCAATTATGATGATAATAAAAAGGGTCAGGCCAGTGCACTAATAAAGCCCTCGCTAAGACTGCTACTTCCACTACTCAGAAATACTTACAATATTTTATAAGCGTACATTTCGTGCAAAAGGTACTTCAACTTTTTCTCTTATCTAGATATCCAAATTCCTTGACAAAAATTATCACACATATGTTTGTCCTCTGAAATGGTTAAAAAAATTCAATGTGTCTCGATTTTCAAGTTACGTAGAGTGTCAAATGAGCAGGTTGAATCAACTTTGAGTTCGAAAGCATACACAAATGTCAAAAGGAAGAAACTGATTTTTATCGGTCAGGATTGTGTCGAGCCCCTCCAGGCACTTAGAAGTGCTGGTCTAGAGGTAATATAAAATACGTTTCAACAATACAGTCATTATATACATACTTGCATATTCTGTATAATGCTATGCTCGTTCCTAAACTCTGCCTATATTACACATTTTACACACGCAGACTAAGTTGGATTTGAAGGAAATTGCTGAAAAGCGGAGAGATATGACCAAGTTGAGGAGAAAGAGAAAAGAAACCAAAAAATCTATTCCCCTTTCCGTCCTCTGATAACTATCGCTAACATCTTCTTGTTCTTATTAGTCCTCCGACATTAGTTCTTATTCCTCTTTATCCTGTTTCCATGTCATAGGCTTGCGCGAACAATAAAGAAAACAGAAGAAAAAACTTCAAGCAGGAAAAAAGTGATTCTTTATGTATTCTGTCACAGGAGTCAAAATCAGGTATAGATTCTCTATGCTCATGTAAACAACTATGGTTAAATTTGATAGCTATAGATGAGACAGATGAGACTCCCAATTTTTTAGTTACATCTTAAGTTAATCATGTTGTAAAGACTATAGATTATAGATGTCCGATGTTTGGTTTTAGAATCAAATACTCAGTGAGATGTAGAAGAGGAGCTTCATCCTCATGCTAAAAGGTTTCTTGTATTACGGAATTTTTTTGTCGAGTTTAAGAATGTAAGGAAGACTTTGAATCTTGTGGTCTTAAACACGTAGTGTGACAAGTTGAAGTAAAAAGTTGCCAATAAGAGAAATAAACATTCTTTTTAAGCGGAGTAAAGAGAAAAGTAAGTCCAACAAATTAAAATGGAGGAAGTATTCATTGACAAAAATTATCACGCATATGTTGTCATCTGAAATGGGAAAAAAAATTTAATGTGTCTCCATTTTCAAATTACGTAGAGTGTCAAATGAGTAGGTTGAGTCAACTTCAAATTAGTTATACAATACTTAATAGATTGAATCAATTAATCAAGTAAAAGCATAGTGGAGAATTAAACACTAAAAGGGTATAAAGCAACAACATTTCCAATTTGAACATGCACCAGACAAGGTAATTATGGGAGTAAAGGAATAATGTTATCACTTTTACTCTGACCGATTCATATGAGGACAGACTAACCTATTCACAAACTAAAAGAATAAGGAACACCATTTCAAATTTGTATGGTCCGTCATAGCAGATTAACAAAACTTGAATTTGAATAGTTGGCTAACAAATTAAGAACACATCCAAAAGAACAGGGAAAAAAATTAAAAATCAGATTATGAAGATAAAGAAAATTCTATAGCTTAGAAACTTACATGTGAGCCTTACTGATGATAATTGAACAGCTGAATGGAATTGAACAGACTAACCTATTCACAAACTAAAAGAAAAAGCAACAACATTTCAAATTTGAATGGTCGGTCATAGCAGATTAACAAAACTTGTAATTGAATGGCCGGCTAACAAATTAAGAACACAGCCAAAAGAATAGGGAAAAAATTAAAATCGGATTATGAAGATGAAGAAAATTCTAAAGCTTAGAAACTTACATGTGAGCCTTACTGATGAGGATTGAACAACTGAAGGGAATTGAACGGATTCAATAAATTTATTCAAGTACATGTCTGTGTTCTAGAAATGTGTCTTTTTGTTTGTGGTTGCAATGATAGACATATGGAAGGAAGTGGAAGAGTAAAGTGGAAATATCCAAGATTTTTTGGATAATTGAAGGAAAAGCTTGTTTTTTTTTTAAAAAAGTTATGAAATGTCTAAAATACCCTTGTTCATTCTATTGATCATGTTTCTATGTAGTAGTAATAAAGGAGAATAGTAATGTTTCTATATAGTAGTAATAAAGGAGAATAAGGTTATGTCAAGTGGGTCTTGAGAATTAACATCTTACAATAAAAATTTATTTGTAGATTATTAATTTCCACTAGGTGGGAATACACTGGGTTTGTTGTTATTGTTGTTGTTGTTGTAGATTATTAATTAATTCATATTTATTTCATATTTTATATTATGGTAAAAAATAACTAAATTTGACCAAAAGGTCCTTCCAAAATAAAAACTATTATGAAAAAAATGTCATCTCATAAATTATTTTGACATTTTATAACAAAAAATATTTTATAGGTTACTTAATTATTTCATATTCATTCCATATTTATTTCATATCTATATATATAATAAATGAGAATAGTCTGACATGAGGTTATGACAAATGGCGTCTTGAGAACTAACATCTTACAACAAAAATATATTTTATAGGTTATTAATTAATTCATATTTATTTGATATTTCATATCTATATATATAATAAAGGAGAATATTCTAGTCTAAGGGTATGACAAGTGGTGTATCGAGAACTAACATCTTACAATAAAAAATTATTTTGTAGATTATTAATTTGATGTTGGGTGTATTTATGCATTCTAGCGCTACTATTCTAGCCTTTTTAGCCTTGTTTTGAGGATAATCCATGTGCTTAGAGTGTTGATAATGATATAAATGTGCATTTAAGTGTCCAAGTATGTGTTTACAATGTTTAATGGTGGTTTCACATGAGTTTTGATTCAATTTGAGCATTTAGAGTTCAACCGAGAAAACTAGTGTAACTAGCTTGAGTTAGACGCTTGTCTAGTCTATTGTATTGGGTTTTAATGTGTTTTAATGAGTTACTAAGGTTGTTATTGTGTATTTATATGTGAAACAACTTGTTGATAATGTTCAAAGGTTTATTGGATCAAGAAAAGAGTCAAAACAATAAGTTAAAGCTCAATGTGAATTTGGTCTATGCTTAGCTCGTGTTTCTAGTTCATCGTTGAGGATGTTGTGTTGTTTTGAGCTTTAGAATTGTTGTGTTTAATGTTATATGATGCCTTTTTAATGGAATATTATGATATATTAAGGATTTACAAGCTTCAAATCAAGTAAAAAGAGTCAAAACGGCTTGGAATGGATCAAGGAAGCACAAAACACAGCTTGACACCAATTTGGACACCTGGAAAGTATTGGGAGAGTGTGGGCGCGTGAGAAGGATCCTGGGTGCGTTCCACCCATCAATGGATTTAGAAGGCACCCAAAATAGTGAACCAATGCAATTTAGATGCGACGCGACGCTCTCCAACGCGTTAATCACTGGGTTCGCAAACGACCAGAAACTGTTTCCTTGCTCAACAAGGAATGGGATATTTCTTCTACTATAAATAGGACCTTATTAACGTTTTTATTTACTTTTAGACGTCTTGGAAGATTAAGGAGGCTACCACAACTTCTTTTTAGGGTTTATATCTCTTTACTTTAGTTTCTTTCATGGTTTGTATCATCAATCCAAGAGATTAGATGATGAATATTTCCATTAAAGGCTAAAACTCCTTTCTGGGGTTAAGGCCAAGATCATGACTACTTTCATTTTGAATTAAGTTAGTTAATTTGCTTATCATCATAAGTTGTTTGTTTATTCTTATTTTAACTATTTTAAGGATTAGCTACCCTTAGAATACATCAATTATCAACCTTGTGAACTCGGGAGAGGGAATATGGAGATAGAACATGGGAATAAGCAAGGTATGGTTTGTGTTTCTGTAAGAAATAAGGACTTCAAATTAGTATCTAGGATAGGGTTGTACTTAGATACCCTACTTGATTCATATGTAGGATGATACTTGTAAAGAACTTAAGTGAACTATTACATCCCCGCTCAATGATGTAGTTGTAAGGTTCAACTTAGGTAAAGGATTAGAGGTTGGGAAACCATGATCATGCAATTAACTCTACTAATCAACAACCAAGACAAGTGATTTAACGAATGAAGTTCAATAATGTAGTATGATTGTTCGTAAGCTTTAACCCTAGGCTTTTATCCATAGATTGTCCTAAGTCATTACATTTCCCCATTAGTTTAGTTTCTTTTTAGATTACAATTCTTAAACCTCCTTATTTACTTTTTCTCAATTGTTAAACTAAAATTGGATAGAAAGCGAATGCAAGTCCCTGAGAAATCGATACTTGGGCTTCCTTGAAGTCACTTTACTACTTGATAAAATCACATACACTTGCGTGTGCGCTTGGGGGCTATCAAGTTTTTGGCGCCGTTGTTGGGGACTTGTAATTAGGCAACTATCTTATTTTTAGTTTTTCTATATTAAATTGTTAATAGTTTTTATTTAGTTTCTTTTTATTTTCTTTTATTTCTCTTTTTATCACACTTCTTGGCATGACAACCTGGGATAAATAGTTTTCGAGTGATGACGATTTTATATGGTGTATGGTTTGTGACAATAGTGGTCATTCTAAAGATATGTGTGTTGTCAATCCTGATTTGGTAGTGTTTGTGGGCTATGCTGAAAGGAAAAATTAGATTAACAACTACAATCAAACGGTGCAGAATCAACCATAATCATGGAATAACCAGTAGCAACAGTTTTAATATACCCAACAAAATCAGTCAACTAGCAACATGGAAGAGATGCTGAAACAAATTTTAGCATCTCAGGTTAAGTTGTTGGCATACATGAAGAACTAGAGGGAGACTGCAGAGCGAGTGGATTTCCAACCACCTGCAGAAATAGATGTAGATAATTCGAGGAAGTCTGAGTACTTGAAAACTAAAATTGATGAATAGGTTGAGGCGATACCACTGCTACCATGTCTATAATGGCTAAGCAAAGAAAAATATAAGGAGGATATTAGTCAATTTGTGGAGCAAACACAAGAATCGCAGTTACTCGATTATCATCTTTATCTTGAGACTAAAATTGAGAGGGTGAATAAAAGTGAGGGTGTTGTGGATTGTGTAAATTTTGAAGTGGGATTAGTTGGTCCTCACTCAAAGAACTTTTCTACATTATGTTTAAATGATATCTTGTATGTGGAATCATTTAAAATAGTAAAAGAGTGTGAAGATGAGGAACAAGAATCCTACATTCTTATTTTACACCGGATAAGCTGTAACACCCCGTATTCAAGTACGTGTATTGGCGTATTCAAGTACGTGTATTGGTCTTATTTATATGGAATTAATTTTTTATTTTATTTTTACCGGAATTTGCCCGTCGATGGTTTCATGTGAAGGTTATTGAATAATCTTTCCAACGATATAAAGATTTCCAAAAATGGATAGGTTTCGGATATAATCGAGCACATTCGAAACTATAAAACGGTAGCCGGGATATTTGGGAATAGTAAATGTGCAGGAAAATTTCCTGCACACAAACTACTGAGGCCAGCTGAATTTTTGGATCAACTTCGAATGATCATAACTCCCTTAATATAATGAACTGGGAGAGATGCGGCCTATGAAAAAAAAGATCTTTGAGTCTTCTTTCCAATGCAATTGGTTTCATCCAAATCGAACGTCTGAGTAAGGAGTTATACTCGTTTTACTTCAGCCTATCAAAACAGATTTTTAGGGTCAACTTCAAACGACCATAACTCCTTGTACAGGACGAACTGGGTGGCCTACTTTATATGAAATGAAAGCCCTTTGAATTATACTTCCAACAATACCAATTTCACCCAAATCCGATATCGTAGGAAAGAGTTATGGTTGATCTACTTTAGCTTGTCAAAATAGTCCACCAAAGGACAGATTTGACATTATTTAAATTTTAAAGGCATTTTGGTCATTTCCTATTATATTATGGACGGGAATATGTGTATATATACATATATATGAGTTCAAAAACTCATTTTCATCATCAATCATTAAGAAAGAACAAACCCTAGCCAAATTTGACCTTTAAATTACTTTTGATTCAACCGTAGAAATTTCAAAGTAATCCGATAACTGCGTTTGTCATCTCGAGAGCTTCGAACAACACCTATTATTTGTGCAAACAGGATTGCATAATCAAGAGGTGAATTCTAAGGTATGAATATTATTTGTCTTTGTTCTTTTCCATATGTATATGTGTGATAGAGGATTATATGTATTGGTTGTTATTGAAAGGTGATGAAAATAGGGTTATGGACTATTTTGCATGGTTTGGTTGTATTGAATTGTGGAAGGTGGATATGGTAATTGAGTTATGGAAGGTGGATATGGTGATATACTATTGAATTGATGATTATTTATGTCTATGGCATAATTTGGTTTAATGGATTGGTTGGAAGGATAAATGAATCCAAACTTGATATTGGAGGATGTTGTATGAATATGCATGGCATGTGAATGTAATTGGAGTATAAGAGGGTTAAAGTGACACCCTTTATGGTGTAATTAAGGCTTACTACTTAATCACTACTTTGGTGAATTCAAATAATTGAATTGTGACGTTTGGTTGCTAATACTAGATTGCTATATATGTTCATTGTAGATAAGTAATCCGAAAAGACGGGAAGTCCATTTGGGACTAGTATTGAAGGTTGACAGTCAGGTATGCAAAGCATATTCTATACCATATCTTTGGCATGAAAGTGAACAATTGTTCTATTAAGAAAGTTTCCAAAGTTATTCAATAACATGTGATCCATAAAGGTTTTGTATGATGTCCTACGTTACCAATGAACTTGTTTCCACCCTACAAGATGTCAAGACATTCCAATACTTACTTGTTTTCTAAATCTTACATGTTTATTGCACTAATGAATGTCAGAAGGTATCCGGTTACTCAAACAAGATCCATGTGTTATTAATGACTCCAAAACGTTTCATTGATATACCAATAAGTTCCTACTTCATTGTTATGTCATTGATGACTCCAAAACACTTCATTGATGTGCCAATGAGTTCTTACTTCATTGTTATTGCATTGATGGTCTATTTATATGTCTCTTATTGATGTATCATTGTTTCAAAGTATCAAAAATGTGGTGGCAACCGAAATAACAATCTCAAAGATTAATTGAACTAAGTGATGAAAGTTCTCTCTTATCGGGTGGTATCCCAGGGGCATAAGCCTATCATGGGTCGATCCCTATTTATGTGTTTATGGGTGGTATCCTAGGGGCATAAGCCTAGCATGGGTCGATCCCAGTTGATATGTACTGGAGGCAGCCTAATGGTCACAATACAGTACAGTAATGATTATAAAGATGATAAGAACGAAGGTAAAGTGATTGAATAAATACAATGTACAGGTTGTCACAAGTTCTAGTAAGTGTGGTCCACTCCTATTACGATTTATTCACTTGTTTCTGATTTCTATTGAGCTCCTATATCATATGTGATTATCTACAGCTTTACATACTCAGTACATATTTCGTACTGACGTTCCCCACAGGGGACCTGCATTTTATGCTGCAGGCACAGGTACCTCAGCTCATACACCGTACAAGTAGGAGCCAGGATATCCAGCTGCTTTTGGTGAGCTCCAGTTTGCTTCGGGGATTTCTGTGTCATATCCAGTCACTTTTGGTATTGTATAGAAGTTAGTTATATGGCGGGGTGTGTCCCGACCTTAGTTAAACTCTGTGTATTGTCTAGAGGCTTTGTAGACCTAATGTACAGTCAAGGTGGTTTTTGTTAATAGACGTGATGGCTCCAACGGCCAAGTATTGTATATACATATATATGTGTGCTCGAGCTTATACAGGTGATTATTTACTTTTATATACGACATGATGCTGTCCGAATTTTGGGTTGTCATAGAGGTATGCATGGGAAGTATAAGGTTATGAGCTGGTTCTCCCGGGCCTCCTCGGTTACGGGTACTGATCCTCCCCAATAGGATTTGAGGCGTGACATAAGCTATATAAAAACACACCTCACTTTTAGGCCAAGTGGTTTACCATGCAAATTCCATTACTAGGTTCTTTAATTTTTGTACCACCACCCTATGAGCGAGGCTAAAAGATGGATGTGATGTTGGGGGTAAAATTTATATCCTCAAGGTGGAGGAAAAAGTTGATTGGGTCGTGTCGCGACACCAAATTAGGCACTTCTTGGGAGGCAACCCAAGCTAAGCTATGTTTTCTTTTTAGTTTTTTTTTTCTTTAATTTTTACTTCACGTAGTTTTTTATTTTTGGTTGAGTCACAGGTTACTGGGAAGTCTGAGTACCATAAACTTGAGCTAAGGAGCATAACAAAGATTGAGTATGGGGTCCCATGGATCTCATTTATGTGTAAAGATGCTACTAGCTAGGCCTAAAGGTCTCAGGCAGTATTTCTATCTCTTGCTTTAAAAGTTCACTTTAGGGACAAAGTAGATTTATGCACTTTTTTATTTACATTTGGACGGCTTGGAGGATTAAGGAGGCTACCTTAACTTCTTTTTAGGATTTATATCTCTTTACTTTAGTTTCTTTCATGGTTTGTATCATCAATCCAAGGGATTAGATGATGAATATTTCCATTAAAGGCTAAAACTCTTTTTTCGTGGTTAAGGCCAAGTTCATGACTACTTTCATTTTGAATTAAGTTTGTTAATTTGCTTATCATCATTGGTTGTTTGTTTATTTTTGTTTTAACTATTTTAAGGATTAGCTACCCTTAGAATACATCAATTGTGAATCTTGTGAACTCGGGAGAGGGAATAGGGAGATAGAACATAGGAATAAGCAAGGTATGGTTTGTGTTTCTTTAAGAAATAAGGAATTAAAATTAGTATCTAGGACAGGGATGTACTTAGATACCTTAATTGATTCATATGTAGGATGATATTTGTAAAGAACTTAAGTGAACTATTACATCCCCGCTCAACGATGTAGTTGTAAGGTTCAACTTAGGTAAATGATTAGAGGTTGGGAAATCATGATCATGCAATTATCCCTATGAATCAACAACCAAGATAAGTGATTCAACGAATGAAGTTCAATAACGTAGTATGATTATTCGTAAGCCTTAACCCTGGGCTTCTATTCATAGATTGTCCTAAGTCATTACTTTTTCCGCATTAGTTTAGTTTCTTTTTAGTTTACAATTCTTAAACCTCCTTATTTAATTTTTCTCAATTGTTAAGCTAGAATTGGATAGGCGGCGAACGCAAGTCCCTGAGAGATCGATATTTGGGCTTCCTTGAAGCCACTTTACTACTTGATAAGGCCAAGTACACTTGCGTGTGTTCTTGGGCGGTGTCATAATTAATTCATTTTTATTTCATATTTCATATTGTCGTAAACAATAACTAAGTTTGACAAAAAGTCATTCCAAAATAAAAACTATTAGGAATTAGAGTGAGTTTCTAGGGTTGCTTGAGTTTTGTAATAAGATTTTCAAGTAGGAGAACTTGAAGTGTGTTTCATTAGTCTGGGAGATTGTCGAAAATTAGAAATTAGAGTTTATAATTTCTTAGGTTACAGAGATTGTAGTCTTTCATTGCGAGGGTCATTGTATTTAGGAAAGTTAGGGTTAAATCCTCTAGAGGTACAGGTCGTGGTTTTTTACATCTTTGAGAGTTGGGTGTTTTTCACGTAAAACTATCATGTTCATTATTTACTAGCTTTATTGTTTTTATTGAAACACGTTAGGAAACCTAGTCCATCCATAGGCAAAAATCGGGCATAACTTACATGAGTTATTATGACGTGTAGAAATAACAATTAGTATCAGAGATGGTTATGTTGTAAAGGCTAGCACCTTAAGATCAAAATGAATTCACACCTCCACTCAGACACGGTGAGGGACAAGACATCAACCGACTTCTATTGTTCAATGGAAAAAACTACATAGGGCGCAAAAAAAGGATGAAAGCTTTTTTGCAAGCTGTGGACTATGAACTCTGGAACAGGAACATTAATAGACCTTAGTACACTATGAAGAGGGATGCGGAAAATAAGAAAGTACTGAAAGAAAATGATGAGTATAATGCGAATGACTTCAAGATGCTTGAAAAGAATACAAAATCTATGTATATTCTTATTTGTCGACTTGGACTAGATGGATACAATTGGATCTCAGGTTACACTACTGCAAAAGAAATTTGGGACACTCTTGGGAACATGTATAAAAAGAACATGGATACCTTTGAGAAAAAATGAAGGAACTAAGGATAAGTCACTAGAATTAAAGGCATTTGACATAGAAGGATCATCTAGATGATAAAAAGTTTGCTAAGAACTTCAAAAGATTTTTTAAGAAACGAAAGCGATAGGACAAGAAAGGAATATATCACAACCCAAATCAAGACCTGGACTTGGCGGGTATCTCAAGTCCCATATGGACCGGAGATCACCCTCTGCACCTAACCAAACCAAACACAACATCCCACATTATCAGATGAATTCCGAATATATAACAAGATAGCATGAAACAAACTTAAAGAAAGTCAAAACATGTCTATAACTGATGACCGGTGATCAGCCAAATAACCGACCAACATCACCCAATATCCACAGTAATCCAAACAAAGCCTTTTAAATAAAGAACCAAAACCAATTTTGGCCGAAACATGTCCCCGACTCTGATAGATAACAATGAGAATGAAAATGATAATGAAAATATCTATCAACTAAAATCTAAGAATGATAGCTAGTGAAATGTCTAAGCCTTCTAGGGGATGGAATCTCACCACTTCACCACAACGCAACAAATAAATGAATCAAGCTGACCGACCAAACTCTGTACAGGAAAAATAGGAGTAGCTTTGGTGTCTACATCGCGTGGGGATACAACATCCAGATATGGTTAGTGGGATGAACACTAGCAAGTGACTCAGGGATAAGGATAACATAGTGCCATGATCAACAGTTCAAAATCATTCAAAACTAATGCATACAATCAAATGCATATACGTGTATATATCACATGTTGGGATAAGGAACAAGGCTTAAGATGCACTTTAAAACTTTAGTCTGGGTTTTGTATCTTAACTGTCATATCATACAAGACACCCACGGGCAATATGAGCCCATCTCTCCCCCAGCTGACAGCGCCCTAGTACGTGTGGCCGCACCATCTAGAGGGTGTACATATACAATGTGGGGGACTCGAACCTCCCTTCATATCAAGGTGACACAAACACCAAATCATGTAATATAAAGTGTGGGGGACTCGAACCTCCCAATCATATGATAATAATGACAGGGGGACTCGAATCTCCCGATCATATAGACCCCCACATTGGCAACCGCGATTTCTAGTGTTGGTCCCTCGAGACCTTCACTTTCATGACTCAGCTACACAACCCTCATTAAATCCCAATTAAAATAATTATCAGATATTTCTATTCATTGAACCATATTACACATTAAGAAATACATTGTTGGTATCGTCATACCAACTACACTTGCAAAGTAACATCAACATGCCAAAACAATTACATCACTTGGGAAATTTACAACCCTCTTGGTTCAATATGACGTAGCTTATGAAAACACATAACCCACAAGGTTTAATTCAAAACCATTATGCAATAGTTCAAGAATAGTTCAATTCTCACATTTCTCATAACTAAAAACCAATTTCACAATATGGGGTTGGGGTTATAACCACTTAAAAAGTCACAAGTTTGGATAATATCAAAATTCCCTATTTCCTTCACCAGACTGATGCACCCACAGTTTAAAACCATAATTAAAGCATGAGTAATCGCATATAAACCATGGGAAAATATTGTTCAATCAATAAGCATTCAAAACCCTCATCCCTTGATTTCAAACCAACATAAATATCTCATGAACAATACTTTAAAACATATGCTTTTAACAAATTAACAATAAGGAAAGAGTAACATGCCTGAAATACAAAGTTTCACAAAAAGAATCCAACCCTTAAGCCCTTGGATGACCTACTTCTTGGAAACCCTAAGTATGGCTTCTTGAAAGTGTTTAAGAGAGCTTAGAAGTGTTTGAGTCCATTAAAGATAAAATATAACCCCCTTAAGTTCTTTATGGACGTGGGGTTTTAATTGGGTGAGAAGGAAATTGTCCAAAGTGTCCTTAATTTAAGAAATAAAATTTATTCATCAGTGACTGTGGATCACTATATGACTCATAAGGATACATTACGAATCATCACAAGGAGTCGTAGTCAAGACAAAACCACCAAGGCTCCATATTGGTCTAGCTACGATTCATATCACTGACTCGTAACAACACTTAATAACTCATAACCACTTCTCGTACTCAAGACAATAACAAATTTGGGATGACACACTGGGCACCGTGCGATTGGATCATAGCGACTATTCACGAGTCTTTACAACTCATGGCCTTAAGTCGTAGTAAAGATAGTGTTTTGGGATAAACTTTTTGGACACCTTACAACTTGGTCCTTATGACCTGTAAGAAGTCTTAATGACTAGTTGAGAGACACTCGTACTCAGAGCAGATTACTAAGAAACTTTTTCTGATTAAGTTGCAATCGAGTCCCTACGACATGTCAAGACTCCCTTCGAATCGTTAGAGGAGTCGTAGTCAAGAAAGTGAGGATAAAATTTCAGAAGTTTTCAAGGACCAAAAAGCTGGGGCATTACATACTCTCCCCTTAGGATTATTCATCCTCGAATGATAGGACAATACATTTATTACTATGATTTGACTCCACATACCACTACTCTTACCTTTAACAATGACAAAAAACAAAGAAGTCAAGGAATACATATACCTCAAGCACGATTTTCCAGAATAGGAAACAATAATGGATACTTGGCCTTTATGTCCTCCTCGACTTCCCACATAGCTTCCTTAACCTTTTGGTTCCTCTAAAGAACCTTTACCAAAGCCACATCTTTGTCATAACTGAAAGACTTTCCAATCCAAAATCTCAACCAGGACTTTCTAATAAGATGAGAAATCTGAAATACCTACCTTTTCCAAAGGAACAACTGTCGAAGGATCACCTATGCACTTTTTTAACATCGAAACATAAAACAATGGATAAATAGAGCTTAAGCTTGATGGCAACTCTAATTCGTATGCAATATTACCAACCCTCTTCAAAACTAAGTAAAGGCAGATATAATAGGGACTAAGCTTCCACTTCTTACCAAACCACATCACTCCCATTCATTAGGGACATCTTCAGAAACAAGTAATCACCAACACTGAACACCAACTCCCTTTGCCTCATAGCTGCATAGGACTTTTGGCAACTTTGGGTGATCTTAAGTCTATCCCAAATCACTTTCACCTTCTCCATGGCTTGGTGAAGCAAATCAGGGCCAAATAACTTATTCTCACAAAACTCAAACCACCCAATAGAAAACCTATACTTCCTACCATATTAGGCCTCAAATAGAGCTATACTAATGCGAGAGTGATAACTATTGTTGTAGGAAAACTCTATGAGAGGCAAATGGTAAACCCAACTACCACAAAAATAAAAAAAAAAGCACAAAACATTTTTTCCAAGTCCTGTATTATCCTTTTGGCTTGCCCATCCATTTGCGGGTGGAAAGTAGTACTAAGGGTCACCTTATTCCCTAAGCCTTACTGGAGCGACCTTCAAATAGGAGATAAGAATTGGGTACTCTGATAAGATGTGATGGATATTGGAGTACCATGCAACTTTACTAGCTCCTCAATGAACAACTTAGCATAATCCTCAGAAGAGAAATTGGTCCTCACGGGCAAGAAGTAAGCAGACTTAATCATCATATGCATGATGACCCAAATCAAATCAAACTATTGGCGAGACCATGAAATACCTATACCAAAATCTATATTAATTATCTCCCATTTTCATACTGGCAATTCAATCTCTTAAATCAGTCCATCGACCTCAAGTGCTCTATTTTCACTTACAGATAAACCATCCACTTAGGCACAATTTTTCCACATCTCTCTTTATATTATTCCACTAATAAACCTCCTTAAGATCATGATACTGTAACATCCCGTACTTAATTACGTGCATTAGCCATGGTTATATGTGTTGGAGTATATGTATTGATCATAAGTTAGTTATATATGAGTTTAAGTATGAGTATTGATTATTTTGAGATGGTTTCAAGTGTATAGTTTGATTAAATGTGTATAGGAATCAACTTTATTTATACCGTAATTTGCTCGTCGAAGTTTCTATGCGAAGTTTATTGAGTTAGCTTTCCAAAGATATAAAGATTTCTGAAAACAGATGAGTATCGGATATAAGCGAGCATGTTCGAAACTTTAAAACGGTGGACGCAATGAACAGTAAATGTACAGAAATTTTCTGCACACAAAAGTACTGCAGCCAAACAGATTTTTGGGTCGACTTTAAATAATCATAACTCCTTGTACAAAATGAACTGTGTGAGCTGATATATATCGATGAGAAGCCCCGAGAGTCTTATTTCTAATGAAATTGATTTCACCCAAATCCATTATCGGAGTAAAGAGTTATGGTCGATTTACTTTAGCCTATCAAAACAGTCCACCATGGACAGATTCGGATTTACTTAAATTTTAAGAGCACTATGGTCATTTTCCATCACCTCATGAACGAAAATTGGTCATTATATACACATACTTAGCCTCATATCCATCATTTATCATCCAAATTATTGAAGAATAAGAAACCCTAGCCTAATTTCAACTCCAATTATCTTGTGATTCAACCGTAGAAAATCCAAATTGATTCCGTAGTTGTGTTCACCGTCTCGAGGGCTTCGAGAAGCACCCCTTATTTGTGCCAGCATGACTTCAAAAACAAAAGGGCCATTTTATGGTAAGAATGTAAATTATGTTGGTGTTATTTATATGGATATGTATATATATGCATGTGAGCATAAGAAGTATGTTATTTGATTGTTATTGAAAGATGATTGGAAATGATGTTGGATTATTCTTGTACATGGTTGGATTATGTTGAATTGTGAAGGGATTTGGTGTGATGATGTGGTATTGAAATGATGATTATATATATATATACACATAAACCTATTGTTCAAGTTGGTTTTTGGAATGCTTTGCAAATATTGGTTGTATGGAATTATGGAAGAGAATTGTGGTGTTGGGTTGCTAATACTAGATGCCAAACATTTCATTGTAGATAAGTGATTAGTAAAGGCGGAAAGTTGTGTTGAATTGGTATCCGAATCTACAACGAGGTATGTAAAGGATACTCTAACGATGTTCTTTGGCATGAAAACACCAATGTTCCATCAAGTAAGATTCCGAGGTTGTCCAAAAAAACATGTATTGTTCTACGTTACCAACAAAGTTGTTTCCATTCTATAAAGTGTCAAAATGTTTCATTGATATACCAAAAGGCTCCTATTTCATTGTTGTGATATTGATGATTCTGAAACACATTGTTGATATACCAATGAGTCTTTATTACATCGTTATTGTATAGAAGGTCTATTACTTGGTTCCTATTGATGTATCATTGTTCCAAAGGTACTATATTGGCATGAACACTAATGTAATAATCTCAAAAGATTTTGAACTAAGTTATTGGAAAGATCTCTTATGTGTGTTACTTGATATACGTGTGGGTGGTAGCTCAGGGGCTTAAGCCTAGCATGGGCCGATCCCGATACTTGATATGATTACAGTTGATATGTACTGGGGGCAGCCTAATGGTCACAGTACGGTACAATATTGATTATTGTTAGGTGGTTGGAGGTTCGGGAGGAGGAGGTAATGGCGAATGATAATTGTAAAGAATGAAATGAACGAAGGTATACCGTTCCACAAATGTGTTTGAATTCAATAACCCAATTCAGATTAATGATAATGTACATGATCCTAAAAGTGTTTATGAAGTGTGGTTCACTTTTATTATGATTTATTCACTTGTGTCTGATTTTCTTGACCCCCATATCACATATGATTATTTACAGCTTTACATACTCAGTACATATTTCGTACTGATGTCCCTCATGGGGGACCTGCATTTCATGCTGCAGGCACAGGTGCTTCAGCTCATACACAGCATAGATAGGAGCCAGGTCATACAACTATTGTTGGTGAGCTCCAGTTTGCTTCGGAGCTTTCCGAGTTGATTCCTTATGTTTTGTTATTGTACAGGAGTCATGTGTGGGCGGGATGTTTTTCCCGACCCTAGTTATGTCATGTATATCCTAGAGGCTTTGTAGACATAAGGAAGGGTAAAGTCATGGAAGTTTATATAGTGATGTTATATTTGTATATGTGGTGGCCCCGACGGCCAAGTATTATATATATATATATATATTTGTGTGTGTTGTGCTGATACAGGTAATTAGACCCTTCTATATGCAACGAAGTGCTGTCCAAATTTTTGGTGACATGTAAGTAAAAGTATAGGTATTTGAACGGGTTCTCCCAGGCCTTCTCAGCTTTGGGTGCCAGTCCAGCCCGATGGGATTTTGGGGCGTGATAAAAGTGGTATCAGAGAGGTTCGTCCTAGTGAGTCTACAAAGCCGTGTCTACGTAGAGTCTTGTTTATCGGTGTGTTGTGCACCACATCTATAAACAGGAGGCTATGGATATTTAGGAAATTGTTTCTTTCCTTCAGATCATAGATCGTGCCATCGAGCTTATGTAGCAAGTGAAGTCATAGTTGACCACTGAATCCATTTGTTTCTCTTATTACAGTAAGAATGCCAGATACCAGAAGTATGAATACCGGCGAGCGGGTAGATGTGGATGCCGGAGAAGGGACTAGTAAGTCACCACCTGTACAAGTTAATCAGAGTGAAGCTCAAGCTGAGCGGGTATCTGAAATGTCTTCCACTCCAGATGAAATAAGTGGGAGGCGAACCACATTCACAGAACCACTTGTTAATGCTGCTGATCAGGATATGAGGGATGCAGTACAACTGTTGACCCGGATTATTGCTGGTCAAGTCCAAGGGCAAGCTATTCCTACCGCGGGTTCTAGCGGTACTGATAGGGCGGCTAGTCTTCAGACGCAAGATTTTCTTAAGATGGATCCGCCTACTTTTATCGGATCCGATCTTAATGAAGATCCGCAGGACTTTATTGATCAGATCCACAGGGCCCTAGAGGTGATGCATGTATCGGGCAGAGAGACAGTGGAGTTAGCCGCGTATAGATTCAAAGGTGAGGCTATATATTGGTATGAAGACTGGAAACGATCAAGGGGCATTGATGCACCCCCAGCTACTTGGAAAGAGTTCAAAGAGGCATTTATTGATCATTATCTTCCATATGAGACTCGTCAGGCCCGTGCGGATCAGTTCTTAAATCTTCGACAGGGTAATACAAGTGTGAGGGAGTATAGTCTTCAATTTAATTCTTTTTCCAGATATGCTCCTAATTTTATAGCTACTATGGATGACAGAGTTCATCGGTATGTGGATGGATTAGATCCGTATTTGGTTAGGGATTGTACTATTGCTACACTGAATAAAGACATAGATATAGCTAGGATCCAAGCATTTGCATAGAAAATGGAAGATCAGAGGCAAAGAAAAAGAACACAGGAATTTGAAAGTGGATCTTCTAAGAGGGTCAGATCTACAGGGCAGTTTATGGCGCCACAGGGAGGTTTTGGACCTCAATTTTCTGCTAGACCACCTAGGCCATTATTTTCTTATTCTGCAGCTAGTGCTCCACCACAGCATCAGGGGTTCAGAGGCAGTCAATTTGAGCAAAGTAGTGAGGGTCATAGTTCACGATCAGTGGGTTATCATGGGCAAGGGAACATGAGCCAATCGAGACCTTCTCGAGAGCTATGTAATCGATGCGGAAAGCATCATATGGGCATATGTCGAATGGGAACAAATGTTTGTTTTTGGTGCGGTATGACGGGACATATGATGAGAGAATACCCACGAAGGGGCGCAGGTGGCGTAGCACTACCTTCGGGATTAGCTGTTGCATCATCGTCATCGGTATCTTATTTTGGTAGGGGCGCACAACCTGCGGGTCACGCTAGAAATAAAAATAGATTCGCCAGTTCCAGCGGGACTCAGAATCGCACTTATGCTTTAGCGGATCGACAGAATCTAGAGGCTTCCCCAGATGTGGTCACAGGTACGTTGTCCATATTTTCATTTGATGTATATGCTCTAATTGATCCCGGTTCTACATTATCATATGTTACTCCTTTGGTTGCTGGAAAGTTCAAAAGAACCCCCGAATTGTTAGATAAGCCGTTGGAAGTGTCTACCCCGGTTGGGGAATCTATTATTGCTAGAAGAGTTTATAAAGATTGTGTAGTAACTGTGTGTGGTCGAGACACGATGGCCAATCTTGTGGAACTAGAAATGGTATATTTTGATGTTATAATGGGTATGGATTGGTTGGCGTCTTGTTATGCCAAAATTGACTGTTGTACGAAAAAGATGTATTTACATTTTCCTAATGAAGCAGTTATTGAATGGCAAGGTAAGATTGGCGCACCAAGAGGTAGATTTATTTCTTATTTCAAAGCGAGAAAAATGATTTCCAAGGGCTACATATGTCATTTAGTTAGAGTAAAGGATACGAAATCGGAATCACCAGATCTTCACACTGTACCAGTAGTAAGTGAATTTCTTGATGTATTCCCTGAAGATATTCCAGGTTTACCTCCTGAACGAGAAGTAGAAGTTGGTATTGATGTAATACCAGGCACTAAGCCAATCTCAATTCCTCCGTATAGAATGGCCCCAGCAAAATTACGAGAATTAAAAGGGCAATTGAAAGATTTGCTAGAAAAGGGGTTCATTAGGCCTAGTATTTCCCCTTGGGGAGCACCAGTGTTGTTTGTGCGCAAGAAAGATGGAACATTGAGAATGTGTATTGATTATAGGCAGCTGAATAAAATGACTCTTAAAAGTAAATATCCTCTTCCAAGAATTGATGATTTATTTGATCAGTTACAGGGTGCCAAATGTTTTTCTAAGATTGATTTGAGGTCAGGTTATCATCAAGTGAGAGTCAAAGAAAAAGATATACCCAAGACAGCTTTCCGAACAAGGTATGGTCATTATGAGTTTCTAGTTATGTCATTTGGGTTAACTAATGCACCTGCAGCTTTCATGGATTTAATGAATAGGGTGTTTAAGCCATTTCTAGATGTATCCGTGATAGTTTTCATTGATGATATTCTAGTTTATTCTAGATCAGAAGAGGATCATGCTAATCATTTGCGACAAGCGTTGCAAACTCTTTGTGATTGCAAGCTGTATGCAAAATTTTCTAAATGTGAATTTTGGCTAAAGTCAGTGGCATTTCTGGACCATATTGTATCAAATGAAGGCATACAGGTTGATACTCAAAAGATAGAAGCTGTGAAGAATTGGCCAAGGCCCACAACGCCTACGGAGATTTGTAGTTTTCTTGGGTTGGCTGGTTATTATAGAAAGTTTGTTGAGGGTTTTTCTTCTATTTCAGCACCCTTAACTAAGCTAACGCATAAAACATCCAAGTTCCAATGGAATGATGCGTGTGAGGAGAGTTTCCAAGAATTAAAGAATAAGTTGACTTCTACACCTGTGTTGGTACTTCCAGAAGGTACAGAAGGGTATACAGTGTATTGTGATACTTCAAGAATTGTTTTAGGATGTGTATTAATGCAACATGGTAAGGTGATAGCATATGCCTCAAGGCAATTGAGGCCACATAAGAAAAATTACCCCACACATGATCTTGAGCTGGCAGCGGTTATCTTTGTTTTAAAAATATGGAGCCACTATTTATATGGGGTTCATGTTGATATATATACTGATCACAAAAGCTTACAATATATTTTCAGTCAGAAGGATCTAAATCTGAGGCAGCGAAGGTGGATGGAACTATTAAAAGATTATGATGTTGATATTTTGTATCACCCAGGGAAAGCGAATATAGTAGCTGATCCGTTGAGTCGTAAGGCTATGATGGCACCTGTAGAAAGGCAAGGGATGATTAAAGATCTTCATCAATTATCTAGTCTAGGAGTTCGTCTTCTCGAAACTCCGGACGAGGAGCTTATTGTGCATAATGTCGCGGAATCCTCATTAGTAGCTGAGGTGAAAGAGAAGCAAGATGTAGATCCTGTTTTATTGCAACTCAAGGAGAATGTTCAAAATGGTGCGACGAAGGTATTTGAGCTTTCGCAAGAAGGAGTACTTCTATGCCAAAATAGGCTATGTGTGCCTATTGTTGATGAGCTAAGAAAAAAAATTATGACTGAGGCACATTTCTCAAGGTATTCTATTCATCCAGGGTCAACCAAAATGTATCAAGATTTGAAGGATGTATATTGGTGGAATGACATGAAAAGGAACATCGCAGAATTTGTAGCTGAATGTCCAAATTGCCAACGAGTTAAAGTGGAACATCAAAAGTCCGGAGGCTATATGCAATGCATAGATCTTCCAATTTGGAAGTGGGACATGATCAACATTGATTTTGTTACAGGTTTGCCTCGTACAACTCGGAAATTTGATTCTATATGGGTGATTGTGGATAGGCTTACTAAATCCGCACATTTCTTACCCGTTAAGACCACTTACACAGTTGAAGAATATGCAAAGCTGTATGTTAAAGAAATAGTCCGATTACATGGAGTGCCAACTTCTATTATATCGGATCGGGGAACTCAATTTACCGCAAACTTTTGGAAGTCTTTCCAACGGAGTTTGGGAACACAAGTGAATCTGAGTACAACTTTTCACCCTCAGACGGATGGACAAGCAGAGCGCACCATTCAAACACTTGAAGATATGCTACGAGCATGTGTTATAGATTTTAAAGGCAGCCGGGATGATCATTTACCTCTTATTGAGTTTGCCTACAATAATAGCTATCATTCAAGTATCAAAATGCCACCATATGAAGCTTTATATGGGAGGAAGTGTAGATCACCAATAGGATGGTTCGAGGCGGGTGAAACTCTTATGTTCGTACCGGATCTTGTGTATCAAGCCATAGAAAAAGTCAAGGTGATTCAGCAATGGTTAAAAATAGCCCAAAGTCGACACAAGTCATATGCGGATAGTAGAAGAAGAGGGCTAGAGTTTTCGTTAGGCGATTGGGTGTTTTTGAAGGTATCGCCAATGAAAGGGGTGATGAGATTTGGCAAGAAAGGAAAGTTGAGTCCACGATATATAGGCCTGTATAAGATTATTCGAAGATGTGGGCAAGTTGCTTATGAATTAGAGCTACCCCAGGAACTCTCATCAGTGTATCCAGTATTTCATGTATTGATGCTTCGAAAGTGCATCGGAGATCCGTCCCTTATTACTTCTACTGAAGATGTGCAAGTAACAGAAGATCTTACCTATGAGGAGATGCCTGTTGCTATATTAGATCGTCAAGTTAATAAGATGAGAAATAAAGAAGTAGCATCGGTGAAAGTACTTTGGAGAAATCAACAAAGAGAAGAGATTACATTGGAAGCGGAGGAAGCAATGAAATCCAAATACCCTTATTTGTTCAAAGGTGAAAAAGAACTGCAAGGAGTGGAACTGGTACACTAACAAGTAAGTTTTTACATATGCATAATATCTATATGATGACGTGAATATCAATTATGAATTCGAACTTGTTTCGGCTAAATAACTACATTCACATTCGAGGACGAATGTCCTTAAGGGGGGAAGGATGTAACACCCCGTACTTAATTATGTGCATTAGCCATGGTTATATGTGTTGGAGTATATGTATTGATCATAAGTTAGGTATATATGAGTTTAAGTATGAGTATTGATTATTTTGAGATGGTTTCAAGTGTATAGTTTGATTATATGTGTATAGGAATTGACTTTATTTATACCGGAATTTGCTCGTCGAAGTTTCTATGCGAAGTTTATCGAGTTAGCTTTCCAACGATATAAAGATTTATGAAAACAGATGAGTATCGAATATAAGCGAGCATGTTCGAAACTTGAAAACGGTGGACGCAATGAACAGTAAATGTGCAGAAATTTTCTGCACACAAAAGTACTGCAGCCAAACAGATTTTTGGGTCGACTTTAAACGATCATAACTCCTTGTACAAAATGAACTGTGTGAGATGCTATATATCGATGAGAATCCCCGAGAGTCTTCTTTCTAATATAATTAGTTTTACCCAAATCCATTATCAGAGCAAAGAGTTATGGTCGATTTACTTTAGCCTATCAAAACAGTCCACCATGGACAGATTCGGATTTACTTAAATTTTAAGGGCAATATGGTCATTTTCCATCACCTCATGGACGAAAATTGGTCATTATATACACATACTTAGCCTCATATCCATCATTTATCATCCAAATTATTGAAGAATAAGAAACCCTAGCCTAATTTCAACTCAAATTATCTTGTGATTCAACCGTAGAAAATCCAAATTGATTTCGTAGTTGTGTTCACCGTCTCGAGGGCTTCGAGAAGCACCCCTTATTTGTGCCAACAGGACTTCGAAATCAAAAGGGCCATTTTATAGTAAGGATGTAAATTATGTTGGTGTTATTTATATGGATATGTATATATATGCATGTGAGCATAAGAAGTATGTTATTTGATTGTTGTTGAAAGATGATTGAAAATGATGTTGGATTATTCTTGTGCATGGTTGGATTATGTTGAATTGTGAAGGGATTTGGTGTGATGATGTGGTATTGAAATGATGATTATATATATATATACACATAAACCTATTGTTCAAGTTGGTTTTTGGAATGCTTTGCAAATATTGGTTGTATGGAATTATGGAAGAGAATTGTGGTGTTGGGTTGCTAATACTAGATGCCAAACATTTCATTTTAGATAAGTGATTAGTAAAGGCGGGAAGTTGTGTTGAATTGGTATCCAAATCTACAACGAGGTATGTAAATGATACTCTAACGATGTTCTTTGGCATGAAAACACCAATGTTCCATCAAGTAAGATTCCGAGGTTGTCCAAAAAAACATGTATTGTTCTACGTTACCAACAAAGTTGTTTCCATTCTATAAAGTGTCAAAATGTTTCATTGATATACCAAAAGGCTCCTATTTCATTGTTGTGATATTGATGATTCTGAAACACATTGTTGATATACCAATGAGTCTTTATTACATCGTTATTATATAGAAGGTCTATTACTTGGTTCCTATTGATGTATCATTGTTCCAAAGGTACTATATTGGCATGAACACTAATGTAATAATCTCAAAAGCTTTTGAACTAAGTTATTGGAAAGATCTCTTACGTATGTTACTTGATATATGTGTGGGTGGTAGCTCAGGGGCTTAAGCCTAGCATGGGCCGATCTCGATACTTGATATGATTACAGTTAATATGTACTGGGGGCAGCCTAATGGTCACAGTACGGTACAGTATTGATTATTGTTAGGTGGTTGGAGGTTCGGGAGGAGGAGGTAATGGCGAATGATAATTTTAAAGAATGAAATGAACGAAGGTATACCGTTCCACAAATGTGTTTGAATTCAAGAACCCAATTCAGATTAATGATAATGTACATGATCCTAAAAGTGTTTATGAAGTGTGGTTCACTTTTATTATGATTTATTCACTTGTGTCTGATTTTTTAACCCCCCATATTACATATGATTATTTATAGCTTTACATACTCAGTACATATTTCGTACTGACGTCCCTCATGGGGGACCTGCATTTCATGCTGCAGGCACAGGTGCTTCAGCTCATACACAGCATAGATAGGAGCCAGGTCATACAGCTATTGTTGGTGAGCTCCAGTTTTCTTCGGAGCTTTCCGAGTCGATTCCTTATGTTTTGTTATTGTACAGGAGTCATGTGTGGGCGGGAGGTTTATCCCGACCCTAGTTATGTCATGTATATCCTAGAGGCTTTGTAGACATAAGGAAGGGTAAAGTCATGGAAGTTTATATAGTGATGTTATATTTGTATATGTGGTGGCCCCGACGGCCAAGTATTATATATATATATATATATATATTTGTGCGTGTTGTGCTGATACAGGTAATTAGACCCTTCTATATGCAACGAAGTGCTGTCCAAATTTTTGGTGACATGTAAGTGAAAGTACAGGTATTTGAACGGGTTCTCCCGGACCTTCTCGGCTTCGGGTGCCAGTCCGGCCCGATGGGATTTTGGGGCGTGATAGATACATCTTCATCAAACTAGGATGAATAGTATAATGCGACTCATGAGCTTCAGGAAAAATTCTTATTCGCACCTTATCAACATCGGGAACACATAATATGCCTTGGTATCTCGTGGTACTATCACCACTAATTTTGAAAATCATCACCTTCTGTCTACCCATGTCATCCTTGATTTATATCAAGATAAGATCCAACATCTGCTTCTTCTTCACCTCAACACCAAGCGATGACTTTGCCACCTCTTGAATAATCATACCATAATCCTTGGAATCAAGAGACAGACTCTAATATTAGCCAAACAGTGAATGTCCTTCACCAAATCCTGCTTTGCTTCGTCCACCTGAGATAAGCTTCTCATGGACAACCTGCTAAGAGAATCAACAACTATGCTAGATTTACCTGAATGATAGTAGAGACTCATGTCATAGTTCTTTAGCAACTAAAGCCACCTTCTTTGCCTGAGATTTAGTTCTTTATGAGAGAACATATATTATATGTGATGGGTGGTGAATTTATTGCTCATTTTGTATTAAATATTCATGCACACTACTATAATTTTATTATCTAAGTGAGACATATTTGTGATTAAATGCTTTAATTTCCATATTTTGTAGGTATACAGGTATTGATAAGGAAAGATGTGGATTTGAGCTGAAAAGGAACAAAAAAGAGAAGAAAAGTGCATAGATGATGAACCATGTAAAAATGAGGCCCAGTTACCGTGATCGTGACCATTAGGCCATGATCGTAGAAAGTCAAGTCAGGTCAAAAGACGTGGTCGCAGTTATATCAACCCATTCACGATTGCCGCGATCGCACACTAGCTGCTGCAATTGTGTAAGAGTGGAAAATGTCCTAAGGGCAAAAATATAATTTTGTCCAGCCGACCCAAATTCCTATTTAAATGCTCAAAACCCTATTTATCTAGGGATAATCATCATTCTACAACCTTACCTCCCATCTTTAGTTTAGGGGTTTGTAATTTCTTGGAGCTTGGAGCTTAAATTTACACTAATTTGAGACAAGATTAAATTAGAGGATCTTTAAAGTGTAGATTTGGGTTTGTCTATTGAACATTCATTTGAGTCTAAAGTATGGTTTGTCCTCTCTTTATTTTCTTATGTATAACTTTAATGAACATCTTGGTATCTTTGTTTTCGTTATCCTTATGATGTGCTAGATCTACATCTTGGGATTATGCTAGATTATAGTGTAAATATGTGTGGAATTTGATTTGTTTGTGAATTTATTAGTTTGTGATGTGGGTTTTACTATTTCTTGGTTTAATTGGTTGGGATTTGTGGGTGAAAGATCCAAATACCCAAATGGGTTTGATGGGTGAAACTCCTAAACTATTAAAAGCTCAAACCATCTTTGAAAGAGGGGTTTGAGTGAACTTTTGGAACCCATATCATCCTTGAAAGAGGGATGTGGGAACCAAGGCATTAGTAGATAATTTAAGGGCATAGTTTTCTAATTTTCACCATCTTAGACATAAGGGTGAATATGAGGTTGACTATCCCTTAGGTACAATCCTAAAAATAGGGGTGCCTAATTGAGGTATTAGGTTCCTTTAATTGACACACTCATTAGGTACTTTAAGGAGTCAATGATTGATATATTTGAATTTTTTTTGAAAAACTAGCCTCAAAGATGTTAAAACTAGCCTACCACATCATCAACGATTAGAATTTGCATCCGATTAACATGTTCCCATGCATAACTTTCCCCTAGGAAAGCATAGTCCCAACATCCCTTTTAATTGATTATACTCTAATTATTCTTAGTCTCGAATTAGTCCCTTAGAAGACCAAAAATAGCCTTTACATTCAATAAGATTGAAAACCCCCTAAACCATTTTGTATGATAGGTTTGACCCTAGCAAGCAACTTTTATTTTGTACCTACTCAATCGTCACTCACATTGTTCCTCGTGTATTTGACCCAAACTCTTGTTGGGTAAATATATTATCAACGACCTCATTTGACTTAAATTATCATGTAAGTTGAGCATTATAAAAAATGACGCTGTTTCCAGGGATTGAACAATTTGGTGTATTGAGTTAGTTTGGAATTCTAGCTTACTTTCTTGATTTCAAACTTGTATATATTTGTTTATGCTTTTCTTTTGTTTTTTGTATTGGGTAGATTTTTGTTTTTATTTTACTTTTCTCTATGGCATCTTCCGAAAAATATAATTTTGTTAGTTGGAAGTCCTATCTTGATGATCCATGTTCATATTGTGATGGACTGCACTTTGGAAGAGATTACACATATTCTCCTCGGAGAGAGATGCGAACACCATCTCGATCCTATTTAGAGTATGCTTGCTCTTTGTGTAGTGGTCCAGATGGATATTGGAGTGATTGCCCAAACACCCCATCCCCTTATTATACTAACCGAGTTACTAGTTCTTCTTATGAGTTTTATAGGTCTTATGAAGTGAAGGAGGAAGAGAAACATACTGGGACCAATAGTTTTTAGGCAATGCTTCAAACTATTTTCGATCAGGTAACTACAATGGGGGAGAATGTACAAGACATACATTAATCCAACAAGGCATTCGGAAAGGAAATTGTCAAGTTAAAGAAAATGGGCACGAAATCAAAACTTACAAATACCACTACATTTCCCATTTCCCAAGAGGAGGCTAATCAAGAAGAGAAACCAAGATATTATGATGAGCTTGGTAGTGAAGAATCCTCGATGATTTCCTAATCAACCGAATCAAATAAGGATGAAGATGCCAAAATAAAGAGAATGGTACTAGAGTCGAAAGAAGAATCTAAGCCAATCTCTTATGATGACTCTAGTTAATTTCGAGGTGAAAGTGCTACGTAGGATGAAATTCCAAAATTAGGGGTTATACATCATTAAAACCACTTATCAACATTGTGCTTAGAGGATGTGATGAGAATCCATCTATATAGGCAAATAGTGGATTGTGAAGAGAAGGGGTATAATCCCTATATTTTGGGATTTGACAATCCAAGTGAGAACATAGAAGCCCAACCATTAATGGCCAAAGACTTCAACTTCTGATGTGTAATTAGTGTCCTATTGATGCCTTCACCTTTAACCAAGAAGAAAAACTGGAAAGTCGATGTGAAATTGGGTAAAAAATTTAAGTTTTCAAAATGGCGAGATCAAAGATCCCTCATCATTTTCTCACATCTTCAAAGTTTCATCTTAAAAGATCTGAATCTTCTATCCCTTTGCTGCTTATTGCATAGTGAATGAAAGTTAGGACAGAGATTTAAATCTTCTAAGTTGAGGAACAAAAGGACGTAGATGAGGCATCGTGCTCAGAAGTTAAACTAAGCGCTCAATGGGAGGGACCTGATCATGCCACGAAAAGTGGCCTGTGTCCTTTTAGTTTATACATCATAGAGTAGATTTTATTTTTGCATTTGTTCATGCATATTCTATAAAAAGGTGGTGCTAGGAGAAATTTTGACTGAAATTAAAAAAGAAAGTTGTGAAATTGGCATGTTGAGACTAAGCAGAGGAGTGCAAGAGACTTGATTTTTGGTGTCAGTTATTGCGACCGTGGTCCATACCACCTCAATCGCGGAGGCCGCATGACTGTGATCACATAACTAGGACCACATTTGTGGCTGAATCAGTTTAAATGACCATCCGACTGCCATTTCTTCACACACAACTTTTTCAAAATTCTCTCCAAATTTTGGCTTAGTGTTGAGTATCCAAGTGTCATTTTAATTCGTTTGCATCACTGAACTTGGTATGTTGTCTCAACCTCCTTGATTTTGATAGAAATTGTATTCTTAGAAGTTGTAGTTTAGGAAAAGGCCAGAAATAGTGTTTTCAATACTAAAATGCATGCTCGTTTATGAATATGGTGGTTGTTAGCTTTTGTAGTTGATGTAAACACTAATAGGGAAGTCTTGAGTACCTAGATTTAGGCCTTAAACTATTGAAATTGGCATGTACACTATGTGTTCGATTCAATGCCTCTACGAGTTCCTTGCCAAATTCTTCAAGTTTAGGGGTATAATTAGGAGATATAGGCTAAAGTTCTTTAGTCATAATGTTTATGTGCCTATTAGAACACTGATTTAGGGATAAATTTATATGTTTTGAGTGATATGCAGATTGTTGACTATGGTCTCAGGTACTGTGATCGCAGTCATTGCTCTGCGATTTCCATACTGAGGGCAGTGTCTGCAGAAACCAAAATTTTTGTACATCCATTTCTTACCCCAGAACATTTTATAACACTACCACATGAGTTTGTTTGATCAATTATAATGCTTTTGGGTATGATAATGCTAATGATGGTCTGTCATGTATTGCTTATAGGTACTAAGCCACAAGAATAGAAGATTTCGACAACACCAGATTCATGGCTGCTCAATGCCAAAACCTTTACTATGCTGACTAGTCTAGGACAAAGTTACTCCCTAAGAGGGATATCAACTTATATAAAGTGGAGAAAAAGCTCCTAGGTTTCTATGTCAGACTCACTGCTATCGGGTGGAGGTGGTTTGCCCCGAAACCCTACTATGCTAATGATCAATGGGTATATGAGTTCTACGCGAACCTCAATGTAGTTTCTCTCACAAAACCAGTGATGACAATTCGAGGTAAGCAGGTGAACTCCGAAGTAAAGTTGTTCAATGAGGTGTATGGTCTCGCGGATGCTGACATGGAGTAGTTCCATGCAAAAATATGTGAGACAGGGACCTGGATGGCGAACATTTTATGTTCTAAGAAAGAGGTTCCTTGAGCTATCACCAAGAAAGACATTTTGATGAATGATTTCACAGCTGAGACCAGGCTTTTACTGAACATCATCTATAGTAGAGTATCACCATGTACTTACATGCCCATTATCATAGATTTGCAAGCTCAGATAGTGGCTTGTATCCTATTTGGTATTGTACTTAATATGAATTAGATTGTGCTCTCAGAGTGGAGGTACACATCTTCTATTCTCATCCCTTATTACTGAGCTATGTAGGAGAGAACAGGTGGAGGAGTATGCTGCAAATACATGGGTTCTCCTAGGCCCCTATATCTTTTCATTAAAATTTTGGGGAGAGGGTGCCCCAGTTCAGAGAAAGAAAAAAAAGGTGGACTCAGGCAAGTCAACCTAGGAGGGAACATATTCTTGTAGACCTTCATTAGCCACCCCCTTTGATGACATCTTAGGTTAGATGCGAGAGGTTAAGGAGCTACTATTCAAATTGCCTCAAGGACCAGGAGAGTCCTCCACAGTTCACCACTCATATGTGACTCGATCGAATTATGACATATACCGTGAGGAGAAAAAAAAGCTGGAAGCCACTATTGCCAGGTTGGAGAGATCCTACTCAGCCTTAGCCAGATTACACAGGTACCTCAGGTTCTCTCATAAGAAGATGAAAAAGAGGGAGATGAAGAGGGACAAATTCTTCAGAAAGATGTGAAAAAGGGTAAAGGGCCTGTGGATGGTCCTAAAATCCAATAATAGATTGCCTTCTCCTCGGGTGGAGAGATATAACGAGGCCCCAATAGATTGGTCAGCTGATGATGCCGGTGGTGATGGAGCAGATTTAGCGGGAGAGAGCAACTCCTGATGCAGATTCAGGAAGGACCCTTACCTTTTGTCTATGCTTTTATTGATCACGTAGTGGAGACACTGCTAGCTTTTCAGTTGGCAGTGCCTTTTCCTATATTTGTATTGTTTTGATATGTTGTTGGATATTTTTTTGAAAGATATTTTGGATACCATTTTATTTTTGTTTTGGGATGCCATATTTGGGCACTCTTATGGTGCCCATTTTTTTCATAGATTATTATGTGGTTTTGTTTTAGTTTTCTTTTTACTTTAATTTTATTTTTATTATGATTATTTATGACGATCTTTGCCCTATGATAGATTGAGTGACGATATTCTTAAGGGTAAAGCGTCGTGTTTGGGTTTTGAGAAATAAATGTAGGGGAATTCTGAGTGCCTGTGGCATTGTAAATTTGGGGTCCCATTATGCACCATTGGCGAAGTCTGAGTATCCATATGGTTGGTTTGCCCATATTAAGAAAATATGTGGGGCTAAGGCTTTAGTTGTAGACATAAGTTGGCAAATTGAGCATGATACTAATGCAAAACAAACAACCCCCTCCATCCAAAATTTTTCAAAAACTAAAGGGGCATAGACATGAGCAACTTTGTAACAAAATTTTTTCTGTTTTTGTAGCTCTGTAAATTTTTGACTTGTGAATAGTGATAGATACTCCTATTTTGTCTCTAACGGGAGGGGAAATTGAGCCTCCTTGGCGAATTTTGCATCCTATGTGTGGTGAGCTATTTTCATTCATCTCTTGTATACTTTTCTTATCTAGAACATGCCCCACTAGTCTCTTAAGGCTAATTTTGATTGTATTTAGTTGGAGAAATGATCTTAGGCTATCCTTGTGATTTTGGAAGCCACTTTATCCTAAAAATCCTCCCAAGCATAAAAGTAATCCCTAGTTACCCACTTTGAGCCTTTGGAACTTTCTTTGTCAAGCACATTACAAGCCATGAATAATTTTTTTTATCCCTATTTTGAATCTTACCCTCCTTGAACATAAAAATAGACCTTGAGGCTAAAAGCCTATGTTGGGGGTGGTGAAGATTGATGGAAGTAAGTGTGGGTCCACAAAGTTATAAATGAAATTCCAAAATTCCTAGACATTGAAAACAAAAGAATAGAAAACGAGAGGATCCAACAAAGAAATGAATTGCACGAAAGTTGCAAGAAAAAGAAATGAAAGAAAGTGGGTGAACAAAGAAAGCAAAATGTAGGCATATGAAAAGAGAGAAAACAAAGAGGAGTGGCCCATAGTCAAAAAGAGGATTAAATAAGTGTGATATAGATGTTCAAGGATCTTTAAAGTGTAGATTTGGCTTTGTCTATTGAACATTAATTTGAGTCTGAAGTGTGGTTTGTGCTCTATTTATTTTCTTATGAATAAATTTGATGGACATCTTGATATATTTGTTTGCATTATCCTTATGATGTACTAGATCTAACTATTGGGATTATGCTAGATTAGGGTGTAAATATATGTGGGATTTGATTTGTTTGTGCATTTATTAGTTTGTGATGTGGGTTGTACTATTTCTTGGTTGAATTGGTTGGGATTTGTGGGTGAAAGCCCCAAATACCCAAATGGGTATGATGGGTGAAAATCCCAAACTCTTGAAATCTCAAACCATCCTTGAAAGAGGGGTTTGGGTGAACTTTTTGAACTCATATCATCCTTGAAAGAGGGATGTGGGAACCAAGGCATTAGTAGATAATTTAAGGGCATAGTTTGCTAATTTTCACCATCGTAGACATAAGGGTGAATATGAGGCTAACTATCCCTTAGGTACCATCCTAGAAATAGGGGTGCCTAATTGAGATATTGGGTGACTTTAATTGACACACTCGTTAGCTACTTTAAAGAGTCAATGAGTGGCATCTTTGAAATTTTGTTGAATAACTAGCCTCAAGGACTTTAAACCTAGCCTACCACATCATCAATGATTAGAATTTGCATTGAATTATCATGTTCCCATGCATAACTTTCCCCTAGGAAAGCATAGTCCCAACTTACTTTTTAATTAATTATACTCTAATTATCCTTAGTCTCGAATTAGTCCCTTAGAAACCCAAGAATTGCCTTTACATTCAACAATATTGAAAACCCCATAAACCATCTTGTTCCATAGGTTTGACCCTATCAAGAAACTATTATTTCAGACCTACTCAATCGCCACTCACATTATTCCTCATGAATTCGACCCCAACTTCTAGTTGGGTAAATATATTGACAATGACCACCTTGCACTTAAATTGACGTGTAAGTTGAGCGTTATCAACAGGCTCTTATAATCATAATAAATATCAGCATGGACCCTATACAGATAATGTCGGCAGATCTTTAATGCAAACGCCACGGACAATAATTCAAAATCATTGGTTGGATGATTCTTCTCATGAACTTTCAACTATTTAGAAGCATATGCAACCACCTTCCCATGCTGCATTAACACATAAACCAGCTCTACTCAGGATGTATCACAATAGACAACAAGTATATTAAATATATAAATACACATCAGGGGACAAACTTTGGATAATTTTGGATATGGAGGACACCTGGAAGCGGAGGTGGACACCGTTTTGGACAATTAATGGAGCTACATGGTTTATTAGGTTTTTAATTTTTTATTTAGATTTTAATTTTTCATATCATGTATTCAATTATTTGGATCATGATTATGAATATTATCGGCTAAAAACCCTCCTTCCGGGTTTAAAGCCAAGAACATGAGTATAATTGTTTTGGATTAATTTTATTTATTTTTGCTTATCATTAAGGTTGTTTTTTTATTTTTGTTTTAATTATTTTATGGATTGATCACCCATAAAGTACATATATTTTTGACCTTTTGATCTCGGGAGAGAAAATAGGGAGATAGAACATGGTAATAAACCAAGTTTGGGTTTTTATTCCTTTATAAAATAAAGAATTGAACTTAGCGTCTAAGATAGGGATGTACTTGATGGCTTACTTGATTCAAACGTAGGATGATAGCTTTAATTCAATTAATTGGATTATTACTTTCTCGCTCAACGATGTAGTTGTAATGTCCATATTAGGTAAAAGATTAGAGGTTGGGAAACCATGATCATGCAATTAACCCTACGAATCAATAACTAAGATAAGCAAATTAACGAATGAAATTCAATAACAAAGTATGATTGTTCGGAGTGCTTTAAACCTGGGTTTTACTCCATTGATTGTCCCAAGACTTATATTTATACGCATTATTTATTTTATTTTATTTTTAATTTATAAAATTACAAACTCTCTTATTGTTTACTTTTTCTCAATTGTTGAACTAGAATTGGATAGTCGGCGAACTCAAGTCCCTGAGAGATCGATACTTAGGCTTCCTTGAAGCCACTTTACTACTTGATTAGATCACATACACTTGCGTGTGTGCTTGGGCACTGTCAAGTTTTTGGCGCCATTGCTGGGGACTTGTTATTTAGAAATTGTTTATTTTAGTTTTACTTTTAGATTTATTTGGTGTTTTTACACTTGGTCTTGATTTTGTTTTTGCAGGAAACAGGTTTACAAAGTAATAAGCTGGCAAGGGATCGGGACTTAGTTGAACCTAACCAGAACTGGAGAAACTTTACCATCAATGCAGGAGAGAAGTGATCATTCTTCCTAGAATTCCTCAAATCCAAGAAGGCCAAGAGAATACTGTTCCTATGGCTAAAAAACAAGGAGCTGGTAGGAAGGTTAGGGAAGTGGCAGTCCCACTCCCAACGAACTTGACTTCCCAATTTAAAATACCATCAGCTGGGGGAATTTTGAGTTGAAACATAATATGGTGCAACTTCTTATTAGCAGTGGACAGTCTGCAGGTCTTTCACACGAGGATCCATAAGTCTACTTGCATACCTTCATTGAGATTACTGATACATTCACTCCTACTAGGGTAACCCCAGATTATGTGAGGCTGACACTGTTTCTCCATTCACTTTTGGGGGAAGCTAAAAGGTGGTTGAATGTGGAGCCGGCAAATTCAGTCACATCATGGGATGACTTAGCCAGAAAGTTCCTAAACAGATTCTTTCCATCAGGCAAGACTGCGAGACTTCGCAGTGAGATAGTGAGCTTTAAAAAAAGTCTGATGAAAACCTCTATCATACTTGGGAAAATTTCAAGTCTTTTTTTCGGGAGTTCCTACACCACCAACAGTCCAATGAGATATTTTCTCATATTTTTGTAGAAGCTCTTGATCACAACACGAAGATTTTTTTAGATTCAGTCGTAGGTGGTCAAGCACTGGAATCGACTTATGATGAGCTGTACACATTGCTGAACCCAATATCACAAGGAAATCCAGTTTGGCATTCAGATTATAGAAGTTCCATAAAAAGAATTGCGGGAGTATTGAAGGTAGACCATTTCATAGTCCTATCAGCATCAGTTTCTTCTTTACAAAATTTGATCAACACATATTTCAGCGGCATGAAGTTGGGAGCAGCACAACCTGCAGCCACAGTTAATGCCATTCAACAAGCTGCAGGTTGGTGTGAGGTATTGTCACGCCTTAAGTCCTATTGGGGCGGACTGGCACCCGTAACCGAGGAGGCCCGGGAGAACCAGCTCATAACCTTATACTTCCCATGCATACCTCTATGACAACCTGAAATTCGAACAGTATCATGTCACATATAAAAGGAAATAATCACCTGTATAAGATCGAGCACACATATATATGTATATACAATACTTGGCCATTGGAGCCATCACGTCTACTAACAAAACACCACCTTGACTGTACATTAGGTCTACAAAGCCTCTAAACAATACACAGAGTTTAACTAAGGTCGGGACATACCCCGCCATATAACTAACTTCTATACAATACCAAAAGTGACTGGATATGACACGAAAAGCCCCGAAGCAAACTGGAGCTCACCAAAAGCAGCTGGATATCCTGGATCCTACTTGTGCGGTGTATGAGCTGAGGTACCTGTGCCTGCAGTATGAAATGCAGGTCCCCTGTGGGGGACGTCAGTACGAAATATGTACTGAATATGTAAAGCTGTAGATAATCACATATGATATAGGAGCTCAATAGAAATCAGAAACAAGTGAATAAATCGTAATAGGAGTGGACCACACTTACTAGAACTTGTGACAACCTGTACACTGTATTTATTCAATCACTTTACCTTTATTCTTATCATCTTTGTAAACATTACTGTACTGTACTGCGGCCATTAGGATGCCTCCAGTACATATCAACTGGGATCGACCCATGATAGGCTTATGCCCCTGGGATACCACCTATAAACACATAAATAGGGATCGACCCATGATAGGCTTATGCCCCTGGGATACCACCCGATAAGAGAGAATTTCTATCACTTAGTTCAATTAATCTTTGAGATTGTTATTTTGGTTGCCACCACATTTTTGATACTTTGAAACAATGATACATCAATAAGAGACATATAAATAGACCATCAATGCAATAACAATGAAGTAAGAACTCATTGGCACATCAATGAAGTGTTTTGGAGTCATCAATGCCATAACAATTAAGTAGGAACTTATTGGTATATCAATGAAACGTTTGGGAGTCATTAATAGCACATGGATCTTGTTTGAGTAACCGGATACCTTCTGACATACATTAGTGCAATAAACATGTAAGATTTGGAAAACAAGTAAGTATTGGAATGTCTTGACATCTTGTAGGGTGGAAACAAGTTCATTGGTAACGTAGGACATCATAAAAAACCATTATGGATCACATGTTACTGAATAACTTTGAAAACTTTCTTAATAGAACAATTGTTCACTTTCATGCCAAAGATATGGTATAGAGTATGCTTTACATACCTGACTGTCAACTTCAATACTAGTCCCAAATGGACTTCTCTTCTTTTCGGATTACTTATCTACAATGAACATATATAGCAATTTAGTATTAGCGACCAAACGTCACAATTCAATTATTTGAATTCACCAAACTAGTGGTTAAGTAGTAAGCCTTAATCACACCATAAAGGGTGTCACTTTAACCCTCTTATACTCCAATTACATTCACATGCCATGCATATTCATACAACATCCTCCAATATCAAGTTTGGATTCAGTTATCCTTCCAACCAATCCATTAAACCAAATTGAGCTATAGACATAAATAATCATTAATTCAATAGTATATCACCATATTCACCTTCCATAACTCAATTACCATATACAACTTCCACAATTCTATACAACCAAACCATGCAAAATAGTCCATAACCCTATTTTCATCACCTTTCAATAACAACCAATACATATAATCCTCTATCACACATATACATATGGAAGAGAACAAAGGCAAACAATATTCATACCTTAGAATTCACCTCTTTATTATGCAATCCTATTTGCACAAATAATAGGTGCCGTTCGAAGCTCTCGAGATGACAAACACAGTTATCGGATTACTTTGGAATTTCTACGGTTGAATCAAAAGTAATTTAAAGGTCAAATTTGGCTAGGGTTTGTTCTTTCTCAATGATTGATGATGAGAATGAGTTTTTGAACTCATATACATGAATATATACGCATATTCCCGTCCATAATATAATAGGGAATGACCAAAATTCCTTTAAAATTTAAATAATGTCAAATCTTTCCTTTGGTGGACTGTTTTGCTAAGCTAAAGTAGATCGACCATAACTCTTTGCTCCGATATCAGATTTGGGTGAAATTGGTATCTTTGGAAATATAACTCAAAGGGGTTTCATTTTATATAACGCAGGCCACCCAGTTCGTCCTTTACAAGGAGTTATGGTCATTTGAAGTTGACCCTAAAAATATGTTTTGATAGGCTGAAGTAAATCGAGTATAACTACTTACTTAGACGTTGGATTTGGATGAAACCAATTGAATTGGAAAGAAGACTAAAATATCTTTATTTTCATAGGTCGCAGATCTCCCAGTTCATTATATTAATGGAGTTATGGTCAGTCGAAGTTGACCCAAAAATTTGGCTAGCCTCAGTAGTTTGTGTGCAGGAAATTTTCCTGCACATTTACTATTCCCAAATATCCCAGCCACCATTTTATAGTTTGAACATGCTTGATTATATCCGAAACCTATCCGTTTTTGGAAATCTTTATATCGTTGGAAAGATTATTCAATAACCTTCGCATGGAACCATCGATGGGCAAATTCCGGTATAAATAAAATAAAAAAATTAATTCCATATAAATAAGACCAATACACGTACTTGAATACGCCAATACATGTACTTGAATATGGGGTGTTACATCCTTCCCCCCTTTAGGACATTCGTTCTCGAATGTTAGCATAGTTATTCAATCGAAACAAGTTCAAGTCCATCATTAACATTCACATCATCACATAAATACTACGCATATATAAAAAAAAACTTACTTGTTAATGTTCTAACTCCGTTTCTTGTACTTCCTCTTCATCTTTGAACAAATGAGGGTACTTAGATTTCATTGCTTCCTTAGATTCCCATGTAATCTCTTCCCTTTGATGATTTCTCCAACGTACTTTCACCGATGCTATCTCTTTATTTCTCATCTTCTTAACTTGGCGATCTAGAATAGCAATAGGCACTTCCTCATAGGTAAGATCTTCCGTAACTTGCACATCCTCAGTAGAAGTGATATGTGATGGATCTCCGATGCGCTTTCGAAGCATTGACACATGAAATACCAGATGTACTGATGAGAGCTCTTGGGGTAGCTCTAATTCATATGCAACTTGTCCAAACCTTCGAGTGATCTTATACGGGCCTATATAACGTGGACTCAACTTCCCTTTCTTGCCAAATCTCATTATCCCTTTTATTGGTGATACCTTCAAAAATACCCAATCACCTATAGAAAACTCTAGTCCTCTCCTTCTACTATCCGCATATGACTTGTGTCGACTTTGGGCTGTTTTCAGTCGTTGCTGAATTACTGTAACCTTCTCTATGGCTTGATAAACAAGATCCGGGCTGAACAAAAGAGTTTCACCCACTTCGAACCATCCTATTGGTGATCTAAACTTCCTTCATATAAAGCTTCATATGGTGCCATTTTGATACTTTAATGATAGCTATTATTGTAGGCAAACTCAGTAAGAGGTAAATGATCATCCCAGTTTCCCTTAAAATCTATTACACAAGCTCGTAGCATATCTTCAAGTGTTTGGATGGTACGTTCTGCTTGTCCATCTGTTTGAGGGTGAAAAGCTGTACTCAACTTCATTTGTGTTCCCAAATACCTCTGAAAAGACTTCCAAAAGTTTGCGGTAAATTGGGTTCCCCAAACTGATATAATAGAGATTGGCACTCCATGTAATCGGACTATCTCTTTAATGTACAGCTTCGCATACTCTTCAACTGTGTAAGTGGTCCTAACTGGTAGGAAATGTGCGGATTTGGTAAGCCTATCAACAATCACCCATATAGAATCAAACTTCTGGGATGTACGAGGCAAACCAATAACGAAATCCATGTTGATCATGTCCCACTTCCAGCTTGGAAGATCAATGCATTGCATATAACCTCCGGGTTTTTGGTGCTCAACTTTAACTCTTTGACAATTTGGACATTCAGCTAAAAATTCTGCAATGCTCTTCTTCATGTCATTCCACCAATACATATCTTTCAAATCTTGATACATTTTGGTTGATGCTGGATGAATGGAATACCTTGAAAAATGTGTCTCTGTCATAATCTTCTTTCTTAGCCCGTCTACATCCGGCACACACAATCGGTTTTGGCATTGAAGTACTCCTTATCGCGTAAGCTCAAATGCCTTGGTCGCACCACTCTGAAGGTTCTCCTTAAGCTGTAATAAAATAGGATCTGCATATTGCTTCTTTTTCACTTCATCTACTAATGAAGATTCTGCAGCATTATGTACGATAAGCTCTTTATTCGGAGTTTCAAGAAGGCGAACTCCCAAACTAGCTAACTGGTGAAGATCTTTAATCATCCCTTGCCTTTCTATAGGCGCCATCATATACTTACAACTTAACGCATCAGCTACCACATTTGCTTTCCCTGGATGGTACAAGATATCAACATCGTAGTCCTTTAATAGTTCAAGCCATCTCTGCTGCCTTAAATTTAGATCTTTCTGATTAAAAATATATTGCAAGCTCTTATGGTTAGTGTATATATCAACATGAACCCCATATAAGTAGTGGCGCCATATCTTTAAAGCAAAAATAACTGCTGCCAGCTCAAGATCGTGTATAGAATAATTTTTCTCAGGTGGCCGCAATTGTCTAGAAGTATATGCTATTACCTTACCATGATGCATCAATACACATCCTAAACCAATTTTGGAAGCATCACAATACACTGTATACCCTTCGGTGCCTTCTGGAAGTACCAACACGGGTGTAGAAATCAACTTGTTCTTTAAATCTTGAAAACTCTTCTCACAGGCATCATTCCATTGGAATTTGGATGCTTTATGGGTTAGCTTGGTTAAGGGTGCTCAAATGGAAGAAAAACCTTTAACAAACCTTCTATAATAACCGGCCAACCCGAGAAAACTATGAATCTCCGTAGGCGTTGTGGGCCTTGGCCAGTTCTTCACAGCTTCTATCTTTTGAGCATCAACCTTTATCCCTTCACTAGATACAATATGACCCAAAAATGCCACCGACTTTAACCAAAACTCACATTTAGAGAACTTTGCATAAAGCTTACAATCACGAAGAGTCTGCAATGCCTGTCGTAAGTGATTAGCATGGTCCTCTTCTGATCTAGAATAAACTAGAATATCATCTATAAAAACTATCACAAATACATCCAGAAATGTCTTAAACACCCTATTCATCAAATCCATAAAAGCTGCGGGTGCATTTGTTAGCCCAAATGACATAACTAGAAACTCATAAGGACCATACCGTGTTCGGAAAGTTGTCTTGGGTATATCCTTCTCTTTGACCCTCACTTGGTGGTAACCTGACCTCAAATCAATCTTAGAAAAACGCTTGGCGCCCTGTAACTGATCAAATAAATTATCAATTCTTGGGAGAGGATATTTATTCTTAATAGTCACCTTATTCAATTGCCGATAATCAATACACATCCTCAGTGAGCCATCCTTTTTGCGCAAAAATAACACTGGTGCTCCCCAGGGGGACATACTAGGCCTTATGAATCCCTTCTCTAGTAAATCTTTTAATTGCTCTTTCAATTCTCGTAATTCTGCTGGGGCCATTCTATACGAAGGAATGGAGATTGGTTGGGTGCCTGGTATTACATCAATACCAAACTCTACTTCTCGTTCAGGAGGCAAACCTGGAAGATCTTCAGGAAATACATCAGAAAATTCATTTACCACCGGAATAATGTGAAGAGTTGGTGGCTCCGCTTCTGTATCCCTTACTCTAACTAAATGATATATGTATCCCTTGGAAATCATTCTTCTCACCTTAAAATAAGAAATAAATCTACCTCTTGGCGCGCTAATTTCACCTTTCCATTCAAGGACTGATTCATTTGGAAAATGGAAATATACCTTTTTCGTGCAGCAATCAATTGTGGCATAACAAGACTCCAACCAGTCCATACCCATTATAACATCAAAATCTACCATTTCTAACTCCACAAGATCATCCATCGTATCACGACCACAAATAGTTACTATGCAGTTTCGATAAACCCTTCTAGCTATAATAGATTCCCCAACTGGTGTGGACACTTCAAATGGCTTAACTAATAGTTTGGGTATTCTTTCAAACTTTCCAGCAACCAATGGAGTAACATAAGATAATGTAGAACCGGGATCAATTAAGGCATATAAATCGAATAAAAAGATAGACAACGTATCCGTAACCACATCTAGGGAAGCCTCTAAATTCTGTCGATCCGCTAGAGCATACGTATGATTTTGAGCCCCGCTAGAACTCATGGCTCCTCTATCACCTCTAACACGACCCATTGGTTGTGCACCCCTTCCTGAATAAGGCATTGATAATGATGATGTAACAAATAACCCCGTAGGTCGTGCCATACCCCCTATGCCCCTTCGTGGGCATTCTCTCATCATATGCCCCGACATACCGCACCAAAAGCAAACATTGGTCCCCAGCCGACATGCGCCCAAATGATACCTTCCACATTTATTGCATGTCTCTCGAGGAGGTCTCGATTGGCTCATATTCCCTTGCCCTTGGTACCCCACTGTCCGTGAACTCTGACTCTAATTTCTGTTCCCAAATTGATTTCCTCTGGACCCTTGGAACTGTGGTGGGGCACTAGCAGCAGAATAAGAAGATAATGGCCTAGGTGGTCTAGCAGAAAACTGTGGTCTGAACCCTCCTTGGGATGCCATGAACTACCCTGTAGATCTGGCCTTCTTGGAATATCTTCTTTCTAATTCCTGTGTTCTTCTCCTCTGCCTCTGATCTTTCATTTTCTGTGCAAAAGCTTGGATCCTCGCTATGTCCATATCTTTGTTCAAAGCGGCAATAGTATAATCTCTAACCAGATATGGATCCAGCCTATCCACATATTGATGAACTCTTTCATCCATAGTAGCTACAATATTAGGAGTATATCTCGACAAGGAATTAAATCGGAGACTGTACTCCCTCACGCTCATATTCCCCTGACGAAGATTTAAAAACTGATCTGCACGGGCCTGAAGAATCTCGAATGGAAGATAATGATCAAGAAATGCCTCTTTGAACTCTTTCCAAGTAGCTGGGGGTGCATCAATACCCCTAGATCGTTTCCAGTCCTCGTACCAATATATAGCCTTCCCTTTAAATCTATACGCCGCTAACTCCACTGTCTCTCTACCCGTTACATGCATAACATCTAACGCCCTTTGAATTTGATCAATAAAGTCCTGTGGGTCCTCGTTAAGATCTGATCTAGTAAAAGTGGGAGGATCCATCTTAAGAAAATCCTATGTTCGAAGGCTAGCCGTCCTATCTGTACCACTAGGACTCGTGGTAAGAATGGCTTGCCCAGCAACTATACGAGTCAAAAGTTGCACTGCATTTCTAAGATCATGATCAACAACATTAATAGGTGGCTCTGGGGATATAGTTCTCCTCCCCCTTATTTCTTCCGGAGTGGAAGAAGTTTCTGATGCATGCTTAGCTGAAGCCTCACTTTGATTAGCTGGTATAGTGGGTGACTTACTAGTCCCCTCTCCGGAAGCCACATCTACTTGCTTACCGGTATTCTTGCTTCTGGTAACCGGCATCATTTCTATAATAAGAGAAACAAACGGATTCAGTGGTCAACTATGACTTTATATACAATGTAGGCTCTATCGCACGATCTAAGACATGAAGAAAATAAACAATTCCTAAATGTCCATAGCCTCCTGTTTATAGATGTGGTGCACGACACACCGATAAACAAGACTCTACGTAGACACGACTTTGTAGACTCACTAGGATGAACTTCTCTGATACCACTTTTATCACGCCTTAAATCCTATTGGGCCGGACTGGCACCCGTAACCGAGGAGGCCCGGGAGAACCAGCTCATAACCTTATACTTCTCATGCATACCTCTATGACAACCCGAAATTCGGACAGCATCATGTCGCATATAAAAGGAAATAATCACCTGTATAAGCTCGAGCACACATATATATGTATATACAATACTTGGCCGTTGGAGCCATCACGTCTACTAACAAAACACCACCTTGACTGTACATTAGGTCTACAAAGCCTCTAAACAATACACAGAGTTTAACTAAGGTCGGGACACACCCCGCCATATAACTAACTTCTATACAATACCAAAAGTGACTGGATATTACACGGAAAGCCCCGAAGCAAACTGGAGCTCACCAAAAGCAGCTGGATATCCTGGTTCCTACTTGTGCGGTGTATGAGCTGAGGTACCTGTTCCTGCAACATGAAATGCAGGTCCCCCGTGGGGGACGTCAGTATGAAATATGTACTGAGTATGTAAAGCTGTAGATAATCACATATGATATAGGAGCTCAATAGAAATCAGAAACAAGTGAATAAATCGTAATAGGAGTAGACCACACTTACTAGAACTTGTGACAACCTCTACATTGTATTTATTCAATCACTTTACCTTCGTTCTTATCATCTTTGTAATCATTACTGTACTGTACTGTGACCATTAGGATGCCTCCAGTACATATCAACTGGGATCGACCCATGATAGGCTTATGCCCCTGGATACCACCCATAAACACATAAATAGGGATCGACACATGATAGGCTTATGCCCCTGGGATACCACCCGATAACAGAGAACTTCCATCACTTAGTTTAATTAATCTTTGAGATTGTTATTTCGGTTGCCACCTCATTTTTGATACTTTGAAACAATGATACATTGATAAGAGACATATAAATAGACCATCAATGCAATAAAAATGAAGTAAGAACTCATTGGCACATCAATGAAGTGTTTTGGAGTCATCAATGCCATAACAATGAAGTAGAAACTTATTGGTATATCAATGAAACGTTTTGGAGTCATTAATAGCACATGGATCTTGTTTGAGTAACCGGATACCTTCTGACATACATTAGTGCAATAAACATGTAAGATTTGGAAAACAAGTAAGTATTGGAATGTCTTGACATCTCGTAGGGTGGAAATAAGTTCATTGGTAACGTAGGACATCATACAAAACCATTATGGATCACATGTTACTGAATAACTTTGAAAACTTTCTTAATAGAACAATTGTTCACTTTCATGCCAAAGATATGGTATAGAGTATGCTTTACATACCTGACTGTCAACCTTCAATACTAGTCCCAAATGGACTTCTCTTCTTTTCGGATTACTTATCTACAATGAACATATATAGCAATCTAGTATTAGCGACCAAATGTCACAATTCAATTATTTGAATTCACCAAACTAGTGGTTAAGTAGTAAGCCTTAATTACACCATAAAGGGTGTCACTTTAACCCTCTTATACTCCAATTACATTCACATGTCATGCATATTCATACAACATCCTCCAATATCAAGTTTGGATTCATTTATCCTTCCAACCAATCCATTAAACCGAATTGAGCCATAGACATAAATAATCATCAATTCAATAGTATATCACCATATCCACCTTCCATAACTCAATTACCATATCCACCTTCCATAATTCAATACAACCAAACCATGCAAAATAGTCCATAACCCTATTTTCATCACCTTTCAATAACAACCAATACATATAATCCTTTATCACACATATACATATGGAAGAGAACAAAGGCAAACAATATTCATACCTTAGAATTCACCTCTTGATTATGCAATCCTGTTTGCACAAATAATAGGTGCCGTTCGAAGCTCTCGAGATGACAAATGCAGTTATCGGATTACTTTGGAATTTCTACGGTTGAATCAAAAGTAATTTAAAGGTCAAATTTGGCTAGGGTTTGTTCTTTCTCAATGATTGATGATGAAAATGAGTTTTTGAACTCATATACATGAATATATACACATATCCCCGTCCATAATATAATAGAGAATGACCAAAATGCCTTTAAAATTTAAATAATGTCAAATCTGTCCTTTGGTGGACTGTTTTGATAAGCTAAAGTAGATCGACCATAACTCTTTGCTCTGATATCGGATTTGGGTGAAATTGGTATCATTGGAAAGATAACTCAATGATATTTCATTTAATATAAAGTAGGCCACCCAGTTCGTCCTGTAAAAGGAGTTAGTGTCATTTGAATTTGACCCTAAAAATCTGTTTTGATAGGCTGAAGTAAAACGAGTATAACTCCTTAATCAGATGTTGGATTTGGATGAAACCAATTGAATTGGAAAAAAGACTCAAATATATTTCTCTTCATAGGTCGCAGCTCTCCCAGTTCATTATATTAAGGGAGTTATGATCATTCGAAGTTGACCTAAAAATTTTGCTAGCCTCAGTAGTTTGTGTGCAGGAAATTTTCCTGCACATTTACTATTCCCAAATATCCCGGCCACCGTTTTATAGTTTCGAACGTGCTCGATTATATCCTAAACCTATTCTTTTTTGGGAATTTTTATTTTGTTGGAAAGCTTATTCAATAACCTTCGCATGGAACCATCGACGGGCAAATTCCGGTATAAATAAAATAAAAAAATTAATTTCATATAAATAAGACCAATACACGTACTTGAATACACAAATACATGTACTTGAATATGGGGTGTTACAGGTATATAGAAATAGTAGTCATACAGTAGACATGTGTGCATCAAATCCAGAATTTGTGATACATGTAAGTAATGCTCAAATGCCAAATTATACTAATGCCTACAATATGAAGTGGCAGACTTAGCCTTAGAATGCATAGAAACAATAAATCCCACAGCCATAGGCCCAATCAAATCAGTAAATGAGCAATATAGAAAAGATACTGAAATAACTCTTAGCTGGGCAAGCACAACTATTTGCAGTTATGAAAAGTCAATAGACAGAATTACAGAATCAAAAAGTGTCTCAGAGAAACTTAGAGTTGCAAATTAGAAAGTTACAGTAAGGATTCAATACTAGGCCACAAAGTGGTTTGCCAGCAGATACAGAAATTCCAAAGCAGGTTATAGAAATCACCTTGAGAAATGGTAAAGAGCTTCAAGGAGAACTTCCCTAAGGCAACAAAAGAGGTTAATGCTGATAAGGTGACCAAACAGGTTCCCGAAGAAGTTTTTGAAAATTCAAGGAAGTCTGAGTACTTGAGACCAAAAGTTGCTGAACTAGAAGTGAATAAGACACTGCCATTACCCTTTCCTCAAAGGCAAATTAAAGTGAAAGAGGACGCCATGTTTAAGAAGTTCTTTGATATATTCAAAGAGCTTTATATTAACTTACCTTTGCTAGATGTTTTGCAGAGTATGCCTAAGTATGCAAAGTACTTGAGGGATGTGGTTGCAAAGAAGGTGAAACTGCAGGATGTGGGAGCTATAACTCTCACGGAAGAGTATAGTTCTATGATGACACAAAAGATCCCCAAAAAATTAAAAGATCAGGGAAAGTTTGTTATTTTCATTCAAATTAGGAGTAAAGAGGTCCATCCACTGAGTGACTTAGGGGCAAGCATAAATTTTATGCCCCTATCGCTATTTAAAATATTAGGCTTGGGAGAACCATGACCTACTACCATGGTGTTGCAAATGGCAGATGGGATATTTACACATCAGGATGGAATAATTGAGGATGCCCATATAAAGGTTGGTAAATTCATTATACCTGCGGACTTTATTGTTCTTGATTTTGAGGCAGATGAACAAGTACCAATCATATTAGGGTGTTCATTCTTACCAATCAGTAGATGATAGTAGATGATGAAGAGGTGGTATTTGATATTTACAAAGCACCCATTGTAAAACCCCAAATTAAAGATTTGTATGTGATAAATGCTATTGAAGGGGAAAAATATGGGATGGTTAGTCCACCAAAGACCTCTTCGGATTAGCTGATTGAGCGGCCTAAGATAAAATCACTGTGTCCCAACATGATGAAGGGTGATGTAAAGAGAGATGGTGACTTTTAGAGTGTAAACTCAAGAGGTCTAAGACGAATAAAAAAATGGCTCCCAGGGAGAGTAAAAGGGTGAAGGAATATAGTTGAGATGATATGGGTCATGCGGCGACACTAAATTAGGCGCTGCTTGGGAGGCAACCCAAGTTAATTAGGTATGTTATATTTTTAATTTTTTTGTTTTTATTTCACGTAGTTCTAGTTTTTGGTTGAGTCACAGGTTGATGGGAAGTCTGAGTACCATATACTTGAGCTTGAAGCATGCTAAAGATGAAGTGTGGGGTTCTACGGATCCCATGAATACAAAAGATTTTGCTAGATAGGCCTAGAGGCCTCAGGGAGTATTTCTATATCTTACCTTTTAATTCACTTTGGGGACAGAGTAGATTTTTAAGTGGGGGGTGGGGAAATTTCTAATTTTTGGCTTAATTTAAATTTTTTTAGGAATAAGTGAGATATTCTTATTGGTGCTATTTTTGATTGCATTATGCAAGTGGGTTTGTTGGTAAAAGCATGTTGATTAATGTGAATTGCTAATTTTGAGACTCTTAGGCTCAAGTTTATGACTCTTGTTCATAGTGACTTAAACTTGAATTTGTGCTATTGTTTGGTTAGGAGTCTATGATGATCCTATTGAGTTGAGCATGTATCATGTGAGTGTGAGATTTTTGTATATTCCTTGTTACATGTGATGTCTAAAACTTTTCCGGTGTGTGTGTAAAGAGAAATAAAGAGTGTGGATTTAGGAGATGAGTTAGGCATTTCTTTGATAACTTTATTTTATACCTTCTATTTATCCTACCATTCTGCATTATCCTAGTTAACCCCTATTGAGCCTTTAGTGTTTTTTTGGTAGCCACATAAGTAGCCTAATCCCTTCTTTGATAATCCATAATTTGATCCAAAAATCTCCTAAGTGCTTTAGTGAAAAAATTGATTTAGTAAGGAGTTGAGAAATTAAAGAAGAAAAAGGTGAAATTGGTGCCCCAAGGTAATAGTTGTTGATGTTTATGATTGATTTGTGGTGGATGGTTGTGTTGTAATTTATGCTAAGAATATTTCCATGGTTGTGAAAAAATATAAAAATTAAATCATATGGTAGTAAACTATACGCCCACCATGTGTTTGTGAAAATGCTTAAAAGAGATGGGGCAAAAATAAAAGGTATGGGTGGATGAAAATGGTGTAAATTAGTTGTTGGAGATTGGTTTTAAATATATAATATGGTGTATTAAAGCACTTAGGGAGGTTAGTCATTATTCCCAAACAATTTCTACCCGTCCCTTAGCCTACATTACAACCCGGAAAAGACCTACTTGATCCTAAACGTTACATTCGACTATTAGTTGAGCACTACACTAAGGGCAAACCTATGGTTCATTGTGTGTAACTTGTGAATTCTTTGTGAGAGTGAGCGTAATTTGATTCTTGTACCCATTATGTTATAAATTGCATTATTGTGAGTGATTATGGGTAACTCTCTTGTTCTGAGGGGCACATGTTTGATCAATGTGGGTGATTTGTATGATGTCGTTGATTGAATGATAAGCATGAGTTTTCTACTTAGATGAGTCAATTCTTGAGGCTAGGATGTTTTGGAGCAGTGTTCATGGGCTATCAATTATGTAAATAACGTGCTTTGTGTAGAAACATGCATTCCATGTAGTCATTGTAGTACTAGCTTGAGTGTCTTTTATTTAGTAGAAGTGTAGCGTCACCTCTGATTTTTATGCTTAGAGTAAAGAGTTGTTCGAGGATGAATAAGTGTTTAAGTGAGGGGTGATGATCTGAGGTGGTTTTATACACTTTTGTATCATTATTCTAGCTTATTTTCCCTTGTTTTGAGAGCAATTCGTATGCTTAACGTGTTAATATTGATATAAATAAGCATTTAAGTGTCCAAGTATGTAGCTACAATGTCTAAAGTATTTTTTAAATCAGTTTGTATTTAATTGAGTCAATTAGAGTTCAACCTGGAAAACTAGTTTTACTAGCTTGAGCTAGGTGTGTGTCTAGTTGGTTCTGTTGGATTCTAATCTTTTTAATTTGTTTCAAATGATTTAAATGGGTAATTATGAGTGGAATAACTTGTTTGTAATGTGCAAAGTTTAATTTGATTAAGTCAAGAGACGGAATAATAAGTGGAAGACTATTGCGAATTTGCCTTATCTTAGCTCTTGTTTTGATTTGTCGTTGTGAATATTGTGTTGTTTTGATATTTAATTTGTGGTATGTGATATTGTAGGAGGCTTTGTGAGCTAAACATGGTGATATATTGATGATTTAAAGGCCGAAAATTCTTTGAAAATACACTACAAAAGGCATGGGCAAATGATTGGACGTTCAACACTTAACCAAAATTTTCGATGTAAATTCCAGTGAATCGATGCGAAGTCGATGCGTCGTATCGACACTCCCAGTTCTGCCAGCCCAGCGACATGATCATCGACGCGCCGCGTTAGTGTGTTCAACCACGACAAATTTTGCAAATTAAAAGGCGACTGTGTAGGGAATCTTAAGGGAATTATCTCGGTTGACGTGCTATTCTCCTAATCCATTTTATATTAGGATGCAAATATTAAAGGTGAACAGCTGGACACAACTTTGGACAACAAAATTTTTTTTAACTGTGAAGATATAATTCAGTAGGACACGGAATTCGGTGATTGGGTGGAGAAGTAAATTTTGAAGAATACTTGGACGCGTATAGTGTACAATAATGGAACATTAAGCTTGGACAAATTGATTTTGCTGGGAATATTTATGGAACCACGTGCTACCCTTATTTTAATCCCAATAACATTAGAAGTATATTAAATACATATATACACACCAGGGGACAAACTTTGGGTAATTTTGGATACGGCGGACACTTGGAAGCAGTGGTGGACACTGTTTTAGACGACATTAACGGAGGCTGCTACATAGTTTATTAGGTTTTTAATTTTTATATTTAACTTTTAATTTTTCATATCATGTATTTAATTATTTGGATCGTGATTATGAATGTTATCAGCTAAAAACCCTCCTTCCGGGGTTAAAGCCAAGAATATAAGTACCATTGTTTTGGATTAATTTCGTTTAATTTTGCTTATCATTATTGGTTGTTTGTTTATTCTTGTTTTAATTATTTTATGGATTGATCACCCATAAAATACATCTATTGTCGACCTTCTGATCTCGGGAGAGGGAATAGGGAGATAGAACATGGAAATAAACAAAGTTTGAGTTTTTATTCTTTTATAAAATAAAGAATTAAACTTAGCGTCTAGGACAAGGATGTACTTAGATGCCTTACTTGATTCAAACATAGGATGATAGCTTTAATTCAATTAATTGAATTATTACATCCCCACTCAACAATGTAGTTGTAATGTCTATATTAGGCAAAAGATTAGAGATTGAGAAACCAGGATCATGCAATTAACCCTACGAATCAACAACCAAGATAAGTAAATTAGTGAATGAAATTCAATAATAGAGTATGATTGACGGAGGGATTTAACCCTGGGTTTTACTCCATTAATTGTCCTAAGACTTATATTTTTACGCATTATTTATTTTATCTTATTTTTAATTTACAAAATTAAAAACTCTCTTATTGTTTACTTTTTCTCAATTGTTGAACTAGAATTGGATAGTCGGCGAATGCAAGTCCCTAAGAGATCGATATTTGGGCTTCCTTGAAGCCACTTTACTTCTTGATAAGACCATGTACACTTGCATGTGCGCTTGGGCACTGTTAGCTACAATTCATACCCCAACTCATATTCACACTTAACGACTCGTAACCACTTCTCGTGCTCAAGACAACAAAAAATTTGGAATGACACACTAGATACCCTACGATTGGGACATAACGACTTGTCATAAGTTTTTATGACTCGTGGCCTCAAGTCGTAATGAAAACAATGTCTTGGGCCAAACTTTCTGGACACCTTATGACTTGGTCCTTATGACCCGTAAGAATTCTTGATGACTAGTTAAGAGCCACTCGTACTTAGCACAGATTTTTAAGCCTCTTGTTGTAATGACCCTTTAGGTCATTTCTCGTATTCCCGCTTATTTCCACCAATAGAGCTTCTATATAAAATCCCTAAGTCATTTATGACTTACTGGTATCGATAGTTTGATTACCTGGCAGCCCGTTTGGTTTTTAGAACCCATTTTCCTTTTTAGATGTCTTCAATGGTTCCAATCGGCCACCAAATAAAAAATTCAGTAAGAAAACCTCAGATGCAGAATCTAACTTCACCAACACATTTAGAATATATAAATCTATATGGTTGCATATTTTATTTACTCGTATTGGATTCCAAATGCATCCTGAAGCATTAGCCAAACCTTGGAATCAAAATTCCAAGTTTCAGCTGTCGACTAAAAGAGGGAGAGATAACGCAATCGTGGTGGGTGAGGTGTGAATGCGTGAGCTGCGATCATTGCCTAGCACGTGTGTATGATTACGCTTCTCGAGGCCTAGTTAATGCCTATTTAAATGTTGGCTTGACCGAGAATTTGGTCATTTATACCTCCCTTTTGAGCTCTAAAACTCTAATAGAGTGTAAAATCCTTAAAGTAAGTCTTGTGGGTCGATTGGGAGCTTGAATAGCTTGTGTAATCATGTTTTTCTACGAATATAAGGTAAGATTCCTTCAAGCTTTGGTGTTGATTTCTTGATTTCTAGACCCAAAACCCCAAATGTCCCGAGGCTTGATTTTAGCCCAAATATGATTGTTTTACTCAAATTTCTTGAGGGCTATAACTCCCTAATTATGTTTGAAGAATGGGTTGGTCTCAAAAACTCATTTTCCATATGTGGGACCCACTTGGGAGTTTTTGGTGTCATTTTAGACCCATAGAACAATGGTGCAATATGGGTGTTATTATCCTTGTAATAATAAATAGATTATGTTGTTGATATCTTGTCTCATGGAAGAAGCTTCAAGTAAAGAGAAGAAAAAGATTATTGGTTTGTGAGCTATTTGGACTCAAGGTAGGTTAGGCTAACTTGTAGTTAGATTGAGCTTTATTATAGTATAACTATATATATTGGAAATATTGGGCGGGGTCTTAGAGGTTAGATTGGTAAATGGTGATACTTGGGACTAGTTAAATCACTTAGCCTATTAAACTTGTAAAGAGTGATGCTTGACCTATAGCCTAGAACCTTGGTTAGTTGGATTGGTAATCTAACAAATAGCATGAGAATACTCTAGTTACTTTAGTAGATGAGAGTGATCTTGTTCACTCAACTTAAGAGTATGTTGACCTATATATGCTTAGTTGTGGAATGGCTTTAGTGCTTGGGATGGCTTTAGTGAAGTAAGGATTGGTAAACCCTTAAGGTATGATTTAGATAACTTAGCCTAATTTTGAGTCAAAGTTAGATTTGTAGAAGAGAACTTTATGGATTATTAGAAGCGAAACTTGACCCGCTTTAATCTTGAAACATCTAACTTTTTTAGTGACCTAGATACTTGATGGATACCTAGAGTATGCTTTTGGTAATATGATAGCTAAACCCAGTTGGCGGTTTATGCACGTGTCAACATTGGGATAATTTGTATACTTGATTGATTATCTTGTTGTTACGATATGGATAGTGTTGGAAAGTCTTGTAAAGTAACTCTATGATTATGCTACCACTTAACTTATTGGATAGTTTACTATGTGAGCCATGGATTATGTCACAACTCTTGCTATGATTCAAGATTAATAACTAAGCTAATGTTTGTCTAAAAAGAGTCTCTTTGTGTTCGTGTTGTGAACCATGTGAGTAAAAAATTGTGCTAGAAGGCATATCTATGACTAATAATTACCTTGCTAATAATCATGTTAAGTTTGGAAAAGTAGTGATTGCTGACATCAGCTAGATAAACATGCGCATGCATCTACTGATGTAATGTAGTGATGATTAATGGTCAAGAACCATGGTATGCATTTCCTCACATCTATTATACTCTATTATTGTGGGTTTGTACTTGTTATTGATTTGGCTACATATGTGTGTGTTTATTATTTTCTTGGTGGTTAATGATGATGCGATGATGCCCGATAAATTTAAAGAAGATATTGATGTTATTGTGATGCCCGGTGAATTCAGAGGATATATTGATATGATGATGACCGGTAAATTCGGAGAATAAATTGATGTTATGATAATGCTCGGCAAATCCAAAGGATATATTGATGTTATGATGATATCCGGTGAATTTAGAGGATATATTGATGTTATGATGATGCTCTGTGAATTTAGACGATATATTGATGTTATTATGATGCTCGGTTAATCCGAAAGAGTTAATAATGTTATAATGATGCCCGGTGAATCCGGAAGATATATTGATGTTGTGGTGGTATGATGTATGGTAAGTATATATGAACATATAGATATATGTGTATTTATACCGTGTATGACGAAGTCTGTTTGTGCACTTAAGACATGATGTTTTCATTGGAAAGTTTTTTATCATTCTCTACAATTAATCACTAGTTAAGAGGTGTGTCTCTTTTAACATTAAATAGTAAATTAAAGTAGAATATGCCAATTATTGAGTTAAGTCTAATTGATAAGTGTAATGATGTGTAGAACTAAAGACTCACCTAATGATCATATTTGACTTACTTAAAGGGTCATGTTATGGGATTTTACCTAGTAAAATGGGTTATGTGATAACTAGTTATTGCTAATAAGTGGTTATATTCCTTAATGGCTAGAAGCCTAGGAAGTTAGTTAATGGTTCTTGTTAGTTAAAAAATGGTAACTTGTAATTATGGATGAGACATGGATAATAATGATAATAGACTTAACATTATTGATGATTAGTAAATTTACGTCTATAATGTAAGGATGTTGGTAGCTTAAGTGATGACTTTGACAATTATGGTGCTAATTAAAAAATGGCTTTGGTAAATGGATAGATAATTATGTTGGTGTCATGTAGATTTTCCCTATATGATGGCTAGAAAACTAGTAGCTTAAACATAAATAGAGGTTAGTTAAATAGACTAGATATAGAGTATATTCATGAGTTAGAGATCTATATAACTATATAACTATATTATGATTGCATCGGTTTCGTTGTGTTGATTTGAGGTAGTTCACGATGATTGTGGATCTTGGTGAGAGTCTATGGCGGAAATTTGGAATTCACGGGTTAAAGTGAGTTGTTTAGTTATTTGTGCCTTGATATATTGATGAATTGATATTTTGGTGTACTCTCCGGCGGTATGGGACTCCATGATGAGTTCTATTTTTGTGTGTCCTTTTGGATGTACTTCTCGATGGTATGGGATGCCATAGTAAGTTCTTTTACTTTTTGCTCTAATGGTTGTATGTGTGTTGAACTCGGTGTTTATGTCATTGTTATTGCATATATATTTCTCTACGCTTTTGAATCGATTACTCTTTTTATATAACGATTGTGATATGTGTTGATATGTTATATCGTACTATTGTTCTTGTTGATTAGTTATTTTATATTGTGATATTGGAGAATATTCAGGTTTGCTTTGGTACCTTGACTTTTAGTTATTGTCTTACTTTATATCATCTTTATATAATGATTTACCTTAGTCGATAGATGATGCCTACTGAGTACCTGTGTTTTGGTACTCATAATACACTTTTGTACCTTTTTAGTGCAGACCCGAGTACTAGTTATGACCACTGACTTGAGATTATACTGCATAGATCTTTCGGAGATATGGTTAGCTTTTGGAGTTCGAGTCTCCCTTTTTCCCCCTATCTTTATTCAATCATTTGTATCCGAGATGAATGTAAAAGACTATTAAGTCTATTTTGACTTTGAGTTGTATTTCCTATTGTTAAACTTACATGATTTTGTACTTATACTATCAGGTCATGGTAATTAGTATCCTAAGTTTATTGCCTATTATGGAACATTGTTGCTATGATTGTGTTCAGGTATTGTGGCCCTTGTAGGGAATTTCTACCAACATAACCCTTCGATTTAGCACCGGGTTATGGTGTTGGCTTACCTACTGGTGGGTCTTACTAGGTTTTAGCATAACTCATAAATTAGGTCATTGCAAGTTGGTATCAGCTAGTAGGTTCACCGGTATTATTGGTATAAGAGAAAGTGTCTAATAGAATCCTGTGAATCGGAATGGTGACGTTCATCTCCTATTTTTGGAAGGCTATGGGACATTCTTAGGAGTCCTTCACTTCTTTCACCGATATTGTTCTAAGAGTCTAAACTGGTTTGTAGGAGATTTTCTTGACTTTACACCTTTTTAGATGCCCAGGACTCGTGCTTCATCTATGCGTGATAAAAGTCCTGAGACCTAGACTTGTGATGTGTCCCTAGTTAGGGATCAGGATAGGCCTCCCCAAAAAACCCATTCCTGCACCTGAGCCAGATATTCCTCCACCACAGCCAGCATTGGGCCAGGGACCATCCCAGGACCCACCAGGTTTCATTCCTTATTCTTTTCTTAGAGATGCTCTAGTTTAGTTGTTAAGTATTATTGATGGTTAACAGACTACTGGGACAGGAGTGCACCCTAAAACTGCAGCTCTTAGAGTTGAGGTTCCTCTATTCCGACAGCTGTTTAGCTGATGCTCACCCAGCCAGTTGTGACCCAGTATACTATGTCTGCTGAGGAGCAGAAGACGCTGGTAGGTTCTTGAGGTTGGCTCCACCTAGGTTTTTTTGGTGCTTCTGGAGAGGATGCAATGCTTGTGAGGATAAGCTTTATGGATTAGGCCTTGTTGAGACTCATGGTGTGGCTTACACCATATTTTAGTTGGACTTATTACCTCGACACTGGTGGAGAGGTTTTATGAGTTCTAGCTAGTTGGGTCTTCTCCTCTTTCATAGACTCAGTTCTCTGAGATGTTCTTGGAAAAGTATATAACGCGTAGCCTTAGGGATCGTTTGAGAGATCAGTTTACTAGATTGAAGAAGGGTTCTATGACAGTCGCTGAGTATGAGGCTCATTTCCATGAGTTGGCCAGACATGCTACTTCTATGTTGGATACAGAGTATGACAGAGTTTACTGCTTTGTGAGAGGATTGAGACTTCCTATCCGGATGGCTACTTAATTTTTAGTTTCTACGGGTAAGACTTTTGATGAGATTTATGATCATACTAGAGTGATGGAGGACATGCATCATGAGCATCGTAATAAGAGGACCAAGTATCAGGGAAGATTTTGTGGGAGCTGTAGTAGTTCCTGATTCATAGATGGTACTCGTTATGTTGGGCAACCTCTGCTTACATATTTTAAGCCTCAGAGTTAGACTAGTTAACCAGTTCAGGCATCTCTTTAGGCCACTGACGGAGGTCAGTTTGGTACTCGTATTTGACCTTGTAAGGGCGGTGATCAGTCTTTGAGAGGTTTTTTTGTAGGCCATGCAAGACGTGATGGTTTTTCTGGTTCAGTCGGATTTGTGAGTTCTGGTTCTGTTTGAGATTCTTATTTTACTTATGGACTTCTCGGTCATTTCTCTAGAGATTTCTCTAGTCTTCGGGTGATGGTTATTTCATCCCAGGGTGCTACTCTTATTAAGGCAGTTTGTCCCTCAGGTAGAGGTGGTTTGTGAGGTCTTATGAGTGGTCATCAGGGTGCTCAAGGTGACACTTAGGCAGGTAGTATAGGAGGTCGATCAGATGCCCAAGCAGGTGGTAAGCGTGGTCAGTTGTATGCAGTACCTACTAGACCTGAGGCTGAGACTTTGGATGCTGTTGTGATAGGTACGGTTTTAGTGTGCCACAAGTCGACTCTTGCTTTATTTGATCCTAGATCCACTTATTCCTATATATCTTCTTGTTATGCACCACGGTTGGACTTGACTAGTGATTTATTATCTGTGCCATTTTGCGTATCTACTCCCGTGGGTGATTCTTTAGTAGTGGATTGAGTATTCAGATCATGTGTTGTGATAGTTAGTGATATTGATACTTATGCTGGTCTTATTATTCTTGATATGTTGGATTTTTATGTTATTCTGGGCATGAAGTGGTTATCCCGCTATCATGTGGTCATGGATCGTTTTTCCAAGACCTTTACTTTAGCTATGCCCAACATACCCCTAGCCATATGGCAGGGAACGGTTAGCCGTGAGCCAATAGGAATTATTTCCTATGTTTGTGCTAGAAGGCTTATATCGAGGGTTGTGAGTCTTATCCCGCTTTTGTGTGTGATATTCATACAGAGAGTCTATCGGTTAACTCTCTCCCTATTGTTTGTAATTTTCCTGATGTGTTGCTTACCGACATACCTTGTATTCTTCCTGATTGTGAGATCGAGTTTACTATTAAACTCGATCCTAGCACCCAACTTATTTCTATGGCACCTTACCATATGGCTCCTGCTGAGCTTAAGGAGCTGAATTCTCAGCTCCAAGATCTCCTTAGTAAAGGTTTCATTAGACGAAGTGTGTCCATATGAGGATCTTCTGTTTTGTTTGTAAAGAAGAAAGATGGTTCGATCTGCATGTATACTGATTATAGGAAGCTTAACAAGGTGACGACGAAGCACTATTATCCTACGCCTAGCATTGATGATCTGTTCGACTAGCTTTAGGGTGCATCTGTGTTTTCCAAGATAGATTTGAGGTCTGGTTATCATCTGTGTAGGATTCAGGCTGGCGATATCCCAAAGACAACCTTCAATATCCGTTATGGCAATTATGAATTCTTGGTGGTGCCTTTTGGGATTACTAATGCCACAATCGCGTTTATGGACTTAATGAACCATGTGTTCAGACCCTATCTAAAATCTTTTATTATTGTGTTTACTGATGACATTTTGGCGTACTCGATGAGTAGTGAGGAACAAGCAGAACACTTGAGAATAGTGCTTCAGTTTTTGTGAGAGCATGTACGTTTTGCCAAGTTTTCCAGTGTGAGTTTTGGCTTGAGTCAATGTCATTTCTTGGACATGTGGTGTCCAAGGTGGGTATTATGGTAGACCCAACTATGATCTCGGCTATTCGTGAATGGACTAGACCTACGTCTCCGACTAAAGTTCGCAGTTTTATTGGTTTGTCTAGTTATTATAGGCATTTTGTTGAGATCTTTGCTACTATTTCAGCCCCTATGACTAGATTAACTCAAAATAAAGTTCCTTTCTGATGGTTCGAGGAGTGTGAGTTGAGCTTTGGAAAGCTCAAGGATTGTTTTACTTCTACTCTAGTGTTAGCTCTTTCAGTTGAAGGTGATGGATTCACCATGTTTTGTGATGCTTCAGGTGTTGGTCTTGGTTGTGCGTTGATGCAGCAGGGTCGCATTATTGCTTATGTTTCTAGAAAACTTAAGGTGCATGAGCGCAACTCCCCCACTTATGATTTTAAGTTGGCAGCGGTAGTTTTCGAGCTCATGATTTGGAGGGATTATTTGTATGGTGTGCATTGTGAGATTTTAACTAATCATCGTAGCCTTCAACATCTTATGACCCAGCGAGAGCTTAATACCCGCCAACACAGATGGATGGCGTTATTGAAGGACTGTGATATTTCCATCTTGTATCATCCAAGTAAGGCAAATGTGGTAGCTGATGCCTTGAGTTGCAAGTCAGTGAGTATGGTTAGCTTCGCTTGTATGTTAGTTTCTCAAAGGCCTTTGGCATGGATTATTCATTCCTTAGCCAATTTGATAGTTTTCCTTGATGTTTCGGATCCTACCAGGATTTTGGCTTGTGTGGATACGAGGTCCTCCCTATTTGAGAAGGTTTGTAATCGTTAGTGTGAGGATAGTAAGTTGTGTTTTCTCTATGATCAGGTTGTGAGTGGTGAGTCTGGAAGACACACTGTTGACTTTGAGGGTATTTTGAGGTTTTAGGGTCGTATTTGTGTTCCCCAGCTTGACGACTTAATTCAGTCGATTCTTCATGAGGCTCACATCTTTAGATATTCTATTCATCTCGGTATGGCTAAGATGTATAGAGTTTTGAGGTAGATTTTGTAAGACCCCATAAAATTTTCTCGTAGTCTGAGCCTTAGAGCGTGTCAAGTGAAGTGTAAATCCGGTCCTAAAGATTGAGAAGTGCCTTCCCAAGTGAGAAATATTTTGAATCGTATAGAATTTCCCTAATATCGACTTTTTTTTCATGTAGATCATTGAATAAGCTTTCCATCGATACCAATTTCGTCAAAATCTGGCATCGAACGAGAAAGTTATGGCCGTTTTACTGAAAATAGTCAGAACTGCCCAGGTGCGACGGACCATCGAGATTGTGACGGACCGTCGCCTAGCGTGTCGCTACCAAGGCAGTGATGCCCATGTGCGATGGCCAAGACGATGGACCGTCAAGGCTGTGATGGACCGTCGCTGAGACCATCATGTGCGACGAACGATCCGATGGATCGTCGAGGCTGCAACGGACCATCGATGGGATAGTCGCGCTGAGGCAGAGTGGGCTCTTCCTGTCCAACGTGCGATGGATGATCTTATGGACTGTCAGTTTTGCGATGGACCATCGTAACTAAGGCAGTGTGTTCTTTTTGGATCGATGTGCGACGGATGATCCGACGGACGGTCAGAATTGCGACGGACCGTCGATTCGACTGTCGAAGACCCCGTTCAACATTTTTAACTCATTTCTTAAAAGGGTTTGTTGGTCTTTTTTCCAATCTTTTCAGCCCCTATTTATATCCGATCAAGGCTCACCATTTCATTTCTCATCTTCAACCTAAAAAACTAGGGTTTTTACAAAATCAAAACCCTTCTTTCTTCTTCAATAAAAGTCAAGAGAAATCAAGAAATCAAGAATCTCTCCAAGAACTTTCAAGAAAGAGTTTCTCTAAGGTATGTAGATGTTTATTCTTAGGTTCCTTTCATCCAAGAAGCTCAAGAACCCTTTTCTAAAATTCAAAGATCTTATGTTTGTGGGTTTTTATGATTTATGTGAGTTGAAATTGATTTTCATGCTACTATTTAGTTTTGATTCATGTTTGTTCTCAAGGATTTCAAGGTTTGACCCTAGTATGTGATATTCATGATAAACCCTCTTCAAGTTGCTTGTTAAGTGATGTGTTCATGTCAATTAAGTGAAGAAAATTGTTGAATAAGCAAAGCATGCTCCCCATATGTTTGATAAAATGCTTATGTGAAGGAATTAGAGCCATTATAGCATGTTGACTAGAAATCCCCAATTGTATTCAAGCCCATGCATGTCAAGTGTTTGTTGAAAAGCCTTAATGAATGAATTGTGTCATCATAGCATGAAATTCCCCAATTCTGTACTCTTTCATACATGCTAAGACTTTAATAAATGTCAAGTGTTTGATGCAGGACCTTGTTGAATGAAGTATGATCCAATAGCATGTCCCCTTATGTTATTACATGTTTAGGATTCCTAAATGCTTGAATTGATGCCTTAGTGATTGTGATGGTGAATGATTGTCCATGGTCTTGATTATTCAAGAATGGTTATGTTTTACTTTTATGTTATCGAGTCCTGGGGGTATTTATACCCGACAATTTAGCTGCTGTCTAGAGCCCATGTCAGTTTTCACGATAATTATAGTCGAGCCATGATTCTCAGAACTCAGTGAGTTATAGAACTCTGTACTCTCAGACAGAGACAAAACTTAAGAAATCTCAGTAATCTCTGTAATCACCGTAATCTCAGTATCGCTAGTAATATAGCCTCAGTTCTGTGCCAAACCCAGATCTAGTAGTATTCAAGTGTTCAGTTCTGACCTCTGTAGTAATCAAGTACTCTATTCAAAGCTCAGTGTCGTTCAGTTAGATAACGAGATTCAGTAGTATTTCGTCAAATTCGAAACAAGTGAATTCAGGTTAACTCAGTCATATCATTCAAGAAACATGATCAGTATCAGATTCAGCTTAGTTGATGTTCAGTTAATAATAAATTCAGAGTCTTTTAGTTGGGAGTGTGAGGTAGCACTGAGCGAAGGCAGGGATTGCGGCTCCCCGTTAGAGAGGCAGAGTCGTTTAGAGCAATCCCTGAACTCCAGATCTACATAGCCAACGCAGGATGCAGGAGTCACCCGTCAGGAAAGGCTGGTCACCCGTCAAATAGGTTTGACAATTATATGCCTTAGGCTTGACTTCCTGTGAGGGTCACCCATCAGATAGGGTTAACCAGAGAGGTCTTTACCCATGGCATGGTATTGATACCCTTCCAGCTGGGGTTACAGGTTAGACCCCACCAAGTGAGATTCGGGGTATGTCGGTTAAGTGACTACTTCCCACAGTCCCAGTTTCAGTATCAATCTTTAAAAATCAAGACTTCCAGATACAATTATCTATCTCAGTGAGGAACTCAGATAGTTTCATTGATTCATAGACCCCCCGTCAAATAGGCTTGGTCCCATATAAAGTTATTCTATATCAGATCTAGAGATCACCCGTTAGATAGTCTTGATCGCAGTCTCATATTTAGTTTAGTAATCTCATTATTAGATCCCAAGTTTACCCATCAGATAGGCTTGATCTCAGTCTTAAATTAAGTTGAGTATTCTTGTTATCAGATCTAGAGATAACCCATCAGATAGGCTTGAACTCAGTCTTAGATTCAGTTGAGTATTCTCATTATCAAATCTAGAGATCACCCATCAGATAGGCTTGATCTCAATCTCAGATTCAGTTGAGTATTCTAGTTATCATATCTAGAGATCACCCGTCAGATAGGCTTGATCTAAGTCTAAGATTTAGTTGAGTATTCTTGTTATCATATCTAGAGATCACCCGTCAGATAGGCTTGATCTCAGTCTCAGATTCAATTGAGTATTCTTGTTATCATATCTAGAGATCACCCGTTAGATAGGCTTGATCTCAATCTCAGATTCAATTGAGTATTTTTTTTATTAGATCTAGAGATCACCCGTTGGATGGGCTTGATCTCAGTCTCAGATTTAGTTGAGTATTCTTATTATCAGATCTAGAGATCACCTGTCAGGTAGGCTTGATCTCAGTCTCAGATTCAGTTGAGTATTCTTGTTATCAGATATAGAGATCACCCATCAGATAGGCTTGATCTCAGTCTCAGATTCAGTTGAGTATTCTTGTTATCAGATCTAGAGATCACCCGTTAGATAGGCATGATCTCAGTCTCAGATTCAGTTGAATATTCTTGTTGTCAGATTCAGACATGATCTTTTCTTATCATTGGTAGGAGATTCCAAAATCATTTGTTAGAGAGGTTTGATCTCCGATGTAGTCAGTCGAGAGTAGAAAGTTTAAAAATTTAGTCAATGATGTGAGTATATTTTGTCAATAAACTTCAGTATCCTCAGATTCCAAGATCACTCACTAGATAAGACTGATCTCAACTCCAGTACTCAGTTATTGGTATCAGATGATTTAGTTATTCAGTATCTCAATATTAGTAGTGAGTTCAAATAATAGTAATACAGTATTCGAGTTTAAGTATTTAGAGTCATAATGGTTGTAGTTATGGTTTGTGCGTTCATGTATGTGTTCTCATTCAGTACTCTCATGATTATTCAGTTAAGTAATTGTTCATGCATAAGCCTTGCATTTATCCCTTACCTCGTCTACATACTCGGTGCATTCCCTTACTGACGCATTTGCGCTATGGTGCTTTATTTGACACCATAGGTTCAGAGGCACGAGATCCAGAGTACCCTTAGCAGATAAGTCCCAGTCAGCAATAATAGACATAGCTGTGAGTCCTCTTTATTCGAGCATGATCCTTTTATAATTATTACATCAGATTTTGTTTATTTCAGTAGACGGAGTTAGTTAAGGACATGTTCCATTAAATCCACAACTTAGATAGTTTAGAGGTTTTTTAGACAGATGTATCAGTATTCAGTTTTATATTTTGAGTATTTTTTTGATGTTTTGAACCTTACGGCCAGTTTTTGCATTTAATATCTATATTATGTAGTGTCCAAGTATAGATATCAGTAGAGTCTTAGCTTGTGGTCCTTCGGGATCATGAGCACCATGTGACATTCTGGTTCCAGAAAAAATAGTTCGTTACAAACTTGGTATCAGAGCCTATGGTTCAATAATGTCCTAGGGAGTCTAAGAAGTCGTATCTAGTAGAGTCTTATGCATGGGTGTGTTGCACGCCATATTTATGTACAAGAGGCTATAAGATGTTTTTAGGAGTAGTTTCCCTTCTTTCAGTATTCATGTCGTGCGAGTGATCATGAGCTCGAGTTGATCCTCAGTATAATACACCTCTTTCTTCCATGTACAGAGTATGTATCCTCGCAGAGATAATGCCCATAGGATTGATGACCTGCCAACTCAGCCAGTAGATCTTGAGAATGATAATGTGTCACATGCAGAGTTTCGGGCAGTTTTTCAGGCACTAGCCCAACCTGTGACTAATATTAAGGGTAACCGTCAGGCTGTAGCCCCACCTCAGCAAGATGGGGGTTCAGACGCAGCCAAAATTAGAGATTTAATGAGAATGAGGCTGCCTGAATTGTTTGGGTTAGTAGCAGGTGAGGACCCATAGCTTTATCTAGAGGAGGTGGGGAAGATTACCCCGATTATGCATGTTTTCGAGGAGGAGAGTGTAGAGTTAGTGTCCTATAGGCTGAAGGATATTGCTTATGATTGGGTTGTGATGTGGAAGAAGGGTAGAGGGGAGGATGTAGCCCCCGTGACTTGGCTAGAGTTTCAGGATGCCTTTTTAGATAAGTTTTTCCTGCTAGAGATGAGAGAGGCTAAGGTAGAAGAGTTCATGAACCTAAGTAAAGGCTCTATGAAAGTGAAAGAGTATTTCCTTAAGTTCAACCAGTTAGCTAAGTATGCTCCTGACTTGATAGCTGACCCTAGAGCGAGCATGAGTAAGTTTGTGACTAGTGTGTCCTGGTTAGTGTTGAAAGAGTGTAGGGCTGCTATGCTCAATAGAGATATGGACCTTTCTAGGCTAATGATGCATGCATAGCAGATTGAGGCAGATAAGATGAAAGAAAGAGAGAAAGTGAGTAAGAGAGCCAGGACAGGTGGTCATGGTTTCTCTCAGGCAGGATCCCAGGGTGGTAGCCATTTTCAGCATTGTTAGAGATATTTAGTCCCAGTTCCATCCTCAACTAGTGTACCCGCACCGAAGTTCGGGGATATCAGTTGTGATGGGGATCCAGGCTCCAAATCCCTGAGTAGTGCTAATGGTGTTTGTACCAATCCACTTTGTGAAGAGTATGGAAAGAGCCACCTAGGTGTGTGAAGAGCCGGTAGTGATGTGTGCTTTGGGTTTGGTAATCCAGGCCACATAATACAAGATTATAGATTGCTAGCTCAGAGGGGTAGAGAGTTTCATCAGCAGGGTTTCCCTTCCGGTGCCAATGATGGTCAGTGTCAGAACAGACTTTATGCGCTTCAGACCCACCATGATCAGGAAAGGTTCCCTAATATAGATTCAGGTATGTCATTAGTCCTTATTCTTTGTGATATGCATTGCTAGATCTTTTACTTTAATTTTGAGCTTATATGTCAGCATGAGTCATGCATGAGTTTTAGATCTAAGTCGGTCAATCATGACCCAGTTCGTAGGTTCCCCGTGCAACGCCCCAGTATTTCAGCAAGGTATTTATAGAAGGACATAGAGTCTTAAGGGGGAGATACCCCCATGATATTGTGATGCTCTCATGTTCTTAGACTCATTCATTTTCATGTACAGACTCTCCTTATGAAGTTAACATCAGTGATCATTGCATAGCCAGTCATGCTTTCGAGAGTCAGTTCAGTCAGACATTCATGCATTAGATATGCACGTTTAGTAGAAAGAGTTCAGCTTTTCAGTGTGTTCAGTCATGCATTCATGATATTAGCCCAGTTATGCATCCATGCATTAGATATGCATGTCCATTATGAGAATTCAGCTTATGAGTAGCTTCATTCGAGTATTCCATGCATCAGATATGCATGTCCAGTATGAGAGCTCAGTATATCAGTAGTTCCAGTTGCATGGTTATGTTTCAGATGCTTCCGTTCCTTGAGTAAGTTCAGTCGATCTGTATTCTTATCGTATTGAGAGACATTCGAGGATAAATGTTTCCAAGGGGGAGATATTGTAAGACCCCATAAAATTTTCTCGTAGTCTGAGCCTTGAGCGTGTCAAGTGAACCGTAAATCCAGTCCTAAAGATTGAGAAATTCCTTCCAAAGTGAGAAATATTTTAAATCATGCAAAATTTCCCTAATATCGAATTTTTGTCATGTAGAACATTGAATAAGTTTTCCATCGATACCAATTTCATCAAAATCCGGCATCGAACGAGGAAGTTATGGCCATTTTACTGAAAATAGTCGAAATCGCCCAGGTGCGACAGCCGGGTTGACGGACCATCGCCCAGCCCATCGCAATAAAGGTAGTGACACCTAAGTGTAACGTCCAGGATGATGGACAGTCAAGGCTGTGATAGACCGTCACATACGACGGATGATTTGACAGACCGTTGAGGCTGCGATGGACCATCGATGGGATCGTCGCGCTAAGGCAGAGTGGCCTCTTCCTAGACAATGTGCGACGGATGATCCGACGAACCATCAGTTTAGCGACGGACCATCGCAACCAAGGAGGTGTGTTCTTTTTCGATCGATGTGCGACGGGCGATCCGATGGACTATCAGACTTGCGACGGACTGTTGATTCAACCGTTGCAGACCCCGTTCAGCATTTTTAACTCATTTTTAAAAAGGTCTTGTTGGTTTTTTTCCCACTCTTTTTAGCCCCTCTTTATATCCGATCAAGGCTCACTATTTCATTTCTCATCTTCAACATAAAAAACCAGGGTTTCTACAAAATCAAAGCCCTTCTTTCTTCTTCAAGAAAAATCAAGAAAAATCAAGAAATCAAGAATCTCTCCAAGAGCTTTCAACAAAGAGTTTCTCTAAGGTATGTAGATGTTGATTCTTGGGTCCTTTTCATCCAAGAAGCTCAAGAACCCTTTCTAAAATTCAAAGATCTTATGTTTGCGGGTTTTCATGATTTATGTGAGTTGAAATTGATTTTCATGCTATTATTTAGTTTTGATTCTTTTTTGTTCACAAAGATTTCAATATTTGACCCTAGTATGTAATATTCATGTGATGTTCATGATAAACCCTCTTCAAGTTGCTTGTTAAGTAATGTGTTCATGTCAATTAAGTGAAGAAAATTGTTGAATAAAAAAAGCATGCTCCCCATATGTTTGATAAAATGCTTATGTGAAGGAATTAGAGACATTATAGCATATTGACTAGAAATCCCCAATTGTGTGCAAGCCCATGCATGTCAAGTGTTTGTTGAAAAGCCTTAGTGAATGAATTGTGGCATGATAGCATGAAATTTCCCAATTATGTACTCTTTGATACATGCTAAGACTTTAATACATGCCATGTGTTTGATGTAAAACCTTGTTGAATGGAGTATAATCCAATAGCTTGTCCCCTTATGTTATTACATGTTTTGGATTCTTAAATACTTGAAATGATGACTTAGTGATTGTGATGGTGAATGATTGTCCATGGTCTTGATTATTCAAGAATGGTTATGTTTTACTTTTATGTTATCGAGTCCTGGGTGTATTTGTACCCGATAATTTAGCTACTGTCTAGAGCCCGTGTTAGTTTTCATGATAATTCCAGTCGAGCCATGATTCTCAGAACTCAGTGAGTTATAGAACTCTGTACTCTCAGATAGATACAGAACTTAAGAAATCTCAGTAATCTCTGTAATCATCGTAATCTCAGTATCGCTAGTAATATAGCCTCAGTTCTGTACCCAACTCAGATCTAGTAGTATTCAAGTGTTCAGTTTTGACCTTTGTAGTAATCGAGTACTCTATTCAAAGCTCAGCATCGCTCAGTCAGATAACAAGATTCAGTAGTATTTCGTCAGATATGGAACAGAGTGAATTCAGCTTAACTCAGTCAGATTATTCGAGAAACATGATTAGTATAAGATTCAGTTTAGTTGGTATTCATCTAAGAATCAGTTCAGAGTCTTTTAGTTGGGAGTAGGAGCTAGCACCGAGCAAAGGTAGGGATGGCGTCTCCCTGTCAGAGAGAAAGAGTCATTAGGAGCAATCCCTGAACTCCAGAACTGTGTAGCCAGCGCAGGATGCAGGAGTCACCCGTCAGGAAAGTCTGGTCACCTGTCAGATAGGCTTGACTATTATATTCCTAAGGCTTGACTTCCTGCGAGGGTCACCCGTCAGATAGTCTTGATCATAGAAGTCTTTACTTGTGGCACAGTATTGACACCATTCCAACTGAGGTTACAAGTTGGACCCCTCCAGTTGATATTTGGGGCATCTCGGTTAAGTAACTACTTCCCACAATTGTAGTTTTAGTATCAATCTTCAGAAATCAAGACTGTCATATACAGTCATCTATCTCAGTGAGGAACTCAGATAGTTCTATTGATTTAAGAACCACCCGTCAGATAGGCTTGGTCCCATATAAAGTTATTCTGTATTAGATCTAGAGATCACCCGTCAGATAATCTTGATCTAAGTCTCATATTTAGCTAACTAATCTCATTATCAGATCCCAAGATCACCAATCAAATATGCTTGATTTCAGTCTCAGATTCAGTTGAGTATTCTTATTATCAGATCTAGAGATCACCCACCAGATAGACTTGATCTCAGTCTCAGATTCAGTTAACTATACTTGTTATAAGATCTAGAGATCACCCGTCAGATAGGCTTGATCTTAGTCTCAGATTCAGTTGAGTATTCTTGTTATCATATCTAGAGATCACTTGTCAGATAGGCTTGATCTCAGTATTAGATTCAGTTGAGTATTCTTGTTATCAGATCTAGAGATCACCTATCAGATAGTCTTGATATAAGTCTCAAATTCAGTTGAGTATTCTAGTTATCAGATCTAGAGATCACCCGTTAGATAGTCTTGATTTCAGTCTCAGATTCAGTCGAGTATTCGTGTTATCAGATCTAGAGATCACCCATCAGATAGGATTGATCTTAGTCTCAGACTCAATTGAGTATTCTTATTATCATATTTAGATATCACCTGTTAGATAGGCTTGATCTCAGTCTCAGATTAAGTTGAGTATTCTTGTTATCAGATCTAGAGATCACCCATCAGATAGGCTTGATCTCAGTCTCAGATTCAATTGAGTGTTCTTGTTATCAGATCTAAAGATCACCCGTCACATAGGCTTGATCTCATTTGAGATTCAGTTGAGTTTTCTTATTATCAGATCTAGAGATCACCCGTCAGATAGGCTTGATCTCAGTCTCAGATTTAGTTGAGTATTCTTGTTATCAGATCTAGAGATCACCCGTCAGATAAGCTTGATCTCAGTCTCAGATTTAGTTGAGTATTCTTGTTATCAAATTCGGACATGATCTTTTCTTATCATTGATATGAGATTCTGAAATCATCCGTTAGAGTGGTTTGATCTCCGATGTAGTCAGTCGAGAGTAGAAATCTTAAAAATTTAGTCAATTAGCTTCAGTATCCTCAGATTCTAAGATCATTCACTAGATAAGACTGATCCCAACTCTAATACTCAGTTATTGGTATTAGATGATTTAGTTATTTAGTATCTTAGTATTAGTAGTGAGTTCATATAATAGTAATACAGTATCCGAGTTTCAGTATTCAGAGTCGTGATGGTTGTAGTTATGGTTTGTGAATTCATGCATGTGTTCTTATTCAGTACTCTCTTGATTGTTCAGTTAAGTAATTATTCATGCATAAGACTTGCATTTAGCCTTACCTCATCTGCATACTCGATACATTCCCATACTGATGCATTTGTGCTATGGTGTTTTATTTGATACTATAGGTTCAGAGGCACGAGATCAAGAGTACCCTTAGTAGCTCAGTCCTAGTCAGCAGTAGTAGACATAGCAGTGACTCCTCTTTATTCAAGGATGATCCTTTTATCATTATTGCATCAAATTTTGTTTATTTTAGTAGACAGAGTTTGTTAGGGACATGTCCCATCAACTCCACAGCTCAGACAATTTAGAGGCTTTTCGAATAGATGTATCAATATTCCGTTTTAAATTTTGATTATTTTTTTTGATGTTTTGAGCCTTATGGACAGTTTCTGCATTAAATATCTATATTATGCAGTGTCTAGGTATATATATCAGTAGAGGGTTATCTTATGGTCCTTTGGGGTCATGAGCACCGTGTGACGTTCCAATTCTAAAAATATCAGGTCATTACAGTTTTATTGGTGGGACAGGTTGAAAAGAGATATAGTAAAATATATAGCTTGTTGCCTATGTTGTCATCAGGTTAAGGCCAAGCATCAGTGTCCAAGTGGATTGACTCAGAGGTTACCCATTCTTGAGTGGAAATAGGAAAGGATTACCATGGACTTTATTAGTGGTTTGCCTGTTACTTCCCATGGCCATGGATTTATTTGGGTTGTTGTGGATTATTTTACAAAGTCAGTGCATTTTATTCCTATTCTGATGACCTTCAGTGCTTAGAGATTTGCCCAGATTTATGTTTAAGAGATAGTTCATTTACATGGGGTGCCTCTTTCTATCATATCAGATCATGGTTCTGTATTTACTTTGAGATTTTAGAGAGCATTTTAGGAGGAGTTGAGTACTCGAGTGGATTTGAGTACAACCTTTCATCCACAATTAGATGGTCAGTCCGAGTGGACTATTAAGGTGCTTAAGGATATACTTCGAGCCTATGCTATGGATTTTGGAGAATAGCGGGATCAACAATTAGCATTGGCAGTGTTCTCCTACAATAATAGTTATCATTTGATCATTGAGATGGTGCCTTATGATGCTTTGTATGGTAGGAGATATCATTTTCTGATAGGGTGGTTTGAGACTTCTGAGATGAGACCCCGTGGTACAGATTTGCTTTAGGACTCATTGGATAGAGTCAGGATGATTCAGGATAAGTTGAAAGTAGCCCAGAGTAGGAAGAAGGCCTATGCAGACTTTAGTCTCCGTGCCTTGAGATTTGAAGTTAGTTATTATGTGTTCCTTCGTGTTTCACCTATGAGAGGTGTGATAAGATTGTGAAGGAAGGGTAAGCTCAACCCTCGCTATATTAGTCCTTTTGAGATTCTCCGTGTAGTTAGCGAAGTGGCCCATGAGTTAGCTTAACCTACATATTTTGTAGAAGTTCATTAAGTTTTCCATGTTTCAATGCTGTGGAAGTACATTCCTAATCTTTCTCATATGCTTAGATGGGATTAGATCCATTTAGATGAGCAGTTGGACTTTGTGGAGGAGCCCGTGCTTACTTTGGCTAGTGATGTGAGGCGTCTACATACTAGATATATTCCTATAGTAAAGGTTTAGTTAAGGTATCGCCTAGTGGAGGAGGCTATATGGGAGATCAAGAGTGAGATGCGGGCCCAGTATCCTCATTTGTTTGAGACTTCAAGTATTTTTCTTCATCCTTAACTTTTGTGGATGAAAGTTCCTTAGTAGTGGATATTGTAATGAACCTTCAGGTCATTTCTCAAATTCTTGCTTATTTTTGCCGATACAGCTTCTCTATAGCTGCCTCAAGTCTCTTATGACTTGCTGGAGCTGATAGTTTGATTAACTGATAGAACTATTTTCTCTTTTTAAAGTCTTTGATGGTTCTAATTGTCCACTGAACAAAAAATTAAGTAAAATATCCCTGGATGCAGAATCCAACTTTTCCAACGCATTTAAAATGTCGAAATCTATATGTTTGCATATTTTATTTACTGGTATTGGATTCCAGATGCATCCCTAAGCATTGGCCAAAACTTGGAATCAAAATTCCAACTTTTAACTATCTTTTGAAAGTGGGAGAGATACCAAGATCGCAGTGGGTGAGCTGAAAATGCATGAGCTGCAATCTTGACCTAGCATATGTTTGTGATTGATTTCTCGAGGCTTGGGCAAGGCCTATTTAAAGATTGTCTTGATCGAGAATTTGGTTATTTGTGCCTCCCCCTTGTTCTCTAAAACCCTAATAGAGTTTAAAATCCTTAAAGTGAGTCTTGTGGGTTGATTGGGAGCTTGAATAACTTGTGTAATCGTGTTTTTCTATGAATCTAAGGTAAGATTCCTTCAAGTTTTGGTGTTGTTTTCTTGATTTCTAGACCCAAAACCCCAAATAGATTGAGGCTTGATTTTAGCTCAAATATGATAGTTTTTCTCAAATTTCTTGAGTGTTATAACTCACTAATGGTATTTGAACAATGGGTTGGTCTCAAAAACTCTTTTTCTATATGTGGGACCCATTTAAGAGGGGGTTGGTGTCATTTTGTACCCATAGCACAATGGTGCAATAGGGGTGTTGTTATCCTTGTAATAATGTATAGATTATGTTGTTGATAGCTTGGCTCATGGAAGAAGCTTAGAGGAAAGAAAAGGCAAAGATTGTTGGTTCGTGAGCTATTTGGACTCAAGGTAGGTTAGGCTTACTTGTAGTTAGATTGATCTTTATTGGAGCATAACTATAATATATTGGCAAGATTGGGCGGGGTCTTAGAGGTTGGATTAGTAAATGGTGATACTTAGTACTAGTTGAGTCACTTAGGCCATTGAACTTGTAAAATATGATGCTTGACCTATAGCCTAGAACCTTGGTTAGTTGGATTGGTAATCTAACAAATAGCATGAGAATACTCTAGTTAGTCTATTAGATGAGAGTGACCTTTTTCACTCACCTTAAGGGTGTGTTGACCTATATATGCTAAGTTGTGGAATGGCTTTAGTGCTTGGGATGACTTAGTAAGAATACTTGAAGAAGAATTTCCCTAAAGAACTAGTAAGGATAGGTAAACCCTTAAACCATGATTTAGATAACTTAGCCTAATTCTGGGTCGAAGTTAGACTTGTAGAAGAGAAAGTTGGGGATTATTAGAAGCGAAACTTGACCCGCCTTAATCTTAAACCATGTAACTTCTTTGGTGACCTAGATACTTGATGAATGACTAGAGTATTTTTTTGGTAATATGATGGCTAAACCCGGTTGACGGTTTATGCATGTGTCAATGTTGGGATAATGTGTATACTTGATTGATTATCTTGTTTTCATGATATGGATAGTATTGGAAAGTCTTGTAAATTAAATCTATGATTGTGCTATTGCTTAACTTATTGGTTAGTTTTCTATGTGAGCCTTGGATTATGTCATACCACTTGTTATGATTCAAGCTTAATAACTAAGCTAATATTTTTCTAAAAAGAGTCTTTTTGTGTTGGTGTTGTGAACCATGTGAGTACAGAAGGATTCTAGAAGGCATATGTATGACTTATAGTTAACGTGCTAATATTCATGTTAAGTTTGGAGTAGTGGTGATTTCTTACATCACTTAGATAAACATGCCCATGCATCTACATATGTAATGTAGTGATGATTAATCATCAAATACCATGATATGTGTCTCCTCACATCTTTTATACTCTATTGTTGTGGGCTTGTACTCGTTATTAATTTGGCTACATATGTGTGTGTTTATTTTTTCTTGGGGGTTATTGATGAAGTGATAATGCTCGGTAAATTCAGAGGAGATATTGATGTTATGATGATGCGCGATGATTCTGGAGGATATATTGATGTTATTATGATGCCTGGTGAATCCAGAGGATATACTGATGTTATGATGATGCCCGATGAATCCAGAGGATATATTGATGTTATGATGATGCCCGATTAATTTGAAAGAGGTAATAATTTTATGATGATGCCGGTGAATCCGGAGGATATATTGATGTTGTTGTGGTACCATGTATGGTAAGCATATATAAATATATAGATATATGTGTAATTATGCCGTGTTTGACTAAATCCATTTGTGCAATTAAGACATGATGTTTTCCTTAGGAAGTTGTTTATCATTCTCTACCATCAATCATTAGTTAAGAGGTGTGGCTCTTGTTAACATTAAATAGCAACTTGAAGTAAAATATGCTGATTATTGATTTAAGGCTAATTGATAAGTGTAATCATGTGTAGAACTAAAGACTCACCTAGTGATCATATTTGACTCGCATAAAGGGTCATGTTATGGGATTTCTCCTAGTAAAATAGGTTATGTGATAACTAGTTGTCTCTAATACGTGGTTATATTACTTGATTGCTAGAAGCCTAGAAAACTAGTTAATTGATCTTGTTAGTTAAAACATGGTAACTTGTAATTATGGATGAGGCATGGCTAATAATGATAATAGACATAGCATTGTTGATGATTACTAAATTGATTTCTAGCATGTAAGGCCCCTTAAGTGTTGACTTAGACAATTATGGTGCTAATTAGAAAATGGCTTTGGTAAATGGATAGATAATTGTGTTGGTGTCATGTAGCTTTTCCCGATATGAGGGCTCGCAAACTAGTAGCTTAAACATAAATAGAGGTTAGTTAATATAGACTAGATATGGAGTATATTAATGAGTTAGAGATCTTTATAACTATATAACTATATCATGATTGCATTGGTTTCGTTGTGTTGATTTGCAGTAGTTGACTATGATTGTAGATCTTGATAGTCCGTGGCAGAAATATGGAAACCATGGGTTAAATTGAGTTGTTTAGTTATTTGTGCCTTGATATGTTGATGAATTGATATTTTGGTGCACTTCCTGGTGGTATGGGACGCCATGGCAAGTTCTTTTACTTTATGTTCTAATGATTGTATTTGTGTTAAGCTCGGTCTTTATGTGATGGTTATTGCAAATATGTTGTTGTATGCTTACGAATCGATTACTCCTTTTATAAAACGGTTGTAGTGCGTGTTGATATGAGATATCGTACTATAGTTCTAGTTGATTAGTTATTTTATGCAGTGATATTGGAAAAGATTTAGGTTCGCTTCAGTACCTTGACTTTTAATTATTGTCTAACTTTATATCATCTTTATATCATGATTTAGCTCAGTCGGCCGATGAAGCCTACTAAGTACCCATGTTTTAGTACTCATACTACACTTCATTACCTTTTTGGTATAGACTCGAGTACTAGTTGCCATCACTGAGTTGAGATTGTGCTGCGTAGATCTTACGAAGACAGGGTAAGCTCTTGGATTTCGAGTCTCCCTTTTTCCCTCTATCTTTATTCTGTGTTTTGTATTTGAAACGAATGTATAAGACTATTTAAGAATATTTAGACTTTGAGTTGTAATTCTTATTGTCAAACTTAGAATCTTGTACTGATACTATCAGTCGTGGGAATTGGTATCCTAAGTTAATGGTCTATTATGGAACATTGTTGCTATGATTGTGTTCATGTATTGTAGCCTTTGTCTGGAGTTTCTACCAAAGTAACCCTTTGCTTTAGCTCTGGGTTATGGTGCTGGCTTATGTACTAGTGGTCTTAGTAGGTTCCATCACAACTCATATATCGAGTTGTGAGTCTTGTTCTAATTAAGTTGCGATTGATTCGTTATGACCCATCAAGACACCCTACAACCCACTTGGGGAGACCTAGTCAAGATAGTTAGGATAGAATTTTAGATATTTTCAAGGACAAGAAACCCGGGGTGTTACAAAATAAGTCACATATGTTGTTCCAATGATAAGTATCAAGTTGGTTGCTTCAAGTGTGAAATTAAAGATCACATGATCAAGGATTATTCATTATGAAAATTGAGCGGGAAAAGAAAAAAGTTGAAAAATAATTAAAGATAAAAGAGAAATCTAACTCCAAAAGGAAGGAATCATTTGCAATGATGGTTGCATGGGGATCAAGATCAAATGAATTTTATAATGATGTAGTTGATGAAACTTCACTTATGGCTATCGGTGACTCTAGTTAGGAAGAAGAAGAAGTAAAATCTAAGGTAGTCTACTTGATCTTAAAGATAAATTGCATCTTTGTTCTAAGAAAAGACTAATATCCTTGATGAATGCACTTATTGATGATTTTTATGAGCTTACATCTGATAAGGATAAATTATTTAGTGTTTTTGTAAGTCTAAAGTTTGATTACATTGATCTTCATACCTATAATAATATTAATGATACAGAAAACTGCACCTTAAAGGAATAGGTTAGTCAACTTTATTCATCTAACCTAAATCTAAAATCTGAAATCTTAAAGTTGTCAATTATAAAAAAGGATATTAAACCACGAGTGAATATCATCAAAGAATTGAGTCTGAACTTAAACAAATAAAAGATGAATTGTTTTATGAAAGGGAAAAGGTTAGAAAGTTAGGTTAAGAAATCGCTAGGATAAAATTTAATCTTTAAAGAGATAACTGTTGGACCAACTCATCTAGAATTGTTAATAACCTAAGTAGTAGGACTCATAATGAGAGGGTTGACATAGGTTATCAGAAAGAAACAATTTCCTCTAAGGATTTATGTTATATTTGTGGAAAACTAGGACATCCCACTACTGAATGTCGTAAAGCTACTGGAATTAGGAATAAGAACATAAAATTGGTTGAAAAGAAAAATTCCAAAACTAATAAGACAAACAGGTACATTAACCTGCTGCCGACATGGGTAAAAAAAATTTGATTCATCTATTTGATCATAAGAAAGGCATAGATTTTTTGGGTACCTAAAACTAACCTTTAATTTAGTTGTAGGGAAAAGTGAGAGGAAGCATGTAGAAGTGGTACATAAATGGCACTTGCTCAAGACATATGATTTGATATAAATTCCATCCCATACTGGAGAGATATGTATGAACACACACACACACACACATATATATTCATAAACAACAATCGTATTCCTTACAAGGATAATTACTTCCTAGATATCCATCCAATATCATAACACTGCCTTTGGCCAATATTGTGTCCAAAATAATTACAATATTATAATGACGGACTTAGGCCCATATACATATCTGAAACTCATATCAATAAACATGTATATATATAAATCATCTCATAATTATAGGCCATAGTGTATTAACGAGGCATAACCTCTCTATAAGCTATGAAGCATATCTATAATCATCTAATATATAGGAGGCATAATGCATCAATAAGCATATCTTATAACTACGAGGCCTATCACATCTATGAGGCATCTCGTATCTATAGGTCATGTATCATGACAAAGGGGAGTATCGTCTATGCTAATTTTTATATCTAAGAGGAATAATATCTCTAAAGGTCCCAATATCACATTTAAGAAAAAAAAACATCACTAAAGGCCCAACATCACATCTAAGAGGATGTAGCATGTCTAATGGCCTAGTATCATTTCTAAGACGAATATCATGGCCATAAGTTATTAGTCATTATCCAGGTGAAAATACCATCAATATTCATCAAATCACAAAGTAACCTTACACTATGTTTTACTAGTCTAAACCAACCCTAATCTCTATAAATAAATTCACAAAGGCTAACCCCAATCTTGGCCTAAGGTGGGTTGGATGATCCCACTTCTAATCCTCAATCTCCATATTTAGGAAACTTATACTCCAAACTAGGCTAAGGTATCTAGTTCAACTTCTAGATATCAAGGAAGCCATAACCAATCATATGATAGGAACTTCATCTAGAAACAAGGGAATTTATGTCAATTCTACTCAAATTACTATTTCAAGATCACTAGACAAGCCCAACTAAGGTTGATAATACCAACCATGATTCCAACACATAAATCACATCCCAACCTAGAATTATATCTTATCCATGCTACAATTTTGTCCAATCTAGGGAGAATGCAATAAGATCCAAAAGGAGTCCTAAACATACAACCTTATGGGTCCAAAACCCTCATCTAACCTACAAACTTCAATAATCAAGACTAAGTTATTATACTCATAATCAAGCTTATCATTAATATTTACATGCCATACATAACACATATTATATTTGAAAAAGTGTAGGTAGAATCCTACCTCAAAGACGAACTGCAAAACCTTGCATCATTCACCATACATCCATCTTCACTTCACAATCTCCAAAATCCCATCACACTATAAAATAGTAATCTACTCATCAATACGAGTCTAACAATACCCATATTGCACTATTTTGCTTAGGATCCAAAAACAACACCAAAAATCCCAAGTGGGTCCCACTTATAAAAATGCATTTTTGATGTCAATCCAATGTTCATACACGAACGAGGAATCATAACCCTTAAGAAATGGGTTAAAACAAACGCTAATATTGAGCTAAAACCAAGCCTAAGATATATTGTGGTTTTGGGTTAAGAGCCAAGAAATTCACTGAGAAATTGATAAAATCTTACCTTAATTTGGATGATAATCATATTAAAATATGTTTAGCAAGCCCCCAAGTCGTCCACAATACTCAATTTTGAGTTATCATACCCATTTATGTTTTTTGGCTCTCAAGGGTGAGGAGAACATGGTAAAATTCATAATTTGGAGACTATTTATCGTCCCCTCCAGGCAATCACCCCACCTTGGATCATGATCGCTATAGGGAAATCTCCATTTCCCTATGCGCGATCACGACATCCTTGTTCAACACCAAATATCAACAAATATGGAAAATTTTCCAACTTTGCAATGATACCTTAGGATTAATTCAGAATTCGACTTTCACAAATGAAGTATGTAACCATACAATATGATGTTTTGAATGCATTAAAAAATTCGGATCTTAAATCCAATTTGTTTCGACCGAATGTGGGTACCACATCGATATTTCAAAATTTCTAACTTTCCAACCAATAGGTCAAAATAAGCTCAGGTTCATTGGGACCCAAACCAAAGGTCTACCTTGCCTAAAATCGATATTTCAAAGATGTTGGTGCAGTCGTAATTTTCATCTGAATTCATTTTGCTGAAATTTTTTCTCGGTGGCCATTTGAAACCGACAAAGACTTCCAAATAAGGAATTGGTTCTAGAAAATAAATGAATTGCCCGATAACCAAATGGTCAGTCCCAGCAAGTCATAAATAACTTGAAGAAGCTCAAATAGTGAAAATAAGTAGAAATATAAGAAATAACCTAAAGGGTCATTACAATGAGATATACAACTTCTTATAGTTCCACTTAAAGGAACTATACGCGACATGGTTGAGGTTCAAAAAGAATAAATAAAGTGTTCCAATCAATAGAATTATAGGTAGAAACTTTCTTGTGATGTTTTATAGAGCCTTGAATGCTAACACGAAGGCTGCAGTAGACACTATCACTGGTTGGGCTTTCATAAGTTTATAATGGGGGCATTCTTGTTAGATCTTAGATTGGATTAGGAAAACCAATCAAGAATGGAAAACTCGGGAGGAATATAGATAATTCGGTACTTATACAATTAGAGCTTCTATCGAGTAGAAAATACTAGATGAGATAATAGCTCAAGAGGTAGTATAACTAAGGATTGAGATTAGGTTACTTACTAAAATATTTATGGTAACTAGAGTGGAAAAGGTCAGTATAGTGGGTGCATGAGGTAAGGCTTCTAGATATTAAGATTTAGATTATGAGAAAAAAGCTAAATATCTTGATAGAGAGATGGTGGGTTTCTGAGCCAAGGGCTAGATGTCTAATCAAGACAATTGGAACTCTAGGCAAAGAATAAAGGTCGAAACTATTATTAAGAACTATAATAGGTTTTGGTATAGAGATAGGGATAATAATTAGATTTGGAAAAGGGATTATAAAGATAAGAGTGGATTTTACATTCCACCGGGGAATCGTGATCTTGATTATGGCAACTCATACATAGAAACTTTGCTAGAGAAACTTGTTAAGGGGTTGGAGAGCCAATAAAATTTTCTTAAGGGAATTAGAGTAGATATTTTGGGGATGATGTAAAAGGTTTAGTCATATTCTTCCGCCATTATAAGTAGAAGAGCCTTAAAGATGTATACGAGCCTCAAACTAATGAAAATAAAGTGAATGCTAAAATAATGAAGAAAAAGAAAGCCCCACAAATGCTAAACCCCATGACTAAGACTCCACCTTAATATCCTCATCTCTTGAAGAGAATGGACAAGATGGAAAATTCATATGTTCATGTGCATATTGAAGTAACTTCTATATATATTCCATGGTGGAGGCGCTTGAACAAATATTGTGATATGGAAAGTTCATGAAAGAGTTGTTCATAAAGAAGATAACTATCAATTATGAGTTTGTTGGTAATTTGGACCATTGTAGTTCAACTGCATATTGTTCTCTTGTTGAAAAGAAAGATGACCCTGGAGCCTTCACAATTGGGTCATCTAACTTTGCCAAAGGTTTGTGTAATCTAGGTTCAGGCATTAACTTAACGTCGCTGGTAGTGTTAAAAAATTATGATCGAGACCCACCAAAAAATAAAGATGCGGTTATTGACGATGGATTATACGGTCAGGATGCTTATGGTCATATTGTTTGATATTTTTGTCAAGGTAGAAAACTTTGTAGTTCCTACTGACTTTGTTTTATTGGATTGTAAGGTTGATTTTGAAATAACCATAATTTTGGGGAGATCTTTTTTAGCCACCTGTAGGGCATAGGTGAACATGGAGAAGGGTGAGCTAAAATTCAGGTTGAATAATAAGGAAGTCTTGTTTAATGTTTGTAGAACTATGAAGTAGCCATAGAACATAAGGGTAATTTCAGTAATAAATAGTTTAGATAACTATGGAAGCCAACCTAAGGGATATCTTGATAAAATTTTAGTAATCAAGACACCCGCAACATGCCACAATGTTAAATAAGACACTGCTTGGGCGGCAACCCAAGGCGTCTTGTTGTTTCTATAATTGTTTTCGTTCTTATAATTTTTATAAACATAAAACTATGCATCTAGGGTTCCACAAGTATATTACTACTAAGTTGTATTACTTTGGTCTAACGCATTGGGGATAATACATGTTTATCTAATATGATCCAGAGTTCTTACGGGTCTATATGTCCTTTTGAGGTTTTTTATTGTCATGTTTCTTTTCCCTCAAGTTCTATCTAGTAGAACTCTCTTGTTTAGGATGTTATTTTTTATTATGTTTAATTAGGATTGATTACAATAGTAATAGGAAACATTAATGCAACCGAGTTTTAAGTATTTCAATTCAATTTTTGATGTGTAAAGGATATCCCCTCCTAAAATTTTGTTTTAGATTGTGTGTTGTCATTTTGTTAAATTGTGATAGTTGTTGGATATTTTATTGGCATTAGTATTATAGGCAGATTAATTGCAACTTAGCAATGCAGGAACTGCATAGATAGTAGTTGATTGTGAAACCCTATGTTGTGTGGGCATGAGATTATTTATTGAGTTCATTTTGTGCGTGTGATCCAAACTTATCCAGTTATTCATGCCTAGGTTATTGTATAGTTGGTTAGAAAAGGATAATAGGTCATTCTTTAATAAGTTAACTTTTGGCCTATATGCCCAATCAACTGAAATAGGTATCCTTTGATCATGAATTTGAACCTTAATTGACCATTTTCTTTCATTAGCTTATTCACCTTCTCATTTTTATGTATAATGAACCAGTGTTGTCCATGGTTCTCCCTTGAATATTGTGTATCTCAACTCAAGAAAATCACCTAAGTTGAAAGTGGTTATCATAGGGGTGCGTAGGGTTGTATGGGTATAAATAAGAAGTTAGTAATAAAAAAAATAGATTTGGGCGTGGTAAGAAAAAGAAAACAAAAGTATGATGAGTAAAGGTTGAAAAAGAAAAAAAAAGATTTTTTTTTTTTTAAATATAAGAAATGTAGAGAGAAAACCACACCTAAAATATGAAGATAAACAAAGGAGAATAAGGGAGAATAAAATGAGTAAGGTTGAAAAGTAGAGCCAAAATAGTGTAAAGTCAAGGAGGGTTGAGTCATTATATCCATATCTTCCATCCCCATCCCCAACACTATATTACAAGCCGATGAAAGTCCTATCGGATCCTTATATGAACGTTCAGAAAACTAAGGCATAGAAAATAAGCGCAAGTCGATAGTATTACACGTATACTGTTCGATCTTCATTATGAGTATGAGTGTATTGATCAAGTCCCTATTTATATTTACATCTATAGACAATAAAAGTATTGGACTTTTGTTATGATCACACACGAGGTTGAATTATTGGTTTTGTTTGTTCAGGCAATGTTGTTTGGATAGGTGCTTGATTTTTTATTCATAATTTAATGACATTTCTTGATATATTCTGTGTCATGGTAATATGTTACATATACATTACATGGTGAGTTTGAATTTTTGTATAAGAAGGGACTGAAATTTATTCTAAAAGAAATGAATTGACTACCATAGGTCTCTTAAGTTTCTTTGAGTTAAGCATCTTATGTGCTAATTTTATTTTGTTTGCTTAAGGACATGCAAACATTCTAAGTTGAGGGTATTGATGTTTCATGATTTCATAGCTCTTTTGATGCTTAAGATGAGGAAAATTTGTAAGAGCTTAGGTGTTTTAGGTAGGTATGAAGTTTTTTTGTTATAATTTGCCGGAAAATAAGATTTGGAGACAAAATAGAGGAAAAGGCTCAAAATTAACCAAGAGAAAAATCGTGGAAAGCATCCATAAATCATTGAATCATCCAAACCGTTAAACATGTTTATGAATATAGTTCTCTAGAAGAAGTCAACAATCAGATTTCTATGATTTTTGTTCACAACTCGTGAACTGACACATGATTGATAAACATGATTCATGAACATGATGCTGAAAATAAAATCAATTCAAATTTCCACTGATGGTGTTCACGACTCGTGATCTGGGTCTAGAATTGGTTGACTTGATCAGTGGAAAAGATGTCGAAGAAGTGCAAGTAGAATCTGATTACCGTGACTCTGGTTCATGATTGGTAGACTGATTCATAACTCTGGTTCACGATCAGTGGAAACAAGGCGAGTTTTTTCTCTTACATGGTTTAGGATAGGATTGCTTTTGCATATATAAACACTCTTATTAGGTTTTATATTTATTTTACATTCTATTACATTATTGTAAGGTTAGAAAGCATATTCTTGGTCTTGGAATCAGAAATAATAAATTTTAGGATTTTAATTCAAAGTGTGATTTTGGAGTTATTCACCTTGTTATTGTAAGTTTTTAATTATAATTTCTTATTCGAATTTTTTTTAGTGTTTTGCAACTATGAGTAGCTAAACACCTTTGCTAGGGTTGTGGAAATGATGACAAATTACCGAAATAGGTTAAGTCTGGGAAAATTCTAAATTGGAGTTCTTTCATATATTGGTATTTTCTTCGTTGTGATTGTTTTCTAATAGTTGCAAATGTCAAGAGCTCGCATGTATTCTAGACTTGCTCGAGATAGAAGTAAAGATTAGAAAAAGGAAACAACAATAGAGATATGAAGTTTTGAGCCTTCATCTAATAACTTGAGTCGTAATAGGGAGAGTCAATTTGAGACAATAACAAGAGTTAAAATTGTAACACTCGAAGACAAAGGGAAGAAGAGTGAAATTCATCTAACTAAGGTCGAGAGATATTTGGATGAACCTACCTTATTATATTTTTCATGCAACATACCAGAATAGATTGCTACAACCTGTGCAGGTATGAAATCATGGGGATCACAATTCTAGTGTTTTTTTATATTATGTACAAATCTGAAAATCAACAACTGTTGCTATTGTTTGTTTCACAAAGTCCCCCCTCTTTTACTTATTTGTCAGATACTTAGACAAATATTTGAAAGAATTTTAACCTATTCCCTATGGGATTAACCCCAACCTAGTTGGGTTCTATAATTTATTCAACGAGTGCTTTATAATTTTTGAAAGGTATAATTTGGGTGCCATCAGGCACCTATCAAACTCAACCGTAGATAAGAGAATCCTTACTACCCAACCATTTGATTAATACAGAAGTTAAATAAAACTATATTTAAAAAAGGAAAATACCTTTAATAATAAATCAACTTTTGTTAAATACATTAGATAGATAAAAATAATTCAAAAAATAATCAACAAAGCTTCTCAGGAATTTAATCTAAATTGGTACTAGAGCACTAAACAAGGATCTTGCAAATCAAAGACACAACATCCATATGAGAGTGAAAGGGCAAGAGTTGTTAAAGTATGACTAGTGTCGCTTTTATAGAAACTCCAATAGAACCATAACGTGGCTATACCCCTAAAGGAAGTATTTGTAAATGTATTTTGAGTACAACCACATATGCATGCAGGTATCATTGACCGACTAGGATTAGAAACAAATAACAATAAAAGAAAATATGAATGAAATAATGACATCAAATGAAGTTTCGAATACTAAGACCTCCTAACTTATTCATTTGGAATGCTTCTCCCAGAATCACTGTGACCTACCTGTCATTTAACAATATTGTTCTTCTTTTTCCTTTTACAAACAATCCTTACTTATAATTCCTAAATCTTATCTTATCTTTCTTTAATCAATCTATGAGTCTAATTCTAGCAAATTACCAAGAATCATCCATCCTCCCTATCCTAGCATACTTTAAGCACTGGATCAGGTAGCCCCATTAACCTCATAACCCTATGACCTGAAATACAACTATGTATAGTAAACACTATTTACTTCTACATATATTCAATAATCAATAAGCATATTTTGATAAGTAGGTTCCACAGTCAGGTTCACCACAAACTACATATATAGGCACTACATATATATGAGGAATGCATGCATGCAATAAGTACTTATCATCTTATCATCATTTCAACATTGTTTCATAATCATCTCAATTTCATCATGTCATTGTTTTGATATCATCAATATAACACTATGATCTCCACATAATCTTAATATAATCACCTTATCCCATCATCACCATCATATCATCAATATCACAATCTTATCTCAATGCCATACTAATATCCTATGTAAATGCAATATGCATTATGCATCCAGAATAACTTAAGTAGTGCCCAAAATAATCATAAACACTCAATTAACATTTAAGCATAGAGTTAAGCAAATATTTACTACCCTCAAAATTCCCATAATACTAAAAGTTATTCAAATACCTATCTATACATTCATATACTAGATACATCTAGAAGCACATACGAGAACACATAAAGCACCCTTTCTAGATAATATCCAATAACTCATACTCCCTGATGCATACTCATACTCTCACGTTATCTCTCATGCCTCCACCAACACCCCAATACAAAATACTATGCAAGAACATAAATATTAAACTTCTATTACTTAACTACCTCCATCTCAGACACAAAATCTACTATATCTTGTTTTAATGATAATTAGTTGACAACAAGGGATAAGTTTTCTGGGTCTTCATGAGTTTAGTACAACTGTCATTGTCCTGCACAATTTTGTATTTTAGTGTAACAAACTGCGTAGGTGAGCTTATACCTTTCAGGACACCTGGCCTAATCATATTTCTACCCTAATTATTATCCACCTATAAATAGACAACAATGCTCCTCAATTTACTAGTTTTTGCAATCAGATCGTTCAATGAGAGAAATCAGTTAAAACACAAATATTGCTCAAGTCACAATCTTTTTTGTGCTGATAGTGTGTGCGTTCTTGAGTCAAATCTTGGTCTGTAATTAAATTACTTATGTTATACGAGTAATTCTTTTCTTGTGTTCTTGAAAGTTCTTAGGTAGAGTTACCTGAGTTGATATTGGTTAGAGTTAATCAATATTAATGTGATATCTTGGCAGAGTTGTCAAGGTAGGTTTGCAATAGAGTTTTTACCAACTAGCAGATCTTAGAGTTAATTTCCCATTTGAGTCTGTAATCAAGAGTTTTATTATAGTGAATTGTTGAGTTCTTGTTAGGGCAAGCCATGGTTTTTCCTCCTTTGAGCAAGGAGGTTTCCACATTAAATCTTTATGTTCTTTAATTTCCTAAAAAAAAATTTCCTTACTACTTTATTGTTTGATTGCCTGTGTCTGAATCTAAGGGACCTGATCCCTCATTGTGTGGTGCAATCCCCCACGTTTCAACAATTGGTATCAGAGCAAGGTCACTCTAAAGGGTTCATACCTAGAGTGATTTATTGATCATGGATGCTCCGCCTAATCTGTAAGAAGGGCAATCTACCACTAGAAAACCCTATTTTAATAGATAGTACTATGGGTGGTGGAAAACTAGGATGTATGACTTCATTATGGCTGAGGATAGTTAGTTGATGGATATAATGCTTGATGGTCCTCATGTGACTATTATAGAGGTCAATAAAGGAGACATAACAAGGGTGGTTGTCAAAAAAATTAGAGAATTTGACGATGAAGATCGAAAGAAAGTTGAGAAGTTACTAGGCAAAGAAATTACTTGTCTGTGGCATAGGACCTGATGAGTATAATAGGATTTCTGCTTGTGAAAATGCTGAGAAAATCTGGGATTGCATGAAGATAGATTATGAAGGAACAACTGATGGGAAGGATTCAAAAATTGACATTCTAAGTACTCAGTATGAAACTTTTTCTATGAAGGAAAAAGAGACAATTCAAGAAATACATACAAGATTCACTTCTATATCAAATGAGCTACACTGCTTTGGAGAAGTCATTCCCTTATATAAGCAAGTGAGAAGAATTCTAGGTATTCCTCCTATGTCCTGGGAAAGGAAAGTGAATGATATTACTGAGGTAATTAACCTGAAGACTCTCACTATGGATGAACTCATTGGTAATCTAAAGACTCATGAGCTCAAAAAGAAGCAAGGACAAGAGAACTAGGAAGTAAAAAGGGGAAAATCTCTAGCATTGAAGGCTTCAAAATCTAACTCAAGTAAAGAAGACACTGATGTTGCCTATTTGCAAAAAAGGATTGTTAGAGTTATGAGAAAAGTGGTAAGTTTCAAAGAAGATGAAGTAGCAGCAAAAAAGGAGGCACTGTTGAACTTTGTCACAAATGTAGAAGTCCTGAGCATTTAATTAAGGACTGTCCAATGGACAAAATGTATTACCAGGAATATCTCAGGACTAGAAGTGACAAAAGAAAGAAAAAGGACCAGGTCCTTGTAAAATTAACAATAAATCCTTCAGCTGACTATGCAGTGAAGTAGGCCCTAGCAGTGTGGGGAGATTTTTCTAGTGAATCTGATAAAGCTAAAAAGGCTGAAGATATTTCTATGATGGTTCTGGAGGAGTGTGAAGTTACCAATGATTAATTGTTTTCTCTAGTGGAAAACAATGAAATGAATAAGAAAATGAGGTAACTCTCCATGACATTATGGAAAAATTTTATAACTACTCTTCTTGAAAGATAAAGAAGCTAGTAAATGTGTTGATTGATTCTGTCTGTGAACTAAATGCTGAAAAAAATTCTCTAGAAGAGAAAGTAGAAAATCAAGAGCTTAAATTGATTGCTTTAACTCTTCAGATATCTAAAACAAAAGAATTGTTCACAAAGTAGAAATCTGAGAACCTGAATAATGAGTCAACTAAAAAAAGTAAATGATTCTGATGGTAAAGGGAAGAAAGAAGATCCAAGGCTTCAAATTGAGCTTGAAGAAAAGTTTAGGTATTCTCAAAAGTATCTTATGACTGCACTTCATAAGAATGAAGAATTTGAAAGGGACCTGGTCCGTCTAAGGGACAAACTTAACAAATCACTAAAATGGACCACATCCTCACAAATTCTTTCTAATTTAATTGTCCAGAGTGATAATAATGGTAAAAAGATTTGATATCAGTACAAAAACCAATCACTTGGGTATCAAGGGAGAGCTATTCTTGGTATTTAAAATAGGGTTTATAAACTTCTGTGCACTCATTGTGGTAGAGATGTACACTTAAAGGAAAACTGTTAGTATTAGCTTAGAGCTAGAATGAGTTGTACCAGATACATCTAGCAAGAGAATTATTATCCTAAGGCTTTCATACCCTTGAAAAATATGAAGAAGAAATCTCTACCTATATGGGCAAAGAAAGACTTGATCACACCTTTGTCTTCCTATTTAGAACTCAAACTCAAATGTGTTCCCAAATCTAATAAATAACTATGTTTGCAGGTAGGAGGAAGGGAATGCAGTCAGAATTGATTCATGTATAGTGAGTGTTGAAAGCAAATGACAGAAAGGACTGAAAACTTCCTTTATCTAAAGACACTTCAAGGTGGAGGTTTCTCTTCTAGAAATGGTAAAAAGGGTTATATTCATTGTGTGGGAAAGATTAGAAAATCACCTGATCAAGCAATAGAAGATATGCATTATGTGAATGGACTCAATTTTATTCTTCTAAGTGTTTCTCAAATCTGTGACAAAGGTAATGAGGTCAAATTCTCATTTGATAGATGTACTGTGTCAAGATTGAAGTTTGGGAGAGTTATTCTAAAAGCCAATAGGATAAAAAATATGTATGTGGCTGATTTTGAGTTTGTGGCTAATGGGGAAATAACTTTCTTAAGTGTTTAAAGTGAAAATGCTGATTTATCAAAAGGTTGGGACATGTAAGTTCCGCTTTAACGAACAAGTTGATTTCAAAGGACCTAGTCCGCGGCATGCCAAAGCTGAAATTTCCAGCAAAAAGTTCTATAATGTTTGTGTTAAGGGCAAACAAATTAGGTCTTCCTTTAAGATGAAGAAGTAGGTGAGTACTTCTAGACCCCTTGAGATGTTGCACATGGATTTATGTGGACTTAATAAAGTATAAAGTAGAGAAGGAAAGAAGTATGTATTTTTCGTTATGGATGACTACTCTAGTTTCACCTGGATAATGTTTTTGAGAACCAAGGATGAAACCTATAGGGTTCTAGTTACTTTTGCCAAGACAATTCAAATGAAGTTGAATTGTAAGATTGCTAAATTCAAATGTAATCATGGAACTAAATTTGAGAACTCCCAAGTTGAAGGATTTTGTGTTTAAAATGGAATTAGTCATAACTTCTCTGCCCCAAGGAATCCTCAGTAAAATGGAGTTTTTGAAAGAAAGAATATAATCCTTATAGAGTTTGCTAGAACTATGTTGATTGACAGTGGGCTTCAAATTTTTTTTGGGCTGAAGCTGTAAATACTACTGCTATGTGACAAATTGGTTCTTGATTAGATCTCTCCCAACAACACCCCTTATGAGCTTGTGTTCAATAAAAAGCCTAAGTTTGACTACTTTAGACCTTTTTGAAGCAAATACTTTGTTTTAAATAATGGGAAGAATAATCTAGGGAAGTTTGACTCCAAAAGTGATAAAGCAGTATTTATGGGCTATTCTTTAATAAGCAAATCATACAAAGTTTTCAACAAAAGAATTCTGTGTATTAAGGAAAGTGTGGATGTGGTATTTGATGAGTCAGGAAAGCTAATGAATCTAGGTGATGGTGAAGATTCAAAAATAGAAGAACTCATTCTTGTTCATAGGGATGACATTACTAAAGAAGATGGTCAAAGAATAAATAAAGTAGACGAGAATGATGAAAGTGGTAGTGATCAAGGATCACAGGCACCTAACCCAGCTATAGTAGAAGAACAACAATAAGGGTCAAGTCAAACTCTTCAGGGACCTAGTCCCAGTGAAAATCATCTCAGAAGGTTGAACTGGTGACACAAATCTTCTAATCCCCTTGAGAACCTGACTACACATTTGGATTATGGAGTCCAAACAAGAGATCAAGGTAGAAATTTCATGGCATTCTCATCAATCCTGTCCTAAATTGAGCCAAATATATGAAGAACATATTGATGCTGGGGTTGATCTAATAATCTGACATACTAGATGAATTAGTCTTTCTCTCTAAAATTGACTATGATTAAGAGACATGTATCCTTGTTAAAGTAGGTATATGTTGGTATAACTCAGTATCATACCTTTGTTAGTATATACCCATGAGAAGAACTTTGGAGTACGACAGATATGATATGCACAAAGTTGAGGATTCACTTAAAAAATACAAGGACCTGGTCCCATATCTTAGGTTAGTACCAAAATAGTGTGCTTTAATAGTCGTAAAATTCTATCTAAAAAGCCATGTGTCTTTCCTTATCTGAGTAAAAGCTATCAATTTGTAGCAAGGTAAAGATTCGCACCAACTAAAGTCAGACATGCCATTTAAAAAACAAACCTTTTAAATGACAAGGGGCACTTCCCTTAATTACAAAATCAAAATCTTTTTTTATTTCAATCTCCTATAATTTAACTCAAATCATCTTCCTCAATCTTTCAGCATCTCTGAATTGAACTGGTCCCATTCTCTCTCTCATAAAAAAACAAAACTTGAAATGACAGATATTCCTACTTCCTCAACCCCTGTTAAAGACCCAAAAATTGATAAAGCCCAGGAAAATCAATCTAAATAACCCCAAATCAAACATTCTAATATTTTAACACCCAAAACCATAAAAGACATCTCCTTAATTCTCAACAAGAACGTGTGTTAACTTTACCCACTGAATTCTTTTAAAAAATTCCAGAACCCCTAAATGAGTCTTTCCCCATCGAAACTTCCTCAACCATTGAAATTTCTTCTGAGTCAACTGTGGTAGAGGATCTAAATCTAGGTTTTGGTTCACCAATGGCACAAAAAATCTGTCAATACAAAGTTCCTCCTTCTTTAGAAGAACCAAAATTAGTTAAAGACTCTTAAATCCCAATTTCTTTTGTAGAACCAAAAAAATAGAAATCATAGAAACCCTACAAGTACCTGGTTAGCCTACTCCATCAGTTTCAAACTCAATTTTTCCCAACTGTATGACAAAGAAATACCAATGAAGAGGTCTGGCCTTTTTAACAATGTGAATTGGGTAGATGAAAACTTACATCTACTTTAAAATGATCCCCAGGAAAGCTTTTTTGTGTTAAAGAAAAAGTAGTATGTGACAAAGCTGATATCACAAAAGGTGAAGAAATTGTGCTACCTCTAAATGAGGAGTATGAGGAACATGGGGATGAACCACCCCTGAGGTGGTATATAAAGAAAAAAAGAGGAAGCAAAGGCAAATAATAGATGGTTGATACTAGTGTGAAGGTAGATAAATTTTATTCTACTAGGGGATCTAAAAACAAGTTGTTAGCAAATGCTATGAAGACTAGCAAGTCTTCTACTACTAAAAGAAAAAGATAGAAGGAGGTTGTTGTAGTGGAGGAGGAGAATGTTAAATTTGTAGAGGTTAGAGACTGTAAGGGCATTGATCCAGATGTTTCTGCTACAACTGTGAAAAAAAAAAGAAATTCATGTTGTAGAAAGGACCAGGTCCTCCCATGAAATGTCTAGCAGCCTCGCTAGAAGGAAAAAATATATTGTTATTAAGAAGAGGATAGTCTCTGAGGGACCTGGTCCCAAGAAGAGAAAATCTATTGAAAAAGAATCAAGCAGTGATTCAAAAAGAAAAATAAATAAGGAAAATAGAATAATGGGTAAAGAGATCATAGGATTGAAATTTTGAAAACTCAGAATGTTTTGTCTGGTAGAGTTTTTGATACTAGGATTTATGAAAACTTGGTATGGTAGAGCTTGTGGAATATGTAAGACACCAGGGATGGTTACACCTTTTAGAGGAACTATATCCCATGTTGTTTGATGGAGAAGTAAGAGAATTCTACTATACTATGGATTTCTCATATGATGGGCTAAGACTTACTACCCAAGTCCAAGTAAAAAATATAAAACTAGATGAGGAATCACTAGGGAAAATCCTGGATGCGCCTGTGATAAAGGTGAGGAATGTTGTAAAACAAACAACCTCAACTGAGTTTATTATTGAAGCTTCTAAAGTACGAGGAACAACAATAGCTGGTGTGATAAAGAAATTTCTCACATGTGAGTTTGAATTAGTGTTTGAATTGATGAATTAGGTCCTTCTACCCAGTTCAGATAAAAGGACATTGCTTTTGTTGTTGATTTATTTCTGATAGAGTGTCTGAGCAAATTTGAGTCGATAAGTCTACATTCACTTATGATAGAGCCCATGATTAAGGTAATCCATGAGAAAGAGAGAAGACATGGGATGCCTTATAGGTACTTCTTGAATAATATTTTTGATCACTTTGGAGTGATTGGGACAAAAGGGACTCCTGGAATAGTCAAACAAAAGTTTAGTCTGACAACATTAGTGGAAAATGATTGCATAAAAGGAAAAGTGGGAACTGTGTCCCAAGTGTCAGAGATATTGGCTGCTCAGGAAAACTTAGCTAGGAAATGGAGGAGATAAGGATTAAGTTGGATTCCAAGGATGCTGAGATAGTGCACTTGAAGATGCAATATCAGAAGTTATCCTAGGAGGGACTTGGTTCTACTGAGGCCCTTACAGTAGAAAATGTAGAGCTCTAGACCAAGGTTGCAAACTTAATAAGGAGGTTCAAGGTCTAAATGCAGAATCTAAGGACCTCACAAAGCAATTAATGAATGCTCACGCTGTAGAGAGTTCTAGAATGGAGTTGTTACTAAACTCCTTCTCCCCTAAGCCCCACTCTACCTAAGTACTATCAACTTTGTCCCTTTGTCAACCCTGTGTCAGTTTCCAGTTCTTGTTTCTAAAGTGCCTTTTGATCAAATTAGAATTTTTATGTTTATTTTTGTATGCTTTAATGGTACTGATCTCTTTTAAAAATGAATAAATCCTTTGTTTGTGTGTTGCATCTATATCTTATTGACCTTAAAGTTGTTCTTTATATTAGTGTTGCCCCAATGTCCATGATTTAACTAACTTTTGCTTATCTTACTCTTAGTTTACTGTTATCACTTTTTAATAATGCCAAAAGGGGGGATACTAAATTCATGCGGTAGGGACAAGGTATGTGTTGCATGATGTGTTAGGGACCAAGTACCAGGTGCATATATGTTGAATGTTGAAGGGAATATTGACAGGGGAAAAAATGTTGGTGAAGCATAATAGCATATTGACAGGGGGGAGAATGTTGGTTCATGATGATAGGAGGAAGCATGGTGCAAAATAATGGGGGGGATATTCATCTACAGTAATGGTGATCGCTCTAATTAAGTGAGATGAATGAACATTGATGCTAAAAACTCTGTATTGTTATCATCAAAAAGAGGGAAAATTACGATATCTTATTTTAATGATGATCAACTGACAACAAGGGACCAGGTCCCTGGGTCTTTAGGAGTTCAGTCTAACTATCACTATCATATGAAGTTTTGTCTGTTAGTGTAATAAACTGCACAGGAAAGCTTGTACCTTTTAGGACACCGGGCCAAATCATATTTCTACCCTAATTATTATCCAGCTATAAATAAAAAAGAATGCTCTTCAAGTCACTAGTTCTTGCAATCAAATTGTTCATAGAGTGAAATTAGCGAAAACTCAAATATTTCTCAAGTACCAATCTTTTGTGTGATGAGAGAGTGTGTGGTCTTGAGTCAAGTCTTGGTCAATAATTGAAATACTTGTGTTATACGATTAATGATTTTCTTGTATTCTTGATAGTTCTTAGGTAGAGTTATCTGAGTTGATATTAGAGTTAATCAATATTGAAGGGAGTTCTTGGTAGAGTTGTCAAGGTAAGTTTGTAATAGAGTTGTAACAAACTGGTGGAGCTTTGAGTTATGTCTCCATTAGATTCAGTAATAAAGAGTTTGATTATAGTGGATTGTTGAGTTCTTGTGAGGGCAAGTCGTGATTTTCCCTCGCTTGATCAAGGAGGTTTCCACGTTAAATATTTGTCTTCTTTAATTTCTTGAAAAGTTTTGTTTCCTTAATGCTATACTCTTTGTTTGCCTATGTATGACTAAGGGACCTGGTCTCTCATAGTGCGGTGCAACCCTCCACATTTCAACAAAATCTCTCACTAGCCTTTCTTAACATTGACTCCAACCTCAATCAGAACAATATCATCCAACTAACCACAACAATGTATGTATTCTCTAACGACTCTTCTGATCTACCAATGTATGTCACTATATTCTGGTATCATATTTCCCCCTTCTCTAACCCCAAATATTGGATTTCAATAAACCAACAAATGGCATACACCATCCCAACTTGTGCTTATCTCATACATAAATCACCCTTACCACTTTTCTAACATTATACCATGCTTATAACCCTCAACTACCTCTAGTTAATATGAAATTATACCTTTGGCAACCAAAGGGTGAACCAAATCGATATAACATTTATTTAAATTATTTAGTTAAACTTAAACCACTTGCTATCATTAGGACTATCCAAATTTCATGGCCGAAAGACGAACACATGAAATCTCCTAATATTAATACCATTATTACATACATATAGACCAAGTCTTCTACAATTATCCGTAACCTACATCATAGATAAAATCCACTTCTACGAAGGGAGGGGCATGGTCCCATGCGTGTTTGGGCTCTTTTAATATTTGAATACTTTTGAGGATAGAAATTGCCCTTATAAATTATAGACTTTGAAATATAATCGTTCTAGGTTTAAGGTCTATTTGGGATAATTTTTTGTGGAAAGAAACGACTTAAGGAGGATCAATTGAAAATAAGGTTTTAATAAGTTCTCAGGATGGCTACTACCCGACTGCCACTATAGTGGATGGAGTGATGTTATAGAAATATTGTTGCAGCATGGGTAGTAGGCATGGCCCAATCTTTGAAATGTTTTGGTCTAATAAATGTTGGGCCCTTTTTTTGCAATGAAATAATTTCTATCAAGTTCAAAATGAGTTTTTCTGAATCATAAATTTTTTACAGAGTTATTTTTGAAGTAACGATAGTTTGGCTAGTTACATTAGATATCAGTTTACTTTCCATTCTTCCCTAAATAGTTATACGAAGGGGAGAAAGATTCTTAGACATGACCTCAAAATTCAATGTATATGGTGGTATTAATAAGAAATGCAATCCATTAATCTTATTACCTAACCTATAATATTTCACCATATCCTAATTTAATAAACAGGACATTTAATTAGGTAACTGACCAACCTATGCATTAGTAGGCATGAACTTCCTAGCTCTACACATAATTATTGTTAACCATGGAAAGAAATTCCCATCATACTTTATATAAAGGGTTATTTTAAAATAGTTTAGACATCACAAAATATCACAGTACTCGAAAATTAGGAACGAAATTCAACCGTCACGGGTTCCACCGCTAAAGCAACAGACCTACCGCTGTAGTGGTAATGTTGTAGCACCAAGAAAGTCATTACAGCTATGCATGACAGTCAAATAGGGGGAACTATTTTTTCCACTATTTTCAAATCCTACTCTACTAAGAATCAAATCAAATTCTCCCAAACAACCTTTTTATGACAATTCAAGGTAAATCCTCATCTATACTACTTTTTCTTACATACTTATCATCATTGAGTCTCAAACTCTAGAATAAAAGAATATTTTTTGATTGATTTCTTTGTGGAATTTTTATATTTGAATATTGGTGGTGTTCTTGTATGAAATGTTTAGCATGATAGATTCTCTTATGCTCCCAATACTCCTACAACATTTAGAGATAAAATTGACTATATTCATGGTTAATTTGAGTGTAAAAAGGATGGAAGATAAAGATTCACCCTTTCTAATGATATTTGAACAATTTAGGCTTGTTTTGGGTATTAATCATCCCTATTTTAGTGTAAAAGATTGCATATAAACTTCTCTAAGGTCGATCTAGGCTTATCAATACAAAATTCAAAGAGAAGTACAAAAATTGACATAGGAGGGGATGAGGTTGGTCGTGATGATGGTGCTACTACAGCAGTGGATTTTCCGTTGTAGTGATAAAATAACTACTGCAATGATGCTTGGCAATGGCTACCCAAATTTTGAATTTTGTGAGTTTTGAGTCCCCTCCCCCTCTCGTAGAATTTCGACTTGGTTTCTAATATTGTATTTGCAATATTAGTAATTTTTCTACCAAAGATTCCCTTACTCAGCCAGTCATGATCATTCAAATAAAGGGACATAATAGGGGCTTCCATAAAGGGGTTTTGTGACAAGGGGAATGGTGAATGAGGCACCATATTTCCACAACCAAATAAAGGCTTTAAGATGGGAGATGGTAATAGAAGCCCATAACTGAGTCCAACTTGGCTATATTTTGGGAGTGCCATACTTTTTGCTGTAGATTGCTCTGTGCCCCTCTCTATTATTGGCAAGAAAAAGGATGTTTCGGGTGATGCTTCCATATATCGATGACATTTTAAGGGGCCTACAACCCCTCCAATGCCCCTTTTAAGACCAAGGTCAATGATTTAGACTTAAAGTGGGAAGCCAGGATCCTGGAATCAGAGAATTATGAGGGTAAATTAAAGTGCTCTGGTCTTAAGGGGACCACAAGTACTTATTTTTCAGCAGAGGTTTGGATATAGCTACAACTGGTGTCTTAGAGGATTAGACCTTTGAGAAATATGACTAATGTAACCTTTTACCAGTCTATGGTGGTGGATTATGATCTTGAAAGGATTGAGTTAAATGTAGAGATTCATGTTTTAGATGAGTAGCATCATTTCTAAATTAGGGGAGGGTCTGCGAGGTATCTTTTGTTGCCCTCCCTCATCACTGAGCTGTGCAAGAGAGTAGAGGTGCTGAAGGAAGACCAAGATACCTTACAAAAATATAATATGCCCTTTAACCCACTGAGGGGTAGGAGTATGATGAGGGTATGGAAGAAGAAAAGGAAGGTCGGGGAGAAGGGAGAGAGTCGCAGCGCTGAAAGGGGCGAGAAAACTAGTACCCCCCACCACATAGGCACATGTATCTCTTGGGGTTTGGGAAGATGACCTTGCCGTTGTATGAGGTTATTTGGAGAGAACTCTGTTGCCTTTGTTTACACTTAATTTTTGACCTTGACCACTTTAATTCTGAGTTTATTTGATTTTAAATAAAATTACAATATTTATTTTATTCGGATAATAAAACTTTACAAAATGTTTATCTAGATAATTTTTTCATTTTAAGTAGCGATTATATATTTTCATATTCATATATACGAGATTATATAATTATGTTACATAAATTATTGTTTTACTTAAAATCAGATTATAATCAAGGGATGTCATCAAATTTGAATTTAAATGGGTAAAACTTTGATCTAAATATAATTTATTTTCAAAAATAATTCAGTAGAAAAATATTTGTCTGACTTTATTAAATCAAGGAATTCGAGACTAAACCGGGTATTAATTCATATCTAATTATAGTTTAATTTAGTCAATTTACTGAAATTGGTCGTGATTGAAATCAAGTTGGTCATAATTTCAGTGCAACTGACAAACTGATTTTCAATTTGACTAAATTCAAATATAACTTACAAATAATTAATTTATGGGCTATTTAATAAATGCCTATCCCTAACATCTATCCAACGCTTCCGCATCGGGCCAGCTGACCCAACACCAATAGCAATAGCGCAAAACAACAACACTAGCTGCTCTAGTGCACCCCACCAGTAGCCCAAACAACCTAATCCCATACACGACCCAAATTTTCCTCACTTCTTCAGTATTTACCCAGTCCACCAATAACAATATCAACAAAGTTAACAAAAAATTCAGCCAATAACAAATATCCAACAACTCCAGCAATACCCGCAAACCCCACAAAACACACCAATGATGTTGTTCATATAATCATAATATCCTCTGGACCTGTTGGATATCATCATGTCAATATAATATCCTCCATCCTTGCTGGGTATCATCACATCATCATAATATCTTCCAGCCTTGCCGAGTATTCTCATATCTTCATAATATCCTCTGTCCTTGCCGGATATCATCATATCCTTTGACCTTGTCGGGTATCATCATATCATCATAATATCCTTCGGCCTTGCCGGATATCATCATATCATCATAGTATCATTCGGCCTTGCCGGGCATCATCATATCATAATAGTATCATCTGGCCTTACCGTGCATCATAATAATATCCATATTAATATCAGTAATAAAGAGCAAACCCGATAAAGGATAAAGTAAATGACAAGCCCCACGAGGGCGAAAGTAAAGAACGAGCCCCATGAAGGCTAAAGTAAATAAACATAAAAGAAGAAACAAGAAGAGCATACCTCCATATTTCCCCGTTCATCATCAATGTCACATTATCAATAAGTGTACATATATATATGTAACATGAATGTCATAAGTGATAAGCCAATAATAGAGTAGATTAGACCATGATCATAACCATAAGAATTATCATGACCAATGGCCCACAAGTAATCTATTTATTGGCCCACCATTAGCGTACAAAACGTTTATCACTAACTTGAGCAATATCAAATCCATGACATAATCTATAGCTTATTCATAGCATAGTCGATATCGTACTTTATGGATTAAGCCATGTTATAGTCAAGGTCCCATTCAATAAAGTGTTCGTTGGCCCAATCAAAAGCCAAGCAATATCCTAACCAATAGCCTGAGTAATAGCCACATCCATGGCTTAATGAATAATATGTTTATGTGCTTCTTTAATCGAATACGCAATAGCTCATTATCGAATCATCAATAAATATAATATCAAGGTTCTTCAATAATGCCTCAAGGGGCATTTTCAAGGCATTTGATAAGCATCTATGGGTCTCATAAGGACTACCTCAATTTTTGCTTTAGGTGGGTCAAGTACCACTTCTAAATCCCCTAATATATCTTCTAAGTTCACTTTTACCCAGACTAGGCTAAGGTATCTAATTCAAATCTTAGATGTATAGCAAGCCACCATTAAGTCCAAGGTAGGGATCCTACTCAAATACTATCACTAAGTCCATTAGAACTAAGACAACTTCATTAGAGTAAGCATGAGTGATAAGGTCACTCCTATATAACTAGAGTAGTTCTAAGCATTCTCATGTTACGCATGAGATATTAAGTGTAATCCATTAAAGTTCAAGACAACAAGCTAGGCAATTAACTATATAGGTCCAAATGAACTAAAAGATCAAACTCACCACAAGCTTGAAAAATCATCAACAAACTCCTAAACCCCCTCCCAATCTAATAAGATATCACAATTATACAATGATAAATCACTTTCTAACAAGGGATAAACCTAACCTACCTCAAATTCGAAGAATGCTCATTAATCCGCTAAACCTTCGTTTCTTCTTTCGAGAAGCCTCTTATGATGCCAAGCCATCAAAAACATAACCTATTCATCAATACGAGCATAACGTTATCCATATTGCACCATTGTGCTTCAGGTTCAAAAAAGGCACCAGAAAACCCAAGTGGGTCCCACTTATGGAAAACACATTTTTGAGGTTAACCCAAAGTTCATACACCATCATGGAATCACAATCCTCAAGAAATAGGTATAAACAAAGCTTATTTGTAGCTAAAATCAAGCCCTCAAGCTATTTAGGCTTTTGGTCAAAAATTCAAGCACGGATTTGAAGGATTCTTACCTTAAATCAGAGATATTCTCGTTAAAAGATGTTAATCAATCTCCCAAATCACCCACAAGACTCAATTTTCTGTCATCTCACCCTTCTAGGGCTTCTAGATGTCAAAGATGAAGAGAAAATGGCCAAATCGCGACTTGAGGGCCTATTTATATCCCTTTTAGGTATGGACATATTGAGATAGCCATCAAATGGACCGCGATTGCCATAGGCCTTGCCGCGATCACCATGACACCAGTACCAGTAAAGTCTAAACTTGTTTTTGACCCTCAGAACTCATTCAAACTCAGAAATTCATAAATGAACTATGTAACTCCATTAAATACAACGTTTTAGACGTGTTGGTGAAGTTGGATTTTTAATCCAAGTCGTTTGTACAAATTTTAGGCCCCACACCTATATTTTATAATTTTCCCACTTTTCGAACAATAGGTCGAAATGAGCTTGGGAAAATTGAGACCTAAACAAAAGGTTTACCTAGCCTAAAATTTATATTTCAGATTTGATAGCACAGTCGGAATTTGCATCCAAGATCGTCTTACTGAAGCTTTTTCCTGGTGGCCATTTGGAACTAGTGAAGACTTCTAACTAGGGAATTAGTTCTAAAAACCAACGAACTTGTTGGTAACTGAACTATCAGTCCCAGTAAGTCATACATGACTTGGAGCAGCTATGGAGATGCCCAAATAGAGAAGATAAGCAGAAATAAAAAAACTGACCAAAAAGGTCATTACACCACGTGAGCCAATATCCACTTATTATTTCCATTCATCTATGAATTTCCACATGTTTTATATGCCAAAAGTATGAATATATATTACAATACACCAAACATACCACAATAGGCATTTACAATTATTCACATGTATTCAAGGCTATCAATATCATATAGGACCCCACATAGTCATACATATCACATAATATGTCAATTTCAATAATTACATCACATAGTTAGTATATTTTCATGATTAGTTCCCATCCTCAACATGTATTTTGTACAAACATTTACTACCTAGTGCAGTCTGAAAGAGTTTAGACATAACCTACCTCGAAGGCTGAAATCGGTTCGCAACACTTATACCACAAGACCATACTTCTCACAAACGGTCTCGAAATGAACTAAAACCAAGAAATATAGAATATATACATCAAAGAAAAGCCAACAATTCCCATATTGCCTACTTTTGATTTGGGATCAAAACAAACCCTCAAAACGGGTTTCCAAAAAAAAAATGGACAAAATCAGAACTTTATTACAAAAACATGTTTCCCATGCTTTTAGGAATTTATAGTTGAAAACCCAAAATCAAATCAAGTTTAAAACGAGGTTCAATTCGAAGGAAAACCATTTTTAGACTTTATCGGGTAAAATATTTGAAATCCATAAAAATTCAAGAATTAAAGTTGTTTTGAAGATGAAATCGAGAAAAAAAAGTAATTATAGGATTAGGAACATTATTCAAGTGAAAAGGAGTGAAATTTAAGGATAAATCAGGTAATAAGGTATTAGGGGTCTTGAACAATTAAATCAAGAATCAAAGGAATAAAAGAAAGAAATCCCACACTAAATCCGTAAGTGAATCAAGAAATATGTGTTAATCCAGCTTCCCAAGCACCCACAAGCTTCACTTTTAAGCTCTCACACTATTTTAGGGTTTAACTCTTAAGAGGAAAGGTGAAAAAATGAGAAAAATTAGGTAAAAGAGCCTTTTTATACTTACACCAGGTTTCCAGGCCCACAAGGCATAAATTGAATACCCCATATGCAATTTATCCTTTGTGCACCGGTTGACCTGGTGCACCAAATTTTCAAGTCCAAAACGGACTTTGATGTGGTGTCCGGGATTTATTCAGAGTTTAATATACACAATGAAATATGTAACCACACTAAATTTGGCGCTCTAGACTCAATGAAGATATCATTTAAAAAAAATATTGTTTTCACACTGTTGACCCTCGAAACTTGAAATCACAATTTTCCAAATCGAGGGTCGAAATGAGATTTAAAAACTATAAAATCCAACCAAACATATTACCACCCTAAAATTGATATTCCAGATCTGCTGGTGCACCCTTTAGCCATCTATAGCATAGATCAAAATATAACCATAGAAGTCCAAAATAAGGCTCTCAAAGCCTCCAAAAACCACAATATCGCACAAATTGTACCAAAATGCATCGAGAATAGTGCCAATCACCCCCACACCCTAGAAATACCATAATGCAATTATGGGGAGGGGTAAAATAGTCAAATCATATGAAATCACAAATTTCATATATTTCATCAAATTTCAGCTCATTACATCACCCACTACTAAAAATTTAGTTTGTCCTCGAACCGAGACAAAGAAATACTTGAATCAATGAAGTGTTGGGGACAAGAAATATGCATATCAGACTCGACCTCCCATGTAGCCTTATTTACAAGTCGATGTCGCCACTGAACCTTAACCATAGGGATATCTGTAGAGCGCAATCGTTTAACATCTCTAGACAAAATAAAGATCGGCTCCTCAATAAAGACAACCACTCATCTAATAGGATTGATTTCCAATGGATGATGTGAGACTCATCAAGAATGTAATGGCGAAGTATCGAAACATGAAAACTTGGATGAATAACTGATAAATCTGAAGGCAAAGCTAACTCATAGGTAACACCACTAACAGTTCAAAGAACCTCAAATGCACTAATATACCTAGGGCTAAGCTTGCCCTTCTTCCCAAACCTTGTTACACCCTTCATGGGTGAAACTCAAAGGAAAACAGAATCATCAACCCCAAATCTCAAGGCATAAAGCCTACAATCTTCATAGCACTTTTGCCCACTTTGAGTTATTTTAAGTCTGTCCTGAATTACTAGAACTTTATCCAAAGACTTACACAACAAGTCCATACCTCGAGGTCTAACCACAAAAACATCAAACCTACCCATTCATGAGTGATAACGCCTACCATACAACGCCTCAAAAGGAACCATGTCGATCCTGGAATGGTAGATGATATTATATACAAACTCTGCTAAAACCAAATGCTACTCCCACTAGCCCCCTAAAATCCATCATACACGCATGGAGGATATCCTCTAAAACCTGGATAGTCCACTCTGACTGACCATAAGTATGGGGGTGAACCGTTGAGCTGAAATCAACCCATGTGCCCAACTCATCCTGAAAAGTCTTCTAAAAGGGCAAAGTAAACACAGAACACCGATATGAAATGATAGACACCGGCACACCATGAAGTCACATAATCTCGCGAATATAGATATGGGCTAACCTATCAGCACTGAAAGAGATTGCACTGGAAGGAAATACACAAACTTGGTCAATCGATCTACGATGACCCAAGAGGTATTAGAGCTATGGAAAGTGCGAGGCAACCTGCTCATAAAATACATAGTAATTTATTTTGACTTCCACTTTAGGACAGGCAATCTCAGAAGCAGTCTACCGGGTCTTATATGCTCCGCCTTTACCTGCTGGCAACAAAGGCAATGAGTAACAAAATTTGCTACATCTTGCCTCATACCACTCCATCAGTAGTGTTGTCTCAAGTCATGATACATCATAGTCACACCTAGATGGATGGATTATCTAGAATAATGGGCCACCTCAAGGATTAACTAATCCAGTCACTCACTCTCGACGCACAAACTCAACCTCTAATCCATAAAAATCCACTTGAATTAAGTGAGGCTTCCTTAGCATTCCCTACTCAACACCTTATATTGAATCAACCTCAATCCAATATCATTAAACTGATAAGCTCGAATCTTCTCCATTAAAGAAGATCTAGCCTCCACAAGTGCCAAAACACACCTAGGTGTTGAAATATCAATCCTAACTATCTGTTTAGCTAGAGATTAAACCTCTAAGGCTAAAGGCCTCTCCTGGGTCAAAATATATGACAAGCTATCCATGTTAGTCGACTTTTCGCTCAAGTCATCCACAACCATGTTAGCCTTGCCCAGATGATAAAGAATGGTAAAGTCATAATCCTTAAGCCGCTCAAGCCAACAACGCTGCCTCATATTAAGATCTCATTGGGTGAAGAAGTACTAAAAGTTATGATGATCTAAGAAGATCTTACAATAGATTTTATACAGGTAGTGCCTCCAAAACTTCAAAGCAAACACAATCGCACACAAATCCAAGTCATGGGTAGGATAATTCCTCTTATGAGGCTTCAAGCGACGAGATGCATAAGCAATTACCTAGCCTCCTGCATCAACATTACACCTAATCCAACACCTAAAGAATCACAAACACAATAAAGCCCACACCCTCCTTGGGTAGAGCAAAAATAGGTGCTAAAGTCAACAAATCTTATGTTTTTGAAAGCTCACCTTACAAGCATTGAACACTAGAAAGAAATCTTATTCTGAGTCAACTTGGTTAATGGATTTGTAATAGATGAGAATCCCTCAACAAAATGCCGATAATAACCTGCTAAGATAATAAAACCTTGAATCTCGGTGGGTGAAGTAGGTCTAGCCCAATCACGAACCACTCTAACCTTGGCTGGATCAATCTTAAAACCTTCTGTAGTCACCACACGACCCAATAAAGAAATAGACTCCAACCAAAACTCACACTTACAGAACTTTGAATACAAATCTTCACCCCCCAATATCTGAAGCACAATCTGCAAATGCTCCTCATGCTCAGCCTCACTATTGGAATACACAAAGATATCAAATATAAATATAATAATAAAAAAGTTTAGACATGGTCAAAACACTCGATTCATCAAATACATGAATGTGATAGGGGCATTGGTCAACCCAAATAACATGACCGAGAACTCATAATGATCATATCGAGTCCAAAAATCTTCTTTTGAAATATCTAAAGCTCTAATCCTCAAATGATGATAATAGGACATCAAATCAATCTTTGAAAACACTGCAGTACCTAAAGCTGATCAAATAAATCATCAACACAAGGAAAAGTATACTTATTCATAATTATCACATTGTTTCATTGCCGATAATAAATACACATCCGCAAAGATCCATCCTTCTTCTTCCTCACAAACAAGATAGGCGCACCTCAAGACAATACACATGGTCAAATAAGTCCCTTATCTAACAACTCATGCAACTGATCCTTCAATTACTTCAACTTGGTTGGGGCCATCCTATAAGGAGAAATAGAAATAGGCATGGTGCCGACCTCATTATCAATAGCAAAATCAATATAATAATTTGGAGGCATACCAGGCAAATCTGTAGGAAACACATCCATACACTCGTTAACAACACAAACAAAATCCAAGAAAAGAGGTAAAACAACACTAGTATCACAAATATGATCCAAATAAGCTAAAAAGCCCTTTTCAACCTATTGATGAGCCTGGACATATGATATGACTCTTTTGGGTCCCGAATAAAGCTCACCCTTCCAAGCTATACTGGGCACACCCGACGAAGCTAAAGTCACAGTCTTAGCATATTAATCTAAGATAGCATGATAAGGATCCAACCAATCCATAACCAAAATAACATTAAAATCAAACATATCTAACACAAGGAAATCTACTAAAGTCTCACGGCATAAAAAGTTACAAGACATGACCAGTACGCCTAATCCACCAATAAAGAATCTCCTACAAGGGTAGATACATGATAACCATGGTAAGAGGCTCACTAATAGAATAAAAACCCAAAGTAAAATATGTAGAAACATATGAGAAAGTTGTTCCGGGATCAAATAACATAGATGCATATCTAAAACAAACGGGGAAAATACATGTGATCACAACATTTGAAGCCTCTGCCTCAGGTCTGGTTGGTATAGCATAGCACTGTCCACAACCACCTACTGTGTGAGTGTCCATATGACCAACCCCACGAGCTCCACTACCTCTGACCCTCGTACCTCTGGTAGCACCGCTACCTCTCATTTCTAAAATAAGAGTAGCCCTAAGCACACATTGGGGACAGTCTTAGGCTAATCTCATGACACATATAACAAGTCTTATGACCCACCTCAATAGAAGAAGGAACCACTGGTCTTAAATGGACACCCTGGACTGGTGAACCCAAAGATCCACTACCTCAATTCTGTAAGGATGCCTATACTGGCCTATCCTGATAATCATGAGAACCTCTAAAATCTCTACCATGAGAAAGTTTACCTATAAACTCACCAAAACGCCACACCTTATTGATTGCATGATCAATAATGCTCTGAAAAAACTCTCTAATATAACAATTTAAGAAGTATTTAACAAAAGAAAAATATTTATACCCTTTACTAACTTCTGAATCTTCTCTGACTCGATGGAAATACTGGCATATGATTATTTGGACAAGGCATGGAAGCGTGTCTCAAACTCTACTATAGTCATAGAGCCTTGCTCTAGTTAGTCAAAATTATCACGCATCCACCCTCTCAAGTTATAAGGCACAAATCTCACTAGAAAGGCATCCATAAACTAATCCCAAGTCCACTCAGGAGCATTAAGAGGTCTATAACCAATAAATGACCTCAAGTAATCTAACCTAATATCCCTTAACTAATAGGTAGTATAAGCCACTCCATGCGGCTCAAGATAACCCAAGTTATGCAGCTTCTCCTGATAATCAATAAAGAATTCGTTAGCATCCTCTCATACAACAATACTAAATCTAGAAAGTTCAAATAGTAAATCTCTCAAACCCTTTTTGATCATCAAAAGATATCATATACTCACAGTAAGAGAAAGCATAGTGAATCTAGCAGACTGATACCTAATCTAAGAAGGTAACATAGATGAAGGCTAAACTCTTGATCTAAGAACATAATTCTCAGATGTTGGTGCTGAAATAGGAATAGAACTAGGGGTCTGAGGAGTACCCAAAAAAAAGCAGGTGAAATAAGAGGGTCCAACTCTGAACTTAATGAACACCCGACCTAACCAAAGGAGAACCCTATAAATGGGTTATCAAACGCACAAACAATCCCTCCAATACTGGGGAAGACAAACTCTGAATAATTAGAGTAGAACACATACCTCCAACCTGCTCAACAAGAGGCTCATGGAAGAGTCCCCTAGTACTCTTTCTACACAAAGATGAACCACAGGCTCATCACCTCTCTTAAGTCCGTCCACAACTCGAGGGTCTCCCTCTTAACTGAACTCTCTCTCCAGAAGAAGGCTCTGCATCTCTAACCTTACTGGACCTAATCAACACCATCTGGATGGAAAGAGTGAAACACAACTCAAAACACAAGATATGAAAGAACTTTGCATGGTAAAGAATAAAATAAAGAAAGTTTCCTAACGACCTCATATAGCCTCTTGAAGATAGATACAAACGTCTACATACCAATCCATGAGAATCTATTAGAAATCCCGTTCTTACACCATTGATACCAATGAAACCTGGTTGCTCTGATACTAATTTTTCATGACCTGAAATTGATAGGTCATGATGGCACTTGTCGCGGCAAACCTTGACAAGTAATCCTAGCACACAAACCGATACATGAAGGGAATAAATACATAAATACCTCTAAGATAAGGTTTCTAGAATGAAGCCGAACCATACAAGTGTACTTAATGCAGAAAGAAATATAATAATGCAGCTATAACACTAAAAACTAGGTGTCAAGAGTATCAGAACGTATCTAGTAGATATAAGATATCCAAATACGAGAGAAACTCTATATCTAAAATGAAAGTAAGGACATAGTCTATAAAGAAAGGTAGCGGAAGACATCTGAACGCCTAAAAAATCATCAACTACCTTGAAAGATCCCACAATCGCCTGAGTCAAGCAATGTAGGGTACACCCAAACCTGAATTTGTAGGAGTGAGTATGGTCCACTTAGTAGGTATCATTGGACGACCGAGCAAAGTAGAAAATAAAGCATACAAAGTACACAATAAGGGCACGTCAACTGCAATCAGAATATATCCCACTATGATAGACCACACCACTTGCACTAAAAGTTCTAATATATCACAATTACAATAACAACGTAGTATGTAGAAGATAAATATACATTATATCACATGCAAGTAAAAATAGAGATGAACATGTGTATACAAGATGGTCAAGTATAAATTACCAAATATAGGAAAGTAGACATATAAAAAGTCTATATGGTAATCCAACCACAACATCAATGAAAATAAAGCAAATGCAATGTATAAGATGATAATGCTAATGGTGATACATAGGGTTGACACACAACACTGAGGTTGACATACAATGATCGAGTCTTCTCCGACAAAATCCTTTAGAGAAGGTCCATAATATCTATTTTTTGATACCAATATTCAATATATTTCTAGTATTTCTCATGTTTCCCAAAGCACATACATAGTATAAGAAACAAACAAAGTACACATACATGATAACAAATATATATATAAAGCAATAAAACAAATAAGTTAAATGATATGTATGATGGTATGAAAATAATGATTCAATGTTCCCAACATTAAAAATGAGTATTTCCTCAATCAATCCATAATGATACATTTTCCATAACCACGTGAGCCAATATCCATTTATTATTTCCATTCATCCATGAATTTCCACATGTTTTATATACCAAAAATATGAATATATATCATAATACTCAGATTGTACCACAATAGGCATTTGCAACCACACAATACAGTTATTTAAATGTATTCAAGGCTACCAACATCATATAGGACCCCACACGATATACATATCATATAATCTCAATTTCAACAATTACACCAAATATAGGCCCCTACATGGGCACAACACATAGATACCTATTTTTCATGATTAGTTCTCGTTCTTAACATGGATTTTGTACCAACATTTACTACCTAGCCAAGTTTGAAAGAGTTTAGCCATAACGTACCTCGAAGGCAAAAATTGATCTGCAATACTTCAATCACAAAGACCTACTTCTCACGAATGGTCTTGTAATCATATAAAACTAAGAAATATAGAATCTATGCATCAAAAGAAATCAAAAAATACCCATATTTCTTACTTTTTGGTTTGAGGTCAAAACGAACCCCCAAAATGAGTTTCTAAAAATGATGGGAAAAATTAGAAATTTATTACAAAAATGTGTTTTCCATTCTTTTATGAAGCTATATTTGAAAAATCAAGTTAAATCGAGTTAAAAATGAGGTTCAATTCAAAGAGAAACCATTTTAAGACTTACCGGGTAACACCTTCGAAATCCATAAAAATTTAAGAATCGAAGTGGTTATGAAGATAAAATCAAGGAAAAACAAGTAATTATAGGATTAAGAGCAATATCAAATGAATAGGAGTGAAATTTTAGGATAAATCAAGTATTAAGGTTTTTGATATTTGAACAATTAAATCAAGAATTAAAGTAAGAAAAGGAAGAAATTCCACCTTAAATCCATAAGTGAATCAATAAATAGATGTTATTCTTTCTTTCCAAGAACCCACGAGTTTTACTTTTAAGCTCTCATACTATTTTAAGGTTTAACTCTCAAGAGACAAGGTGAAAAAATGAGCAAAATCAGGTAAAAGAGCCTTTTTATACTTGCACCAGGTTTCCAGGACCACATGGCATAAATTGCATGCCCCATATGCGATTTACCCTTTGTATTTTTAAGTCCAAAATGAATTTCAACGGTGTGTCGGGGATTCATTTGGAGTCTGATATACGTAAATGAATTATGTAACCATACTAAATTAGACGCTGCAGACTCAATGAAGGTATCAAATTATCAAAAAAATATTATTTTTTACAGAGTTGACCCCCAAAATCGGAAATCATAATTTTCCAAATCGAGGATCAAAATGAGATTTAAAAGTCGTAAAACCGAACTAAACATGTTACCACTATAAAATCTACATTCAAGATCTAGTGGTGCATTTCGTTCAACCATTCATTGCACGGGTAAAAGGATAACCATAAAAGTCCAAAATAAGGCTCTCGAAGCTTTCAAAAACCACAATATCACACAAATGGTATCAAAATACATCGGGAATCATGTCAATTACCCCTACACCCTAGAAATACCACAATTCACCTATGAGGAGGGGTAAAACTATCAAATCACATAAAATCATAAATTTTACATATTTCTTCACATTTCAAGTCATTATATCTCATATCACAAGAAAACACCTATCATTTCACAATTTGCATATGTTATTAAATAGGTATCAGCCACAACAAGCATAACTCACATTTTACTCTATAACCATAATTTTCATGGATCATGTTAATAAATAGAGGGAAAATAATTCAAGCAATCCAATTGGGCATTTTTAGCCCTTCACATAAAACTGGTACACACATTAGTGCTTGTCAATTCACTTATACAACACTCCCATTTTGTGTTACTTTCAATACATGTACCTATCACATACGACTTTAAAAAATAGATAAAATAAAGTTTCAACTTACGTTAAGGAAGTTCGATGATTCAAATTGAATCTTTTCCTTTTGAATTACCTCTGAATAAGCCTAATATATTCAATATGAGTTCTAAGTAAGTGAATGAAACTAATTATATCAATATTGATATACTCCGGTCAGGGTTCCAATGTCAATCCAAAATGTGACGCAAGATCTGTAAGAATAAAATGAGAATTTTATTGAAAACTCAAGTAACCCATAGTTTAGGGAGTTTAAATTTGAAATTTCATAAAGAAACAGGATTGAAATCGACTTTGAAATCCCCAAAATATCATATTTTAACTTTACAGGTAAAACCCTTAATTTTAAAATTTAAAAAAAATCATAAACTAGTTAGTGAAAAATGATAAAATCAAGATTTAGAAATCTACCCAAGGGTTAGATCTCAAAAATCTTCTCTAAAACCCTCAAAATCGTGATCTCCAGATTCAAAAATGGTAGTGGAGAGATCAAGAATGGGAATTAATTATCACTGATAACATTTTATTCTTTGTAAATATGGGAAGCTCATTGCATTATTGATGCTAGAGGATCTCGACTCATTATGTTCGTGATGATCTGGTTGAGATCACATTTTCCAATCCAAACCTGTCCATATCCTTCTTCATTGCAAACGCGGTCCCCTTCTTGTATTGGTAATTCCCAAGAGAGAATACACTTTGTGAATGGGGGACGTCTGCGAATGCAAAGAAAGGGATGAAACCAGTTGACAACAACAATAGTTGAACAAACATGACTCTAAAACTCCCAACGGACCCTTGAAATGCATTAATAATTCCATAGAAATAATTACTATACTACTAGACCAAATTCGACTTTCCAGACTTAATAGTGCAGTCAGAATTTACAAGAGAGATCATAAATATTAAATGTTGTCCAAAGTCAATCCTTAATCTTAAACCTCCAACATCTTGTATAAATACTCAAAATCACACCAAAAGTCCCTAGACCTAAACCAACTATACTACTAACCCGAAACAGATGTTCTATATCTGATAGAACTGATGGAATTCTCGTACGATATTTGAATGTTAAAATATTGACCAATGTCATTCATTCCAACCCTAAATAATTCTAAAATAAAAAACTCACTTAAATATCAACCAAAACACCTCAGAGCCGCATCACTCATTCTCTTAGTCCACAAATACTAAAATGTAACTATAAAAAGGAATAAAATAGTCAAAACGCCCAAAAATCTAAAAATCAAACTAAAAATTGTTATAATTCTTTTACCAGATTATTAAAGTATAAAAAAAAAGGATCCAAGTCATATCCACTGCTCCAGTAGTGAGTATGGACATAATTATACTAGAGGGAATTTTTTTTCGATATTATTGGTCAAGTATTATGTCATTTTAGTTAAAATTTTAGCCTTGTTTTTTCTCTCAAAGGAGATTTAGATTTATTGCTTGATACTAGTAATCTCTTTTTCTTTTATTCTTCCAGGGAATACGTGATAATGTGGTGGATTGAACAGTTATTTGGTTCAGTCAAATAGTTGAGGACCACAATGATTATTATCTAAACATAATTGACTTTTTTATTTTTATCATATTAAAAGAGAAAATCCAATGGAGGAACTTAAGATGTTCAATCTCTTCAAAGGTCTTTTGCCTTTTTATTCTCTCCTTAATCATTTTTTTAATTTCTCATGGTGAGTGTGATCAATATCCGCTTTGATCCTCAACTAATATGGATCCACACTATGAGAAAAATATTAAAGTATAAAAGTGTTGCCTTGGTATGAGGATTTTTTCTATTACATGGGTCAATCCTGCAATCGTAATTTAAGGATAGAACAATCATATTCATCTTTAATATAATCCTAGATAGTTTTTCCTCAAATTTACTTTATTTGACTTCTTGAAAAAATATAAATTAGTTACAGCATATTTGTAATTTACAAGTTAAAACTATGACAAATTTTTGGTGATCTAAAAACATATTCATCGAAATATATGAGGATTGTTCCATTACACGAGTCAAACCTGAGATCTTAGGAGATCATATTCATCTAAGTATTATTCTTAATGGTTTTTGCTCAGACTTTTATATATTTTGGATCCTTGAATATAACATTACAAATTCGTTGTGAAATATTTATGATTTAAAAATCAAAACCATAACAAATTTATGACGATATAAAAAGATAATTATGACATATTTGAGCCAATTTTATTCTATTTATCACAAATTATCTTTTTACTCTTTTAATGTTTTTGTTGTTAAAAGGGCCACCATCTTGATTTGTCGTTGAAAAAAAAAGAGATAATTTGTTCTTTAAAGATTTCATTTGCTAACTCTTGCACATATTTTGATTAGATTTGAACTATTGAATTTAATTAATGGTTCTTTAATAAAATTCAAAATAATTACAATGCTTCTATGAGAAGTAAAATTTTTGGACCATGTTACTTTCATATGGAAGCACATACTTTTACTATGTTATCAATTGATTGAGCTCTATTCATCATGAATCTAATGCTCTTGCTACGATGTAATCAAAATAGTTTTTGCAATAATATAACTATTAATATCGAAAGATTAATAAAAAATATTAAAATAACACTTATTCATTGTCAGTTTTATCAAAATTTTATAGCAAAATAAAGCAAACAACTCCATGCACACACTAATGATTTTGAGCTGGAGGATCAGATCTTTTTGAGTCATATCAGAACTAAACTTTGGTAAACCCATTCTCAATAGTTTCTCTCTACTCATTATTATTTTATGTTGTTCTTTTTAGATCAACCCCTTTCAGCTCAATTGAACCCATTCTTTGCTGCTAACTTAAACAAAACCCACACTTCAATATTTAATGAAAAATATAGTAAAACAAATAGTATAAGTAAAACAGAAAGAATGTGTTTAGTATGAATAAAAGAAGACGATTTCCTTCATGAGCTTACAAAAATAAGTTTTATAAATACCATTTATAAAGATTGGTAGACCAGGATCATTTATTAATAGATTGAGATGCTTTTACCACACACTAAAGTAATTTTATAATATATGCTCTTACATGTTTCAGAACTAAACTTTGGTAAACCCAGTTCTCAATTGTTTCTCTCTACTCTTTATTATTTTACGTTGTTCTTTTTAGATCAACCCCTTTTAGCTCGATTGAACCTCCTTTTGGGTTATGGTTCTTCCACTAACTTAAAATAATCCAACACTTTAATATTTAAAGATAAATAGAGAAAAATAAATAGTATAAGTGAAACAAAAAGGATGTGTCTAGTACGAAGGAAAGAAGATGATTTCCTTCGTGTGCTTACAAAAAAAAAGTTTCATAAATGCCATTTATAAAAATTATTTGATCAAACACAATTTATTTAAAGATTGATAGTCTTTAACCACATACTAAAGTAATTTTAAAACATATGCACCTAAATGTTTCATGATAATTTATAGTTACAAAAATGCGTTAGTCTAAATTTTTAAATATAAAAGTTTCATTCTATTAAAGTAGATAAAATAACAAAAAGCCATTATCCCCCTCCCCCCAATACAACCTAATTTATTACACAATTACAATCTATAAATTTATACTTCACAAGAGTCCTAATAGCCCCCCTCTCCCCTAACTATTTGAAACTAAAATTACTGTCTCCTTAAAAACTCACAACCACACCTATGTTGATTGTGTGAAACCCACGCGCTTTGACACATATAAATCGTATTATTTTTTATTTTTTTCCTTTTAGATTTACCTATTTTTTTTCTTCTTCTCTTTCCCTTTTTCATTTGTTCTTTTTTCTGCCACTTATTTCTTCTCTCTTCCTCTTTTTCCTTCTCCAAAACGTGAGCAACTGTACCCATTTTCTCATTTTTTTCTTCCTTTCTCTTTTTCTTTATATACAAAATATTAAATAATTATTGAGTTTATGATAAGCAAGAAGTCCTAGGTATACTTGATAGAATCACCGTTAATATAAATACTTGCCTGTAAATGTTCTGTACAATGTCTTAAAAGTGAATTCTCCCGGTCAAAATTTTTTCCAATGAGGGTATTTTGAAAAAAGAATTTAGAGATATCCTTATTAAGTTAATAAATTTTGTGTAATGACCCCCAGGTCATTTTTTACATTTTTCACTTATTTTTGTTGTTTAGAGCTTTTCTATAGCTTCCCTAAGTCATTATGACTTGCTGGAGCTGACAGTTCAGTTACCAAATATTTCATTTGCTTTTAGAGTCAATTCCCTATTTTGAAGTCTTCATTAGTTAGAATTGACTATCGAACAAAATCTTCAGTGAAACAACCTCGTATACTAATTCTGACAGTTCTAAGAACTGGAATATCTATTTTAGGCTAGATGGAGCTTAGTTTGGTTCCAAATGCTTTCGGACTCATTTTGGGATATTGGTCAAAACTTAAGAAAATGTCACTAAGGTGTGGGACACACTTTTCATCGAAAAAATATAGGATTGAAATTTTGAATGCGTCATTGATTTTAAAACATAGAATTTGATAGGGTAGAATAGTACATTTGCGTATATGAGATTCTAAATGAATTAGGAGTACTAGAGACTTTGAAAAACTCCTCATCTCCAGTTGGTGCAACCGCTTAAGCGCCCTTTTCGGTTGCTTAAGTGAAGGGTCACTAAAACGGTCAGCCAGTCACTTAAGTTGCTAGGCTTGCCTAGCAGAGGTCCCTAAAATAGGTCCCTCACTTCTTAATCAAAGGCTACTTAAGAAGCAAGAGGAATGCTTAGGAAAATAATATGCAGACAACGGGTACCAATCTAAAGCTTCACTTGTCCATGAAAGCGGTGATCGCTTTGTCTTCTTAAACGACACCTGGGTAGCCTTAAATACCCCTTAGCCCGATTATTGTCTCTTTTTACACACAAATTCAAGATGTAAAAAACCCTAAAACATATGGGAACTTAAAAGAAACATTGATAGGATATTTTGGGGTGTTTAGAACCTTGGATTACTCATTTCTTCTCCTAATTCTTGATAAATTTTCATCAATTTCATGGTTAAATTCTCATAATTTCCCCAAAATCCCTAGAATATTAGTGGATAGATTGTAACACCATTTGAGCTCAAAATTTACCCATTTTTAAGGATATATGTTTCTTGAGCATAGAGGGATGTGTTGTCAGAATCAAAAGTGTGATTTCGTAAGCGGGCCACACATGGAATTTTTACATAATATTGGACCCAAAAAATGAAAATTCAATATGGGTATCGTTGTTCTCATATTGACGGGTAGATTATGATTCTGATAGCATGACATCTTTTGAAAGCTTCTCAAAAAGGAAAATCAACGACTTAGTGGATTTCTTTGAACTTTTCTTCAACTTTCAGGTTGGCTAGATTTATCTTCCATAAAGATTAAGATAATTCTTACTATCTTTATGATATCATGCTAGATATGGGGTTGGAATTAGGTTTTAGAGATATAATTAAAATTATTTGAAATATTTAGCCTATTAAGAAACCGTAAATTAGGCATAATTCGCTTTGTTATTCATGATTTAGGTAAAATTGCTATTGCAGGGCTAATTGTAGATTATTTAAAATATTGAAGTAAATTTAGATACCTTAGCATAGTCCGGGGTAGGTTTTTCCTTTGAATAGATTTTGAAGATTAGAAGTGGGCCCCTCTGGCCCACTTTAGGTCAAAACTCTTGTTAGCTCCTTGTATATTTATTTGGTGTATTATATACTTAAATAGAATAGTTTAGAATTGTAGAAGAATAGATTCTTTATGCTTATGCTACATTGGTACTTGTGTGTGGAAATGACTTTCTGTTTAAGTCCTGTAATTAATGATGATTTGAGTTTTGTTTCAAGCTCAGCAAATGACGATGATATTGAGTTTTGATTCGAGTCCAAAATTGAGAGGTTATTTATGGTATGTTATAGTATGGATGGATTCACGATTATGGCTTGAGATATGGTTAATTAATGAAATTCTCATTATTTACTTTCTTTGAATTCACCCTCTGGGCTTGATAACGCTCAAACTATACCTCTTTTATGAGAATGTAAGCGATCATTGTCAATATATAACCCAACTAGGTTGGGGTCGAATCCCACAGGGAATATGGTGTGAATTTGAGTTATCTGCGGGTTAATCAACTGATAGTTAGCAGTTTTCTATGAATGAGGTTTTTTTGAAAGGTAGAAAATAATTACTTCTCAATTCAGTGTTTGAAATCAATATGCGAAGGGAAACAAGAGTTATGTACACTATGGGTGTTGGGATTTAACAGACGCTAGTAACGGTTCAAGATTCTTGTGGTAAGTATGAACAACAGACTGTCCTAGTCGAAGTTATGTCTAAATGTTTCTCAACCTATTTATACATTTAACCACCTAATTCTTTCAAACTTAGGGAATTTATATTTCACAACAGGATGTTATCTCAAGTTAATTATTCTTGTTACAACATTAATTATTAAATGGAAGTTTGATGCTTCCAAGTCCCTGTTGATAATTCGTTTCTTACTAGGGTTGATTTCTTATCTCAAGTAAATCACTAGTAAGCAAGGCCAATTGTTTGCAACCAATTGTAAGAATATAAAATAATGGAATTAACAAGAAGTTTCTACCACCGTTAGAATCTTGAACACTTAGCTACGTTCAAACTTAAACCCATAGATCCCACAACTCGGGTTAAGGAAATTTAGATTCTCATAATATAATAAGAAAGACAAAAAGTTGAATTCATAATTTGATAGACGAACATACAACAAGATGAATAGCAACAAGTATTTCTCAGATTTGATCACAGTAGAAAATCCCAAAAAAAAGTAATAATAATTTCTCCAAAAGTAAACTCTAAAGTTGTAGAGAAAACTAGAGAGAAAACTAGATGAAAACGTGAAGTTCAAGATGCTCAAAAAAACCCTAAATTATGCCTAAAATACTTCAGCCTAATTATGGAATCAAATCACATATTACAAATCTTTTCTCGCATAGGTGACGACGAAGTGTGACGCCTTATCAGGAGTCTGATGACTTATCAGAAATATCGTCAGCTTCTTCTCCAAGTTTGATGATTTCTACCTTAGGCTGATGATGACACTCTGATGACTTAGGAGGAGTTTGACGACTTATCAGAATTGTTGTCAGGTCCTCTTCCATTTTCATTATTTTTTCCTTGGGATGACGACAAACTTGACAGCATATCAGACACCTGATGACTTATCAGGGAATGTTATCACACTTTTGATCCCACTACCTCACACTATCTACAGCTGACGATGATTCTTATAACTTATCAAAAAGTTGATGACTTATCAGAATTATCATCGCTTCTTCACTTCAAATCCCATTCTCTGTTTAAGGCTGACGGCAACTCTGATTGCTTATCACAAGGCTGGCGACTTATCAGACAAGTCGTCAGCTATACTTCCCTCTCTACTTGCTCAGAAATCAACTCTTTTACTTCCATTATTGGTGGTTCTCTTGCATCTTGACTTTTACTGCAATATTAAAGAGAAAACAATCAAAATCGACAAAAGTTGCTTAAGACTTTGCAATTATTCTCAGTTAAAAGCCTTAAATATGTTAGTATCTTCTCACACATCAACACCCTCAACTTAAAACAATTGTTTGACCTTAAGCAACTAAAACACAACCAAGAGGATACAAAGTACATTCGGCAGTCAACCATCCATATTATCTCTAAACATCTTCACCATCTCCAAGGTCAATTAATTTTAAAAACAACTATGCATATTATTGAAGAAGAATAATGCGACACACATGAATCAAGATATGGCATCAATTCAACAATAACAACCATGCATGTACCAAGATTACACTATCCAAACAAGTTAGCAACTAGCAACGTAACCAGTGTGCCCTCACTACAAAGAAGTCCCACTTCACTTATATCAGACATCACATATGTAACCATGGGGGCAATCAAAAGACTCTCACTCTCAGAATGAAGTTCCAATCAATGTATGCCAAATACCATAGGCCTTCCCTTATTTTTATTACCAAGATTTTTAGACAGGTCAGCTAGGATCACTATAGGTCTTATCTTTGGCTTGTAATATAGGCTAGGGGATGGTATGATACTCGATGATATTTAAAGTTACTAAGCTTCCTTGACACTACACTAGCTTCTGGGGTCTCACTTGTTAAACTTTTTCTATTCTTCTCTTTTCTTGATCACACATATTCAGTATGGGTGCGGTCTTTTCTACAATCACTTTTTTTTTCACAACTTTTCTTTTCTTGTTCTTTTCCATCGCACCCAACTTTTTATTCTTTTCTTTTATTCCACCTTTCTCCATACTCATTTTACATCACGCACCCCTATGATAGCCACCCTTAACTTAGGCCATTTGCCTAAATCAAGGTGCATAGTGTCCAAGAAGGACCAGGGCCAAAACAGATTTATTATGATATAAATGGGATGGTGATAGGTATCATAAAAAGAAATAGGCTATTCAGGCTCAAAATAAGGATCAAGGGATATTATGCATACAAGGAAGGTCATTTAGGCTAAAAGTGGGCTAATATCAAAACGGCCTATGATCTTTTCCTAACCCCTATCCTTCAACCTAGGTAAGACTAACCAGACAAGTTCTGGATTCAACATACAAAGGGAACTAAGTAAGATCTCACTCGCACATGGCACACAAGCATATCACAAGTTACTACTTATCCAGTTCATGCAATTGTTTAGAAATAATTTTCAAGTCACTAGAACTAATACCATAACAAGATGCACAGTGGTCACAATTAGATGCAAATCACACAATTAACAATCAGACCATTTGAGAAGTGTTCACAAATTAACAAAACCATGTTAACGGCATCAGGTACTTGTATTTCTCCTAGTCAACTACAAAATGTCACAACAACAACTCACCCTACACCCTCAACTTAAAATCAAAGAAAAACTTAACTAAGGGTTAGGGTATACCTAGAGTAGATCAAGCACGGGGATCATGGGTTGCCTCCCATGTAGTGCCTGATTTAACGTCGCGGCACGACTCAGGTATCTCGATTACTTCAGACTTCATTGAGATAGATACTAGCAATACTTTTTATTGAGTCTTTTGGACTAATATAAAGTCTGACTCATTGCCCATTAACCTTGAAGATGCTGCCGTCTTCATTATCAAGTTCTACTACTCCAGATGAGTAGACTTGACTAACTCTAAACGGGCCTGGCCACTTGGATTTAAGCTTACCTGGGAACATTTTGAGTCTGGAATTAAACAGAAGCACCAAGTCACCTTTTTGGAAAACTCATTTATCGATCCTCCAATCATGATACTTCTTTATATTTTCTTTGTATAGGTCTTCAATTTCATATTCCCTGAGATGGAATTTATCCATCTCATTAAGTTGCCCCAGTCTTAACTTTGCTGCCTTTTTCCAATTCAAATTTAACCTTCCCATAAAGACTTGTGCTCCATCTCTATTGGTAAGTGGCATGCTTTTCCATCAACTAACTGGAATGGTGACATGCCAATGGGTGTATTAAAATTAGTATGATATACCCACAAGGAATCATAGAGCTTTCGAGACCAGTCTTGCCGACTAGCGTTCACCGTTTTGGCTAGGATGGCTTTAATCTCTTGATTTGACAACTCTACTTGTCCACTAGTTTGTGGATGATATGGAGTGGCTACTCTATGCTATTTCACCCATATTTTGGTAAGGTAGCTCAAAAAACTTTGTTGAAAAAATGAGATCCTCCATCGCTTATAATAGTACGTGGTACTCCAAAGCAAGAGAAGATGTTCTTCTTGATAAAAGCAAAACCCTCTTTCCATCATTATCAGACAAGGAAACAACTTCGACCTATTTTGAGACATAATCAACAGTAACTAGAATATACTTCATCTTATACGAGCTTGCAAAAGGACCCATGAAATTGATGCCCCAAACGTCAAACAATTCCTCTTCAAGCATCTTAGTCAAAGGCATCTCATGTATTTTGGAGATCGAACCCTGCCTCTAATATTGGTCACACTTCAGCATAAAATCGTGATCTTCCTTGAACAATATTGGCCAATAGTAACCACTCTGCAATATCATTCTAGCCGTTCGATCACCTTTATGGTGACCTCCTACTGGGGAAGCATGACATGCTTCCAATATACATAATACATCCACTTCTGGTAAACATCTCCTTATAATATTGTCATCACATCGCCAAAAAAGATATGGCTTATCCCAGAAGTAGTGTGTTACATCATGAAGGAATTTCTTTCTTTGATGGAAGTAAAGATTTTTTGGAATGACTTCACTCACAACATAATTTGTAAAATCAGCGTACCAAGGCATTTTATCCATAGCAGTGGCCAAGATCTCCTCATCAGGAAATGCATCATTTATCTCCATTTCATCACTAAATGCCTTCTCACCTTCCATTAAGATAGATGATCTGCAACTTGGTTTTCACAACCCTTCCTATCTTTGACTTCAAAGTCAAATTCTTGTAGCAGGAATACCCATCTAATCATCCTTGGTTTTGCATCCTTCTTAGCCATCAAATACCTCAAGGATGTATGGTCAGTGTGGACTACCACCTTGGTCCCAAGCAGGTAAGCCCTAAATTTATCAAAAGCATATATTACAGCTTGGAGTTCCTATTAAGTGACGGTGTAGTTCTTTTGCACTACATTTAGTGCTTTGCTGGCATAATATATTGGATAAAATAGTTTGTCCTTATTTTTTCCCAATACATCTCCAAGGGAAACACCGCTTACATCATATATGATCTCAAACAGTTTTGACCAGTCCGGTGCAACAATGATAGGGGCCTTGACCAGCTTCTTTTTAAGGCATTCAAATGCGTTCAAGCAATCATCATTGAAGGAGAACTTCACTTCTTTCTCCAAAAGTTTGCAAAGTGGATTTCCAACCTTCGAGAAGTCTCTTATAAACCTCCGGTAAAAGCCAACATATCCAAGAAAACTACGCACTCCCTTCATTGAAATGGGAGGTGGTAGTTTTTCAATAACTTCAACCTTGGATCGATCAAACTCTATCCCTTTTGCTGAAATTTTGTGCCCGAGAACGATGCCTTTCTTTACCATAAAGTGGCATTTCTCCCAATTAAGCACCAAATTGAATTCAACACATCATTGCTAGTCCATACTTAGGTTTGGTAAACACATATCAAACTAATCTCCCACCATAAAGAAATCATCCATGAACACCTCTAAGGTGTCCTCTACCATATCTGAGAAAATAGACATCATGCACCGTTGGAAAGTAGCGGGTGCATTACATAACCCAAATGACATTCTCTTAAATGCAAAGGTGCCATATGGGCATGTGAATGTTGTCTTCTCCTGATCTTCTGGAGTAATACAGATCTAGTTATATCTAGAATAACCATCCAAGAAGAAATACCACCTCCTTTCGGCCAATCGATCAAGAATTTGGTCCATAAAGGTCATCGGGAAGTGGTCTTTCAAAGTCCATGAGTTTAGTTTGCGGTATTCCATGAAAACTCTCCCCCCAGTCACAGGCCTGAGTGGAATCAACTCATTCTTTTCATTTGCAACAATAGTCATGCCCTCTGTTTTGGGCATGCATTGTACTAGGCTCACCCATTTACTGTCGGAAATAGGGTAAACCACTCCTGCATCCAACCACATAATAATTTCCTTCTTAACCACCTCTTGAATTGGTGGGTTAATACGGCACTGGTTCTCGATGTTTGGAGTACAATCTTTCTCAAGTTGTATTTTATGCGTGCAGATGCTTGGGGAAATGCCAATAATATCTTTGATAGTCCATCCTATTGCTCTTTTGTACCTCTGAAGTACCGAAATAAGTGCTTCTACCTGCTGCTCGCCCAAATCAGCTGCAATAATAATGGGTAGTGTGTTTTCGTAGCCCAAAAACACGTACCTTAAATGCCCTAGCAGTTCTTTCAATTCCAACACCGGTGGCTCTTCGATGGATGGCTTAGCTGGTTGTGTTGGTCGATTAGAAAGATCAAGATCTATCTTCTTAGAGGAATAAAAGTATGAACCCATTCTTGAGAAAGCACCAACAGTCTCTTCATACTCCTCAATGCCTTCACAATCAAAATTCATCAGAACTGCAGCTAAAGGCTCGACAACAAGTTTCTCCTCTATTGACACCTCCTGCTCATCCTCATAATATATATCAATAATTAAGAACACACTCATTTCTTTATCATGATTCATTTATTGTCACACATCAAATTTCACTAACTCATCATTCATCCTAAATAAGATCTCATTAGCTCGCAAATCAATCAACACACTTTCGATTGCGAGGAAATGTCGATCCAAGATTATGGGGCCCTCAAAGTCCACCTCGCAGTCCAGAATGATGAAATCCACAAGAAATATGAAGCTAGATACCTTCACTAACACATCATACAGAAATACCAACAAGTCATTTTACCGACCTATCCGCCATCACGAGTCACATGTTGCTGGGTATGTAATTTCCCAAAACCAGCTTTTTATATACAACCAGTGGCATCATATTAATGCTCACTCCCAAATCACATAAGGCCTTGGCAAACTTCAGAGACCCAATCGTACAAGGAATAGTGAATTCTCCTGGGTCTACCTTCTTCTACACCAAGGACCTCGTAGAAATAACGCTACAATAATGGAGATTATCCTCCAATTCATTGCTCACATCTTTTTTCTTCGTCACAAGGTCCTTTATGAATTTAGCATACCTTGGTATTTTCTCGAGTGCCTCCACCAAAGGCACATTTATTGTTAACTGCTTCAACATTGCCATGAATTTACTAAATTTCGTGTCATCAACCTTTTTCTTCAATCTTTGAGGAAAAGGAGGTGGTGGTCTTAGGAGATTTTTCATCACTATTTCCTTTTTCCTTCTTTTTCCCTTTTTCCAACTTATCAAACTGCTGATGATTAGAAGAGATGTCAATGCCATATAGCTTCTTAGACTCCACTGGATTATCTTTTTCAAGCTCTCCATCTACTTCAATCACATCTTAAACTCCACCTTTGCGCACAGAAGGGCCAGGTAATATCTTACTAATTTTAGTGGTAATCTCCATACATGAGACATCATTCCTCGGATTATGAACCGTATCACTAGGTAATGTTCCACTCTTTCTCTAGTTTAGTGCTGTGGAGACTTGGCTCATTTGCTGTTCCAGCTATTTGATCGAAGTGAAGTGCAAGTTTACCAAGTGACTCATAGAGGATAGATCAGTCTTCATGGTAGTCACCCCTGAGTTGGTAGCCTCCACTCCTTTTAACAATTTAGCCATTATGTACTCCATGGACATCTTTTCAGAACTTGTTGTAGTAGCCTCATGATTTCTAGGAGGGACATATAACCCGCTCCTATCATTATTGCTCCTCCAATTTCCTTGCTCCTAGTTCTTATATCCAGCCTTGTCATAATAAGTCCGACCTTGATTTTCTAGGCTATTGCCTTGGAACCCCCCCTAATTATTTATATAGTTTGCCTCTTCTTCTGAGTCAGACTTCACTTTGCCCTGCAATCCCACAACCTTCACTTTCTCAGTTTTACCTGATAGTAAATGCTTGGTTAGAAAGTCCATCTGCGTTCTTAGGTGAGCCATGTATTGATCACACTCCTCATCTCTTTTGCATTTCTCTGCAGTCATACCAACAGAAAAAGTGAGGCTTACTACCACAGAGTCTCTGGTATGCTATGCCCGACTCTATTTGGTCATTCTTTCTAGCATTTTTGAAGCCTCTGGAAATATAAGATCAACAAATGAACCACCAACAACATTATCTACAATCGGTTTTAGTATAGAGTTAGGAGCCCTGTACAAAGTCTCCATCAAGTGTATGTCCATCATGTTATGGTTCGAACACTGCATCAACTTCTTTTTGAATCTCTCCCAAGTTTTATACAAGGCTTCAGTTGGGATCTGTCTAAAGTTACTGATCTCATCCCTCAACTGTACCTTCCTGGAAGGTGGAAAGAACCTTTCTAGGAAATCTCCTTTCAACTGCCTCTAGTTGGTTATAGAATCGGGTGTCAGCTCATTAAGCCACAATGTTGCCTCCCTAGATAGAGACAACGGAAACAATATCAAACGAATAGCATTCTGACCCACTCCTGGGTTATCAAAATATTTACAAATGGTGACAAATTTCACCAGATGCAAGTTTGGATTATCCCTAGGAAGTCCACTAAACAACCCCTTCAGATGAAGGAGTTTAATTATAGTACTCGTAATGTTGAATTTCTCCCCAGGTGCTAACGGTGGAGGAATAATTGTACCCGTTTCACATGATCCATCCATTCCATCATCATTATCATTGAGGTCATATTGGACCGGCTGATGATCTTCCCTTCCTCGGAATAGATGGTTCCTGTTAGCATTACGCTGTACTGGTGCAACTATTTTCTCTGCACGCCTTGGGTGACCAGGGTTTAGCAAATCCTTGTCACCCAAGTCTTCATCCTTAGGATTTGGAAGCTGTACTTGTTGACCGTCATTCTGCATATTCACCTGAGCTCTAGCTAAGGCTGCCAACCTGTTAGCCTCCTATTGGTCTTCCATTTTGCCGATTAGTTGCGGTTCCAGATTAAATGGTAATAATGGTTCTCCGAAACTTCTGGTTCTTGGCATACACCGAAAAAGTTCTGGAACAAACAAAAAAACAAATAAATGTAAAACTAGTAAACTTGACTAATAGTCAATTAACGTACACAAATTTCAATTTACAATCGTATTCCCCGGCAATGATGCCATTTTTGATAATGCTCAAACTATACCTCTCTTACGAGAATGCAAGCGATCATTGTCAATATATAACCCAAATAGGTAGGGGTCGAATCCCACAGGGAATATGGTGTAAATTTAAGTTATCTATGGGTTAATCAACTGATAGTTAACAGTTTCTTGTGAATGGGGTTTTTTTTGGAAAGGTAGCAAACAATTACTTCTCAATTCAGTTTTTGAAATCAATATGCTAAGGAAAACCAGAGTTATGTTCACTATGGGTGTTGGGAACATGTTATGTCTAAATGTTTCTCAACTTATTTAGATATTTAACCACCTAATTCTTTCGAACTTAGGGAATTTATATTTCATAACAGGATGCTATCTCAAGTTAATTAATCTTGTTACAACATTAATTATTAAATTGAAGTTTGATGCTTCCAAGTCCCTGTTGATAATTCACTTCTTACTAGGGTTGATTTCTTATCTCAAGCAAATCACTAGTAAGCAAGGCCTATTGTTTGCAACCAATAGTCAGAATATAAAATAATGGAATGAACAAGAAGTTTCTACCACCATTAGAATCTTGAACACTTAGATACGTTACAAACCCAAACCCATAGATCCCACAACTCAGGTTAAGGGAATTTAGCTACTCATAATATAATAAGAAAGACAACAATTTCAATTCATAATTCGATAAATGAACTTACAGCAAGATGAATAGGAACTAGTATTTCTCAGATTTGATCACAATAGAAAATCCCCAAAAAAAGTAATAATAATTTCTCCAAAAGTAAATTGTAATGTTACAGAGAAAACTAGAGAGAAAACTTAATGAAAATGGGAAGTTCAAGATGCTCAGAAAAACCCTAAATTATACCTTAAATACTTAAGCCTAATTATGGAAACAAATCACAGATTACTAATATTTTCTCGCACAGGTGACGACGTAGTGTGACGCCTTATCAGGAGTCTGAAGACTTATCAAAAATGTCATCAGCTTCTTCTCCAAGTTTGATGATTTTTGCCTTAGGCTGATGATGACACTCTGATGTCTTATTAGGAGTCTGATGACTTATAAGAATTATCGTCAGGTCCTCTTCCACTTTCATGATTTCTGACTTAGTATGACGACATTCTTGACGGCTTATCAAACACCTGACGGCTTATTAGGGAATGTCATCACACTTCTTCTCCCACTACCTCACACTGTCTACAGCTGATGATGATTTTTATAACTTATCACATAGTTAACAACTTATCAGAATTGCCATTGCTTCTTCACTTCAAATCTCATTCTCTGTCTAAGGCTGACGACAACTCTGATAGCTTATCATAAGACTGACGACTTATCAGACAAGTCGTCAGCTATAATTCCCTCTCTATTTGCTCAGAAATCAACTTTTTTACTTCCATTATTGTTGGTTCTCTTGCTTCTGGACTTTTACTACAATATCAAAGAGAAAACAATCAAAAATGACAAAAGTTACTTAAGACTTTGCAATTATTCTCAGTTAAAAGCCTCAAATATGTTAGGATCTGGTCACACATCAGGGCTTAAGGGAGCCCCGCATTGAGTTATTTACTTTTCTGCACTTACTTGCTTTTGGGGGCAAGTCTTATAGTAGTAGTTATTTTTTTCATTATTATATCTGGCTTGATTATTTATTTATAATATTTGAGCATTATTCTAGGTTTTGCCCTTTTATACATTGACTTAGCTTATTTATCTTTCTTTTTTGTTATACTTATATTTTGATTTAGCTTAGCCAATCGATGATGCCTACTGAGTACCAATGGATTTGGTACTTAAACTACACTTTTGTATAATTATGGTGCAGATCCAAATAGTTGTTGTCACTTTTGACACTACGATCGTGTTGCTTAGAGTTTTGAAGTAGGGGAGCTCTTAAAGTTAGAGTTACACTTTTATCTATTTTTATCTTTGCTTAGTCTTCCATTATTCAAGAGTGATGTATATTCACTATTACAGTACTTATGTTTTTTTTCTAGTGGCTCTCATACATATACTACTAGGTTGTGGGATGTTATTTTTATCTTGTCCATCATTCAGACTATTATTATTATTATTACTTGAATTATTGTTGTAAGTCTTTACTTATAAATTTTTGGGTTTTATGCATTTTTATACCAAATTAGCCCATTATTTATAGCTTTGGGCTATGATTGGGCTTACCTACTGATCAAATAAAGTAGGTGCCATCATAACATGTAAAATGGGTCATGATAAATTTGTATTAGAGCGCTAGGTTCACCAGTATTATTAGTACAAGAATAAGTGTCTGGTAGAGTCCCACAGATCATAACAATGACATTTATTTCCTTATCTTTTGGAGGCTATAGGACATTCTTAGGAGTTTCTCACTTCTTTCACTTATATCATGCTAACAGTCTGAGTTAATTTCTAAAGATTCATTTGGTTTTACTCTTTTACAGATAGCTCAAACAAGTGTTATCGCTATACTAGACGAGAACCCTGAGTTTACAACTAAGGTCCTATCGCTGTTTGTGGATGTCCTAGAGATCGATGATAGCCTAGAGATACAACCCTAGATAAGAATTAAGATAGGGTGCCTTCACAAGACCCTATTTCTGTTCTTGAGTTAGAGATTCTTCCACCCTAGCCAACGGTAGGCTAGGGACTAACCCACTCTCTATCTAGACAACCCACGCTCCATCGGAGTTTATTTATTCTTTAGTAATTAGGGATGTATTAGTTCAACTATTGGGATAAGTTGGTGGTGCATAATATGATAGTGTATAGTTTGCAGATCATAGTGGTACTAATACCGGAGCACAACCTGTAGCTATAGCTCTTAGAGTTGAGGTCCCTTATTTTTTGACAGTTTCTTAGTTCGTAGTTCATCAACTGGTGTTTGCCAACCCTATAACTTCTGTTGAGGAGCAAAAGATGCTGGGTAGACATTAAAGATTGGCTCCACCAAGTTTTTTTGCTCATCGGGTGAGGGTGATTGTGAGTTTTTTATTACTTTTGAGAATAGGCTCTATAATTTATGCCTTGTTAAGAACCATGGTGTGGATTACATTAATTTTTAGTTAGACTTGGCAGCTCGACACTAGTGGAGAGGTAATCTTGATTCTAGGATAGTTGGATCTCCCAAATTGACATAGGCTTAGTTCTCTGAGGTCTTCTTAGGGAAGTATATTCCTTGAAGTCTTAGTGATTTATTGAGGGATCAATTCTCAATGTTGGATAAGGGCTCCATGACTATAGTGGATAATGAGGCCCGATTTTACGAGTTGGCTAGGAATGCCACATGTATTCTAACTATCGAACATTAGAGGGTTTGGTATTTTATTCGAATGTTGAAGCTCCCTCTCTACATGTCTACATAAAGTTTAGTTATAGTGGGTAGGACTTTTGCAGAGGTTTATAATCATGATTAGGTTATGGATGAGATACATGAAAACCCAAGGGGAAAGCGATAAGAGAATGCTATATCAGTGTAGTTCAATGGGAGCCATAGTGTCTCACAACTTAGAGGTAATAGGTTTTAGTGTAGGTACCCTCTATTTTAGTCATACCAGTATCAGGCCTTGCCTAGTAGGCCTATTCAGGCTACAATTTAGATCACCGATAGAGGTAAGTTTAGTTATAGAGATTATCTTGGCTGGAGTAGTGGTCAGTATCTGAGGGGTCTATCATCTGTTCATTTAAGTGATTGTTGTTATTATGGGTCATCTGTATATTCTAGATTAAGTGCAGCGCTTGGAAAATGTTATGGTTCTGGGGCCTTTGGCCATTTCTCAAGAGAGTTCTCTAGTCATGGAGCGATGATTTGTTCAACTTAGAGTCTTCCACTAATTAGAGAAGTTCCACCCCTATCCATAGGTGGTACACATGTTCATTGGGTTGTCTCTAGAGTGCTCGTAGAGGTTCTAGAAGGTAGAATAGGAGATCGGTTTGGAGCCCAGCTAAGTACCGAGCATGGTCTTTGTATGTCGTACCTTCTATACCTGAGGATGAATTTTCTGATGTTGTTATTATAGGTACCATTTTGGTGTGCCATCATCAAGCTTTTAATTTTATTTAATTTGGGTTCCACTTATTCTTATATTTCTTCTTATTATGCCCTGCGGTTAGAGTTATCTTTAGATCTTTTATCTGTGTTGTTATATGTATCTACTCCCAAAAGTGATTTTTAGTAGTGGATCAGGTTCATAGATCATGTGTTATGGCTTCTCGAGAGTTTAATACTCATGCTATTCTTATTATATTGGACAAGGTGGATTTTGATGAGATTCTGGGCATGGAAGGGTCATCCCACTATCATGCATTCTTGGATTGTTTTGGAAAGACCGTTACCTTAGCCATGCTTTATATACCCCTAATTTTAAGGCAGGGATCTATTATTTACAAGTCGATGGAGATTATTTCTTATATTTAGACTAGGAGAATTATTTCGAGGGGTTTTATGTCTTTCTCTCTTATATTCATAATGTTAGAATATAAAGTTTTTTTCTTGACTCTGTCCCTATAGTTCATGTTTTCCTGATGTTTTTCATATCAATCTACTTGGTCTTCCTCTTAAGTGTGATATTGAGTTTATTATTGATCTTAAGCAGGACATTTGATCTATTTCTATGGAACCTTACCATATGGCTCCTGCTAAGCTTAAAGAGTTAAATTCTAAGCTTTGAGATCTTTTAGATAAGGGTTTCATTAGACTGAGTGTGTCTCCTTGGGGTGCTCCTATATTTTTTGTGAAGAAAAATGATAGTTCCTTGCATATGTGTATTGACTATGGATAGCTTAATAAGGTGACAGTAAGGAATCAATATCCTATGCATTACATTGATGACTTATTTGACCAGCTTCATGGAGAAGAAGTTTTCTCTTAGATTGACTTGAGGTATGGTACCTTCTATTGAGGATTCACCTTAAGAATATCCCAAAGACAACTTTTAGGAATCATTATGGCCATTATAAGTTCCTCGTGGTGTCTTTCGGATTGACCAATGCCTCAGTAACATTTATGGATTTGATGAACTGGGTGTTCAAGCCCTATTTATATTCTTTGTAATTGTGTTCATCGATGATATCCTTGTTTTGAAGAGTAGAGATGAGGATCTACAATATTTAAGGATTGTGCTCCAGACTTTGAGAGATCATTGGCTTTTTTTCTAGATTCCCTAAGTGTGAGTTCTGGCTTGAGCTAGTGACATTCCTTGGACATATGGTATCTAAGGATGGGATTATTGTAGGCCTAATGAATATTGAGGATAGTCGTTATTGGTCCAATCCTACATCTCCGTCTGAGGTTCATAGTTCATTGGTTTGGCCGGTTACTATCGATGATTCATTGAGGCTTTTGCTACTATTATAACACCGATGATTAGATTTACTTGGAATGAGGTTCGTTTACAATAGTTTGAGGAATGTGAGTCGATCTTTAGGAAGCTCAAGGGATTTCTTATTTCAACTACTATACTGGCTCTTCCTGTTGAGAATGAGGGATTCATTGTATATTGTGATATTTTTGGTATTTTTTTGGGTTGTGTTCTAATGTAGCATGTTTGAGATATTAATTATGTGTTGAGGCAGCTATAGGTGCACGAGTGCAATTAACTGACTCATGATTTGGAGTTTGAGGCAATAGTTTTTGCTCTTAAGATTTGGAGGCATTATCTTTATGGCGTACATTGTGAGATTTTCATGGATCATCATTTTATTCAGCATCTTATGATCTAGAAATAGCTTAATTCTATGCAGTCTAGATAGATGGAGTTACTTAAGGATTATGAAATCTCTAGTCTGTATCTTCTGGGAAAGGTGAATATAGTAGCGAATGGCTTAAACCTGAAGGCAGTGAGTATGGGAAGCTTGGTTTTTATCTTAGTTTATTAAAGGTCATTGGCGCGGGATGTCTATTCCTTAGACAAATTGATAGTACGACTTGATATTCAACACCTATGCAGATTCTTGCTAGTGTTAAGATGAGGTCTACCATATTTGAGAAAATTTAGAGTCGTTAATTTGAGGATATGAGACTTTGAGTCATTCGTGATCAGGTGATGAGTGGTGAGTCTAAGATGGCTACCATAGATTTTGAGGGTATTCTAAGATTTGATGGCTGTATTTGTGTTTTGAGAATTGGAGAATAGATTTAGTTGATTTTGCATGAGGCTCACACTTCCATATATTCTATTCACCTAGGTATAGTTAAGATGTATAGAAATTTGAGGCAACATTATTCGTGGAGTGGTATGAAGAAAGATATGGCAGACTTTGTAGAAGGTTACCAATGTTGTCAATAGCTGAAGGTCGAGCATTAAAGATCTAGTGGCTTGATTTAGAGATTATCGATTCCCGTATGGAAGGGGAGAGGATCACTATGGACTTTTTTTGTGGTTTGCCTCATGATTCCCATAGTTTTGATGGTATTTGGTTCATTGTGGATAGGTAGACCAAATCATCACATTTCTTTGTCTTTCAGTGCCAAGAGGTTAGCCCATATATTTGTTTGGTAGATAGTCCATTGGAATGGTGTGCCTATATTTATCATCTCAGACCGAGGTTTGGTATTTACTTCTAGATTTTGGAGAAATTTTAAGGAGTTAGTTACTAAGGTGGATCTTTGTACAACCTTCTATCCTCACACGGACGGGAAGTTGGAACGGACTATTCAAGTCCTTAAAGATATACTCCGAGCCCGTGTTATGTATTTTGGAGGTCAGTGGGAGCAACACATAGCTTTGGCAGAGCTCACGTATAATAATAGCTAACATTTGAGTATTGGGATGGCAAACTTAGAGGCTTCGTATGGTAGGGAATGCCATTCTCCGATTGGGTGGTTTAAGGCCTTCGAGATTAGACCCGGTGGTACTGAATTGCTTTTGGAGTTGTTGGATCTAGTTAGGGTGATTGAGGATAGGTTGAGGGAAAGTCAACATAGGCAAAAGGTTTATGCAGATAATATACTTCATTCCTTGATAGTTGGGGTTGGAGACTGGGTATTTCTCTTAGTATTTTCCATGAAGGGTCTGGTAAGGTTCGGGAAGAAAATGAAGCTCATCCCCAGATATATTGGACCTTTTGAGATCCTTCACATAGTTAGTGAGATGGATTATGAGTTAACCTTACCCCTAGATTTTTCCTGTTGTCCATCTAGTTTTCCATGTGTCTCTGTTATGACAGTACATTCCTGATGAGTCTCATGTGCTTTGGTGGGACTCGGTTTAGTTGGATGAGTGGTTGTCTTTCATGGAGGAGACTGGTTCCTATTAGCTATTAATGCCAGACGTTTGGGATCTAGAGAGATTCCAGTTATTAAGGTCCAGTGGAGACACCACCCAGTAGAGGAGGATACATAGGAGATCAAGAGAGAGATGGATCTCAGTATCCTCACCTATTCAAAGCTTCAGGTACATCCTAATCCTTTACTTTCGCAGATGAAAGTTATTTTAGTAGTGGATATTGTAATGACCCTTCCAGTCATTTTCTTCATTTTTGCTGATTTCTATTATTTAGGGCTTTCCTATAGCTTTCCCAAGTCATTTTACTTGTCGATGAACACTCAAACTTCACGTCCTTATGAGGATAAAGCAATCGCTCTCAAAATATAGCAACCCAACTAGGTTGGGGTCAAAACCACAGGGAATATGTGGAAGGATCTCTCAAATTTGCTAAAATAATAAGGCAATACAAAAAGTAAATGGAGGGAATTTTCTCTGAATAGTAAGACGTAAGAAAAATTGAATGCTTTTGTGTAAACAATTATAAACGAACACTAGGACTGTGTTCGCACTGGCTTTCTAACTTCGTAGGTTTATCGTGCTCCATTGAACCATCCTAATATCTTGCATGCAAAACCTGATAAGTTATGTATCACTAACCGTCTTGTGAACGCCTTAGTGAATTTCACTTTTTACCTTTTGAGACTCAAGAGTGTCACTTTACTAACCCTTATCTTGGATCCCAGATTAACTATTACTTTTTGAGTCTCTAGTTTTTTAGATTAAGAAAATTGGCTTAAAAGACGAAGATAATTAGCTTATATCGACAACTAACTCCATATTACTGTTGTTATCTTCTTTTCCTACTCCCTACCTCTCTTGTGAACAAAGTAATCAATATAGGCGGGTTCTTAATGTTTGCAACCGTAAAGAATTCTATTAACCTGAAGATGATCACAATACATGCAAGAATATTGGTTGAGAACAATGTTGAATTTCCCTTACTTTGTTATCTAGCTAGGGTTCCCATAACCTAAGGTAAGGGATTTATCCTCTCATCGTTGTAAAAAAATTAATGGAATTCATAATTAAAAGCATTACATCAATGTCACAATAAGTTACGATGAAAACCTAAAGTCTCAAATTGAATAATCAACAAAAATCCAAGAACACAATCAAAAGATCAAAATCAAAATTCGAATCAAAATTTATGTTTGCTTATGAAAAGGGTGTGTCCACTAACTAAAAAACGTCAAAAGGCGTTTAGAGAATACATAAAAACCCTAGGAAACCAATCCAAAATAAAAGAGAAAAACTGGAGCTTGTGGCCAACTACGGAGCCACTTACATGTCGCAGGTGGCACCTACTATAAGTAGGTGGTCCCACATAGGTGCCAGTGTCCAACTTCTTCATAGTCTTCTCAAGAATTCATGAATTCTGACACCTATAGGGTGTAGGTACTACATACGACCCATAGGTAGTCCTACATAAGTGACAGTCATAAATCTTTAACTTCTAGATCTATGGACTTCAACTTTCTGGCACATGTTCTGAAGCCTACCCCACGTAGGTAGTACCTACGTGGCATATAGGGGTGACAAACTGGCAGATTGGATTGGATTTGGACGGGTAAAATATGGATAAAACAAAAATAGTTTGGATTGCAATCCGCCCATATAAATATGGGTAAATATGGATTGGGTAAAACTGGTTTCAACCCACTTTAACTCCTAAGTCAAAAGCTTAAAACTTCTATATCATATCAACTTGACTTTTTTTTTGTCTCTCTTATATATATAGCCTCTAGTTTTTTTTGTTTTTTCATTTTTTTGTCATTTTTTCTCTGTCTTCTCTCTCCACTCTCTGCCCTTTGTTTTTTTTATTTTTTTTATTTTTCATTTTCCTTTGTAGTCTTTTTTTTTTGTTTTTACTTCTTTCTCATTTTTTTTCTTTTTTGGTTGTATTTTATGTTTTATATTTATTTTTTTATTTTCGAAGAACATGGTTAAGTCGAGTACAAATTATGAATGATGACTAAAATATCGTAACCACTCAGTATATTTATTTTCACCATCATATTTTTTCTTTTTCCTTTTTCCCTTTTTCATTATTTTTTATTTTTTATTTTTTAGTATTTTTTTCTTCAATTCTTTCTTTACGTTCTTTTCTCTAACTTTTACCTCTCTTTCTACTTTTTTTTTTCTATTTTTGGTTTCCTTTTTTTTTTTATATGATAATGAAAATACCATAAGCGCATATTGATTTATATTTGCCCAACATTTATAATTTGAGGGCTATGTGGATCATCTTCCATATATATTTTAGTCTCAAGAAAATACAATTAATTTATATATTTTTTTTGTTTTTTCATCCGGTGTCCGGTGCCTGAATTAGTGCCTCGACTATTCCGGATCAGGCGTTGCGGGCCCATTAAGGTGACAGCGCTCCCAACAGAGTTTTCTCCAAAACCAGGGTTATACCCTCGACCTCTGGTTAAGGGTGGAGCAGCCCCATCCACTGCACCGCACCCCATGTTGATTTTAATTCATATACTTATTTGTATATAAATACAAATGATAAATTACACATATTGACAACTAAACTATTCAAATAAAAATAATAAATTTATTTAAAATCTATAGTATGATACAAATAAATTTAAAGTAAAAAAATATAAAATGCAATGACAAAAAAAGGATGAGGAAAAAAATATAAAAAAATAAGAAAAATGACGAACCAAGAATGAAAAAGGGGGAAACGGAAATAAACAAAAAATGGATGCAAAGAAATAAAATTGAAAAATAAAAAAATGATGAAAAAGAAGAAAGAAAAAAAGTGTAAGAAACGAGTAAAAAATAAGTGGAAAAAATGAAAAAGAAAAAAAGTAAATTAAAGGAAAAAAGAAATAAAAAAATAGTAAATTAAAGGAAAAAAGAAAGAAAAAACAAAAAAAAAAGAAAGAAAAAACAAAAAAAGAAAAGAAAAAAAAAAGAGAAATAAAAGATAGAAAATAATAATAATAAAGGAGTGAGACTATGGATTATATTTAATTGATAAGAGATGTTATGAATTATATAGGCTAAATGGGATAATTAGAAGATTATATTTATTAACTCATGTAGGTCTCATCCGAATACGAATGATGAAATGAGAATGAGAAAGGGGAAAGCGAAAAAAAAAGAATACAAAGAAAAAAGAAATAAAAATAAAAAAATAAAAAAATAGATGAAAAACTGAGAAAGAAAAAAATAAATTATAAGGAATGAGTAAAAAAATAAAAAAATGAAAAAGAAAAAAAGTAAATTAAAGGAAAAAAGAAAGAAAAAAAGAAGAAGAAAAGAAACTAGAAAAGAAAAAAAACTGAAACTTTAAGTATAAGTGGGTGATCTCTGTGTTTAAATGGGTACCCATATTTTACCCATTTTGTCCATATTTGTATGAGCTTTTAAAATGAGTTGAAGTCCATATTTACCCATTTGAAATATAAGTGATCCAATTCACTAAATATGGGTTAAATGGATTCTTTTTACAAATATGAGCTGAAATTGCCACCCCTAGTGGCATAGGTACTCATGTAGGTGGTTTAAAAACTTTAGTTTTCATTTATTTTCTTTAGTTTATCTCCTAGAACCTGGTTTCCTACAAATACAACACAAAACACATCATATCTAACAAAACGTCAAAGGTCACAACATATTTTCTTAGTTTAGAGCATCGAAAGTTCTATGAAACCATAACACATCAACACCCTCAACTTATAATGTTTGTATGTCCTTAGGAAACACAATGATAAGTTTCAAGTTAACATTCATTTTCATATAACTTCTTGCACATTATGGTGAGTTAATTGAATATATAAGGCTAATTCTTTATAAAATGCACTAATTTTGAGTGTTTGTGATCTCACAGGGAAATCCAATGAGAAAGGAGCAAAGGAAAAGTTAGAAAAGAGGTAAAATGATTTAAAATGGCCAACTCCTGAAGACATGCCCTAGGATACGACCCTCAAGTACGACAATCACACTCTGAGGGTCGCAATCGCAATGGACCAAGAGAGCAGACATGCTGCGATTGCCAGCCAAGGCCTAGCGATCGAGGGGTCACTACCGTGATAGAGAAATATGATCGCAGTGTCACAACCGCAATAGAATAGCATGATTACGACTGGTCGGGATTTTTCAGAGACAAATTTGTAAATTCTCAAGGATCTTTCCCAAAAGATAAAAGGCTTAACCCTTCACAATTCCAACATCTAATTTCAAGTTCTTGAGAACTATGAATAATATTTTGAGTGATAAACAACTTGGACTACATTTCCAAGAGATTTTTTAGCTATTTATTTTGATTTGAAGCTTGGGGATTATTATTATTTTACTTTTCATGGATTAATTAAATGATAATTTGGGTTTATCTCCTTTCTTATTTCTATGAGTAGCTAAGCTTATTTCTTGGGGTTATGCATGGTTAATTGGTGATTAATTTATAGGTGTTGTTTGTTTGTCTATTTAATTAGTTGTTTGTGATGGGTTTTACTTTAGTTCAATGTTTAATTGAGAATTAGGGGTTGCTAACCCCAATTACCCTTCAACCCATATAATCTTTTAAAGAGCGGATATGAGTAAGGGATAATTGAACCAATATCAACCTTGAAAGAGGGGATATCCAAGTTTGATTGAGAATTGGGAGTTGCTGACCCTAATTATGCTTAAACAAATATCATCGTTGAAAGAAGAGATATGGATGAGGAATCCTTGAACCCCTATAGGTGAGGAAAAATTGTGAATAATAACTTGAGTTAGCTCATTTAATAGCATCATCTTAGAAATAAGGATGTTAATTGAGGTAGTGGATTGGTAAAGTTGATACACTTGTGAGGTATTCGAAAGAACCCACATGTGAGATTTTTGGTGTTTTATTGAAAGATTAACACAAATACCCCATCTCTAGCCTACCCAAAACCCTTAACTAAACATGGATGAATGATTGAACACACATACATAACTCCCAATTAGGATTGCATAACCCTAAGGTTTCTTTGTATTTGGTTACACTCTTTGATACTCTACTCTCATAATAGTGTTAAACATTGTTTTTACGAAACTTACTAAAACTAAACCCCCCATTTATTTTTAATTGTCATTTAGTGTTACACTATGGTTTAATGTCTTGTTAACTTCCAATATACATAGGCTTTTAAATCTAAGTTTGCACTCCTTGTGGATTCAACCCCAACTCTAGTAGGGTAACTATATTTTCAACATTTGCCTTACATCTAAATTCGAATGTAAGTTTTAGTGTTATCACACAACATAACTAAACAACACAACAACGCTTAACCAGGAGAAAACTAAGACATCTATGGCAGTCAATCATCAACTTTAAGCTCAAAACATTACCTGCTCCAATTTTTACACTTAAAACCAACTGTATGTATCTATGAAGCACAACAACGTGACACAAGGAAATCAAGATATGGCCTTACATTATCAACAAATAACCATGTAAATGTACAAGTTACACTATCCAAACAAGTACAGAACTAGAAACACAACCCATGTACCCTCACATTATTGAAGTCCCAATCGCTCAATTGAATCATGCATGTCAATGAAGGGACACATCAAGAGACATTCACACTCACAAAGAAGTTCCAATAATGTGCGTAGAATACCATAGGCTTGCCCTTATTATCTTTACCTTACTTTCAAATTGTTAGGTTAGGATCACTATAGAACTTTACTCTGCTTGTAATGTAATCTTAGGGGCCTGTATGGTACGTATGGAAATTTAGTGACTAAGCTTTCTTGGCACTACACTTACGCTAGGGGTCCACTTAACCACCAACTTTCTTTTATTCCACCTGTATTTTTCCCCTTTTTATTATTTTAAGGCATATTCAGGTTGGGTGTTATTTTCTTTTATTTTTTCTTATTTTCAATTTTTCTTTTCTTTTTTCCTTTTCAGATTTTTTCTACCACCCCCAACCCTAAATTCTTTTCCTCTTATTTTCCCTCCTTTATAACTACTACACATTACACACCCCTATGATAGCTATCCTAAACTTAGGCGATTTGCCTGAGTTGAGGTGCACAATGTCCATGGAGGACTAGGTCCCACACAGGTTCATTGTAACAAAAATGGGAAGGTGAAAGGTGAAAGAAGAAAAATAGTCTAAACAGGCTCAAAATAGGGATCAAGGGAGATTATTCACATTTAGAAGGTCTTTTAGACTAAAAGTGGACTAATTTCACAAATGACCTATGATCCTTTCCTAATCGACTATACTACAACATAGGCAAGACTAATCGTACAAGTTCCAAATTCTATACACAAAGTGAACTAAGTAAGCATCTCACACATACATGACACAGGGTTTCATCACATGCTACTACCTATTCAGTTCATGCAATTGTCAGCTATGATTATTATGTCCCTAATTCTAATGGCATAACAAGATTCACAATGGTTGCACATATATACATATCACACAGTTCAAAAATAAATTTATTGAAGGGGTGTTATTTTTCTCAAAAAAAATATAAGCACTATCAACATATATAATATCAACTATCTTAGATACTTATTTTTGTCCTAATTAATTAGGAAAAACATAATCCAAAACAAAATACGATAAATCCTAAACATACCGGCTATACTAGGAATAAGACTCCAAGGAAAAAAGGCACGACAATACAAACCCCAAAAGGACATCAAGACCCACAAGTAGTCCCACCCTCTTCAAATAAACATGAATTATCCCCAATACATTAGGCCGCTACAAAGCTAGAGAGTCGAAAACATACCTGTGGCACCTTAGGTGAGCAGATCTTTTATCAATAATACAAATACGAATGAATGTAGAAATAATAAAATACCCTAGGTTTCCTCCCAAGAAGTGCCTGATTTAAAGTTACGGCTTGACATGGCTATGTTGGTTACTCAAACTTCACCAACAAGCCCATGGGTACCTTGATTACTTAGACTTCATAGACCAAGAGCTGTCCTTCAATTTTCTCTTTCCACTTTGAACTTATGAATTTCACCTTAATTATTTTTTTGATTTCCTACTAAGCTTCTAGGGCGGTGGCGTAAAAATAAAAGAACCAAGAAATAGATGTGGAATGCTACAATTCTTGGCCCTTAAGTGAGTGATTTAATTTTCTCATTTTGACACAACAAATTCAAGAATATAGACATATTTTTCCTTCCATTTACACTCTTCTATAAACTCGGATGGCTTGATTAATATCTTACTATCTAATTATAATATGAAAAAATTATTTGAATGAGGTCCCGTACGTCGCAAATCACAAATTGCCTTCTTATTTACATCCTCACATAACTCTAGTGTACTTTTTGAATAGTGACAACATCTATAAAAGCAGGATCAAGTGTTGAATCCTCTAATTTTAGCTTCTCAATTTGACTTATAAGAATTTTATTAGCCTAACACAACTTAAAACTAAATTTTTGGGCATTACACATATCAACCATTTCATTCAATTCTGCTTTTAATTTGTGAATATCCAAAACAAACCTATCAAACTTTTGACGGAACTCCTCTTTTTATTTTGCCAGAAGTGTCAATGTGTCTAGCATTCTCTCATTAAGCTCCCATAACATATATATCACGCTTCTGCAATAATGCACTATATCAAAAGGATAAGGATGAATAAATAAGGAGTCATCATCACTCCCAACTTCCTCTTGTAAATATGTCATAACTAGAAGAGTAGCAAAATATAAGAAAAAACATGAAAACTTCAACAACTTCGATCAACCAATCCATAATCGTATTCCCTGATAATGGTGCTAAAATTTTGATGCACACTAAAAGTACACCTTCTTATGAGGATAAAGTGGTTATTGCCAAAATATAGTAACCCAAATAGGTTGGGCTCAAACCCACAGGGAGTACGTGGAAGTGTCTCTCAAATATGCTGAAATCATCGGGTAGTACAAAAACTAAATAGTGGATTTTGCTTTGAATAGTAAGATAAAAAAAACTAGAATGTGTCGGGTTGTAAACAATTAGAAACAAACACTAGAATTTTATTCCCCCTGGCGTTCTAAATACGTAGATTTATCATGCTCCATTGAACCCTTCCAATATCTTGCATGAAGAATCTAATAAGTTACGTATCACTAACTATCTTGTGAACACTTTAATGAATTTTATTCTTTACCTTTTGAATCTTAGAGTGTCGCCTTACTGACCCTTATCCTAGATCCCAGATTAACTATTACCTTTTGAGTCTCTTGTTAATTAGATGAAGATAATTAGGATAAGTAGATGAATATGATTAGCTTATATCGATAATTAACTTTAAATTACTGTTGTGATGTTCTTTTACTACTCCATGCCTTTATTATGAATAAATAAGTGAATATAGGTGGGTTCTTAACATTTGCAACTGCTAAGAAATCTATTAACCTTAAGATGATCATAATATATGAAAGAATATTGGTTGAGAAAAACGTACACTTCCCCTACTTTGTAATCCAACCAGGGTTACCACAACCCTAGCTAAGGTATTTAGACAATTATCATTGTGAAACAATCAATGGAATTCATAATTGAAAGCATTAAATCAATCTCACAATAAGTTATAACAAAAATCCAAAGTCTCAAATTGAATAATCAACAAAAATCTAAGAACACAATATCAATATCATAATCAAATCTCAAAATCAAAATATATGTTTGTGAATGATAAGGGTGTGTACACTAACTAAAAATCATCAAAAGGGTATTTATAGAACACATGGAAACCCTAGGAAACCAATCTAAAAGAAAAGAGAAAAAGTAGAGTCGATGGCCTCCTATGGATCCATTTACGAGCTGCAGGTGGAACCTATGATTTGTAGGTGGTCCCATATAGGTTCCAGTGCCAACTTATACAAAATCTTCTCAGGAATTCATGGATTATGACACCTACAGGGTGTAGGCACTGCCTATGTCTAACAGGTAGTCCCACGTAGGTGATAGCCATAAATCTTCAGCTTTTAGCTCTCTGGACTTCAACTTTCTGAGACATATTTTGACACCTACCCTACATATGTAGTATCAAGGGGAATAGGTACATACATAGGTGGTCCAAATTCTTTAATTTTTACTTTTTTTCTCCTGATTAGCTCCCAGAACCTGGTTTCGTGCAAAACACATTATATCTTACAAAACAGCCTGAGTAACAACATATTTTTGTAATTTTAAGCATTAAAAGTGATATGAAACCACATCACATCACTTGATGGAGCTGGCAATTTAGTTGCTAGGTAGTTTATTTGGCTTTTATAGCCAGTTCCCTGTTTTGAGGTCTTCATTGATTAGAATTGGCTAGTGGGTAAAAAAAATTCAATCAAACGATCTCGTATGCCAATTCTTAAAGTTCCAACATCTCTGGAACATCGAGTTTAGGATAGATAGACCTTTGGTTCAGGTACCAAGGCTTTCAAACTCATTTCGAGCTATTGGTTGGAACTTAAGAATGTGGCACTTAGGTGTAGGACCAACTTTTCATTGAAATGACCTTTAATGGAAATTTTAATTGTGCCATTGAGTATGGAATGTAGAATTTTATAGGGTAGCATAGTTAATTTGTGTATATGAGATTCTGAAAAAATTTTGAGGGGTTGGTAGAGACTCAAGAAAATTCCAACTCTCTAGCTGGTGCATAAAACTGGTGCACCCGCTTAAGCACCCTTTTGGGTCGCAAAAGTGAAGGGCCACTAAAGAATCCAGTCGGTCACTCAAATGGCTTGGCTTGCCCAACTGAGGGCAGCTAATATGGATCCCTCACTGCTTAAGAAGAAAGATGACCTCTTAAGCAAAGGGCATGCAAAAAGTGGGTATCGCTAAAGCGGAACTTGGCCACGAAAGTGGTGACCGCTTAAGCGGCACCCAAGTTGACTTAAATGCCCTTTAGCCTAATTTTTCTTCAATTTTTCACATAAATTCAAGAGTTAAGAAACCCACGAATGTCTGAGAGCTTGGTAGAATCATTGATATGGGAGTTTGGGGTGGTCATAAGCTTGAATTAATCATATCTTCTCTAAATTCGTAGTAAGATTTCATCAATTACATGGTTAATTTCTAATAATTTCTCCAAAATTCCTTAAATATTAGGGGTTAGATTGTAGAACTATTTGATCTTGGAATTTAACCATTATTGAGGGTTAATATTCCTTAAGCATAGAGAGATGTGTTGTCTATTTCAAAAGTTTTATTCCACAAACAGGCCCCATATGTGATTTTGACATAATTTTGGACTCGAAGAATGAAAATGAAATATGGTTACCATTGTTGTCGCATTGATGGGTAGATTATAATTTTTATAGCATGCCATCGTGCGAAATTTCTTAGAAAGGGGAATCAATGAACTAGGGGATTTCTTTAGGATTTTAATCGGCGTCCAAGTAGGATAGGTTTACCTTTCTCAAATATTAAGTTAACTCATCGTATATTTATGATATTATGCTAAATATGGATGGGGAATTAGACCTTGGAGATATGATTAGTATTATTTGAAATAAATTCATAGTATATTTATGATATTATTCTAGATATAGGTTGGAAATTAGGTCTTGGAGATATAATTAGTCTTATTTAGAATATTTATCCTATTAAGGAACCGTAAATAAGGATTAATTGGCTTAACTATTCATGTTTTAGATAAAATTTCTATCTCAGGGCTAATTGTGGCTTATTTGACATAGAATAACTCTAAGACACTAGTTCGTAAGCTTAATTGTAACCCAAATTAATCCATTGCTTATAGCTTTGGGTTATGATTAGGCTTACCTACTAGTAGAATAAAGTAGGCGTCATCATGACTTGTAAATTAGATTGTGACATTTTGTTAAATGAAAATGCTTATTATAATAATGTCACAATCCAAAATAGGATCATGATCGGTTGTAACACACTCAAATTTTGAGTATTTTATTTTTGGCCCTCACATGTTCAAAACATTAATTTTTGACTTAAATTGTGTTTATGCATGTGAATGAGGTGTCCCGGGAGAGTTTCAAAATTTTTGGGCGGGGTGATTTTAGACCTTGGAGGTAGTGAGCCTCCGTGATATCCCAGCATCACAGAGGATAATTCCTGTGACACAAAGGATAATTTTTGTGTTAGGGTTCGTGGCATAGAGGTTATCCTCTGTGATAAGGTTTGTACCACACCCCTATGTAAAATCAGTGAAGTTTTGTTTTATTTAAATGGGATAAGGGGTATTGAAGTTCTTTCACTTATGCACGACCCTTAAGAATTATCTAGCTTATGCCCTTTAGTTTTAAGAGATTAATTTCCCCAATTACACTCTAAAACTCAAAACCCCAAGAAAGCATAAGGATTTCATCATATATTCATTGTCTAGGTCCCAAAAGATGAATTATTTTTCAATTCTCGTGTATCTAAGGTATGTTAATCTTACCACACTATTATTTTATCAAAATTATATATTTATAATTGTATCTATGTGATTAAATTATGATTTATGAATATGATTTTGGGGTTTTGGAATGAATGCATCTTGAATTGATTTCCTATGGTTTTAATACAATTGTTCATGCTTTATTTTCATATTTTTAACTAATGGGGTGCTTGGGTGTGGGAATTGGAATGGGGGTCGAGGTATTCTCCCAATTTGATGATTTTAGAGTTGAAATTGGTTTGGAAATTTTGTTCCCTCAACCTATTAGTGTAATTGGTCTTGAAATATGATTTATCAATTTGTTTGAGTTTTCCATCTATACTATTGCATTGCATAAATGGTTAAAAGATTAAACATTAATTTTGAAGGCCTTGTTGGTTGTGTTTTGACTGAAACAGAAACCTCGGGGGTCGAGGCATTCCTTCAAGTTGATTTGATAAACTAAAGGAGGTTGAGGCATTCTTTTAACTTGATTAAATCAACTAAAGGGGATCTAGGCATTCCCCCAAGTTAAAGGAATTGGATGGCATAATTATAAGCTTGCAAACATATAGTATGCTGATACTTGTGGTGTGCCTTAATGTATAATTTCATGGTTAATGAACGGGTTGTGTGAAACTTGTTTTAAATTGTGCTTAATGGGGGTTATTTAGCTAAACCATGAAGGTGTGGGTCTGGGATGACTTTTACTAGAAACTAATGTTTGGCGACATGAGGTTTGGTCTTGATGACCGGTGTGCATGGTTCACACGATTGATATATTTATATCTTGGATTGATGGAGGGTTGGGGCATTCCCTGGTCTTCCTTGAAACCTATGGTTTGTACGTCTAACACATGCTGGGGACCTTTTAGCAGGGAGAGCTCAACCCATATAGCTCGTGGGTGCCTGTTATGACGGTTGAACAACATAGTCTAGGATAAAGCTTTACTTCTTACTAAACCTTATTCCCTTTTCACACATGACATACTTCTCTCTCTCTCTCTATATATATAAGATTATGTGCATTGGATTTGAATATTTTGAAACATTGATCATTGTATTATTTTATCCCTGTTCCCTGAGTTACATGCTGGTGCTTTTCCCACTGACTGTCTTTGGATGCTATATCTCCACGCGATGCAGGAATAAAAAATACTTCTACTTTTTATGTGCAATGACTAGGTGATTGTGGGATAGTTCGTGAGTCGGATTAAAGTGGTGAGATTTCATACTTTGAAATACCTTATATCATAATTCAATTTCCTTATATCATATACTTTCCCTTGGTTTAGTTTTGGCTATTGTCGGGGGCATGTCTTGACTTATATTGATTTTTATTCTATTTAGAGGTTTTGTGGATTACTATGGACTTCAAAATTTTGTTGAATTCTTAGACTTATTTTTAGTCATTCTTATCTACCTAGTTTTATGTTTGGACTTGTATTACTATATTATATTATGTTAAGGTTGACTAGGTAAAGGGGGTGGTCTCCGGTCCTCGGTAGACTTGAGATACCCATCACAGTCAGGTCCTAGTTTGGGTTGTGAAAAAGTTGATATCGGAGCCTCGGTTCATGGTCAGTAGGGTATCCATAAAGTCATGTTAAGTATAGTATCTTTAATAGGTGTGTAGCATGCCACACTTATAAGAAGGAGGTTATGAGGCATTTAGGAATGTTTCCCTTTCTTGTGATCTACTTCAAGCTGTAGAGTATAAGGTGTTGAAGTTTCCTCTAATTCTTCTTTTCTCACTTTTTAGATCATTTCTCCCAGATGATCTAAAGCACATAGAGACTTATTTGTCCTGCCTGAGGATAACGTGGGAAAATCTCATCCAACTTATAAGGTAAAGACCCAATTAAGGGTTGTTGCTTTTGATTACCTCCATGGAGTCCTATCGATCCTTTTCCAGATGGTGGCACTCGCACTTAGTCACCTCAAGAAGATATTACTAATACCGAGTTTTTCTAATCCATTCATATATTAACCCAGCTTGTAAAATCTTAGTCACGTTAGACATGTCTTGCTGGTATTATGGGGAGTTCATCAGAGACTACTAAATTTGGTAAGTTTATGAGGTTGATCCCTCCAACTTTCACTAGTACTAAGGTTGAGGTGGATCCTCAAGGTTTTATAGATGAGATGGGGAAGATCTTTTAAGTTATGCATGCTAATGATGTAGAGGGTATGGAATTCTTTACTTATCAATTAAAGGATGTAGTGTATCAATGGTATGACGAGTGGGATCATTCCAGGGATAAAAATGAGGAGGTGGCAATATGGGATGACTTTTCTAATACCTTTATGGGTTTCTTCTTTCCTCGGGAGTTAAGGTAGAAAAAGCTGAGGATTTTGTGAATTTGAAGCAAGGAAAAATGATTATGAAAGAGTATGCCTTGATGTTTCATAAGTTGTCTCATTATGTTCCACAATTAGTGTCTAACAAGAGGGCTAGAATTAGAAAGTTTGTTTTTGGGTTGTCCCATTATTTTATTTTGGAGAGAATGCCCTCCATATTTAAATAAGATATTGAAATCTCTAGACTTGTGGTGTATATGCAGCAAGTTGAAAGGGAAAAGAAGTAGAAAATAGATATGACAGAGATGTAGAGTAGGAAGTTTTGGTATACATACCAGAGTAGAGGTCAGCAGCAGGGTTGTAAAGATGGCATAAAATGGTCTAAGAAGAACTGGGCAATTCAGGTTCTTATTCGATGGCCAGTGCTCTTTATCCTAAGCCATCCCATGTTTGACACTTTCAGAGTAATAGTAGGTTTAAGGCACAAGGTGACCAATCTTAAGCTAATGGGGACCAGTTAGCTCCAACATAAATCTTAGACTAGTGGGGACTAGTCAGCTCCATTACAACTTCCTTGTAGATTTTATGGAAAGTTACACCACAAATTTTGTTATGAGGGGAGGAATAAATGTTTCAGGTATGGGAAACTTGTCCATATTTAGAAGAACTTTCCTTCAGGTAATATTTCAATAGGTTCTAATAAGGTCCCCATTGTTGCTTCTTCAGCTCCTACACCAAAGAGTGATACTTCTGGCTCTAATACTGATCGGAATTATCTGTATTCTCTTCCCACCTATCCAAATTTAGAGGCATATCCTGATGTTTTTACTGGTATGAAAAAACTCTTATCTTGAGATGTATATTATCTGCTTGATCTGGGGTCTACTCTTTCTTATGTGACCCCATTTATGGAAGTGCATTTTGGTTTTGGTCCCGAGTGTATTTCAGACGTCTTTTCTATTTCTAGCCTGATGGGTGACTTGGTGGTTTCTAGAAGGGTCTATAGGGGTTGTGTGGTATCTATTGGTGGTAGGAAGATATTGGTGGATTTGATTGAATTATACATATTAGAATTTGATATCATCTTAGGGATGGATTTGTTGCATTCGTGCTATGCCTCTTTTGATTGTCAGACCCATAAGGTTATTTTCAAATTTCCTAATGAGCCAATTATTTAGTGGGAAGGGAGTTCTCTAGTGCCTAAGAAAAGGTTCATATCATATCTTAAAGATCAAAAATCTATTTCCAAGGGGTGTATTTATCATTTGGTCTGGGTTAAAAATTATAACTCGGAGGGTCCTTCTTTATGATTCGTTACCGTGGTTAGTGAATTTGGTAAGGTTATCCTTGATGATATTTTGGGCATCCCTCTTGATAGGGAAACAGAGATTGGGATCGATCTTTTTTTAGAAACTCTTTTTATCTCTATCCCTACTTATAAAATGGCTTCACATGAGTTTAAGAAACTTAAAGAGCAGTTGAAAGATCTTCTTGACAATGGTTTTGTCCACCAGAGTGTGTCACCGTAGGGTGCTCCCCTACTTTTTTAGCTTAAGATGGATGGCTCTCTTTGGATGTGTACTGATTAGCGATAGTTGAATAAGGCGGCGATAAAGAATAAGTACCCTCTTCCTAGGATCGATGATCTATTTGACCAAATTTACGGTGCTTACTGTTGCTCTAAGATTGACCTTTGAATGTATTATCATCAGTTAAAGAGTATGGAAGAGGATATCCTTAAGACTTCTATCCATATCGATATGGACATTTTGAGTTCCTGGTCATGTCTTTTGGGTTGACCAATGCCTCAACGTCATTTATGGATTTCATGAATCGGGTATTATGTCAATTTTTGGACTCATTTGTGATTGTATTTATAGATGATATTTCTATATATTCAAAGAGTGAGGTGGATCATGCCAATCACCTTTGTATTATGTTGCAGATCCTAAAAGATCAATGTTTGTATGTAACTTTTTTTGAAGTGTGAATTTTGGTTGAATGTTGTTACTTTTCTGGGTCACATCATTTCTAGTGAAAGAATCATGGTGGATCCATCGAAAGTTGCAGTGGTTAAGATATCGCCTAGACCCATGACTCCAACTGATATTCCGAGATTCTTAGGTTTAGCTGGTTATTAAAGGAGGTTTTTGGAGAGCTTCTCATCAATTGCCACACCTTTGACTAAGTTGACTAAGAAAAGGGTGAAATTCCTGTGGTCCAATGCTTGCGAGGGAAGTTTTAAGAAGCTGAAAGATAAATTAACTTTTGCAACAATTTTGACCCTACCCGAGGGTACTGATGGCTTCATGGTTTATTTGATGCATCTCGTGTGTGACTTGGTTATGTATTAATGCATCATGACAATGTGGTAGCATATGCTTCTAGGCATTTAAAAGTTTAGGAGAGAAATTATCTAACTCATGATTTGGAGTTGTTGGTTATGGTGTTCACATTGAAGATTTAGTGACACTATATTTGTGGGATTCATGCTGACATTTTTTCAGATCATAAGAGCCTACAATATGTATTCACCTATAAAGAGTTCAATCTCAGGCAAAAGAGATGGCTTGAGTTGCTCAAGGACTATGACATGAGTCTCTACTATCACCTAGGTAAGGCTAATGTGGTTGTTGATGCTCTTAGTAGGTTAACTATGTGGATCTTATCCTATATGGGTGAGGAGAAACGGGACTTGGGTAAGGATATTCACTATTTGGTTAATCTTGGAGTTCATCTCTTATATTTCGATTATGGTGGTGTATTAATGAAAAAGGTGGTGAGGTCATCTCTAACATTGAGGTGAAGGAGAAACAAGTATTGGATCCTATCTAGATGCAAATCAAGGATGATGTGGGTAAGTAAAAGGTGATTGCATTTGAGATTAATGGTGATGGTATCTTAAGGTACCGAAGGAGGTTGTGTGTTCCCGATGTGGATAGGCTGCAAGGTAAAATTTTGATATAAGCTCATGAGTTGCATTATTCGGTTCATCCTGGTTTGACTAATATGTATCATGACCTTAAGGAGATTTATTGGTGGAATAATATGAAGAGGGATATGGATAATTTTGTTGCTAAGTTCATGGTGTGTCAATAAGTTAAGGTGGAGCACTTGAGGCACGGTGGATTGTCTCAAGAGATTAAGTTGCTTGTATAGAAGTGAGAAGTGATTAATATGTATTTTATTACCGGTATTCTGCTGTCTTGTATCAAGTTTGACTACTTTTGGGTCATCATGGATAGGATGACTAAGTCTGCTCACTTGTTGCTAGTGAGGACTAATTTCTCTATTGCGGATTATGAAAAGTTGTTCATTCAGGAAATCATGTAATTGCATTGTTCTCCAGTTTCTATAATTTTAGATAGAGGTATGCAGTTCTCATCTCACATTTGGCATTCTTTCTACAGAGGTTAAGGGACTAAGGTGAACCTTAGCACAATTTTTCATACTTTGATGGATGGACAAGCGGAGAAGACGATTCAAACTAAAGATATGCTGAGGTTTTGCGTGATTGAATTTAGTGGTGGTTGGGTCAACCATTTGCGTCTCATCGAATTCTCTTATAACAAAAACTATCACTCTTGTATCGGCATGGTTCTGTTTGAGGCCTTATATGGTAGGAGGTGTAGATCTCTCATTGGGTGGTTTGAAGTTGGTGTGGCTAAATTGTTTGGCCCAGACTTGGTTTATCAAGCTATGGAGAAACTGTGATTCAGGATATACTTAAGACAACCCTAAACATCAAAAGCCCTATACGAACATCAAGCGAAGAGAGTTGGAATTCGATGTTGGAATCAGGTGTTTTTGAAGGTATCTCCCATGAAGGAAGTAATTCAATTTGGAAAAAGTGTAAGCTCAGTCCCTGATCTATTGGCCCCTATTTGATTATGAAGAGAGTGGGGAATGTTGCCTATGAGCTAGAATTGCCTGCAAGTTTGGGTTCTATTTACCTTATGTTTTATGTGTCTATGTTGAAGAAGTACGTGGGTGATCCATCCTTGGTCATTCCTTTGGAAAGTGTGGGTATTTCAGACACCTTGTCTTATGGGGAAGTCTCGATTGAGATATTGGATGGGAAAGTCAAACGTTTGAGGACTAAGGATGTGGCTTCCATGAAGGATCGATGGAGAAACCAAAAGATTGAGGAAGCTACTTGGGAAGCCAAAGAGGATATCAAGTCCAAGTATCCATTTTTGTTTCCCGCTTTGGATAACAGTCCTTAAGGTATGACTTTCATTTTCCTCTTGCTACATTCTCTATTTTTTTTATTCTGGTATACTCTTGTTATTTCTTGTGCCATAAGTGTCCTAGCTCATCATTCAGGGATGCATGATCCTAGGGGGGGGGGGAGTGGATAATGTAACACCCTAAAAATTTTGAGCATTTTATTTTTGGACCTCCCATCTCTAAAATATCAAACTTTTTTTTACTTAAATTGTGTTTATGCATGTTAATAGGGTGTCCCAAGAAAGTTTCAAAATTTTTGGATGGGGTTCGGGGTGGTTTTGGTCCACGGAGGTAGTGAGACTTGTCAATATCCCCGTTTCACAAAGGAAAATCTCTACGATAGGGTCCATGACATTGTGCATAATCTCCATTTTAAGGTCAATGTCACAGAGGTTAGTTTCCGCCATAAGGTCTGTGCCACGTCCCTATGTAAAATCCATGCAGTTTTGTTTTATTTACTTGGGATGATGGGTATTGGGGTCCTTTCACCTATGTACGACCCTTAAGCATTATATAGCTTATTCTCTTCAGTTTCCTTATGTCATAAACTTTCCCTTGGTTTAGTTTTGGATATCGTTGTGGGCATGTCCCGACTTAGATTTTTTTTCTATTTACAGGCTTTTTGGATTACCGTGTACTTCATATTTGTTGATGAACTCTTAGATTTCTTTTGAGTCATTCTTATCTACCTCTTTTTACGTCTAGAATTCCACTGTTATATTTTATTGTGTTTGGGTTGACTAGGCGAAGGGGGTGGTCTCCGATCCTTGGTATACTTGAGGTACCCGTCATGGCCAGGCCCTGATTTGGGTCATGATATCGGTGCTAAGGAGGATAGAGCTCCCAAGCAAGCCTCGTCAGTATTGTGCAGAATATAGGTAGATTTTCCCATGTTTTTGGGCCTATCAAGAAAATTCCCTATCTCAAATCAACAACACAATAACCCAACATCACAAACAACATACCAATATAATCAAAACAACACCTTTACAATGAAATAACACTACTAAATCCATCTTCAAAATATGAGAAGTTAAATGCTCCCCAAGTCCATAATAGAAATAGGATACTCAAAATCTAAACAAATTACTATGGAACGACTCTATGAGTTTTCAAGGAAACGAACATAACAAATAAATAAACTGCTGCACACGTGAACTAGTGGGTGGCTGATAAGGAATATGCCAACACAAATAATCTAGATAATGAAATCATCACCAATGTCACCTGTGTTCTATGCAAAAACAATAACAAGGAGTATGATGCAAGATCAGAGACTAATAACACTTAACGACAATCATTTTAATGGGAACGTCATAAAGCATTATGAAATAAATAACCATTCAAAAACTAGTAATGATAAGTAGTATCATTTGTTTCATGTAAGAAAGGCAAACTAATTGTTATGTAATAAACTTAATAAGAATTGTATCATATCCAATATGATAGGTTTTAGAGGTTTCAAAGAATGAATCATGTAACCGGTGTGACTTTTCGCTTCAAGAAAAGTCTATAACTGTGGACCCCTCATAAAGGAGTCAAATAATCATATCAGTAGGTCTCTACTTGAGGGAGATCAGTAACAGTATACTGGTTCAACCTTTCCACTAGCAAGGACTGTAATAGTATTCTGTATGTAAATAAAAGGTGCTCTAGGTCTAACAAACCTGTCGTTAGCTACTAAGTTCAAATCAAGGTTTACTCCCATTTTCACTTACTTTTTAAACAATTGGTACTCATATGAAAGCATTTTAAAAATTGTATAGGTAATTTAAGTTCATATCAAACATATTTCATATAAAATTAAATGAAACAGCTGTCAAAATACTTGTTTCTCAAGTAAATGAAGAACTTTCATAACATCAGTAATCATATCTCAAGTAACGGTAAATATGTCTTATAATAGTGAGAACACTCAAATAAACATTTCAATATTATATCACGTGAAAGACTTTCCCCACATGCAATTTCAAAGCATTCAGTAATTCTCCTTTCATCAAAATCATGTTCAATCTATGCAAGTTAATAAACAAAAATTATGATAAGGTTACTACTTATAGTACACTTGTCGTAATACAAATCTTGTCACCCAGAATAATTAGCATGATCTTCGATCGAATCTATAATCACATCAATCAATGTCGTGTTAATTTCTTCATTTAAGCTAAAATATATCCACTTTAAACTACCCAGCTCTAAATATTTCATGATTACCTCTAAACTTGTCAACTTATACTAAATTTTATCTTCAACCCATTGGAACATATTTATAGATAATTTTCTCACTATCATAACTAACAATAACCTTACTACCCAAATTTTATTCTTTGGTTAAGACAAAAATATAAAAATTACAATTCAGTTATCTAATATTCTTGCTCTATTCATGAGAATTTAAAGATTTCTCTATAATTTTTAATCCCTTAAGCTTAATCTTAAACTGTCAATACTAAATTGGAAGACATAAAACACATGAATCAAATCTATAAACTAAGTTAAGAAACTTACCTTTCTCCTCTCTTTATTCCTTTATATTAACTATCAATGTCTAGGAGTTTTGCTTTTTTTTTTCGTGCCTTTTCCAAAGTACAAAGGCAGCTTCAATATTTTATTCTTTGCTACGTAAGGTTTCAGAATCAACTTATTGGCTTAGGGAAAATTGAAGCCCTTAATAATTTTTTAATAGATAAGGCTCATTTTTTTCCCTTTTTTGTTTGATTTATACATGCAAATTTTCATAAAGACCATTCCATTTTCCCTTTTTTGTTAATTGTTGGATAGATGAGCTTGGCCTATTTATATTCTCTCTTCTTTATTTAAGAAAAAACTTAAGTACCCTATATTAACTTTGGGTATTACATTCACCCCACCTTATGAAATTTGGTTCCCAAATTTAAAAATAAGTGCATACCTTTAGACTAAAAAATGAGGGTACTTGACCAACATATCATTTTTGACTCCCAAGTAGCTTCTTCAACAATATGGTTCTTCCATCCGACTTTCATGAACACAAACTCTTTTGACTGTAGACTTCTTACTTGTCTATTGATAATCGCTATTGGTTCCTCTTCCTACATTAAAATTCTACTCAAGCTGCAAAGTTGGTGCATCAAGCACATAAGAAGAATTTGATATACACTTCCTTAGCATAGAGACATGGAACACTAGATGAATGGAAGATATCTCAGTAGGTAGTGCCAAATGATACGCCATCCTCTACTCTATCAAGACTCTCATATGGTCATGTATATATCGAAATCAATTTAACTCTTTTCCCGAATCACATCACACCTTTCATAGGGAAGACTTGTATAAAAACCTTATCCCCAACTACAAACACTAAATCTCTTATCCTCTTATCTGTATAAGACTTTTGTCTGCTTTGACCTGTGAACAAACTTTGTCTAACCAATTCGACCTTGTACCAAATCTGATCCTAAAACCTTAGCCTCTCAAACTTCAAACCAACCGATATGTTAATGACATCACCTACCATACAAGTTTTCATACGAATCCATCTAAATTCTTGACTAAAAACTATTATTGTAAGAAAATTCAGCTAAGGGTAAGTAAGTATCCTAGTAACCTCTAAAATCAAGAATACAAGATCTCAATACTCCTCCAATATTTGTATATTACGCTCAGACTGTCTATCCTTCTCCGTATGAAATGCAGTACTAAGATCAACTTGGGTACCTAATGCTTCTTGGAAAGATCTCCAAAAGTGAGAAGTGAATTGTGATCCTTTGTCAGAAATAATGGACAACATAACTCCATGAAGTCAGAAAATTTAATTCTTAAATAACTGAGCATATTTCACTCTATTATATGTATTTACTGGAAAGAAGTGTGTTGATTTAGTAAGTCAATCTATAATTACCAGTACAGAGTCATAATGTTTAATGGTTTGCAGTAGCCTAATTACAAAATTCGTGGTAACTCTTTCCCATATCTAGTCTAGAATTTTGATCTCTTTTAGTAATCATATTGGTCGGTGATGCTCCACTTTATCCTACTGACAAGTCAAACAACTAGAAGCAAAGTTAGAAACATCTTTCTTTATACCTTCCCACTAATACAATTGCTTCAGGACATGATGGATCTTAGTGGACTTGGGATGTATGGTATATCTGGAGTTGTGAGGTTCATCAAGAATTGTTCATCTTAACCCATCTAAATCTGGTACATATAATCGGTAACCTAATAGGTGATTAACACCATATTTAACACTTGTTGTCTTATTTTGAATAGCTAAGACGTCATCTCAATATTTGCACAATTGCATATCCTAATATTTAGTGGCCTTTATGATCTTTACCATAGAATATTTAGTTTAAATACAAGCCAGTAATACCCTACTTTACAACACCAAATCTAAAACCTTTTCCTTCAAATTTCTACATATCTTTAACCTATTTCCTCTTTTCAGGAGCTATATGAACCAAACTACCCATAGACTTCCTACTCAAAGCATCAGCCACAACATTTGCATTTCCAAGAAAACACAATCATAATTGTTGAGTAGTTCCATCTACCGATGCCATTGAAGATTTAGATCTCTCTACTGGAAAATGTACTTCAAGCTATTATGATCTATATAAATCTCACAAGTTTCACCATATAAGTAATGTTTCCAAATCTTAAGAGTAAATACTATTGCAGCCATCTCTAAAACATCTATTGGATAGTTGATCTCATGCTTCTTCAATTGTCTTAAAGCATAAGCAACTACATGATCATGCTTTATGAGAACACATCCTAACCCAACCTTGAAGCATCACATAATACCTTGAATCCTCCAGAACTTCATGGTAAGTCTATAAATCGTGTAGTGGTGAAACATATTTTGAGTTTCTAAAAGCTCTGCTCACATTCTTTCATCCATTCGAACATCACATTTTTCTGCATCAACTTTGTCAGTGGAGCTGCTATTTTAGAGAAATCCTACACAAAATAACTATAGTAATTATCCAAACCCATAAAGCTATGAATCTCTAGAAGTTAAGTAGGTCTAAGCAATTTCTTCACTTCTTCTATCTTCTTAGAATCCACTATAACTCTATCTTTAGAGACAACATACACAAAAAATGATACTTAATCTATCTAAAATTTGCAGTTTGAGAACTTAGCATAGAGCTTATTTTCCCATAATATCTGTAATACAGTTATCAGGATATATCAAAATATCATCAATGATACACTATCACAAATTTGTTTAAAAATGGATTGAACACCCTATTCATTAAGTCAATGAATGTAGCTGGTGGATTGGTTAACACAAAAGGCATCACAAGGAACTCATAATTCCCATATTGAGTTCTCAGTGCTATCTTGGATATATCTTTCTCCTTGATTCAAAGATGATGATAACCAGATTAAAGATCAATCTATGAAATATGGACAACCCATTGCAACTGATCAAATAGGTTCCCTATACTAGGCCACAAATATATATTATGTACTGTTACCTTGTTTAGAAGCCTGCAGTCAATACACATTCATAGAGACCTATCTTTCTTATTTACAAACAAAATTGGTACACACTATGGTGTAACACTCAGGTCTGATGAAACTCTTATCTAGAAAGTCCTGCAATTTGTTATTTATATTTTTTAAATCTGTTGGTTCCATACGATATGGAGGTATATATATTTTCATAGTTTCAGGTGCAAAAATAATACCAAAGTCTATCTTTCGTACTAAAGGTAATCCTAAGAAATCCTTAGGAAATAGATCTACAAATTACTTCACAATAGTAGCTCATTTGAACTAAATTTTCCCCTCTCTAACATCACTTGTCATAACTAAGAGACCCATGTAACCTTTATTTAATAGTCGTTGGACCTTTACCAGCTTCTAGAATTTAACCCTCTTTAAATACAAAATTAGGTCCGTTAGGTTTCTCAAACCAAACTATCTTTGCATAAAAATCTATAGCAACATAGCATGAAGATAATCAATCCATGCCCATCAACACATCAAAGTTAATCATATTAAGCATAATCAAGTAAGCAAGGGTATCCCTACCTTCACTATAATATAGCAAGCACGATATACATACTCAACTAATAAAGATTCTCCCAAGGGAGTAACAAACAAAAAAAGGATGATTTAACTATGAGACCACATAAAACTTTGATGATTTTATTTTTGACCCTCCCGTACACGTAATGTAAATTTTTTACTAGAATAATATTTAGGGGTGTTAAAAGGGTGTCTTGGGAAAGTTTTATATTTTTTGGAAGAGGTTCGGGGTCATTTTGGGACCCCGTGGTAGCAAGCCTCTATGATAAAGTCGTGTAATGAAAGTTAACCACCACGATATTAGGGAGCCACACTGCTGTTTTAAATTCTTCCAGTTTTTGTATTTTTTACCTGGGGTGTGGGGCTTTTGATCTTTTTACCCCTTCTACGACCTTTAAACATAAACACACCATTTTTCATTAGTTTTAAGGATCAAAGACCATTCTCTTCATCTTTAACACTTAAACCAAGAAACTCTAAGTGTTTAAAAAGTGATTCACCATTCAAGCTCAAAACTTTGAATTGTTTTTAATTTCTTATGTATTTCAGTCATGTTTCTCTTTCCCAAACTTTAGTTTTACATTTTGGAATTAACTGGATGGATTTTATGTCATTTAATTATGAGTTTTGAAATTGTGTTGAGGAATTTTTGTTGTTACTGATTGAATTACTTGTCCCATGTTCTAAATTGATTATTCATACTTGAAATTATGTTTTTTGGATTGAAAAAGTGCATGGTATAAATTTTTGGAATGGAGTACATGGATTTCCCCAAATTGATGAAATTATTTTTTGGTAATTACATTAACCTCAACCCACCTTGTAAACTTGAATTTGAATATGGAAAATTGCATGGTTTAACTTGTTTCTAAACACAATGCATTGCATTAAAGGATAAATGAATGAAAATAGTTTTGGATGGACTTTGAAGCACCCCTAACATTTGGCCCTTGGAAATTTCTTGAGATTTGAGCTCACTGTCTTGGTTAAGACTTAACCATTCGATTTGTATGGTGTCTTGATAGGTCAGGTAACTCTAGTCATAAAGTGTCTATTAGATGGAGGTTGGATTTTCTATCTTGGTTACGACTTGGTGATATGAGTCATTAAGGGTGATGTCGAGTCATTAGGATAAACCTTAACCAAATCAGTAACTTAGTGGCTTGACTATGCTTTGAGTACAAGTGGCTCACTAGGACCGTGAGGATATCTTATAAGCTGTGAGGTAAATTCGTAGGTTGTCCAGTGTCTGAACTATTTGGGTACTATTTTGGCTTTGGCTAGACCCTACAAGTCATTGAGTCTGGTTATGAGTGGGATTATGGAGTCATAAAGTGGATAATCTATATGTTTCTAACTTACTGTATATGGTACGACTCAAGGATAAGAGTCGTATTATGTAGCGATGAGTCAATGGGTTGACTATTGACCAAAGACGAATTTTTTTATAGCTTTTAATCTAATGGTATTCTAGATATTTTCCACTTTAGGTCACTTTGATACCATGACTTAAAACCTTCATTAGGACTTTATTAAAACATCATTCCCAATAAAACACTCCCACATTATCTCTTAAGCTCTCTATTCAAGCTAAGGATAAGGTTTTAAAGAAATTGGTCATCTATAGTTCTAGGGGTGCAATCTCTTCCAAATTCCTTGGTATTTCAGGCATGTTACTCCTCCCTCATTGTTATTTCAACTAAAGAACAAGATTTAATGCATGGCTTTCATGGTATTGATATTGCATTAAAATAAAGGTTAGGGCTCATTAAATGCTTATTGTTGAATGATGTTTACCCATGGTTTAATTATGGTTTTATATGTTTTAAATATTGTTTTGAACATGTGGATGCATGGGTATAGTGGTGAAACTTGATAATGGTAACTTTCTCTAAACTTGTGACTTTTAAAGTGGTTATGACCTTCTTATATTGTAAAATTGGGTTGTAGTAATGATAAAGGTGGGAATTTTAATTAGGGGTACAATGGAATCCCAAAGTATTTGGTTTGACTTATTTCTTGAAACTAATGCATGATATAAATGGTTATATGATTATGAATGGTTTTGAAAACCTTGTTGGGTACACGAGAATACCCCAAATGATTTTAATAATAGAGTTTGTGGGGTACACGAGAATCCCCTAAGCGTTGGATAATGTTATTGCTTGCAAGCTACAGTTGGTATAACGATACCAATTTATAATGACTTAATAATTGACTCCTAAAATTAGTGGTTTTATTATGTGTAAATTTTTTTAATTTGGTAATAGTGGGGGTTGTGATAGCTAGGTGTGAAGGTGTGAGTCCGAAGGACGGATGTAGGAAACTCATGTTCGCCGATGTGAGGGTTGGTATTAGTGACCTTATGCTTGTGGGGTACATAAGAATCCCCTAAGTCTATATATGTATATATTTATCATGGCTTGAGAAGGGTACACGAGAATCCCCAGCCTTCTATGATATCTCCAATTCATGCGACTACATGCATTAGGACCCATTCAACAGGTAATACTAAACCCAAATAGCCAGTGTGTAGATTTATGACGGTAAAGCTACACAATATAGGTTAAGGATTTAAATGCATTCTAAACTATTTTCCCTATTTTGATAAGATATATATGTATATATATGATTGCATATGATTATTTGACTTGGTTTTGAATTGATGGCATTATTTTATCTCTATCAATAAGTTACATGCTAGAGTTCACTTTGCTAACTGTCTTCGGGTGCTATATCCCCACACGAAGTAGGAACCGATGATACTTTCGCTTCTCCTGTTTAGTAACTTGGTGATTCGTGGACAAGTTTTGATTCAAACTGAAGTGGTTAGATTTCATACTCTGAATGACCCTATTTCATACTATGGACTTATTTATATAATTTTTATTTCTTTGATTTTGGTTTTGGTTTTGGCTATGGTCGGGGGTATGTCCCAACTGGAAAATCTTTGATTCTAGATAAAGGCTTTATCGGACTACTACGGGCATGGGTAGTGTTTTTATTAGTTTTAGCATTGGTATTGGTATTGGCATTGGGACTGTTCTTGGATGGTTAATTGACTATGGCTTTCGGTATTGATTTTAGACTTATTGTCTTGTCTTTAATTTAATATTATCTTATCTTTCTATATGTTCGAAATTCATCAGCCATGGGGTGTAGGGTAGTTAAAGGTTTGGGTATTAGTGGTGGTCTTTGGTCCTGGTTGGACTTGAGATATTTGAAATAACTATGCCATGGTTTGGGTTGTGTCAGATTGGTATCAAAGATCGTTTCATGATCAATTGGGTGTCCACAAAGACGTGTCGAGTAGAGTCTCCTATAAGTATGTGTAGCATGCCACACTCATAAGGAAGAGGCTATAAGGCATTTAGGAATATTTCTCTTTATTATGCTTTATTTTTGGGATGTAAAGTCTATGATCTTAAAATCTTCTCAAATTCCCTCTTGTTTGCTTTTCAGTTCATGCCTCCCACACGATCTGAAGCTCACAAAAAGTCCTCTGTCCCACCCTAAGACAACGTTGATGGGGAATATCCTATTTGTAGGGTCTAGACCCAGTCTAGGGGTCCAGTTCCTGATTTCTCTTTTGGAGTTCCACCAGTTCCCTCCAGTCCTTCTTGATTTCCTCAGGCTAAAGTGACGAATGTTAAGTTTTATCAGCCGATCCATATGTTTCTTTGGATGTAGCTTTTTTGTTTGAACTTGGTTCTTTGATTACTCTATCTTCTTAGGCCACAAGGATTGGCCTATTTATTAGGTTAAACCCCCAACCTTTAATGGTGTTAAGGTCGAGAAGGATCATCAAAGTTTCCTTGATGAGATGGAAAAAGTCTTCAGTGTGATGCATTCCACTAATATGGAGGGCAATGAGTTCTCCGCCTATCAATTAAAAGAAGTAGCTTATCAGTGGTACGAGTAATGAGACAATCAAGGGGTGACAATGCTGAGTCAGCTTTGTGGGATGATTTTTCAAATGCTTTCCTAGGCCGTTTCATTCTTCAAGAGCTGAGGGAAGTGGAGGCAAAAAAGTTTGTTAACCAGAAGAAAAGCAAGATGTCAGTCAAGAAGTATGCCCTAAAGTTTCACAAGTTATCTCGGTATACTCCGGAGTTGGTTTCTAGTATAAGGGATAGAATAAGGAAGTTCACTTCCATGTTGTCACAAGACTTGACTTTGGAGAGTAAGGTTTTCTTATTAAACAAGGACATACACATCTCTATTATGCAGCAGGTTAAGGAAGAGACGAAGTTGGCGAACGTAGCTGAGAAATAGAGAAAGAAGTTTAGAATTTTTTTGTAAGGTAGAGGTTAACAATGGGGCGACATGGATAGTGGAAAGTGGCCCAAAAAGAAGTGAACAATTTTGGGTCTCACCCGACGGCTAGTACTCCCTACCCAAATCCCTCTGGTGACAGACATTTTTAAGGTGGAAAACATTATAGGGAACATGGTGCTCAATCTAAGGCTAGTGGAGCCTAATCAGTGCCATTATATCCTCTCCACAGATTTTATGGTGGATTATATTGGGGTTTTTGTGATGAGGTAAGGGACTAGTGCTTCAACTGTGGTCAGTTAGGGAACATTGTTAGAAACTATCCAGTGGCTTGGGTTGCTTCTGGTGCAAAAAAGGTCCAATTGTTTCTTTTTTAGATCAGGCACAAGAAGTTGCACCATCTGGATGTGGCACTATTTAGAACAAACTCTATGCTCTCACTACCTATCAGGAGTATAATGCATCGCCTGATATTGTTACTGGTATATTAAAACTCTTTTCCCATGATGTGTATTATTTAATTGATCCAGGGTCTATTTTTTCTTATGTAACCCCATTTGTGGATGTGTATTTTTGTTTCGGTCTCAAGTGTATTTCGGACCCCTTTTCTATTTCTAACGTGGTGGGTGACTCTATGGTTGCTAGAAGATTCTATATGTGTTGTGTGGTATCTATGGGTGGTCGGGAGGCTTTGGTGGATGTGTTTAAATTAGACATGGTTTATTTTGATGTCATATTAGGGATGGATTGGTTACACTCATGCTATGCTTCTCTAGATTGTTAGACCCGTAAGATTATGTTTAAATTCCTTAATGAACCAATTATTGAATGGGATGGTGGTTCTCTAGCACCAAAGGGAAGGTTCATATCATATTTAGATCTTGGAGATTAATCTCCAAGGGGTGTCTCTATCATCTGGTCTGGGTTAAAGATTCTAACTCAGAGGGTCCTTCTTTATATTCTATCCCGGTGGTGAGTGAATTTCCAAAGATTTTCCCCGATGACCTTCCCGATGTCCTTTTCGATAGGTAAATTGATTTTGGGATTGATCTTGTTCTAAACACTGGTCCTATTTTTATTCCCCCATATAGAATGGCTCCAGTTGAGTTAAAGGATCTTAAGGAGCAATTAAATGATGTATTAGACAAGGGTTTCATCCATCCAAGTGTGTGTCCTTGGGGTGCACCAATATTATTCATGCATAAGAATAATGGTTCCCTTTAGATATGTTATGATTATCGACAATAATTATGGTAACTGTAAAGAATAAATACACTTTTGCAATTATAGATAATTTGTTTGATCAACTTTAGGGTTCCAAGTTCTTCTCCAAGATTGATTTTTGATCTGGGTATCAATAGTTATAGATTAGGGAGGCAGATATCCCTAAGACTGCCTTCCTAAAATACCCAAGATCTTGGCCTTGCAAAAACTTTTGGGTTTTTAGCATGTTTTCCATGATACAATAGGACAAGCTACTCATACCCCTTGGATATGGGTCATATCCACTCCCCCTCTCCTCTCGTACCTTGAGTAGCCTAAGAGGGTGGTATTCTATCCCCTATATGAGTGACCCCTCCTTAATTTTACTGTAAGTATACGAGTCGTACCTAGGTGAGTCATATAGAGTGAGGTTTTAGCCTTGAGTGGACTATTTTTATGACGAGGGAAGCATATGAGTTAGGGGTGAGTCGTACCTTTTGGATATGACTCAAGGGTTTATGGTCTTACCCTTAATAGTGTGTGTGACCTAGGAAAAGACTAGGGTGCGAGACAGGGTACAACTTGTACCCTAGTGTATGGTTCCCTTAGTGAGTCATATGGTGAGTCGTACCATTGGATGGGTCCATTTTTGAGCTTTTAACTAAGGGCCTTAGGGTCATTACCTACACCCAAAACCCTAAGTTCCTTTACTATATAAGTGTATATGGCCTTCTTAAAACATTTTGATGTGGATCTAACATCCTAAACTCTCTCTCAAACACTCTTAAAGCTTCTTGAAGTAGGATTGAAGGTTAGGGTTTGAAGGGTGCTCATCTAGAAGATAAAGAGGAGTCAAGTTCTTGGTGGATCTTCTTATTTAAGGTACATATCCCTCCCCCTTGTTAAATAACTCAAAACCCATGTATTTACACTTAGATTAGTAAGTGTACATGGTGATCTGAAATCAAATAAAAAGGGTTTTATTGCCTAATGATGAATAATGTTTTTCTTTCTTAGGCTTATGTTTATACCTGTTATTGATGATGAATTGCATATGTGGGTGCTTGTTTTATGTTGTTTAAAATAAGGGTCTTGAGTAACCTAATCTTTATTATTTCTACCATAAAAAATGGCCTTGTTAAAGGTATGCACATAAGGTGTTTGTGAAAATGTCTAAGTCAATTGTCTAGTCACATGTTGGTGATGTTTTAAATTTAGGAAATGGCCCAATAAGCATGACTTATTGATAAATAATATCATAAAGGTATTATGATCCATGTATTGTATAATTGATGACCGTGTTGGTAGATGACAAATAAGGGATTAAAGTTCCTAATCACGAAATTGAATTTAAATAGTATGTTGAACTAGAATATGGTGACAATATGCTATAAGCTTGCCAATGAAAATGCGAATAGTTGTGTGGGTCTTGACGATCGTTAATTGAATTAAATTATGAATTGAATTAATAAATTTAGCCCATTGAAGTTATTAGTGGTTAAATGGTTGTGCGAAGGCCAATTGTGTATCTATGGTATTGGTCTAGTGGAAATGAATGAGGCAAGATATATTTAATGAATGTGAACACTTAGGAACTGGTTTCTAGAGGTCTTATTAGCCATTCCAGGAGTAAGGTAATGTCCTTGGTAGTTGGTTGGTTAAATGGGACATGATCCCTAAACCATGAACTCGAGTTATGTTTGAATGGAAGGTGTGTGTAAGAATAGTAATGAGTAATAATTGGTTTGTAGAGGTCTTGATTCCCATAAATAAACTTGCATTATGTTGTGAACTAAGGCCTTAGTCCTATCTATATGATAAATAGCTAATTGGGTTGGCAAAGACCATGTCGTTGTCTATGGTGTTGATATGTAGCCTTGGTGGCTAGAATTACCTAAATAGGTTCAAGCCCTTAAATGTTGAAATGAATTGTATGGATGTTAATGCATAGACTCATAGGTTGTGAGTTCAAATGACAACAAATAATGGTAATAAGATGACTTGTGGTTAAAGTCCCTCGTCTAATGACTTGTTGTTAAAGTCCCTAGTCTAAGGACTTGTGATTAAAGTCCCTCATCTAACGACTTATGGTTAGAGTCCCTTGATTAAAGAGATCTCTTATGGTTAAAATACCTCACCTTATGAATCACCATGTGATTAGAGTTCCATGCCCAATTGAATGTGGGAGCATGTGATTAGAGTTCCATGCCCTATTGAATATGGGATTATGTGCTTAGAGTTCCATGCCCGATTGAATATGGGAGCATGTGATTAGAGTTTTATGCTCGATTAAATATGGGAGCATGTGATTAGATTTCCATGCCATAGTGAATATGTAGGCATGCGATTAGTGTTCCATGATTGATCAAATGTGTAAGCATGTGATACAGTCCCATGCCTAATGAATTGATTAAATCGGTTAAATCGATTAAATCGGGTTAGTAGGTTCGAGATTTCGATCCTCTTGACTAATATAAGGAAGAAGTTCAAGATTATAAAATTGTTAAGGTGGATGATTGAAAGTTCTTCACTCGATTTCTCATGAATGAATGATTAAAGAATGCATGTTATAGCTCGTTCCATGGTTTTGCAGATTGTGTAACTATATGTACATGTATCTTCATATATGCCTATACTTGTGTAAATATGATTGCATATGATGATTTGACTGGATTGAACTTGTGCACTATTTTATCCTTATTCTTGATTTATATGCTAGCACTCCAACCGCTAACCATCTCTGAATACTATGTCCCTACGTGACCTAGGGAAAGGAGTATCTTCTTTTCTTCTACGCACTGATCAGGTGTTCAAGCAGTTCGGGCATTGACCTTGAAGTGGTGAGCTTCCATACTCTGGAAGACCTACCTTTCATAGTCACTTTATCCTATGTCATAGACTTGTATAGGTTTGGTACTTGGTTATTGTCGGGGGTATGTCCCAAAATATTATTGACTCAGTTTGGTAGATATTTTCTAGATGACTGTGGACTTGCATATATTCGCTAAACTATTGACCTTAATGAAATGTTAGATATTGTCTTAGTATTTCCATTATCCTTATATTTCCACTATCATATTATAAGGTCAGGATTTACCCAACCCTTATGGTTATTGTGATACGATTAGGTAGGGTTATCAAAGCGACCTCTAGTTCATGTGGTCTTGAGATGCCAAGGCAACATAGCCTGATTTTGGGATGTGTCAAGTTGGTATCAGAGCCAGGTTTATGGTCAGTTGGTAGTCCACAAAGTAGTATCATGTAGAGTCTGTTTTATAGGTGTGTAGCGAGCCACACTTATGAGAAAGGGGCTATGAGACATTTAGAATGTTTCCCTTTCTTGTATTTTAAACTCAAACTATATAGAGTCAATGGTATTAAATTCCTTTGACTTATGCTTGCTTATATTTTAGATCATGTATCCAAGGAGATCTAATATTCAAGAAAGCTTTTCTATCCCAATGAGGCGCAATATGGACAAAGCTCATCCAACTTCTAGGATTCAAACCGGGTCAAGGGTCTTGATATATGACTGTCCTCATGGGTTTGCACCTGTTCCCAGTAACCCTACTAATAGGGGTGACATTTCTCCTCAGTCATGTCAAAATATTGGGTTCCATCGCTCCTTTGCTCTGTTTGTTCAGATTGGTGGTAAGTGGTCCCAGAGGAGGTGTTGGGTGGGTCCTAGCCTTCATTCCATGACTAGTGCTCCCTATGTAAACCCATTGGGAGGCGGGTATTTTTAGATTAGAAATGGTCATAGGGCATAAAGAGCCCAACATCTAGATAACGGAACCCAATCAATATTCACTTATCCTCCTTGTCAGTTTTGTGGTTGATCACATCATTGTTGTTGCGAGGAAGGAAGGAACCATTGTTTTAAATATGGTCCATTAGGTCACATGCAATAAGAGTGTCCTATTATGACCTCTGGTTGGGTAGAAAGGATGTCGGTTGCCACTTCTCTAGATTGTGCACCAAGGGGTGCCATTTCTATCTCCGATATTAGTCAAGGCTATCTCAATACTCTTACTATCCCTTGGTAGCCCGAGGCATCTTCTAATGCTGATGCGGGTATGTTGAAACTTTCCTCTCGCGATTAGTATTATTTGTATGAACTAGGGTCTACTCTTTCTAATATAACCCATATGTGCCTATGCATCTTGGTTTTGGTCCTGAGACTCTATTGATTCCTTTTTTAATTCTACCCTTGTCGGAGGCTTTGTGGTTGATAAAAGGGTCAATAGGAGGTGTGCAGTATCTGTTGATGGTGGAAAGGCTCTCGTAAAGTTATTAAAGTTGAATGTGATTTATTTTAATGTCATTCTGGGGTTTGGATTAGTTGCATTCATATTATGATTTCTTAAATTATCGGACCCAAAGGTCATGTTTAAATTTCTTAATGAGTCGGTCATTATAAAGGAAGGTGATTCTTTGGTGTCTAGTGGGAGATTTGTTTCTTATCTTAAAGGCCCAAAAGTTGATTTCAAAGGGGTGCTTCTGTGTTGTTTGTGTGCAAGAAAGATGGTTCCTTTTATATGTGAATTTGTTATTACTAGTTAAACTAAGTGACCTTAATGAATAAGTGTCCTCTCCCTAGAGTCGATAATTTACTGACCAACTTTAGGGTGCAAAGTGTTTCTCTAGAAATTGATCTTAGGTCGGGTTATCTCATCTTTAAAATTAGGGATGCGGATATCCCTAAGACTGCCTTTAGAACCCGATATGGTCACAAGGAGTTTCTCATCATGTATTTTGGGTTGACCAATGCTCCAAGGACATTTGTGGACTTGATAAACAGGGTCTTCCATCCATTCTTGGACATGTTTTTCATTGTCTTCATTAATAATCTATTAGTCTATTCTAAAAGTGAGGCGAATCATGTAGATCACCTTTATGTCAGTTGCCAAGTTTCAAGGATCATCGTTTGTATGCCAAGTTCTCCAAGTGTAAGTTTTGGTTTGGCACATTGTGTAACTATATGTACATATATCTAATTATATATGCCTATACTTGTATAAATATAATTGCATATGATGATTTCACTGGATTAAACAAGTACACAATTTTATCCTTATTCTTGAGTTACATGCTAGCACTCCAACTGCTAACCATCTGTGGATGCTATGTCACCATGTGACATAGGGGCTTAAGCATCTTCTTCTTTAATGTAGTGATCGGCTTTTTGAATGATTTGGGCATTGACCTTGTACTGGTGAACTTCCATACTCTAGAAGACCTACCTTTCATAGTCATTTTATCCTATATCATAGACTTGTATAGGTTTGGTACTTGGCTATTGTCGGGGACATTTCCCGACATATTATTGACTCGGTTTGGTAGAGGTTCTGTGGATTAATATGGACTTGGGTTTATTGGCTAGACTGTTGTCCTTAATGAACTGTTAGATATTTTCTAAGTATTTCCTATTAGCCTTATATTTCCGTTATCTTATTATAACGTCGTGATTCACCCGAACCTTGTGGTTATTGTGATAACAATTAGGTTGGGTTATCTGGGCGACGTCTGGTTCATGTATGCTTGAGGTACCTATATGACATGGCCTAATTTTGGGGCGTGTCATTTTTTTTACCAATATGGGCATTTTGAGTTCTTGGTTATGTCTTTTGGGTTGAACTAATGCCTCGATGACATTCATGGACTTGATTAACAGGCTCTTTTGTCAGTTACTGGATTTGTTCTTAATTGTATTCATAAATGACATTTTAGTGTACTCGAAGAGTGAGGTAGATCATGTCGATTACCTCCACATTATATTATAGACCCTAAAAGAGCAGCAATTGTCTGCCAAATTTTCAAAGTGTGAATCCTGGCTGAATGCTATTACTTTTCTAGGTCATGTCATTTCTAGTGAAGGGATTATGCAGGATCCCTAGAAAGTAGCAGTGGTTAGGTATTGGCCTAGAACCACGACTCCAATCGATATTCGGAGCTTTTTGGGTTTAGCTGGTTATTGTATGATATGTGTGAGTTTTTAGTCCATAGCTACCTCGTTGACTAAGTTTACTCAAAAGAAGGTAAAGTTCTTGTGGTCCAATGCTTTTGAAGGTAGTTTTGAGAGACTAAAGGATACGCTAACTTTGGATCTAGTCTTGACTTTTCCAGAAGGTATAGATAGTTTTGTAGTTTATTATGATGCAATCTGTGTGAGGCTTAGTTGCATTTTGATGTAGCATGGTAAGGTCATAGAATATGTCTCTAGATAGTTAAAAGTGCATGAGAAGAATTATCGATGCATTACCTGGAGTTATTGGATGTGGTGTTTGCACTGAAAATCTGGTGTCACTATTTGTATGAAGGGCATGTGGATATCTTTTTAGATCATAAGAGCCTACAACATATGTTCACCCAGAAAAATCTTAACCTCAGACAAAGGAGATAAGTTGAGTTGCTCAAGGATTATGACATGTGTCTCCACTATCATCCAGGTAAACCTAACATAGTTACTGATTCTCTTAGCAGGTTATCCATGGGGAGTCTAGCTCATGTGGATGAGGGAAAGTGAGAATTAAGGAAATATATTAACCATTTGTCTAACCTTGGAGTTCGTTTCTTGGACTCAAAAGGTGGTATGTTTTTGTCCAGGAGGTCGAAAGGTCATATCTTGGTGCTGAGGTAACTAAGAAGCAAGAATTAGATCCTATCTTAATGCAAATTAAGGGGGAAGTAGGTGGGAATAAAGTGATGGCCTTTGAGGTTAGTAGTGATGGTACCTTGCGACACCAAGGGAGATTATGTATTCCCAATATAGATAGGGTGAGAGACAGGATCTTGGCCAAGGCTCATAAGTCACGTTACCCTATTCATCCTATTTTGATGAAGATGTATCACGATCTTAAGGAAATCTATGGGTGAAATAATACGAAGCGGGATGTGGCTAGTTTTGTTGTTAAGTGCCTGGTGTGTCAGCAAGTGAAAGTGGAGCACTTGAGAACTGGAGGATTGTATCAAGAAATTGAGTTGCTTGTTTGGAAGATGTAAGTGATCAACATGGATTCTGTTATGATCTTTCTCGATCTTTGAATAAGTTTGATTCAATTTGGGTCATCATAGATAGGATGACTAAGTCTACTCACTTCATACCAGTGAGGACTAACTTCTCGGGGGAGGATTATTCCAAGTTGTTTATTAAGGAAATTGTGAAGTTTAATGGAGTGCCTGTTCTATCATGTCAAATCGTGGTGCTCAATTCTCATCAAACTTTTGGTTGTCATTTTAGAATGGTTTGGGAACTAAGGTGAGTCTTAGTAGGGCTTTCCACTTATAGTCAGATGGGCAAGCAGAAAGGACTATTCCGACATTGGAGGATATCCTTCGAGCTTGCGTGATTGACTATGGTATTAGTTGGGTCGAACATTTTTCTCTTATAGAATTTGCGTATAATAATAGCTACCACTCGAGTATTGGGATGGCTCTATTTAAGGCTTTTTATGTTAGGAGGTATAGGTCTTTTATTGGGTGGATCGAGGTTGCTGAGGCAAAGATATTTGGCATAAATTTGGTGCACCAAGACATGGAGAACGTGAAGGTTATTCGGGATTGGCTCAAAGCTTCCAAAAGTCCTATGCGGGTGAGAAGTGTAGGAAGTTAGAGTTTGAGGTTAGAGATAATGTGTTCTTAAAGGTATCTCCAATGAAGCGGGTAATGTGATTTTGGAAGAAGGGGAAGATTAGTTCCCGGTATGTCGGCCTATACTTGATCTCGAAGAGGGTTGGCAATGTTGTATATGAATTGGAGTTTCCCTGTAGTATGAGCTCCGTTCACTCGGTGTTCCATATGTCAATGTTGAGGAAGTATGTGGGCGATCTGTCGCTGATTTTGCCGATCAAGGATATTGGTATTTCTAATTCCTTATCTTATGAGAAAGTCCCTTTTGAAATTTTAGATCGGCAAGTTTATCGGTTAGGGACGAAGGATGTAGCTTCGGTAAAGGTTCTATGGAGGAACCACAAGGTTAAAAAAACTACTTAGGAAGCCGAAGAGGACATGAAGTCCAAGTACCCATTCTTGCTTTCCGCTCCAGAAAATCCTGCGTATGGTATGTGTTATTCTTAACATCTTTATTTTCTGACTTTGTTAAAGGAAAGATTGATTTCCATGGTATCTTTGTTTTCCAACTTAATTAAAGGTAAGAATAGAGATGTTTGGGGTTTAATTGTGCTAGTCACTTCCTTGACCCATCAAACAAGGATGGATGATCCAAGTGGGGGAGAATTGAAACCTCCCATATTTTTGGCCCTTGGAAATTTCCAGACCTTTGAGATCACTTCATTGATTACGACTTTGCTATATGAGTCGTATGGTGTCTTAATAGGTCAAGTGACCCTAGTCGTAGGGTGTCTATTAGATGGTGGTTGAGTTTTCTATCTTTGTTACGACTTGGTAATACGAGTCGTTAAGTATGATGACGATTTATTAGGAAAAACCATAAACAAATTAATAACTTAGTGGATTTACTATGCTCTTCATATGAGTGGCTCACTAGGATCCATGAGGATAGATTACAAATTGTGAGGTAAAGAGTAGGTTATCCAGTGTCTGACAAATTTAGGTATTGTGTTGGTTATGACTAGACCCTACGAGTCATTCGGTTAGGTTATGAGTGGGATCATTGTATTGTATTGTGGACAATGTTTGGGTGTCCAACTCAGTATTTAGGATACAACTCAAGGATATGAGTTGTATGATGTAGTGACAAGTCAATGGGTTGACTCGTGACCATAGACAACTTTTTATAGCTTTTATGTTGAGGGTATTCTGGATATTTCCAACTTTGAGTCCCTTTGATACCATGACTTAAAACCTCTCTTGAGACTTCACTAACACATCATTCTTAATAAAACACTCCCACATTCTCTCTCAAACTCTCTATTCAAGCTAAGGCTAGGGTTTCAAAGGAAGGGGTCATCTAGAGTTCTAGGGGTGCAATCTCTTCCAAATTCCTTTGTATTTTAGGCATGTTACTCCTCCCTCATTGTTAGTTTTCTTGAAACACATGATTTAATATATGACTTTCATGGTATTGATAAGGTTTTTAAATAAAGGTTGGGGTGTTTGAATTCTTAATGTTAAATGATGTTTTCCCTTGGTTTAATTATGGTTTTCAATGTTTTAAATATGGTTTTGAACATGTGGGTGCATGGGTAGGGTGGAGGAACTTTATAGTGGTAACTTTCTCTGAACTTGTGACTTTTGAAGTGGTTATGACCCTAACCTTGTATTGTAAAATTGGTTTGTAGTTATGAGAAAGGTGGGAATTTGAGTTAGGGGTACAATGGAATCCCCAAAGTGTTTTGGTTGGCTTGTTTCTTGAAACTAGTGCATGGTATAAATGGTTAAATCGTTAAATAGGTTTTTGAAATCCTGGTGGGGTACATAGGAATCCCCTAAGTGATATAAATAATAAAGTCTATGGGGTACATGGGAATCCCGTAAGTGTTGGCTAATGACATTGCTTGCAAGCTATAGTCGATATGAATATACCACTATTTAAAGCCCAAATAATTGACTCCTGGAATTGGTGGTTTGGTTATGTGTAAAATATTTTAATTGGGCAATAATAAGGGTTGTGATAGCTAGCCGTGAAGGTGTGAGTCTGAAGGATAGACACAGAAAACTCATGTTTACCAACATGAGGGTTGGTTTTAGTGACCTTCTGTTTGTAGGATTCATGGGAATCCTCCAAGTCTGTACATGTATATATGTATCAAGGAAGGCGAAGTGTACACGGGAATTCTCAACCTTCTATGATATCTCAGGTTCGTGCGGCTATACATATTAGGGCCCGTTCAGGGGGTAACACTGGACCCATATAGTCCGTGGGTGAATTTATGATGGTAAAGCTACACAACCCAGGTTAAGGATTTAAATGCATTCTATACCTTGTCCCCTATCCCGACATAATATATATGTATATATGTGATTTCATATAGTTGTTTTACTTGGTTTTGAATTGATGGCATTATTTTATCTTTATCATGAGTTACATGTTAGAGTGCACTCCACTAACAGTGTTCGGGCGTTGTATCCCCACAAGATGCAGGAACTGGCCATAGTTTCACTCCTCCTACTCAGTAACTTGGTGATTCAGGGACATTTTTTGAGTCAGACTGAATTGGTGAGCTTTTATACGGAAAACCCTATTTCATACTATGGACTTCTTTATATTATTTTCAATTTTTTTTGTTTTGGTATTGGCTATGGTTGGGGGCATGTCCCAACTAGATATTCTTTGATTCTAGATAGAGGCTTTGTCAAACTATTATGGGCTTAAGAGGTGTCGGTATTAGTGTTGGCATTGGGACTGGTATTGGATGGTTAATTAGTTGTGCATTTTGGTATTTGTTTTAGACTTATTGTCATGTCTTTAATTAAATATTATCTTATCTTGTTATATTCTTGGAATTCATCAGACATGGGGTGTAGGGCCGTTATTGGTTGGGTATTGGGGGTGGTCTTCTGTCCTGATTTGATTTGAGATACCTAACATGATTAGGACTTAGGTTGGGTCATGTCATCCTTGGTGGCCTTGGTCTTGGATTTAAATGGAACTTGGGTGTCCAATTTCGTAAGGTGGATTGGTTTTGCATAAATATATTAGCTTGCAAGTGTATTGTTATAAAGATACTAAGTGGTAAAGTCTTTAATGAATTACTCCTGGGTTACTAATTGATTTTATGTGCAAATTATTATAATTTTCACATAAAGAAATGGTGTAGCTCACCGTAAAGGTGTATGTCCTAGGGGGCGAACACTAGAAACCATGTTTGCTGGAATTGTAGGTCTATATGACCATGTGTTTGCTGCACAGTTGTTACATATTTTTGGGATGGATATTGGCTTGTTGGGTTTAGTTTTTGCTTGATTTTCTCTCAGTTCGTATTCCTAACACGCACTGGGCCCTTCCAGCAGGGGGATTTTGACCCATATAGCCCATGTGTGCCTTTAGGATAGATCAAGCTACACAGTTCAGGTTAATTCTATAAACTCTTATGTTCATGATGCTTGTCACTATCCTGACATAACATACATATGTATATGAATGTCGTGAATATGGTTTATGACTGGATTTTAGTAATTGCATTATTTTATCCTTATTCCTTGAGTTACATGACAGTGTTTATCCCACTGACTGTCCATGGATTCAACATTATTTCATGATGTAGGGTCCGAAGGGTTTTTTGTTTCTCCTGTGCGGCGTTAGAGGGTTAAGCATGTCAGTTGAGTTATTGTAAAGTGGTGAGCCTCCATCCTTTGGAAGGCATGGTTATTTCATTATTCGTTCTTTATTTTCATAGTACTTTAGGATTATTTTTTGTCATAGTCGAGGCATGTCCTAACTTATTTTGATATCCTAGTTTTTAGAGACTTTTGTAGACAAGTGTGGGTCGGATGGTTGTTTTGCTTCATAAAGTTTTAACTTGGTTTATCTATTCTTCATATTTTTGTTTGGATTGACTTTTACTATATTCTTTTACTTTTTCTAGATGTTAGCCTAAGGGGGTGTTCTCTGGCTCAAAGTGGGCTTGAGCTACCTGTCACAACTGGGCCCTAGTTTAGGTCATGACAAGCTTGGCATCATAGCACGTTTTAGGGTCGTTGGATGTCCACAAAGTTGTGTCGAGTATAGTCTGTTTTATGCGTATGCAATATGCCACACCTATAAGGGAGAGGCTATAAGGCATTTTGAAATGTTTCCCTTTCTTGTGTTTTAATTTTTGCTATAGAGTCTAGTGTTATGATACTTTTCTAACTCCTTCTTCCTCATAATTTTGATCATGCCTCCACAATGATCTGAAGTTCATACAAATTCTGTTGGAACCTTTGTTTCACCCAAGAATAATGTAGAAGGGACTCACCCTGTTTATGTTGTACATACTCGGTCTAGGGTCCCTGCTGCTAATTGTACCACACCACTTAGGGTTCCAATAATCACTACTAGCTCTTTTCGAGCTTTCTGGGGTGGTGCAACTTATGCTCAGTCACCTCAAGGAGATATCTCTAATTTATTATTGTATTAATCTATTTATATGTTTAATCAGTTAATGGCATCGCAGTCTCATCAGCCTGACCATGTTGGTTTTGTTGCTCATTCATCTGAGGCAGTCGTAATGGCCAGTTTATGAGGTTTAATTCCCCAACCTTTACAAGCTCTAAGGTTGAGAAGGATCCTCAAGGATTCATTAATGAGATGGAGGATATTTGTAGGTTGATGCATGCTACTAATTCTGAGAGTGTAGAGTTAGTTGTGTATCAGTTAAACGATGTAGCTTATTTGTGGTATGAGGAATGGGAAGCTATTGCGAGTGATGATGTTGAGAAAGCTGTGTGGGATGACTTTTAGGGTGACTTTCATGATCATTTATATCCTTAGGATTTAAGGTAAGATAAGGCTAAAGAGTTTGTGAGATGGAAGTAAGGAAAGATGAGTGTGAATGAGTGTGCTATAAAATTTTAGCAGTTGTCCTGTTATGTTCCAGAGTTAGTGGCTAAGATGAGATATTTCTCAAAGTTGTTACTTGTATGTTATAGTGTTTTTATCATGATGTTTATTTTTTGCTTGATCCGAGTTCTACCTTTTCTTTTGTGACTCCTTAGTGGCTATGTATTTTGGTTTTAGTCCTAAAAATATTTCTAACCCCATTTTGGTGTCTATCTGGTAGGCGATTCTATCGTGGCTAGAAAAATCTATATAGGTTGTGTGGTGGCCATCTTTCATAGACAGACATTGGTGGATTTGACATAGCTTGATATGGTGGATTTTGATGTTATGTTTAGGATGGATTGGTTTCATTCATTCTATGATTCTTTGGATTGTATGACTCAAAGAATCATTTTTCACTTTCCTAATGAATCAGTATTAGAATGGTAGGGGAGTTTCTTATTACCTAAATGGAGGTTTATTATCTATTTTAGAGCTCAGAAGTTGATTTTAAAATGGTGTCTAGTTTGAGTTAAGGATTTTGATTCTGCAAGTCCTCCTTTCCAATCCGTCCCTATGGTTAATGAGTTTCTGAAGTTTTTCCCGATGATCTTCCTAAAATTCCTACCAACAAGGAAATAGATTTTGGAATTGATTTTCTACTGGATACTAATCCTATTTCCATTCCTCAATATAGAATGTCTTTAGATGAACTAAAGGAACTTAAGGAACTACTGAAGGATCTTATTGATAAGGGTTTCATTCATCCTAGTGTTTCCTATGGGGTACTCTTAAGCTTTTTGTACTAGTTTTAAGAATTCAAGAACAGGCTCAAGAATCTTTCCAAGAACCTTCAAGAATTAACATTCCAAGGTGTGTTAGGTGTTCAATCATGGGTTCCTTTGACCCATGAAGTCCAAGAACCCTTTTTAAACATACAAGATCTCAGGCTCACGATTTCCATGTTTGAATTATATTGAATTCATGTTCAGGAAATTAATTGAGTTTCAATCCATGATAAATTGTAGATTCTATATAATTGAAATTGCATGTACCCTAAATTGTGTAATTCCCATGTTATAACTATAACGTCCCGAAAATCAAGTTCCGAGACGACACACGGTGCTTAGGGTCACAAGTGACCCCAAGCTAACCCTTTTCATCGGTATAACTCAAAAGCAACTGATTAAAACATAATTCTGAGAGAATGAAGCTGAAAATGTCTCAATACAGAATCTGTTCAGCACAATATTGGAATTACAAGATGACAATTCTACTAACACATATACATATTCATATACAAGAAAGAGACTAAATACATCAACCACTACTAGTGTCTATGAAGCCTCTACTCTTATTGTCTGTACATAGTCGGGTCATGACTCCCAAATACCACACTCAATACGACCGACGAAAAAAGATACAATGCTCCAAACTGAAATAACCGACCCAAGTCCCTGAACTGTGAGGACTCTTTACCTGCTGACCGAAAACTGCAACTGAATAGAATAGTAAATGGGGGTCAGCACAAAGAGAATGTACTGAGTATGTGGGGGTGCATTCAACACTTTAAATAACATCATCAATTTCGTGAAAACATGCATACAGACAATGATGACTCACTTGGTTTGAGTTATATCAAATCATACTCTTCATACTTTCATAATAAATAGTTCAAATTGTAAAATTTCATAATCCATGTAAATCATCAAAAATCATAAATTATAATAAATCATCATAACTTATCATATCGTCAAAATTCATCATAGGTAATCATAATTCATCATAACATCTCAACTCTTTGACTCAAATCTCGGAGTGACTCAGTAATTCAAGAAATATGACTTTTATGGACAGGGGAGTTTCCTATAACCGACAACCCCACGTGATCTACGTGGAATACTAATGTTTGAAACCTCCGTTGGCGGGAGCGTCATACTCTTTGCCAGGGAGTACGGCCTTAAAACTGAAATAATCATAATCGGGCTCTCTGGCCAATAATATCATCATCAAACAACTCTACGGTGGCACATAGGTTTGGGAAAATACCAAATTTCCCTCTCGGAGCTAAGTAATACTCTCCAAAAAGCTCAGAACGTGTTAGGAAATCCACCATCATCATCACACGGGTCTATCATAAAGACCAAACCACATATCTCAATTTATAATTCATCAACAATTTGTGGATTCCTAACCCAAACTTCGACTTAAAACATTTCAATATTTTTCAACATCAACAAGGTATCAATGCATTGAACCATAACTGACTCGATATTTGGACAAGGATATGATGACTCAATACATAATATTTTCAACAATTCAACTTATCAAAATCATCCGGAAAAAAAATATCAAAATTCATCTCAACATCTATATCAAAATCAATCTTTCTCATAGTCAAAATCATCTCGACTCTGCTAGTTCAAGATCAATGTACTCAAATGATTATTCTTTCAATTCGACAATTAAATCATGACAACAACTTTTGAAAAGCACTTGAGACCTTCAATTCATAATAAGAATACATATCACGTAGTACAACTCAAATCACGACTTTTATCTCTAAAGCCTTTAGAAATATCAATTCATTGTAGTAATATGCAATTCATAGCATAAATTCTCAATTTAAGAAGTAGAGTAATGAAGTAATCATGTATATCCATATTGGAAAAAAATTCAAAGCCTTATAAATCCTTCATAAAGTAATTTGAGCGTATACCCATTTTCGAATATCATGAAATTTCAATAATAGAACTCAACCTTTTTAAATGTCAAAATGTAACAATTTATCAAGTCATGACAACATCAATATTTTTGAGAAAAAATCAATAATCATGGTAACATCTCAAATGTTATATCTCTATATGCTCAATGATTCAATTTCGTCATAAAGAAGCTTTCATCTTATAGTAAATCTCAAAATCATTCCAAAATACCATTTCAATATATATCTCGAAATCATTCAAAATAAAAATATGAAATTTACAATTATAGATATCAAGACATCTCATGTCTCAAATATATATTCAATAATTAAAATCATCATTGGGAAGCATAAAGCTTGACACATATCTCAAAATATTATTCCAAAATACCATCTCGACATACGTCCCAAAATCATTCAAAATACCACCTCGTGGTAAAAGTGTGTAATTCGCAATGATAATTATTAAATCATATCATGAAAACATTGAGATAATCATATAAATCAAAGTTTATTCATTCAATCATCATAATCTCATAATCAAATTATTTAGACATAATCTCACTTGCAAAATTATGTAAAACCACAATAAAATTAAAGCTTTGGGCACAAGAACGGAAGATTGCTCTTGTTCAAAACCCCACATGCCTTAAAATTGACTTCTTGATTACGGAATCCTGTTCGGACAAATAATGGGTGCTCCTCTAAGGTCTTGAAATGAGGAGTTCGTTTATCGAATTAATTTTGGATTTCTACAGTTCAATTTAAAGATTTTTGGAGCTAAAATTTGACCTAGGATTTTCCTGTCCTCCAAAACTTGATTAAAATATAAATTTCATGGTCCAAATATGGATTATATGCAAGAATTTTCGTCCAAGAAGGGGAATGAAATGACCAAATTGCCCTTAAAAAAACAAATAATGTCAAATCTGTCCTTTGGTGGACTGTTTTGATAGGCTGAAGTAGATCGACCATAACGTTTTTCTTCGATAGACAAATTGGATGAAATCAATTTCATTAGAAAGAGGAATCTTAGAGATTTCCGTTTATATATAGTAGCTCACCCAGATCATTATGTAAAAGGAGTTATGGTCGTTTGAAGTTGACCCAAAAATTCGCTTTTGGTAGGCTGAACTAGATTAACCATAACTTTTCTCTCCGATAGTCAAATTGGATGAAACCAATTTCATTAGAAAGAGGACTTGCAGAGATTTAAGTTTATATATAGTATATCACCTAGATCATTATGTACAAGCAGTTATGATTGTTTGAAGTTGACCCTGAAATTCGCCTGGCTGCAGTAATTTTAATTTCCTGCACGTCTTACTGTTCACAGTTCGATCGGAATGGTCGTAACTCATTGCTCTAGTGTCCATTTTCGATGATCTACATATCATTGGGAAGCTTATTCGATACTCTACGCAATGGTAGGTCAAAGTCTTAAAAATACTACACAAAAAATTTATGGATCGCTCTAAAGCGTAGAACTCGATACGTTTCTCATGAAATCTTTACGAAGAAAATTTTTCGGGGTATTACATTATCTCCCCGTTGGAAACATTCGTCCTTGAATGTTGCTTGATAGGATAAAAGCACTGATCAACTGACCTTCTTAAGGGACGCAAACATCTGTGACCTATCGGCACGATTGGAATTACAGTTTCCTATTCCTCATACAGAACATGCATATCTGACGCATAAATATCTAGCTGAACTGACTCTGGAATGTATGAATGCGTATGCAACAATAGCCAATTCAAGGCTCATAATGAGAACTTGAGCATGAACTAGATGTGTTTAAAACACGGAAGCTTTAAGAAGTCACGGGGTATCTCCCCCTTGGGACTCTATGTTCCTCTACAACACTTATTTCACAGGGTCACTAAGACTGAGCACGGGGAACCTATGAATTAGCTCATATGCATGACGCACGAACAGAGGTATACTCGTAACTACTGAGATGCTCCATATGGAAATGATTTCATTCCTAAGATCCTTGGATAACATGATGAGATGATAAATGAGAAGGTACACTATACGATTCTGATTGACTGAGCTGGAATACTTGGAAAACAAAGATTGTTTAGTAGAAGTTTACGAATTGAAGCATAACTAGCTTCCAGAATCTGAAACATGTACACCACAATCCCTTAAGATAACCACTTAAAACTTCAACTAACCATAATATACATGAAAGCTTAATCTCAATCTTACTTCACATTACTACTTAGCTCAAAATAAGCATACACCTTTCTAACCAAGATAAGGAAGCATTTTCTCTCTTCTATCTAGATAACTATTCACCAACACCCTTATCCACAACAAATATGTATTTTTCCATATAACCAACCATTCATCATCACTCTCTCACCCTACGAAAGAAGTTATCAAAGGGCTAGAAAATCCTGGTCTAAAATATGACTAGATACCCTGAATAACTTGACGTTCACCATGGCGTAAGGAATAGAAGATTTAACATCATGAACTCGGTAAAGAAATTTGATTTGGGAATATGCACGATATGAATCCAAAATTTCATTGATCATTAATAGAAATGCTTTATTTCTCGAATAGAGCATAGGGTAAGGCTAGAGTACCTCGATTACTAGCCACATAACTTAAGATTTGAAATTCATAACTTATGGAATATAATTCCACCGCTAAAAAATGGAAAAATCCGAAACCCCACGTATTGGGAACTGAGAGAGAACATGGTCCTTTATGAAATGCACGGACTCGAATTATGATCATGGAACTGAAGTGTAAAGCATGAGTAGGACCTGGAATAACTAAAATAGGAATGGATCGAGAAAAACCCCTTTCTTACCACTATTGGAATCCGAACACTTAGCTCGGTTACTTGATCTATCATCTCCCCCTTAGACTTAAGCCATCGCTCTGGGTCAGTAACACACTATACACTTTAATCTAAACTAAAGTCACTTCACTCGAGATTCCGATACATAATCACACACACAAACCATAAAACTGCACCCAAATGACTACCTCAGAAAACATATAACCACATCCTCACAAACTTCTCGAATTACCACCTATCCTTCTATAACCCCAATAATCAACACCTAACACTTGCACACTTTCTAATCTCAAATCCGCATAAGCAACCCGATAGTCAGAGTATACACCATCTAGAGCTTCAACGCTTTCAGCTCAACTTCGGAATTTCAATCTTAGAGTCTAACGCTCTACTCAAATTTTTCTCATCCTTAACGGACCACACTACCTCTGTCATCGCTTATTAAAATCACGCTTGTAAACTTATGTTTCTAAATCATAGGAATCAAAATCACATCTAAGAAGCTCAACCATTACAGTCATAAACTAATCCTCAAAATTAAAGCAGTCCCATAATATCTTTGGTGAACTTTCTCATCATAAACACAACATCAAACTTAATTATGAATCAACCAAACTTAGGCTCTTATATCCACTATTCAAGCCCACTAGATCACTTCCTAACAACTAATACCATTAATCAAGAAATCATCACAGTCACCTTCACGATCACCAATCATTCAAACTTAACTTTTAGCACAGAATATAACTTAAAACTTTTTGCACGAAATTTCCACTTAGAAACTATAAAACAATCCTCAACAAATGCTAGCCCATTTAAACTTCATAACAATAATAATTGGTCATAATCATATAGCTTATCTTATTCACAATCCATTAACACATCCTTCTTTCACCCGTCACTACTATCTATCCTTCATACACAACTTAACTTAGTTCATATCTCTCTACGTCTTAACTTAACTTCCTCTTGCAATCTGGAGAGCGCCTAGATTAACAACATTTGCCCACCGAGTACTTCCATTACTAACCTATACTCTCTGGCATACAAATACCGTCAACACTCATTTCATACCTCGAACAAACTACATCACAAAATTGGTACACAAGGCTATATCACTCCCTATTAACCCCAAATGTATGCAAAAATGGATTCCGCTATACTTATGCTCAACAAATCACACTTACCATCCTTCTTACTACTACACCTCCAAATCCTACATTTTCAGCCAGCACAAGGAACAAGATGAACTACAAGTTTCTAGTGGATCAAAATAGACCGTGCACGGCTCCACTAGGCTTTGAATATAAGCTTTGAAAAAAAAAATTGAGATGAATAACAAAGCAGTTGTGCTAGTGAATCGAAAGAGCCCCACACGGCTTCACTAGGCTTTCATTTTTTCAACAGCATAATGATAGCAAGATTACGGGAGATAGAAACTCGGCATACCATATTCGATGATCAAGGAGTATGCATCCACTCAGTCTTAGCTGAACAAGTCATAAAAAGAGGACATAACATAAAACTTCAGGAACTTATAACACACTGGGAGGCTCTTCTGAAGCCACTTTTATGAGACTTCTGAAACATTTTGCTAATCAGTCTAAAAACATTATCAGGGAAAGAACCGGGACATGTTGCTCATACTATCTCAAGAATAACACATAAATAGAAAAGTACAAACTGTCACTTATAGATCCTGAAAAAAAATTTGGTAGCTTATCTGGTTTAAACTTATAGCACGATTCAAGACTTGAAAGAACAACAACCTTTCCTAAATGCCTTATAGCCTCTCAAAGAAAAGTACAGACGTCTCCGTACCGTTCCGCAAGACTATACTAGACACGACTTCATAGACACCCTAGGACACTTGAACTCTGTGCTCTGATACCAAGTTTGTAACGTCCCAAAAATCAAGTTCCGAGATGCCACATGGTGCTTAGGGTCACAAGTAACCCCAAGCTAACCCTTTTCATCGGTATAACTCAAAAGCAACTGATTTAAACATAATTCTGAGAGAATGAAGCTAAAAATGTCTCAATACAGAATCTGTTCAGTATAATATTAGAATTACAAGATGACAATTCTACTAACACATATACATATACAAGAAGGAGACTAAATACATCAACCACTACTACTGTCTATGAAGCCTCTACTAGTATTATCTGTACATACTCGGGTCATGACTCCCAACTACCATACTCAATACGACCGATGAAAAAAGATACAATGCTCCAAACTGAAATAACCGACCTAAGACCCTAAACTGTAAGGACTCTTTACCTGCTGACCGGAAAATGCAACTGAATAGAATAGTAAATGGGGGTTAGCACAAAGAGAATGTACTAAGTATGTGGGGGTGCATGCAATACTTTAAATAACATTATCAATTTCATGAAAATATGCATACCGACAATGATGACTCACTTGGCTTTAGTTATATGAAATCATACTCTTCATACTTTCATAATAAATAGTTCAAATGGTAAAATCTCATAATCCATGTAAATCATCAAAAATCATAAATTATGATAAATCATCATAAATTATCATATCGTCAAAATTCATCATAGGTAATCATAATTCATCATAACATCTCAACTTTTTGACTCAAATCTCGGAGTGACTCGGTAATTCAAGAAACATGACTTTTATGGACAGGGAGTTTTCTATAACCAACGACCCCACATGAGCTATGTGGAATACCAACATTTGAAACCCCCGTTGGCGGGAGCATCATACTCTTTGCCAGGGAGTACGACCTTAAAACTGCAATAATCACAATCGGGCTCTTTGGCCAATAATATCATCATCAAACAACCCTACGGTGGCACATAGGTTTGGGGAAATACCAAATTTCCCTCTCGGTGCTAAGTACTACTCCCCGACAAGCTCAGAACGCGTTAGAAAATCCACCATCATCATCACAAGGGTCTATCATAAACACCAAATAAAATATCTCAATTTATAATTCATCAACAATTTGTGGATTCCTAACCCCAACTTCGACTTAAAATATTTCAATCTTTTTCAACATCAACAAGGTATCAATGCATTGAACCATAATTGACTCGACATTTGGACAAGGATATGAAGACTCAATACATAATATTTTCAACAATTCAACTCATCAAAATCATCCAGAAAAAAAATACCAAAATTCATCTCAATATCTATATCAAAATCAATCTTTCTCAGAGTCAAAATCATCTCGACTCTGCGAGTTCAAGGTCAATGTACTCAAATAATTATTCTTTCAATTCGACAATTAAATCATGACAACAACTTTTAAAGCACTTGAGACATTCAATTCATAATAAGAATACATATCCCGTAGTACAACTCAAATCACGACTTTTATCTCGAAAGCCTTTAGAAATATCAATTCATTGTAGTAGTATGCAATTCATAGCATAAATTCTCAATTTAAGAAGTAGAGTAATGAAGTAATCATGCATATCCATATTGAAAAAAATAATTCAAAGTCTTATAAATCCTTCATAAAGTAATTTGAGTGTATATCCATTTTCGAATATCATGAAATTTCAATAATAGAACTCAATCTTTTTAAATGTCAAAATGTAACAACTTATCAAGTCATGACAACATCAATATTTTTGAGAAAATATCAAGACTCATGGTAACATCTCAAATGTTATATCTCAATATGCTCAATGATTCAATTTCGTCATAAAGAAGCTTTAAGCTTATCATAAAGCTCAAAATCATTCCAAAATACCATTTCAACATATATCTCGAAATCATTCAAAATAAAAATATGAAATTTATAATTATAGATATCAAGACATCTCATGTCTCAAATATATATTCAATAATTCAAATCGTCATTGGAAAGCATAAAGCTTGACACATATCTCAAAATATTATTCCAAAATACCATCTCGACATACGTCCCAAAATCATTCAAAATACCACCTCGTGGTAAAAGTGTGTAATTCACAATGATAATTATTAAATTAGACATAATCTCACTTGCAAAATCATGTAAAACCATAATAAAATTAAAGTTTTGGGCACAAGAACGGAAGATTGCTCTTGTTCAAAACCCCACATACCTTGAAATTGACTTCTTGATTACGGAATCCTATTCGGACAAATAATGGGTGCTCCTCGAAGGTCTTGAAATGAGGAGTTCGTTTATCGGATTAATTTTGGATTTCTACGGTTCAATTTAAAGATTTTTGGAGCTAAAATTTGACCTAGGGTTATCTTCTCCTCCAAAACTTGATGAAAATATAAATTTCATGGTCCAAATATGAATTATATTTAAGAATTTTCGTCTAAGAAGGGGAGTAAAATTACCAAATTGTCCATAAAAAAACAAATAATGTCAAATCTGTTCTTTGGTGGACTGTTTTGATAGGCTGAAGTAGATCGATCATAACGTTTTACTCTGATAGCCAAATTGGATGAAACCAATTTCATTAGAAAGAGGAATCTTAGAGATTTCCATTGATATATATTATCTCACCTATATCATTATGTACAAGGAGTTATGGTCGTTTGAAATTGACCCAAAAATTTACTTTTGTTAGGCTGAACTAGATTGACCATAACATTTTTTTCCGATAGTCAAATTGGATGAAAAGTATTTCATTAGAAAAAGGACTCGCAGAGATTTCCGTTGATATATACTAGATCACCCAGATCATTATGTACAAGGATTTATGATCATTTGAAGTTAACCCTAAAATTCGCCTGGCTGCAGTAATTTTAATTTCCTGCACGTTTTACTGTTCACAGTTCGATCGAAATGGTCGTAGTTGGATCGGAATGGTCATAACTCATCACTCGAGTGTCCATTTTTGATGATCTACATATCGTTGGGAAGATTATTCGATACTCTACGCAATGGTAGGTCAACGTCTTAGAAATACTGCACAAAAAATTTATGGATCGCTCTAAAGTGTAGAACTCGATACGTTTCTCACGAAATCTTTACGAAGAAAATTTTCTGCGGTATTACAATTACCTATGAATTTTCAAGATTTGGCATTGTAGTTGCAATGTTTATATGTTATCCATGATTATGTGCATTAAGTTGTGTTCCCCAAATGTTTGATAGAATGTCCATGTGAATTAAAAAGTGAAATCATGACATGCTAGTATATTTACAAGCTTATGCCCTACAAGTGTTTGATGAAATGCTTATGTGAATGGACTAGTTAAAGTATGACATGGTATTATGTGATCCCATTCATGCACAAGTTCATGTATATCAAATGTTTGACAAAATGTCTAAATGAGTGCATTGCTAGAAAACAAGTATTGTTATGCCTTTATGATCATGTTATGTCTTTATTTTTATGCTATCGTGTCCTGGGGGTATTTAATACACGACAATCTAGTTGTTTATGTAGAGACAGTGTCAGTTACTGCATAGTATTAGTTATGTCACTATTAGTAGAACTCAGTCAGTTACAGAACTCAGGAAAACTTAGTAAACTTAGTATCAGTCCTGTCCAGTTCAGTTTAATCAGTTCAGTTTCTTTCAGATTGGAGTAGGATTCAGCACCGAGCAAGCCTAGGGATAGGGGCTTATCCGTTAGTTAGTACTGGGTCCCTAGAAGCAGTCCCTAAGTTCTAGAACTGTGTAGCCAGTGTAGGTTATGAGATATAACCCGTTAGATAGGATTGGCATACTCAGGGATCACCCACTAGTTTAGGACTGAACTCAAGGGTCACCCTTAGTTAGAACTGACTCCATAACAGTTATTAGTACCCATGGAACGATGCTAAAACCTTTCCAATTGGTGTTACAGATTGGACCCCAACTCAGTTATCTTATTTGGAGAATGTCAGTTAGATGATTACCTCCCACAGTTTCAGTCTTCAGTATAGAACTCAGTTCAGTTCTACAAAGATCAGGACTGTCAGACACAGTCAATCAGTATTAGTAATTCAGTTATTAATAACTTCATATTATTGGTTATTCAGTTATTAGAACTCAGTATTTAGCTTCAGAAAAGCTCAGTTATAGTATACATGTACGTGCACATTATTGCATTGCATACTCAGTGATTTTAGTAGTATTACGTATCCACGTACTCTTATATTCAGTTACTCTATATCATTAAGTTAGTTACTGTTCATGCATACGAACCTTTACATTCAGCCTTACCTCATCTAGCATATCAGTACATTTCACGTACTGACACATACTTTTTCTTTGCGCTATGATGTCTCATATCAGAGGTTCGGATGCTCAGGTTCCCGACCACACTTGGACAGATCCAGTGAGCAGTCAAAAATTTAGTAGTGAGTCCTCATCTATCGAGGCTATGCTTTTATTTCAGTATTTCAATTTTTCAGTAGTTTAGTGGTAGAGGTTAGTTGGGGGCTTGCCCCATCAACTCCACTTTCAGACAATTCCAATTAGAGGCTTTCAGACAAGATTTTCATATAGTATTCACTTTTACGGATTGTTATTTCAGATGTTATATTTATTAGTATTTTAGATTTTGAACGTTATGGAATTTAAACCTAATTCCATATTTATTTTGGTATTATTATCCAGTGCTCATAGTAGATATCAGTCATGGGTTAGCTTTTGGTATTCGGGATTATAAGCACTGTGTAGCACCCAGGGTGTACTTTCGAGGCATTACAAACTTGGTATAAGAGCCTAAGGTTCAACAGAGTCCTAGGGAGTCTGAAAGCTGCATCAAGTAGAGTCTTGTTCATGGGTGTGTAGCGTGACACACTTATGGACAAGAGGCTATGAGATGTTCTAGGAAAAGTTTCCCTTCATTCAGTGTTCATGTCGTGCAAGTGAGAATAAGCTCAAGTTAAACTCTCAGTCTAATCCTTTTCTTCCTTCCGGTTATAGAACATGCCTCCCAAAAAGACTAACAGAAGGAGAACTGGAAATCAGTCAGCACCTTAGCCCATTTAGGCAGATCCCTTGATGAGCATATCTCCCATACAAAATTCAGAGTTTCATTCACAACTATAGATAATTTTGTCATAGCAAAAAATGAACAACCAACTATTGTTTTGGCTAACCCAGTGGCCAATACTACTACAGCCAGGATTCGGGACTTCACCTGAATGAATCCTCCCCTATTCTCAGGATCTAAGTCTTAAAAGAATCCACAGGAGTTCCTTGATCAGGTTTAGAAAGTCACAAACATTATAGGCGTGACTTCCAGTGAGAGTGCTGAGTTAGCTGCCTATCAGCTACAAGATATAGCTCATATGTTGTTTAAGAAGTGGAAGGTAAACAGAGGCACAGATGCAGAGCCCATTGAATGAGAAGAGTTTGCTACTACTTTTCTAGATAGATTCTTACCCTTAGAGCTGAGAGAATCCAAGGTATTAGAGTTCATCAATCTCAGGCTAGGTAGTATGAATATGAAAAAGTATTCCCTTGAGTTTAATTAGTTAGCCAGGTATGTTCCCCATGTAGTAGCAGATAATAGGTCTAGAATGAGCAAGTTCATGTTTGGGGTGTCAGATAGTGTTGTTAAGGAGTGCAGAAATGCGATGTTGATTAAAGAGATGGACATATCTAGGATTATGGTCCATGTTTAATAGATTGAGGAATAGAAGCTTAAGAAGAAGGAGAAAGAGAATAAGAGAGGTAGAACAAGTAGTTTCAATTTCAATAAGACTAAGTTAGAGGGTGGTAACTGTTCCTCATTTCATCCAAAATCTTCAGTTCCATCTCCATCATTAGCTAGTGCGCCAATACCAAATTTCAGGAATGACAGTCATGATGAGGATCCAGGATCCAAAACCCAGGGTAATGTGAGTAGTGGTCCTACCCATCCACTTTGCGAAGAATATAGTAGACATCACCTAGGTACATGTAGAGCTGGTAGTGATGTATGTTTTGGATGTGGTAAGCCAGGCCACAGGATACAGGAGTGTAGAGTTATGGCTTAGAGGGGAAAATATTTGCGCCAACAGGGTCAGTAAAACCATCCTTTAGCTCAGTTCGGTCACCCGAATCAGCAAGGTGCTACTTTCAGTGCCACCAGTGGGCAACTCCCAAATAGGCTTTATGCACTTCAGTCCAGACAAGACTAGGAAAGTTCTCCTTACATGGTTACTGGTACGTTACAGATATTCCATTTATATGTTTTTTCTTATTACCAGGAGCTTCTCTGTCTTTTGTAACTCCTTACATAGCCGTTAATTTCAAAGTCATACCGGACACCTTAACAGAACCTTTCTCAGTCTCCACCCTAGTGGGTCAGTTTATCATATCCCGGTAGGTATATAGGAACTGTCTGATTATGACATCTTAGAATGTCAGGCCTTCAAATTTTAGTAGTAATGTCAGTATGTGTAGAAAAGTAGTGAGGGAGGTTGATTCCCAACCCATCCTTATCTCATTTCAAAGTATTGTACTTCAGCTATCACGATATCTACTCACGTAGTACATGTTATTTCTATGATCATAGCTCTTATTCGTGCACATTATCAAAAATCATGTACGCTTACAGATCCTAGTATGAGCAGTTCCATTTCACTTAGTGATACGAATCACGTTCCCTGCACACAGAAACTCCAAACTCAAGTCATACATCTCATGACTCATGTACTCATGCTTTAAAGTTAGCTCTGTTCTCATGACTCCTGCTACACTCCTAATGATCAGCTAAATTCAGATTTGATCATGTATATCCTCAGTATAGATTTCATAATAAAACTTAGGGTGTTGATGTTAACGTTCTATTCCTCAGGCCTTAGTTAAGTGTCAAGTTTAGTATAGTATCCATTCATGCTTCAGGTCCTCATGTTTAACCTTCAGTGAACTCTCATTATTAAATGGTGTAGTGATAAGTAGTTTCTTAAAAGGGAGAGAGTATATGTTTAATGCTAAGAAAAGATTATTGCATGCTAGTTTTACATGAGGTTGTAGTTATTAAGATAGGATTGAATGTCATGTTGATGTGTAAGTGGCTAAATGCATTTTAGAGATTTGAGTAGGCTTGAACATAGTGGGAAAATTCAGTCCAGATCATACCTCAGTAGGTAGAGTTATTAGTGCCCATATTATAGAATTTTAGCCATGTTGTGATTTCTTATTCAAATGTCTCATTCAGACCATGCCAAGATTTCCTTGCTCCCTAAAGTCAGTAGAACTTCATAGAAAAAGTTTCAAGAAATTCTCTAGTTAAGTATAAGTTTCAGTATGAGTTAGTCCGTAAAGACAGGAATTCAATTTAGCAGGTAGGCGGACAAGTTTGTACGGTTTCCCCATCTTTCCATCTAGTAGTACTATTCGGGGTCTCATGAATATGACTACCCCAAAATGGCACAACCAGGTAGTTATGAGTTTAGCCCAATTCATATGTCATGCCTCAGTTTCAGATCCCGAATATTCAGTCACGATTTAGTTCGTAGGTTCCCCATGCATCATCTCAGCTTTTCTTCAGTATCTCAGCCAAGTTAGCATTCTTCGGGGGACATAATGTCCCAAGGGGGATATCACTATAACCCCTGAGCTTTCATGTCCTAAACCTTCCAGTTTCTCTTTACATAATGAATCCAGTTTGAAGTAATGGGTACTCATAAGTTGATTCTCTCATTCCAAATCTCAGTCGTATGGCATGTATTCAACAAATTAGTTTAGTTCATGATAGTCAGTCCATGTATCATGTTTTAGACTCAGTTATGTTCTCATGTTCCCATTCATTCATGTTCAGTAAGTGGTCTCAGTTTCATTAGTATTCTCATCTTGAGGTAACAGTTTTCCTTAGACTTACTCAATTCCATGTCCAGCTACAGTTGTAAATTTAGTATTCCTTATCATTTCATATTCAGTCATACATTTGGGAATCAGTTCAGTCATGTACTCATGCATCATATATTTATGTTTAGTATAAGAACTCAGCTTATCCATAGTTCAATCATGTATTCATGTTTCAATGCACATGTTCAATGTGTAAACTCAGTCTATCAGTATTCCTCATCTTAATCAGTCTCATTCGAGGAGGAATGTTCCCAAGGGAGAGATATTATAATATCTCGTATTTCCCTAACTTAAATAAACCCTCAGTACATGGGTTACCCTATATAAAATTTTTGAGATACTTAGTAATTATCGGTTTAGAGCTTACCAATGAATAGAAAACTCAGTCAGCTTTCCAACAATATAAAATTTTCCCAAATCCAATACTCGGCGAAGAGTTAGATCCATTTTAGTATGATAGTGTGCCAATTTGGCCATCAACGTATCGGGGAGGCCAGTAAAATGGCAATTGTCCATTTCTAGTGATGCTCCACCATATTAGCGCATCGCGCCAAGCCCTCAGTTTAAAATTTTCCTTTTCCAGTGTACCAACATGATTCCATCGCGTCGCATTGAGCTTCCAGGTCTTATCCAACATTGGAATGCGATTCCACCATGTCGCGCCACTAACCACATGCCCAATTGTCGGTTTCCAGTGGCTTGACGCGATAGTGGCGCGTCGCGCCAGAGCCCAAAATTAGGTTTATCAAATACGAATTTTAAATCATTCTAGGGGAATTTGGATCTTTTTCCATGTCCCTAATATGCCTAAACACTGGATTAATATCCTAAGTGACCTAATATCTCATGATTCATTCACTTTTCTCAAGATTTCAAATATTCTCTCTCAAAAAGGTAAAAACCCTAGTTCAAGAATTCAAGAACAAGATCAAGAATATTTCTAAGAACATTCAAGAATTAATATTCCAAGGTATGTTAGGTGTTCATTAATGGGTACCTTTCACCCATGAAGTCGAAGAACCCTTTTTAAACATACAAGATCTCAGATTCATAATTTCTACGTTTGTATTAGATGAATTCATGCTCATGACATTAATTGAGTTTTAATCCATGATAAATAATAGATTCCACGAAATTGAAATAGAATGTACCTTGAATTGTGTAATTCCCATGTTATAACCCATGAATTTGAAAGATTTGGCATTGTAGTTGCAATGTTTATATGTTATCCATGATTATGTGCATTAAGTTGTGTTCCCCAAATGTTTGATATAATGTCCATATGAATTAAAGGGTGAAATCATGACATGCTAGTATATGTACAATCTTATGCCCTACAAGTGTTTGATGAAATGCTTATGTTAATTGACTAGTAAAAGAATGACATGTTATTATGTGATCCCATTCATGCACAAATTCAAGATTATCAAGTGTTTGGCAAAATGTCTAAATGAGTACATTTTTAGCAAGAAAGTATTGTTATGACTTTATGATTATGTTATGTCTTTCTTTTTATGCTATCGAGTCCTGGGGGTATTTAATACCCGATAATCTACATGTTTACCTAGAGCCAGTGTTAGTTACAACATAGTATTAGTTATGTTACGATCAGTAGAACTCAGTCAGTTACAGAACTCAAGAAAACTCTGTAAAATTAGTATCAATCCAGTCCAGTTTAGTATAATAAGTTCAGTGTCTTTCAGTTGGGAGTATGATTCAGCATCGAGCGAGACTAGGGATGGGGCCATACCTATTAGTTAGGACTGGGTCCCTAAAAGCAATCCCTAAGTTCCAAAACCTATGTAGCCAGCGTAGGTTATGAGATATCACTCAATAGATAGGACTAACATACTCAGGGATCACCCGCTAGTTTAGGAATGATCTCATAGTCCACCCGTTAGTTAGTACTGACTCTACAATAGTTGTTAGTACCCATGGCACGGTGCTAATACCCTTCCAATTGGGGTTACCGATAGGACCCCAACTCAGTTATCTTATTTGGGGCATGTCGATTAGATGATTACCTCCCACAATTCCAGTTTCAGTCTTCTGTATGAAACTCAGTTTAGTTCTACAGAATCAGGACTATCAGACACAGACAATCAATATTTGTAATTTAGTTATCAGTAACTTCAGATTATCAGTTATTCAGTTATCAAAACTCGGTATTCAGCTTCAGAAAAGCTTAGTTATAGTATAAACATATATGCATAGGATTGTATTGCATACTCAATGATTTCAGTAGTATCAGTTATCCACATACTTTTATATTCAGTTACTCTATATCATTCAGTTAGCTACTATTCATGTATATGAACCCTTGCATTCAGCCTTACCTCATCTAGCATACCAGTATATTCCACGTACTGACACATACTCCTTCTTTGCACTATGATGTCTCATATCATAGGTTTAGATGATCAGGTTCCCAACCGCGCTTAGATAAATCCAATCAATAATCAAAGATTTAGTAGTGAGTCTTCATCTATCGAGGATAAGCTTTTATTTTAGTATTTCAATTTATTAGTAGTTCAGTAGTAAGGGTTAGTTGGGGGCTTGTCCCATCAGCTCCACTTTCAGACGATTTAGATTAGAGGCTTTCAGACTAGATTTTCAGATAGTATTCAGTTTTATTGATTGTTATTTCAGATATTACATTTTATCAGTATTTTAGATTTTGAACCTTATGGCATTTCAACCTAATTCCGCATTTATTCAGTATCATTATTTAGTGCTCACAATAGATTTTAGTCATAGGTTAGGTTGTGGTCCTTCTAGATCGTTAGCACCATGTAGCGCCCAAGGTGTACTCTTGGGGCGTTAGAGCATGTGATGATACTTTTGAGATATTGAAGGATAAGTGGACTTCTATGCTTGTTTTAACCCTACCCGAGGGAACTAAGCAGTTTTTTAATGTATTTATGAATCTCATGTGGGACTAGGTTCTATCTTGATGAAGAATGGTATCGTTGTGGCCTATGCTTGTAGGCAGCTTAAGAGTCATGAGAGAAATTACCTGACTCATAATCTACAGTTCGTTGCTGTGGTCTTTGCCTTGAAGATCTTGCACTATTATCTATATAGAGTGTATGTAGACATCTACTCATATCATAAGAGCTTGTATTGTGTGTTTACGCAGAAGAAGTTGAATATCAGGCAGGGGAGGTGGCATGAATAACTTAAGAAAAATAACATGAGCCTTCATTACCATCCAGATAAAGATAATATTATTATTGATGCTCTTAGCAGGTTATCGATGGGGAGTTTATCCTATGTTGATGAGGAGAAACAAGGATTGGTGAAAGACATTAACAAGTTGGCTAACTTGGGAGTTTATCTTTTTAAAACTGAGAATAGAGGAGTGATTATTCCGGTAGTGGCGATATTAGATCTTAGTGCTGAGGTAAAGTACAAGAAGGCTTTAGATCCCATACTTGTACAAATTGAGGATGACGTGGGTTAACAAAAGGTTATGGCTTTTGATATTGGGAGAGTTGGTATCTTAAGGCATCAAGAGAGGTTGTGTGTTCCTGATATTGATGGACTGCGGGAAAGAATTTTGACTGAAGTTCATGAGTCTAGATATATAGTACATCTGAGTTCGACTAAGATGTATCATGACATGAAGGAAATCTATTAGCGGAAGAATATGATAAGAGATATAGAAAATTTTGTGAAATATATAGTTTGTCAGCAAGTTATGGTTGAACACTTGAGGCCTGGTGGAATGTCTCAAGAGATAGATGGGGAAGTGGGAGATGGTTAATATGTATTTTTAATAGGTTTTTTATGGTCTTGCAGTCAGTATGATTCTATTTGGGTCATTGTAGATAGAATGACTAAGTCTGTTCACTTTTTACTTATGAGGTCTAACTACTTTAGAGAGGATTATGTTAAGTTGTTCATTTAGGAGATAGTAAAGTTGCATGTAGAGAATGTGTCTAACAATTCAGACTGAGGTACGTAGTTTTCTTCTCACTTTTGGCATTCATTTTAGAAAGGTTTGGGTGCAAAGGTGAACCTTAGCACCGGTTTCCACCCTCAACAGATGTGCAAGTAGAGCGCACTATTTAGACTTTGGAGGATATGTTAAGGTCTTGTGTAATTTCTTTTAAAGAGAGTTGGATTGATCATTTTCCTCTTATTAAATTCATTTACAAAATAGTAACCAATCTAGCATTCAAATGGCTCATTTTGAGGCTTTTTAGGTAGGAGGTGTAGTTCTCCTATTGGGTGGTTTGAGGTAGGTGAGACTAGGTTTTTTGGTACTGGATTGGTTCACCAAGACATGGATAAGGTAAAACTAATTAGACAAAGACTTATGGCTGCTCAAAGTCGCCAAAAGTCTTATTTGGATGTGAGGCAAAGGGATTTAGAGTCCTAAGTAAATGATTGGGTATTCTTGAAGGTATCTCCTATGATAAGAGTCATGAGGTTTGGGAATAAAGGAAACCTCAGTCCCTATTACATTGGTCCGTATAAGATTTTTGAGAAAGATTAGGAATGTTGCCTATGTGTTAGATTTTCTTATAAGTTTATCTTTGATTCACCCTATTTTTCATGTGTCCATGCTGAAAAAGTGTGTAGGTTATCCTTCCTTGATAGTGCTTGTTGAGGATATTGGTGTTATGAATTCCTTGTCTTATGAGGAATTCTTGATTGAAATATTAGATAGGAAAGTTTGTAGGTTGAGGACCAAGGATGTAGCCTTAGTGAAGGTTCATTGGAGAAATCAAAATGAAGAAGAGGCTACATGGGAAGTTGAGGAACATATGAACGCCAAGTATCCGTTCTTGTTTCCCGTGCTTGATGAAATTGTGTAAGGTATGAGTCTCGTTCTCACTTTTCGTAATTCAAATTTGTCAATTAATTCTGATGTATTCTTATTATTCTCATGCTAAGACTGTCCAAACTCATTATTTAGGTTCGAATGGTCCTAAGGGGGGATAATATGGGATCCCATAAAACTTTGATGACTTTATTTTGACCCTCTCGTGTGCGTAATGTCAATTATTTACTTAAATTAGGTTTAGGGATGTTAAAAAAAGTGTTTTGGAATTTTTTTGGATTTTTCAAAAGGAGTTCTACATTATTTTGGGACTCTGAGGCAGTAAGTCTATGCGATAATGTTTTGTCATGGAGGTTAACCACCATAATATTAGCGTGGCACGGAGGATAATCCCTACAATATTGGTGTGGCACGGAGTCTAACCTCTGCGATATTGGTGTGCCATACCGCTATTTTAAATTTATCTAGTTTTTGTTTTTTTAAACCTGGGGTAAGGGGCATTTGATCTTTATACCCCTTGTACAACCTTTAAACATAAAACACACTATTGTCCATCAGTTCTTAGGATCAATGGCTATTCTCTTCCTCTTTAACACTTATATAAAAATACTCCAAGATTTTCACAAGGGATTCACCATTCAAGCTCCAAACATTGAATTGTTTTCAATTTCTTGTGTATATCAGGAATGTTTCTTTTTCCCTAACTTTAGTTTTTTATTTTGGCATTAATTAAATGTATTTTCATGTGATTTAATTGTGGGTTTTGAAATTGGGTTGAGGGATTTTGGTTGTTACTGATTGAATTACTTGTCCCATGTTCTAAATTGATTATTCTTGATTTATATTGATATTTTTGGGACTGAATTGGTGCATGGTATAAATATTTGGAATAGGGGACATAGGTTTCCCCAAATTAATGGAATTTTGTCTTGATAATTTAATTAACCTCTACCCACCTTGTAAACATGATTTTTAATATGCAAAATTACATGGTTGAACTTGTTTGTGAACCTAATCCATTGCATTAAAGGAAAAATGAATGAAAATGGTTTTGGATGGCCTTGGTGGCCTTGTTTTAAAAATTTTAAATGGAACTTAGGAGTCCAATTTTGTTATATGGATTTGTTTTGCATAAATATATTAGCTTGCAATCGTATTTGTTTGACGATACTATGTGGTAAATTCCCTAATGAATGACTCCAGGGTTATTGATTGTTTTTATGTGCAAATTATTTTAATCTAGTCTTAAAGGGAATTGTGTAGCTCACCGTGAAGGTGTAAGTCCCATGGGGACGAATACTGGAAACCACGTTTGTAGGTGCTAGGGGTCTATATGATTGTGTGCTTGGTGCACACTTGATATATATTTTTGGGATTTTTCTCTTAGTTTTTCCTTTGTTCGTGCAGGTAACACGCACTGGGTCCCTTCAAGAAGGAGGAGCTGGACCCATATAGCCCATCAATGCCTTTAGGATAGATCAAGCTGCACAGTTCAGGTTAAATCTTTAAACTTTCATGTTCATGACCCTTGTCCCTATCTCGACATCCTATAAATATATATATGAATGTGGTACATTTGGTTTATGACTATATTTGGTAATTGCATTATTTTATCCTCATTCCTTGAGTTATATGCCAGTGTTTATCCTTCTGACCATCCCTGTACGCAACATCATTTCATGATGTAGGGTCCAAAGGGTTTTCTGCTGCTCTTGTGCAGCGTTAGGTGGTTGAGCACGTCAGTTGAGTTGTTTTGAAGTGTTGAGACTCTATTCTTCAAAAGGCCTTGCCATTTTTTTATTCTTTCTTTATTATCATAGTACTTTTTTATTCATTGTGGTCATAGTCAGGGGAATGTCCCGACTTAGTTTGATATTCTGTTTTTTTAGGCTTTTTTGGAAAAGTGTAGATTGGATGTTTTTTTTTCTTCATAGAGTTTTCATTTGGTTTATTTATTCTTCATATTTCAATTTGGATTGACTTCCGTTGTATTCTTTTATTTTTTCTAGATATTAGGTTAAAGGGGTGGCCTCTAGCTCACGGTTGGCTTGAGATACCCGTCACGCCTAGGCCCTGGTTTGGGTCATGACATTAACATTTTTGGGTGTCTATCAAATCTCACAAAAAAGTACAAGGACACATAAGAGAGGGTACAACACAAATCAACCAAAGAATATGCATTGAATGAACAGATGGAAAGAATACTTGTAACCACTACATTCGAGGCCTAAACCTCCAGTCTAGTAAGTACAAATACTCTCGATTAGCCTTTACCAACATTTCTTTGTGCCTGATTTCTAGCGAACTAATCTCTATTACCTCAACCTCTATTTCTAGTACATCTAGTTTTATGAGTATACTAAATAGGTGCAGCTAACTAACCAAAACCTTGACTAATATTTCTTGGAGGTTGAGGACAATCCCTGATGTAATGACCTAATCGACCATTCTAGAATCACTCCCCAATAAAATTATGATACTTGCCTAGATGTGATTTGCCGCAAGTCTGGAAGGATGGTGTAATGGCATATATCTTCCTAGAGCTACGATATCCGTAAGATGTTGAAGACCCATAAGTACCTTATCTAGGAGGTTTCTGGTATGAAGACTGTGACACTAAACTTTTCCCTGCCTGATGGCCCTATTGTTTTCTGATTTCTCACTTTGCAATTTTCACTAACTTTAACACTGAAAGATTCCACCATTTTAGCCTTCTTATGAATATCATAAGTTGCCCGCTCTGCACTCCCTTTGTCCTAAATTTTTCTAGCATGATCTACTGCCTCACAATAGGTCAAGACTTTTATCTATGAGGATACTGCATTATAGATATAAACATCCATCCCATTAAGAAACCTTTGTATATGATATACTTCTTTGGACACCAAGTATGGACCATATCTTTCCGGGATGCAAAATTTGTTCTTATAAGCATACATGTCCATAACGAATCATCGATACAAGGAATAAGATAATAGTTCTTCACCATCACATTGTTAAGCTGCCTATAATCAATACACATACACATGGAACCATACTTTTCTTTACAAATAATATAGGAGCTCCTGATGGGGACACACTTGGTCTAATAATACCCTTAAAAGAAAATCTTGAAGTTGAGAATTATGCTCTTTAAGCTCGATAGGAGCCATAGAAATAGGTTGGGTTCCAGGATCAAGGTCAATAGAAAACTCAATCTCACAAAAAGGGGAATACTAGGTAGGACGGTAGGGAACACTTCAAAAACTTAACAAATAACAAGAACAAAGTTGAGCGACGGACTCTCTGAACTAGTATCACAAATATAAGTAAGATACGACTCACAACCCCTTAATATACACCTCCTAGCATGAACATATGAAATAATCTCTTTCAGCTCATGACTAAGAGATCCTTTCCAAATAACTGGGGGTACACTGGGCAAGGCTAAGGTAATGGTCTTGGGAATACAATCCATGACCGCATGGTAATGGAATAACCAGTCTATGCCCAGAATCATATTGAAATCCACCATATCCAAAATAATAAGATCAGCATAAGTATTAACATCTCTAACTGTCATAATAGCTGATCTAAAAACTCGATCCACTACTAAAGAATCACCCACAGGAGTAGATAAGCACAATGGCACAAATAATAAATTAGTAGTCAACTCCAGCTATGGTGCATAATAAGTAGAAATATAAGAATAAGATGATCTAAGATTAAATAAAACAAGTTCTGACTAGTAGCATATAAAAATCGTACCTGTAACAATAGTATCTGGAGTCTCACCTCGGGTTTTGCATGGACTGCATACAACTGACCACGCCCAGCATCTGGCGGGACACCTAACTGACCTCCTATCCTTTCTACATAAAAACCACCTCAAGTACCCTGGGAACCACCCCAAAAACTATGAAAAAAACCTATAATTGAGGGATGAGCTGCTCTAATAGGGGGAACACTCTGATCTAAAGAAAAATTCACCCAAAACTAGGGAAAACTTTCAAATAGTGACCAGGGAGTCCACAAGTAAAATAGGAAACATGAGCTGAACCAGAATAAATATATCCGGATAACACGAAGTAGCTACCACGACTAGAATAACCAAGCAATGAACAACTCAAAGTCTGACCACTTCCCTTACCAGGGAGTCCACAAACACTAGACTGACCTTTATCAGTAATCTGAAGTTCTGCATGAACCGATTAACTAGACTGACTCTAAGTCTCAAAGGCTAGATGCGAAGGATACCTACTCTATGAACTTCTATCTTTGGGTTAGGAACTATAATGTTTCCTACTAAATTTACCCCAAAACCTAAGCCTCTTATCATAACCCTTATGGTGCATCACCTCCATCATGCTAGCATGATCCAAAACTTCAGCAAAATACCTACCCACACCAACTAAACTATGAATAGACATACCTATACAGATTCTCAACCCTTTAACAAAGCCACAAACTCTCTCATAATCAATGTCCAGAAAAAAATTTGCATGCCTAGCCAACACGTGAAAATGAGAATCATACTGGCATCTATCATGAAGCCCTACTCCAATCTATAGAACTAATCCCTCAAATAATAGTTGGGGAAGAAAGTCATATACTTCTCTAAAAACATCTCAGAGAACTAAGTCCAAGACAAAAGAAAAGATCCAGCTGGTGTAGAATCCATATAAACTCTCCACCAATGATGAGGACACAAGTCCAACTAAAATATGATGAAATCCATACCCCGAGACTCAACAATTCCTAAATTAATGAAGCCTATCCTCACAAATAATCAGATACCCATCTGCATCCTCGCCCAGGCACCAAAAAACATTGGCAGAGCCAATATAAAGAATCCACCCAATATCTTCTGCTCTCAAAAGACATAATAGGTTGAGCAACCACCAGTTAGGAAACTATTGACTAAGCAATTGCTGGTGCATGAGGAACCTCAACTCTAGGAGTCGCAGCTGCAGGCTACGCCCCTACCTCAGTACCACTATATTTAGTAGACTGTGCAACATCAGATAGTGTAACACCAACTAAACCCAATAGCTGAACCAATGTAACTCTGAGCAATGTTGAAAGAATTAACCGGAGTGGAGACTGGGCTGGTCCCCAGCCTATCACTGGCTGGGGTGAAATATCCTCTAGCTCAAAAGCAGGAAAAGGACCAGGAGAAGATGGACCCTAGATGGGACACATCATGAGGCTATCCACAACCTTTAGGTCATCTATGAATAGGAGTAGGATCCCTTACCTCAGTCTCAGGGCCTTAGTATTGCGTAGAAGTAGCACGTGTCCTGTCCATTTACAAAAGAATAAAGTCAAATAATGTCACTACCCAATTTCTTAGGTCATGATAGTGCCAAGTAAGAACCACCAGTAGGTAAGCCAACCCCATAGTCCGAAATGGATAGTAATGGACTACACACACATAAATAGAAAATATACGAAATAGATAAAATAAGAGAATCTAATACATAATAAAGTCCCAACACCTGGTTGAATCAATACACGAGTCTCTGATATAAAAAGAGTACAAAAGTGGAATAGACTAAGTAAATTACACGGATACACCTTATCTCCAAATATAACATAGAAACAAATATAGTACATAAGAGAGTGATAAGTAATACTTTAAACATTAGGATCTCATACTAACTCTCTGAACCATGGCTGCTTCGTACAGTGTTCACATCAAATGAGATAACTTGTACTATGATCTGCAGGCTGTAGAAGTGTAGTTTGAATACCAAACAAATGGTACTCAAAAAGCAACTGGCAACTGAGCTCCTGAGATAAAGAGGATATATGCAATATATAAATAGAATGGAAACTACACACAAGAGTCCATAAATCATATAACAATGTAATAAGGTAATAAGGAACAACCATCTTATTCATGTCTAATAGACCAACATAATAAGGCTAAGTGAGTAATAAGGGTGCACTATCTTATTCCAGACATACTTAGGAATCTCAACACTATACCGTATATCCCTAGATAATACAATAATATAGACCTAAAGAAGAATATATAATAATATACCAAGCCAAAGAATGAATATTCAATCTGAACAAATAAAGAAAGGGATATATGGTAGTACCATAGCTAGATATATGTATGTGTATACACACACACACACACACACACACATATATATATATGAGGAAAACTCAAAGCATTACCTAAGTCATCTTGTCCTTATTTTAAGACCCCATTATAATTCTATTAGGATTTAATATATCATACTCAGGGTTTCTAATCAAAATGGCTAGACATGAAATAATAAGGCATGATGATGCAATCGTAAGATAGAAGGGGCCAAAAACATACCTTGAGTCTTAATTCTTAATTAATGACCAATCTATCATAATCTTAGCCATAATAATAATCATAACAATGAAAATAACAATATCAATAACAGAGCGGGTAGCCGGCTATTACGGATAACCAAATACCTAGCCAAGCCTATGCGTATCCCCACCGCCCTATGCTCTGCAGGTTCAATCACCATACAACAACACAACACATGGTTATCACCTATATCTATGTAATTGTCCCAAGTAGGATGATATACATAGGACCATGTTGGTGATAGGCGATGAACATGCAAGAATGAATGCAAGGTACACATTCAATATCACAATTATATCATCATAACCATCTTCATCATAACTTTCATCATCATGTCCCTCACCATCATAATCAACCTATGGCCATGCCGGGCATCAATATCATCATGACAATATCCTCTGACCTTATCAGGTATCAACATCATCATCACAGTATCCTCCAACCTTGCCAGGAATCAATATCATCATCACACTATCCACTAGCTTTGTCAGGTATCAATATTATCACAATTATCAATACACACACACAATCATCACAATCATCAATACATACATACATATATGTATATATAAATGATAGGTGCACGAACTCAAGCCACTGTAAGTCTGTTGTCCAGAGTGATCTTCGGGACTAAATCATTATAAAAAAGTTGAAAGGGTTGAAATATCTCTTTACCAGAGTAAGTAATAGTGTCAAATCACGGACCAAAATCTGCCTCGGTCAAATCTTTAAAACTTCATTATTAACCTCTTTTATTTATATAAGTTATCCATTAAGTTAGGCAATTATTATTTTAGAGGAATCCATTTTTAAAGGTGAATATAAGGTTTTAACCCTTATTTAGGAAAATATTACTAGGATCGTATTTCAGCTAGAATAATATCTATTATCGATATTATATTAATGAATGTACCGAATCTATGTATGTCATCACCAGTTTTCTATCAATGAAATCATAAGCAACATATCACATCTTCTTTCATCCCATACCAGAGAGATATGTATGTAAACACATATACATATATTCATAAACTACAATCACATCCTTTACAAGGATAATTACTTCTCAGATGTCCAACTCAAATCATAACACGACCTTAAGCCCAATAATATGTCTAGAATAATCACAACATCATAACACAGCCTTTGGCCGATATATATATCCAAAACTAATATCAATAATCATATTTATAAGTTGTAGCATATCTATATTCATTTGACATATAGGAGGCATCTCACATCTATGGGTCATCTCAAATATATAAGGCATCTCACATCTAGGAGGCATAATATCAATAAGAATTTCATATCTATAAGACATCTCCAAATCTATAAGTCATACTTCATGACTATGAGTAATATCACCTCTCTAGGCCAATTATAATATCTATGAGGAATATCATCTCTATAGGATCAAAAATCATAACTAAGAGGAAAATCATCTCTATAGGCCTAATAATCATAACCAAGAGGAAAATCATCTCTATAGGCTCAATAATCATAACTAAGAGGAAAAATCATCTTCATAGGCCAATAATTATGACTAAGAGCAAAATTATCTCTATAGGCCCAATAATCATTACTAAGGGGAAAATCACATCTATAGGCCCAGTAATAATATCTAAGAGAAAATAACATCTCCATGGGCCAAATATCACTCCTAAGAGAAACATCAACTCTATAGGCCATGTATCACATCTATGAGGAATAACACCCCTAAAGGCCCAATATCATAACTACAAAGGAAATAATATCCATAAGCCGTTAATCATTATTCATGGAAAAATACGTCAATATCCATCAATTCATCAAGAAAATCTCATAAATAAGGCTCATTAGTCTCAACTAGGACTAACATCCGCATTTAAGTCCACAAGGGCTAACATAAGTCTTGGCCTAAGTGCACCAGACGAACCCAATTTTAATCCTTAATTTGCATATTTAGGCAATCTATGCCCCAAACTAGGCTAAGGTAGCTAGTTCAACTTCTAGATGTCAAGTAAGCCATAACAAATCCTGTGATAGGAACCTCATCATAAAACATGGGCATTCAAGTCAACTCTACCTAAATTACGAACTTCAAGATCATTAGACTACCCCAACAAAGGTTAATAATACTAACCATGATTTCAATACTTAAACCACATCCAAAACCAAGAATTGAAATATTGCATGCTATAAATTTGTACATTCTAGGGAGAAGGTAATGGGATTTATTGTGCGAGTATTGATGGTGTAGATGGAGTTCTAGATAATTCCCATACGTTTTAACGTAAGAAGACCAAGTTAACATCGATACAACTATTTAACTTGGAATAGTAAGCTGATATTTGAATATAACGTTTAATGTGACCAAGTATGTATGAGTTTTAAGTTATATTAAAGGGATTATGAACTATAAATGAATTAATTTGTTGAGGTGATTTCTTTACTTAATTAATCTAGTAGGTGGGTCACCTACTTGAGTTACATAGGCCAAGTTAATGGACCAAGTCCAGGAATCAGATTTGGGCCTTTATTAGTATACTTATTTGGGCCAAAATTAAGTAAAAGAGGAAGAAAATAGAGAAAAGGCGCATTACTCAAATCTTCCAAGGCCTAATATAATTGATACCAACCAAGAATTAAGCTTGAACAACTAAGAATTAAGCAAGTAGGTGCATCACCTACTTTGATATTTTAATCAGCTTGACGCTTATGTAGGTGCATCACCTACTTGGGCTAATTTGTTGCTGAAATAGTGTCAATAAGGGAGGTTCTAGAGGGCTCAATACAAGAACAATGTAGCTGGTATTTTTACTCATTTTAAAAAAAATATCCACCCTTTTAATTCAAGCTTCCTCACTTTTCTATAAAGGATAAGAACAACAGCCCTAAAAATCCCTTTTAGGGTTGCTGAAAAAACCTTCATTTTTGCAAACCTAGGTAAGGGAAAACATTTAAGGTTTACCTTAATTATATAATGGAAGATTAGGAAAAGATTCTATAAGTGCTTAGTTATAAATACATGGAAGAATGTAGAATAAGTTGCCTGCTCATTTTTTATTGTTATTAACAGACTTCTCTTTGCTTCTTTGGTTTAAAGTGTGAAGGAAAGTTCAAGTTCTTGAAGAGTTTAAGTTAAAAGGATAAGCTACAAAAAGTTGAGGTAAGGTGCCCACTCCATTTTGTCCTTATTATGTATGAGTTTGGGTAAGGAATTATGGATGCGTTGTTATTAAAGTACTCAAGGGGTGATGAGTTCAATATTTAGTTGCTACAATAAAAGGAAATTTGTAGTTGTTTTGTGGACTATTTAATGGGTATGTGTTAGGGGCTTCCAGGTTTATGTTGGAGAAAGGTGTGACTAGTTCATATTGAAATATAGAATAAAGGTGTGGTGGTACGCCACCAAGCTAATTATTGCATATGTTGCTGACCATTCTATTTTGTATACCATTTGGAGGGTGTTATAAAGACAAAGTTGTTTCGGTAGATCTTAAAGAATCTATATGGTATGTGGATGTGATTGGAGGATAAAAGGGATTAAAATAACATCCTTGATTGATAAACTAAGTGCTTACTACCCAACTACTATCTTGGAAAAGTTAAAAAGCTTAGTGTGTTGGCTAATAACTAATACTAGTTTTACCATATACATTATTGTAGATAAGTAATCCTAAAGGCAAGAAGTTAATTGAGTTATCATCGGAGTTATCTACCCAGGTATGTAAGGCTAATCTATGCCATATTCTTTGGCATAAAATCCAACACTTTTGGTAAAAAGTAAGATTCTAAAGCATTCCCATAGAAAATGATACCTAGTAGTAGCAACACATGATCTCCTATCAAGATAATGGCCTTGATCCCGCTCACATGCGTATTATCAAGTTTGCATTCTATACATTCACTAGCAAGTCTCAAGAGTTATCCTATAAGTAAAATAAGACTCATATGTTACTTTCAGCTCTTAAACATTTTATTCGTGTACAATCTGCACCTTACCTCTTTGTCATTGCATTAAGTGTTTATTCACATGTCGCTTATTGGCAAATTATTGTTCAAAGGTACAAAAATGTTATGACCACCAAAGTAACAATCTTAGAGGTTAAATAAGCTATGTAATGCAAATCTTAATTGAACAAGTGTCATCTCAGGGGCATAAGCCTAGTAATGGACAATCCTGATACCTTTATATGTGGGTGGCAGCTCAAGGGAAAAACCCTAGCATGGGTTGATCCAAATCTATCTATACATGGATGGTAGCTTAGGGGCATAAGACTAGCATGGTCCATTCCCAATTTGTGTATTTACCCCTGATCAACTGGTCATTTGTATTATATGGCTTATAAAGATTATGAATTTAGAAGGGTAAAACGAAGAAAAGAATGTAGTGTACCTGATCCCATAAGGATATATATAAAGGTGGTTTACTAGTACTATTTATACACTTGTACCTATTTTCTATTGAGCTCCTGTATTATGTGTAGTACAACCTTACATATTAAGTACATATTTTATTACTGACTTCCTTCACAAAGGACCTATATTTCACACTGCATGCGCAGGTACTTCAGCTAATACACCTCCCTAGTAGGAGCAGAGGGATATCCAGTGACTATTGGTGAGCTTCATTTTGATCCGGGGCTTTTCGAGTTCATTTTGTATATTTTGGTATTGTACAGTAGTTAAGATTAAGGTGGGGGTTTGTCCCGACCTTAACTATGTGTCTATGTATCATTTAGAGGCTTTGTAGACAAATGTAAAATTAAGCATGGTAGTGACTTATCCCTTGGATATTGTGGACACAAAGGACAAGTCTTGTATATATATTTTGTGCTTGCCCACGTGGTTGTTTTCATTGATGCATTATATCATATTGGGAAGAACTTTTGGTTTTCATATTTACATGTGTGAGATGTACAGGGTCATAGGTTGGTGCTCTTAGGACTTTACGGCTACGGGTGCCTGTTTGTCCCAGTGGAATTTGAGGCATGACAACATATTTATTCTACTCATAATCAAGTATAACATTCATATTAATATACCATATAAAACACACATCTTCGAAGAAGAAGAGTAGGCAGAAGCCTACCTCAAAGACGAACCACAAAACCTCACGTCATTCACTAACGTCCATCTTCACTTCATAATACTAAAATTCCATCACACTATCAAAATCATAATCTACTCTTCAATATGAGTCTAAGGATATCCAACTGCACTATTATGCTTCGGGTCTAAAAACAACATCAAAAACCTCCAGTGGGTCCCACTTATAAAAAACGCATTTCCAAGCTAAACCCAACATCCATACATGAATAAGGAATCATAACCCTCAAGAAATGGGTAAAAACAAAGAAAATTTAGGGCTAAAATCAAGCCCTAAGCTATATTGGGGTTTTTGGTGAAGAACCAAGAAATTCATCAATATAATGATGAAATTGTACCTTAATTCGGATGAAAATCACAATAAAATATGTCAATCAAGCTACCAAGACACCCATAAGACTCAATTTTGAGTTATTATACTAATTTAGATGTTCTAGGCTTCAAATATGGGTTAAAATGGCAAAAACATAGTCTATAGGGTCCTTATATACCCATACCAGTTATGGAAATGTTGCTATCACGATCCTAGGGACCATGATCGCACTATAATGATCGGAATAAGCCCTGTGTGATCGCGATGCAGAAGCACTAGCAAAGTAAAAAAAATAAATTAACCTTTAAAAGTCAATCAGACTATGTTTTTCGCAAATGAACTATATAACTCCACTAAATTCAATATTTCAAATGTGTTGGTGAAGTTAGATTTTCCATCCAAGGTTGTTTAGACCAATTGTGGGCCCCACACCCATATCTTAGAATTTTCCACTTTTTGACTAATAGATCGAATTGAGTTCAGGTGTATTTGGAACCGAACCAAATGTCTGCCTAACCTCAAATTGATATTTATATATGCTAGCACAATCAAAATTTGCATCCGAGATCGTCTTACTGAAGTTTTTACTCGGTGACCATTTGGAACCATCAATGACTTCAAAACAGGGAATTGTCTCTAAAAACAAAATGAATTATTTGATAATCAAACCGTTATTCCCAGCAAGTCATAAATGACATTGGGCATCTATGGAAAATCCTTAATGGTGAAGATAAGAGGAAATATAAAAACTGACCGAAATGGTCATTACAATATCCACTACTAAAAGGACTTTCGTCCCAAAAAGTCAAAATATAAAAAGAATCTCGAAAGCTCAAAAAGATGAGGTACTAGGCCCACATGCTTCGAGCATGACTTCTTAGATAAGCTCAATGAAGAGAAGACACTTTCAAAGTATTGGGCGACAGGTATCCCTTTTTCAACCAGCACCCTCACTTTACTTCCAAACATCCAAAACTCAACTTCAACCGCTAACTGGCCTCAAATTGACTTGAAAAGGCTGATGCATGCAAATATGAGATGCAACACGCTGATACTATCTTGATACAAACATAAATCAATTAAAGGCTCATCCAAGACAAACAAACCTAAGGCATGAGTCATACCACCGATTCCTTATCCAAATATAACCTTTTTCTACCAATCCATACTTGTTATCTACTCCAAACTTAGAGGAAAATCACTGGAGTCCTATCTGTGAAATCTCATCACCGAGAACTCAAAGAACTAAAATTGATCCGCTAAAAGTCCATATGGAAAACATTAAAATAAGCTCATAAGGCATTTTTTGGCTCAAAAATGGAGATAATCAAGAAGTATAATTCATGCCAATGCTACAACTAGTCAGGATAGAAATCCAAAACTTGAATCTAGAAGATCAAGGCGTAACTACTCATCAGTAAACATTCTTCTCTCGAATGTCCCATCAACCAATAATGAAGCCATATTGAATCTAAGTTGAGTATACTACTCCCACTTAGTATATCATCCAAAATTCTAAAAGAAAATTGGAAACTCTAGGTCAAAGCTAAAAAAGCCAATATTGGGTCCATGGTCTATAATCTGAATACTTATAAACTATCATCCATCAAAAGTTGAAAAGACCCAATAGGCAACCATGGAGTAGACTTAACCAACCTATAAATAAAATCTAAACTGAGACAAGTCAAAAATAAAATTTACATGTAAGATCTACAACACCAAGCTAAAATCTAATATCTAGGCTAAATCGCCTGTTCTCAACTATCCAAACCAAAACTAAAGACTTGTAGGCATTCATACTCCAAATCAATCATAACATCCAAATCACCATTACAAAGCATTTGGTCGAAAATTAACCAATAAGCCTATATCATTGCAAACCATTCGAATAGAGTTTAGCATCTAAATCTTACATACCCGAGATAAATCATACCACGCAACAACTGAAACATATCTAAGTAAAACAAAATCTCCACAAGGATAATCATCAACTTAAAATGAAAGCAACCAACTCTATACCAACTAGAGGGTACGAAATATAACCATAAAACAAAACCTATGCAAAAGGATAGACCACCGGATGAAAATACAAATAAACCACTCCATCACCATTGGAGGGCAGGAACTATCAATACATACTGAAAACTCCCCAAGGATGAAAACCATATCAGTAAAGGCAAAAACTCTAGCAATTCAGAGAAATACAGGTTTAGCCAAAAGCTAACTAGTCTCAGACTCTATCTCAGCAAGAATATCCGTAGGCACCTATCATCAAGGAGAAACACATAGCCAAACCTCATTAGGCCAAAAAAACTCTAGAATGAGGATTTACTGTATCCACTCAAGAATCAGACCATCAAAGAAGAAATATACCAATCTCGAAACCATGGTGAAAGTCAAGACCAACACCAGAAAATCAATAACTCAAGATAAATAATTTCCATATTACAAACTTTAGAAGCGATCACAAGAGCAATAACCTATATCTAACTTTCCAACTCTACTAGACAAAACCATAACACAATAAGAAAGAGGCATCCAATCTCAACCCTTATAACAAGGGGAACCCAACATATGGGAACAAACCAAACAAACCTATCAAATGAATCCACGACATCTCAATATTAATATCAAAACCACTATCAGGCAAAGATATTGTTACAATTGAAGTATGGACCTCAAACTGGTCAATCTCACAAATGGGATCCATAGGAAGGGATAGGCAAAACAAAAGCCTTTGTAACCTAGGAGGAAATTCTAAGAATCCCAAACTCAATAACTCTAGAATCATAACAGAACCATAGAAGGTTAACATACCATTAATACTATAATACATCCCCAAATCAATCTAACACAGTTAACTAAGAGGGAACACAGTCAACCTCACTATGCTAGGGGAAAGTAATTATCAAATAAAGCTATATCTACTCAATACATTGAATAAGATCGCAAAGAAATTATCAAATAATATCAATAACCTTAAGCAGTGATAGCAATAGCAACGACAATATCAATATCAATATAATGAAGAGGTGGTCCAAAATGAACATCAATATAATGTACCTTTTAAGGGCCACAATAAGGCTAATATGTTAAGATAAATAAGACTCGAACCCAAATGCTACACTCATAATGAGAAATATCAGCAAAGATCAACCGTATCCACTACTAAAAGAAATAAACCACAAAGTAGTAATATAATCACGAATTCGATAATAAGGCATATAATAACCAATATCAATTCATTAAGGCATATAATCATTAATGGTACCCATTAGAAATCATAAAAGATAAATGCAAGAAATAAAAACATACCTATCATCGTGAAATCCGCAGTCACATACCTAACGGGCATAGGAAGAATAAATCTAAATGAATCCAAACTCATACCTACTGACTAAATCATCAACTAAGGTGCCAAACATACTATCTCTAAATAAATATGCCATAACATTACAAGGCTGATATGAATGACAAAAAATCCCATGCTAGTACACTCTCTAGTCTAGTAGTCATTCTCTCTGCATCATAGAAACTCCTGAAATATCAACATGGAGAGAACACAAACTAAGACTAATTGGTTGTCCAACTGAAATAGAGAGAAAACTCTAGTAGAATATCCATCCTTCCTGCAATCATATCCTGTCTCAGAAACACTAGGCTAGCTGGGAAAACAAGCTAACTCTGCCCGACCACTAGCCTATATCTAGGGCACTCTTTGAACTGAGGTCTCATCTCTCCACAATCAAAATAATCTCTTGAATGGAATACCAATAGCACTATACTAATGTTATGAACTCTTGTCATTACCTTCATAAACGTTAATACATGTTCTCACTATGACCCTCACATAATCCACAACTCGAGAGAAGAAGGACCCAACTACTAATATATGCTTCGATGCCAAGCAGAGTGGCAATGCTAGTTCTTTAATAATTCTATGCATCATGTCCTACTCAGAAGGATATAGAGTAATAATATGCCTGGGCCAATCAAGAAACTAAATCTCATACACAAAAACTGAGAATGAACCTTTATGAACACCAATAAACCCAACTCTTATCTATGAACTGCTCGATGATTAAAATACCATCCATGGATGAGAGGGATCTACAACATAACTGGGATCCCTAATGCCGAACCTCAAAGAACCCTAAACTGTCCTTAAATCCTTTGGCTGACACTAAAGATCTTCGATATCCATCTCTACCTCTCTAGTTTGATACTATGCAAAACTCTAGAAATGTATGTTGAAGTCTCATCTATATCTATCAACAACGTCGCCCATCTTGCATCATTCATCAGGGAAAAAATAGAGTCAAAGAATGTGTTTTAGGTTCATAGCAATGTGGATACACGATAAGTAGTCAAGAAGAAAATTTCTTAAAATATCCCCATAGGCTCCTAAAGATAGGTTACGAACGTCTCTGCACCGATCTGCAGGACTCTAGTAAACACTTAGCCCTTGTACTAATACACTAGGCAAGCCTTTGTTGACGACCCAATTCTTGAGATATGATACTACCTACTAAAACCCACCAGTAGGCAAGCCAACCCCATAGTCTTAAATAACTAGTAACAAACTACCCACTTATATATAGTAAGGAATACAAAATAGATAAAGTAAGAGAATCAAATACATAATAAAGTCACAAAACTTGTTGGTATTAGTACAAGAGCCTCTAATATAACAAGAGTACAAAAATTGAATAGACGAAGAAAATTAAACTAATACAACTTATCTTTGAATATGACATAGAGACAAATCTAGTGTCAAGACCCAATTTATGAGTCATGATGGCACCTACAAATTCCAACTGGTAGTAAGCTAATACCATAACCTAGAGCTAACTCAATGGGTTAATTATGTATGAAAGACCCAACATAGGCTAATTTTAAGGACATCAATTATAATCACAAGGGTTCTAGATAAAATAATAGTCATACAAGGTACCAATCCCAAAACCTAGTAGAACTAGTACAAGAAACACTAATATTATTAATATGATTCCAAATCTAGAATAGTTAATATATTTGTCTCGAATATTAAAGGCTAAATAAAAGAGATGAAAGGAACTTAGATGACTTAAACTCCAAGATCTCAACCTATCTTCGAAAATCAATCACTACACAAACCATGATCAACTACAATATCTAATACTCAAATCTGTAACAAAAGGTACAAAAGTGTAATATGAGTACCAAAATAATCGGTACTCAGTAGACATCATCGGCCGACTGAGATAAATAATTATATAAGAACAATACAGTGAGAATAATCATAACTATGTAAAGGCACATAATCAAACTTGAATTATCTCCATCATCATTGTATTTAATTAAAGATTAATTAAGAACAACATGTAATACTCCGCAAAATCCTAGACAATCTTCCTGCTATTTGACACATGATTAAAGGTCCCAAAGGAATTATTTCACACTAAGTATAAGCAACATGTCTATTTTAACGCCCAAAGATTTTGAATATTTTATCTTTGTGTTTTTTTAGTTTAAAATATTGATTAATGAGTTGAAATATATTTAGAAATGTTAAATTTTGATAGAGTTTTGTAATCTTTAAGAGGTTTGGAGTGATTTTGAACCACAAAGGTAGTACGTCTTTAAGATTTTAGCGTGTCACGGAGGTTAGTCTCCATGATACATAGCGTGTCATAGAGGTTAGCCTCTGCGATAAGCAGCATGTCATGGAGGCTGGCCTCTATGATAGTCACTGTACCACACTGCAATGTAATATCGTGCAACCTTCATTAAGGGTTGAGGGACATTTTGGTCCTTTTCTCTCCCTAAACATCCAATCCATGACTTAAAACCCAAGAGGGGAATTATTTTCCCCATTTATCATTAGTTAACAATATTCAATCTCCTCCCATTCTCAAGAACACAGAAAATCAAAAGTTTCTTCCAAGAATTCACCCATCCAAGGTCTAAATTCCAAGTTTTCTTCAAGAATTCAAGCTACCTCAGGTATGTGGGGTATTTATCAATGGGTTTATTCCACCCATTGAGTCCCAAAAATCTCTTATTTTTCAAGTATAAACCTTTTCCCTCTCTTTATGAAATTTCAATGTCAAGCATGAATTATCTAAATTTTCTCTTAATAGTTTTGAATATTAACCATGACAATGTGTTTTTCGAGGTATATTACGTTCTTACATGATTTATAATCTCATTCACCCATATCATGTTTATTTGACACCATGTTAATTATAAATTTATGACTTAAACCATGTCAGCAGGTTTTCATCATAAGCTTAACATCTTCCCAAACTCATTATCAAGGATTTCATTAGTTTAGGGTAATATACTATGTTTTGGGTCTACGGATCATGAATTTCTTTACGGTGTTGTGATGATGTTACTATATTTAATGTATTATTCAGATTATCATATTTATATTGAGCAATTATCAATTATGAGTCCTATTAATTTTAATTAATACTAGTTTCCCTTTAGTTGGGAGGAGGATTTAGTACCGAGCGAACATAGGAATGAAGGCTCACCCTCCAGTAGAGGACTGAGACCTTTAGTAGGAGTCCCTAAGTTCCAGAACTACGTAGAGACCATCGGCTATGAGATTTCACCCATCAGTAGAGAACTGACACTCTCTTAGGGGTCACCCACTATTAGAGGACTGACTCCCTAGACCTTCTGGACACCATTTTAGTGGATCCACATAGCTTGTGTTTTACCCATGGCATAATACTGACACCCTTCTAATCGAGGTTATAGGTTAGACCCAGACCAACTCAAATTGGGGTATGTCAGTTAAATGATAGCTGCAATAGTTTTAGTTTAGTATTCATATTATATCAGTTTAGGTTTGCATAACCAAGTGTTCAGTATACTAACTATTTATTTAGTCACTTTTACAAATTAGTTTAGTACATGTTTTACTTGGTCTTTTATTCATTTTAGTGTTTATGCATTCATGCTCAGTATCTATATGCACTTTAGTTAGTTATTATACCACGTAGCAGTACATTCAAAATACTAATCACATACTCTCATTTATGTTTTATTGTTTTATAACATAGGTTTGGATGTTTAATTCCCCGATCTCCATTAATAGTTCTGCGCCACTTACCAATAGTTGTGGTGAGTCCTCATCTATCAAGAAAAAGTTATTTGAAGTTATTTTCTATACTTTCTTTATTTAGTCAGTCAGAGTTAGTTGGGAGTTTGTCCCATCAACTCTTTATGATTTAGAGGCTTTCAGATAGTCAGACTTGTTTTTAGTTTTTACTAACAGAACAAACATGTTGGGTATTGTTTTAGTATAACATCTTAATGGAATTTTTTATAAGTTTATCTTTCTCATATGATGTTTTATTATTACATTATTTCGCACTCATAGAAGATACATGATTTATGGGTTATCTTGGGGTAACTTGTAGCCTTAAGCACAATGTTATAACTAGGGGGTAGTCTTGGGTTGTGACAAACTTAGTTTCAAAGACTATGGTTTTAAAGTTCCCTAGGGTATCTCAAAGTCTCATTGAGTAGAGTTTTATGTGTGGGTATGAAGTGTGCCACACTTATGGGCAAGAGGCTACGTGATATTTTAGGAAAGTTTCCCTTAGTTTAGTATTCATGTCGTGTGAAAGAGAGATAACTCTATTGAATTCCCTTTTCTAACTCGTCCTTAATATGTTTATAGAATATTCCTCCTAGAAGAAATATGGAAGAAGGAGAGGGGATCAGCCCGCGCCACCACCTATTCAAGAAGACCTTCTGAAGGAATATGTTTTTTTGTTGGAACCTTGGAGGTTGCACCATACTGTAAGGAACCAGGTCCCTTAAAGTCTGTCACATGCAATAAAATAGTAATCTAACCAGGAACATAACACAACGCAGGAAACTTTAAAGAACACCAGATTTAACATGGAAACCCCCTTGCTCAAGGGAGGAAAAAATATGGATTTCCCTTACAAGCTCTAAAAAGATCACTATAATTAGCATCTTGATTATAGACTCAAACTTGAACCTAAATCTAGGTTCCTCCTACTTGTAGTAACTTTACTATAACCTCAACTTGATAACTCTGCTAAGACTCCTCAACACTGGTTAACTCTAACCTGTTTCAAGCTTAGGTAACTCTACCTAAGGCACTCTCAAAACAAGATAAAAAGTACATTACTCTTATAAAATGAGTAATTCATTTACAGACTCAAACTGGACTCAATAACAATTGCTATTTTAGCACAAACAATAAATGAGAACTTGAGCAATATTGATATTGAGTTTTTGCCTTTTACTCTCTTTAGCTTTCCGAATTTGCAAAAAGTACTTGTTAGAGAAGAATTAATTTTATTTTATAGATAAGTGATATTAAGGTTGAAATTCCATTGGACCTGGTGTCCTAAATAGTATAAGCAACGCCTGCATGATTTGTTACATAAGAGGAAAAAGCTGTGAAGATGCCTGCCAACTGTACTGTAGCCTTGAATATCCAAGGATCTGGTCTCTTTAAGTAAGATTCACATCATCAAATAAGATACTACAATTTCCCCCTTTTGATGAGGGCAAACCAACCACAGTTTTGAGCATCAGTGCTCATGCTCATTAATCACATTTAATTAGTGTGATTACCACTAATAAAGATGAATGTCCACCATATCATGCAACACTATGCTTCTACAAGTTAGAGACCTAGTTAATTTTTGTCAATTTCTATCAAGCTTTAATTACTTCCCTCTGTGATCTCACAACATTATTCATTTAGTTCATTTTACGTACTTTCCCTTTCACTATGCCTCTAGATATTTTTCTCAAACAGATTATCATATGTACACTTGTTACCTGGTCCCTAACATCATCAGTATATTCCTTAAACACACACACCTGGTCCATAACACATGAAGTCATGTCCCCCTTTTGGTATCATTGAAAAGTAAAAACAGAAAACCAAGAGTAAAGATAAGCCAGGTTAGTTAAATCATGGCCAATGGGAAAACACAAACATGAAGAACTGTTTGCTAAAGGGATAAATTTAATACATAAAATGATATTCATTCATTAATAAAATTCAGTACTAGTACATCAATCTAAAATAATCAATATAAGACAATTGTATTTAAAACCCAACATGAGAAACAGGATATGAAACTAACATAAGGTTGATGAGGGCATAGAGATAATAGGGTTCAGGTAGAGGGTGGATTAGTAGAAAGGGACTTAAAAAGCATCTCCATTCTTGAATTTTAAGAACTGTGAGCATCCAAGAACTATTTGGCGAGGACCTTCACTTCAGCATTCAATCCTTGAAATTCATCATTCAGTTCATCCACTTTTGCCTATAGCTTTGCATTTTTTGCTGCAAGTTCCTCAGTGGAAACTAGTCCTTCAGAAGATAACCTTTGATTCTATAGATTTAGGTGATCATTTTCAGCATACTTTACAACTAACTTGATTCTTAATTCCTCCAATTCTCTGCCCTACTTTTCTTGAGCATCAAACAACTCAGACACTTGATGCATTGCCTTAAACACATTCATTTTCCTCTAGAGTTGTGAGAAAAAACATTTTCTTGATTGTTCTTGGTGTTCCCTTAGTTCAAACCACACCAAAATGTTTAAAGAATTTATTTAAGAAATAACCATATGGCATCCCATGTATTCCTTTTTTTTCTTAAACCCCCTTGTGTATATGCTCTATCATTAGAGCTGACAAACTTAATAGTTCAAATTTGCTTAACAATTCAATCAAAAATAGTTCAATAGCTGGTTCAATGGTTTTTTTCTTAGATATAGGCATCATAACCTTGTTAATCAACTTAAATACCACCTGAAACACATTAATTAAAAACTTATTTTTCAGTGCAATTGTTTAGGTCCCGACCTTTGAGACATTAATCATTAACTTAGTTGTAGGTTGTTGCTTTACCACTATTCTTACACCTATAATAGGTACATCGAAGATCCTACCCAATGTTTTTTCATCTAGTTTGATAGTCTTTCTTTGAACTTGGGTAATCAAACTTAGCCCATCTTCTGAGAAATCCATGGTGTAATAAAATTATCTGACCTCATTCTCAAATACTATTGGAATTGATTCCTCAAATAAGTGTAGCCAACCTTGGTGTCTGATACACTAAACTAGCTTTATCATCCATTACTTCTCATATAACTTGTGATAGAATGTTCATCCTAACAAAACCTTCTATGTTATTAATATTTTATTCCTTGGTTATTAAGCTATATTCATAATCTCTTCCTGCTTTTTTTCCTCTCTTGGGGCTACTAAACAATTTTTCAACCACTACTATTCTTTTCTTTGGACTAGGTCCCTCAGAGTCTTTTCTTTTCTTGAAAGCTATTTGTTTCTGCCTCATTCCAATAGGGTTACCATACATTGACTTAGAGGACCCGATTCTCTCTGGAACATGAACTTTCTTTCTTATTTTCTTAGTAATAGCAATAACTCCTGAATTCATGTCCTTCCCTTCTCCAACTTCCATAACTTCAATATTTTTCCTCCTCTACTGTAATAGTTTTCTTGACACTTCTTCTTTTCATAGTTGAAGTCTTGTTATCCTTTATGGCATCTTCCAACATTTTTTGGTAGAATAAGATCTAGTCATTTTTACCTTAGAGTCCAGCACGTTCTCCTTACCTATACTTTCCTTTAGTTTTTTCACACACTATCTATTAAGAAATTCATCCTCATACTCCTAATACTCCTTATTTAGAGGTAAGAATATTTCTTCTCCCTCATTTACTTCATCTTTATCACCTACTTCATATTCTTATCTATTAACAGATCTTGCCTTGGTATCATATGCAAGCAAAAGCAGATTTTCAGCCACCCAGTTCTCATTGTAGTAAATATCAACCCTTTTTACTATAATTTCTTCTTGAAATTACTGAGAAAAAATAGGGTTTGAGTTTAAGGGAGTAGGAAAGCCTGGTTCTTTCAAGTTTTCAAAAGTTTCACCTTTTTTCAGTTCTTCAGACAACCCAGGGATTTGAGAATCCTCATGTGCTTTTAAACATTCTGAGGAAGAAGGAATTTTGGTTTTAAAGATTTAATATTTAATTGTTGACCCAAAGCCTTGATTTGGATCCTCTACTATGATTGGTTGAAGAAAAATTTCTAGGGTTGAGGAAGATTCAATGGGAACTAACTTATTTAAGGGTTTTGGATTTTATATAGATGACTCAGTTGTTAAAGTATGCTAGGGTTCTTATTGGAGACTCAAGATGATGTTTTTATGGCTTTTGTTGGTGAAGGATCGGAGTTTTAGGAATGTTTAGCTTGATATTTTAGGTTTTAATCTATTTCAAGACTCTTAGCAGGCTTTGAGGAAGTAGGTTTTCAGTTATTTGATTTTGAGAGTAAAAATGATAAAAAAAAAGAACTAGTTTGGCTTAGAGAAGAATGTAGATTTAGGAAGATAAGTTGAAATTGTTGAAGAATAATTGGAGAAGGTCTAATTTAGTAGTTTGGAGAAGTGATAGTTATTATTTAAGAGTGGTACCCATTTAAATAACATGTATGAACATAATAAGAGTGAATCTTCATTTTGTAAAGGAACTGACTATTTTGGTAGAGAAAAAAAGACACAAGGCCATTTTTAGACTACATCTTACGATTATTAGAGCATCTTCTATAGGTACAAACCGTAGATAGGACCAGGTCCCTCTCCTTTGAGTGAGTCTTCAAATTTGTACTTGTCATATTTTTCCACTTCCTAAGTTATTCCCGTGGGTGTATACCAGAAAAAGGTGTAGTACGGAGTTAGACTGTAATACCCAGTATATTTCTAAGATAGAAAATGAACCATTGTTCCTACGTGTGAAACCTCCAATCCTGTGATTCATATTTCAATGCATGACTTTCAATGAGTATCCTAGTGATAAGAAAGCTTATGATGTATTAAGCATGTTCATAAGAGTCTCTTAAAGTAAGGCAAGCTAAGAGCTTTCGAACCCATCAAGTTTTATTATTTAATTTTCAAGGGTCATCTTAGAACGAGAATAACTTGATTTATATGTGGTATTTTGGAAGATTTAGACCACTAAATTGTAGAGAATCTAATTAGCTTTCCAACGATACAAATTTTACCAAAGTCCGACACCCGAGCAAGAAGTTATGGCTTTACAAAGTGAAGTGTGTTGCCTAACAAATCGCCTAAGGCTATTGGTTTGGGTACGCTATAAGGTGGGTGACACACATCTTAGACTATTCCATAAGGTGTATGATTCATAACCTAATTAAGAAGATAAGGTGTGCACCGCACAACCTAGCTTACGTGATGAGGTGTGTGTCACATACCTTATGGTCCAAGTGACGTAAACACTTCATTTTTAGGTTATTTTGAGGGAAACTAAGTCTTTTAACATTCCTTTCATGAAACTAAACTTAACCTTACTAAATTAAGAGTTCCTAATCATATCATAACCCTAATATCATCTTAAGTTCATCATCCAAGAGCACTATAGGAGAAAAACAACTAGGGTTGCACAATCAATATTGAAGGTCCAATCTTTCAATGACTTCGTCACCATAAAGGTATGTAAGGTTTGAACAAGAATATCCTTCCATTCTTGTGCCTAAATGTTTTGGGTTTTCTTTAAAGATTTAATTGTTTTCAAGTTGAATTATGCCTAATTTTCTATATTTCAAGTTTATGAGATTATGAATTTGTTCAAGTCTTGAATTATATGATATTTTGCTTATTTTGTGATTTGAATTAATAATTTTTGTTATAAGTTGTATATTCCTTCAGTGATTGATATTTTGAATACTCTTAAGGTTGAAGCCATGAATTACTCTCTACTTTGGGAATGAGTTTTCTTGAATATTATACATGCTTTAAGGTCCAAGAATGAATTTTTACATGTTCTATAGCATTTCAAGAATGGTATTAATAACTCCATGCTTTTGAAGTTTTAAATCCTATAAAATATAGTTTACCTAAGTTTAAAGAAAAGAGTTGACTTTGATCCTAAGCGAAGAAAGAAATCCATACTATTTTAAATTAAGTTAAAGGGAAGCATTATTGGCTCCCATTACATATTGTTGAACTGTTTAAGGAGGATTTTTCTTAAAAGTTCTGATCTTAAGTAAGGGAGTAGTATTTAGCACCGAGTTGGGCGTGATTCCAAGGTCTCATGCCCCAGAACTATGTGTCCCCGTAGGTTTCTGATTTACCCCAAGTGGGTTAAGCTAGTGATCATTAAAAAGTAAAGGTTCTACTATAATGGAAAGGATATAATAGCACTTCCCAAAATGGGCAAGACGGTGGACTCCATGTATCTCACATGGTTTATGTCGGTTAGAAGAAACTCCCAAAGTCTCCCAAGTTTCCTAGAGTCTTAAGTGTCAAAGTTCCTTAAGTTTTCAGATATAGTGTCTCCAATTGATGATACATATTTATGTGTTAAAGTTCCTTAAGTTTGAGAACAAAGAAAGAATACATATTTAGAATAAAGTGTAATGACTCACGTGATTTTCTATTACATGCTTCCTTACTTATGATTTATGAGATTCAAACTTTAGTTTTATTCAAGCTATGTGAGTCATTTACAATTGCATGCATGTTTTCTATAAAGATTTATGACATTGATTATTTAATTGCATACACCCCTATAGACTCAGTACATTCCCAAGGTACTGATCCACATACTTGTCTGTGTGATACATTTCCTCATAATATAGGTTCAGGTGATCAGTCCCAGCAACGTCAGTGATCCCGAGTACCTTTATCTACATATTCACGGTGGTGATTCCTCATGGTTCAAGGACCTGTTTTCAGATATAGTGTCTCCAATTGATGATTTATGTCTCTTCAATAGAGTATGAGTCAGTTGGGGGTCTGTCCCGAGTAGAGGCATGCCAGACAAGTTATCGGGTTGTTAGTATGTTGAGATTTTCAGTATTTGATTGTTTAGACAGAGTATTTTCTTCATATTTCTTATGATTTGATATAATAGTACCAATGATTTGTTTTATTCTTCTCTAAGTAAGTTTTATATGAGGTAGTAGACTCAAAGGGTTAGCTTGGGGCTACTTAAAGCCTTAAGTATCGTGTGACATCTCGAAACCCATTTTTGGGGTGTTACAAACTTTGTATTAGAACCTAAGGTTTAAGGAGTCCAAGGGAGTCTGACAAGCCACATTAAGTAGAGTCTTGATCATCAGGGTGTAGCGCGCCACATCTATTAGCAAAAGGCTCCAAGACGTTTTAGGCAAAAGTCAAATCTTTCTTTCAAAGTCTATCATGCCTACAACTGCTCCTATCTTCTATTAATTTATGCCCTCTTATTTCAAAAAATGCCTCCCCGAAGAGAGAATGCTTGCAGAAACAACAATGAGCAACCTCATCCTGTTGATCCCTTGAATGAGACTATTTCTCATGTTGAGTTTTGAGCAGCCTTTCAGGAATTAGTCCAAGAAGTCACCGCCAATGTTCAGGCCAATAACCAGGCCACAGTTTCGCACCAGCAGGGAGGTGATTTAAATGCTACTAGAATTTATAATTTCATGTGGATGTATCTGCCAGAGTTTTATGGGTTTAAGGCAGGTGAGGACCCACAGTTATACCTTGAGGAGGAGAGAAAGATCACACAGGTGATGCATATTTCTAAGGAAGAAAGTGTTGAGCTAGTGTCTTACAAGTTGAAAGATATTGCATATGACTGGGTTATTGCTTGGAAGAAGAATAGAGGGGAAGATGATGTTCCCATTACTTGGCAGGTGTTCAATGATTCTTTCTTGGATAATTTCTTTCCATTAAAGATGAGGGAGATGAAAATAGAGGAGTTTATGAACTTAAGACAGGGCTCTATGACTATTAAAGAGTACTGCTTGAAGTTCAACCAGTTAGCCAAATATGCTCATGATTTGATTGATGACACCCGCACTAGTATGAGCAAGTTCGCGATAGGTGTATCTGGTTTGGTGCTGAAAGAGTGTAGGACTGCTATGCTAAATAGGGATATGGATCTGTCTTGACTGATGATGCATGCATAGCAGATAAAGGAAGATAAGATAAGGGAGAGAGATATAGTGAGGGGGAACAAGAGGGATAGATCCAAAAAACATGAGTATGGTCAGACTAGGTCCATAGAGGGAATCGTCCATAGTTCCAGATCCGTTCATCTATGCTAGTACCTTCTTCAGCTAGTGCCCCTGCACGTAGAGGCAGGCAGGAGCAAGGGAACAGGCCTTCTATGTCTAGGTCCCAAAATAGTGTGAGTAACAGGCCTAATTTTTCTCCTTGTGCTAAGTATGGTAGAACTCATCCTGGTGAGTGTTTGGCAGAGCAGTGAGGTTGTTTTGATTATGGAAAGATGGTCCACAGACTTAGAGAGTGCCCGCATACCAAGCAGGGAAACAGAGATGCCCGACCCCAGGCACAGGACACTAATGCACCATCTCATGTAGCCCGTCCAGCTCCTCCCCAGGGCGTTTTTTCCAGTACTACTGACAGTCAGCACCAGAATAGATTCTATGCCCTACCATCCTGAAAGGAGTAGAAGGACTCTCTCGATGTTGTTACTGGTATACTCCATATATTTCACTTTGATGTTCATATGTTGTTGGAACCTGGGTAGAGTTTTTCTTATGTGACCCCACTTGTTGCTGTGAGTTTTGAAATGAGTCTCGAAAAGATTTTTGAGCCTTTCCTAGTTTCTACTCCAGTGGGAGAGTTTGTTACTGCTAAGCAAGTGTATAAGAATTGTCCTGTTATAGTCCTTCATAAAGTCATACTTGTTGATTTGATAGAGTTAGAGATGGTTGATTTTGATGTTATTCTAGGTATGGACTGACTTCACTCTTTTATGCATCTATAGACAGCCATACCCATGTAGTCAAGTTTCAGTTTCCCGATGAACCAATTTTTGAGTGGTCCGGGAGTTCAGTATCTCCCAAAAGTCATTTTATTTCCTATCTCAAAGCCAAAAAGTTCATATCCAAAGGTTGCATCTATCACCTAGTTAGATCTAAAGACACTAAGTCCGAGGCTCCAACTATTCAGTCTGACGATGTTGTTAATGAGTTTCCTGATGTTTTTCCGAAAGATCTCCCAGGGGTACCTCCCGATAGAGAGATAAAATTCGGGATTGATCTCCTTCCTGACACACAACCTATTTCTATTCCTCCCTACCATATGGCACCTGTAGAGATTAATTAGCTGAAAGAGCAACTTAAAGATCTTTTAGATAAAGGTTTTATTAGGCCCAGTGTCTCACCTTGGGGTGCACCTATCCTATTCGTACGAAAGAAGGATAGTTCTTTGCGTATATGCATTGACTATCGTTAGCTTAATAAGGTCACCATTAAGAATAAGTACCCTTTTCAAAGAATAGATGACTTGTTTGATCAATTACAAGGTGCAAGTTATTTCTCCAAGATAGACCTTAGATTCGGCTATCACCAACTTAAAGTAAGAGAGTGTGACATCCTAAAGACAGCCTTCCGAACGTGTTATGGTTACTTTAAGTTTCTAGTCTTATCTTTCAGGCTAACCAATGCTCCAGCAGCCTTCATGGACCTCGTGAATCGAGTGTTCAAGCAATATCTTGATATATTTGTTATTATTTCATAGATGATATCCTTATTTACTCCCGCTCTGAGAATGACCATGCAGATCATCTTAGAATTGTCCTGCAAACTCTTAGAGATCATTAGTTGTTAGCCAAATTCAGCAAGTGTCAATTTTGGCTATGGTTTGTAGCTTTTCTGGGTCACATCATTTCAACTGAAGGTATTAGAGTTGATCCCCAAAAGATAGAAGCTGTAAGAAATTGGCCTAGACCTATCTCTCCTTCTGACATTAGGAGGTTTTTGGGTCTGACTGGCTCTTATTGTTGTTTTGTTGAAGGTTTCTCTTTTATAGCGTCTCCCATGACCGGTTGACCCAAAAGAAAGTTAAGTTCCATTGGTCAGATTCTTGTGAGAAGAGTTTTTAGGAGTTGAAGACTCGACTCATTATAGCCCCAGTGTTGACTTTGCCTGATGGTACAGATAGTTTTTTGGTGTATTGTTATTCCTCTAAAGTTGGTTTGGGTTGTGTGTTGATGTAGAGAGGTAAGGTTATAGCCTATGCCTCCAGAAAGTTGAAACCGCATGAAAAGAATTACCCAACCCATGATCTTGAATTAGTTGTTGTAGTCTTTTCTTTGAAAATCTGGACACACTATCTTATGGTGTTCATGTTGACGTATTTACTGATCACAAAAGCCTGCAGTATGTGTTTTCTCAGAGGGAGTTAAATCTTAGACAGAGAAGGTGGTTAGAGTTGCTAAAAGAATATAATATGAGCATGTTGTATCACTCGGGAAAGGTGAATATAGTGGTAGATGCCCTTAGCAGGTTGTCTATGGGTAGTGTTACTCATGTAGAGAAAGGTAAGAAAGATCTAGCTCATGATGTGCATTTTCTAGCTAGATTGGGTGTTAGGTTGTTTGATTCTACTGAGAGGAGTATTTTGGTGCAAAGTAGTTCCGAATCCTTTTTAGTTTCGGAAGTGAAGGAGAAGCAAGACTTAGATGATAGTTTGGTCAGACTGAAGGAGTCAGTTAAGGACCAAAAGGTAGAGGCTTTCTCCCAAGGGTGAGATGGTGTGTTGAGATTGCAAGGTAGATTGTGTATTCCTTGTGTTGATGATCTGAGGCAGAGAATTATGGCTGAAGCGTATAGCGCGTGATTTTCTATTCATCCCAGTGCTACCAAGAGCTACCGCAACTTGCGGGAAATCTATTGGTGGAGTGGCATGAAGAAAGATATTGCAGAGTTTGTGGTGAAGTGTACATCATGCCAATAGGTTAAGGTAGAGCACCAAAGACTTGGTGATGAGATGAAAGAGTTTGGTATACCCACTTGGAAGTGGGAAGAGGTGAATAAGGACTTTAAGACTGGTTTACCTTTTTCCCAACGTCATCATGATTCTATTTGGGTTGTTGTAGATAGGCTGATTAAGTCAGCGCATTTCTTGCCTGTGCATACATCTTATACGACTGAGGATTATGCTAGACTGTATATTCGGGAGTTAGTCAAGTTGCATAGAGTCCCTTTATCTATCACTTTTTATAGGGGCATTTAGTTTACTTCTCAGTTTTGGAGAGCTTTTCAGAGGGGTCTGGGTACCCAAGTTCATCTAAGTTCCGCTTTTCACCCACAAAAAGATGGTCAGGCTGAGAGGACTATCCAAACTCTGGAAATTATGTTGAGGGCATGTGCTCTTGATTTCAAAGGTAGCTGGGATGAACATTTGCCACTGATCGAGTTTGCATACAACAATAGTTACCATTGTAGTATCAAAATTGCACAATTTGAAGTTTTGTATGGTAGAAGATATTGATCACCCATAAGTTGGTTTGAAGTGGGTAAAGCTACTTTTGTTGGACTTGATGCAGTGTTTGAGGAGATAGAGAAGGTAAAGTTGATTAGAGAAAGATTGAAGACTGCTCAGAATCATCAGAAGTCATACACAGATGTGAGAAGAAGAGGCCTTGAGTTAGAAGTTAATGATTTGGTGTATCTAAAAATTTTTCCCATGAAAGGGGTGAAAAGATTTGGGTAAAGGGGGAAGCTTAGTCCCCGGTATGTTAGTCCCTATAGAATCCTAAGTCGTGTTGGGAGAGTAGCCTATGAGATTGAGTTATCCATAGAGTTGTCAGTTGTTAATCCTGTTTTTCATGTTTACATGCTTAGGAAGCATATTGGTGATTCGGTGGCAGTAGACCCTTCAGAGAGCGCTGATATTTAGACCAATCTTTCATTTGATAAGGTTCCAGTTGAGATCCTAGATTACTAAATCCATAGACTGAGAAACAAAGAAGTTCCCTTGGTCAAAGTGTTGTGGCGAAACTAGTCTGTTGAAGGCGCTACTTGGGAAGCAGAAGAAGATATGCAAGCCAAGTGCCCGCACCTCTTCTCCGTAAGTTCAGAGCAAGCCAAAGGTACCATTTTTTCTTAGTCCAGCCCCTTCTAATCAAAGTTGCAGCTATATAGACATTCTTGTTATAAGTTTATGCATTCTCCAAAGTATTCAAGAGTTTAGAATTACATAGAGTCAGTTTAGCAAGTTGTTTCATCTATGTATATTTAGTTTCCTCCATACTCTTAGCCTAACTAGTGACATTCGAGGACAAATGTTCCCAAGGGGGAGATATTCTAATACCCCGTATATTTCAAAGTAAGAAAATGAACCATTGTTCCTACGTGTGAAACCTCTAATCATATGATTCATATTTTATTGCATGACTTGCAATGAGTATCCTAGTGATAAGAGTGTGTATGATGTGTTAAGTGTGTTCATAAGAGTCTCTTAAAGTAAGTCAAGCTGAGAGCTTTCGAATCCATCAAGTTTTAGTGTTTAATTTTGCAAGGGTCATCTTTGAACGAGAATAACTTGATGTATATGTAGTATTTGGGAAGATTTGGGCCCACCAAATTGTAGAGAATTGAATTAGCTTTCCAACGATACCAATTTTACAAAAATCCAACACCCGAGTAAGAAGTTATGGCTTTGTAAAGTGAAGTGTGTCACCTAACAAATCACCTAAGGCTACTGGTTTGGGTATGCTATAAGGTGTGCGACACACAACCTAGATTATTCCATAAGGTTTGCGATACACAACCTAATTTAGGTGATAAGGTGTGTGCCGCACAACCTAGCTTACGCGATGAGGTATGAGCCGCATACCTTATGGTCCAAGTGACGTAAATATTCTATTTTTGAGTTATTTCGAGGGCAACTAAGTCTTTTAACATTCCTTACATGCCCCTAAACTTAACCTTACAAAATTAAGAGTTCCTAATCACATCATAACCCTAATATAATCTTAAGTTCATCATCCAAGACCACTATAGAAGAAAAACAACTAGGGTTGCACAATAAGGATTGAAGGTCCAATCTTTCAACGACTTCGTCACCATAAAGGTATGTGGGGTTTGAACAAGAGCATCCTTCCGTTCTTTTGCCAAAATATTTTGGGTTTTCTTAAAATATTTTATTGTTTTCAAGTTGAATTATGCCTAATTTGCTATATTTCAAGTTTATGAGATTATGAATTTGTTCAAGTCTTGAATTGCATGATATTTTGCCTATTTTGTGATTTGAATTACGAATTTATGTTATAAGTTGTATATTCCTTCAATGATTGATATTTTGAATACTCTTAAGGTTGAAGTCATGAATTACTCTCTACTTTGGGAATGAGTTTTCTTGAATATTATATATTCTTTAAGGTCCAAGAATGAATTTTTACATGTTCTATAGCATTTTAAGAATGGTATTGATGTCTCCATGCTTTTGAAGTTTTAAAGCCTATTAAAGATAGTTTACCCAAGTTTAAAGAAAAGATCTGATTTTGATCCTAAGCGAAGAAAGAAATCCATACTATTTTAAATTAAGTTAAAGTGAAGTATTATTGGCTCTCATTACATATTGTTGAACTGTTTAAAGTGGATTTTTCTTAAAAGTTTTGAGCTTAAGTAAGGGAGTAGTATTTAGCACCGAGTTGGGCATGATTCCAAGGTTTCATGCCCCAGGACTACGTGCCCCCGTAGGTTTCTGATTTACCCCAAGTGGGTTAAGCTAGTGATCACTAAAAAGTAAAGTTTCTACTCCGATGGCAAGGATAGAACAGCTCTCCCCAACGTGGGCAAGGCGTTGGACTACATGTAGCTCACATGGTTTATGCCGGATAGAAGAAACTCCAAAAGTCTCCCAAGTTTACTAGAGTCTTAAGTCTTAAAGTTCCTAAAGTACCAAGTTCTTGAGTTTTAAAAGAGTTTTACCCACCTAAAGCTAAAAGCATGAGTTTGAAGCTATAAGTATTTCGAAAACTATAATCCTAAGATTTCTAAGATTCTCAAGTGTCATGATTTTTAAATTCAAAAAAAGTTTCTTGCTTTCATAAGATTAAAGCATATGTCCTGAAAGTTAATGTTTTTTAGATTTTCTCTAGTTTACAAGTTTGAGAACAAAGAAAAAATACAGGTTTAGAAAAATGTGTGATAACTCACATGATTTTATATTACATGCTTCCTTACTTGTGATTTATGAGATTCAAACTTTAGTTTTATTCAAGCTATGTGAGTTATTTACAATTGCCTGCATGTTAGCTATAATTATTTATGACATTGATTTTTTAATTGCATACACCCCCATATACTCAGTAGATTCCCAAGGTACTGATCCACATACTTGTTTGTGTGCTATATTTCCTCGTAATGTAGGATCAGGTGCTCGGTCCCAGCAACGTCAGTTATCCCGAGTACCTTAATCTGCATCTTCATAGTGGTGAGTCCTCATGGTTCGAGGACCTTTTTTCAGATATTTCAGTGTTTTTAGTTGATGATTTATGTTTCTTCAGTAACGTATGAGTCAGTTGGGGGTCTGTCCCAATGGCTTGCTAGTTTATATGAGTAGTAGAGGCTTGTCAGACTAGTTATCGGGTTGTTAGTATGTTGAGATTTTCAGGATTGGGATTGTTTGGATAGAGTATTTTCTTCATATTTCTTATGATTTGATATGATAGTACCAGTGATTTTTTTATTCATCTCTAAGTAAGTTTTATATGAGGTATCAGGCTCAAAGGGTTAGCTTTGGGCTTGTTGTAGCCTTAAGCACCGTGTGACGTCTCGGGAACCATTTTTGGGGCATTACATAGACTTACATGAACCTATTCTACCAACGATACCTGCCTCCTTCTTAAAGCCAGAATTGAGGAGAGACACTGATTTACTTATTAGGTCAGGTAAGTTTAATCAATCCTTGATTTAACCTTTACTCACCGTTTTTTATTTTAGAACTAGTCCTCAACGTATGTCTGGGGACCAGGTTCCATACTTAACTTTATTCGAGTTCCTAAGGAACAGGCCCCTGGGAATTTTTACATGACCCCGTCTAGATGATATTCTACATGAGCTGGGATTAGAATGATATTTTAAATCATCACAATTCTCATCAGCATTTTTCAACCTTTTATCAATAATTTTCATCACCACCACCCCTTTTTCTTCAATCCACAAAATTTCCTTTTTTGTCTTGGATCTTTCAGCTATATTCTACTGGGGACCAGGTCCTTTGAGATCATCTATTATAAAATGAGACACGTACACCTTGAAGTGTCTTGAGAGAGATAGAACACAGCTAGACCTTCAAGTAATAGGCTTGAACACACACTATCAATGATCTATTTCATACTACAATCCCTTACTCATACGTAATTCCATGATCACTTGTTAGATTTGGGAACCCATTTGAGTTTGAGTTCCCAGTAGGAGGACAATAGCGTGATCAAAACCTTTTTGGCCCATTTAGGCAGTGATAGCTTTGTTTTTACAATTTCCAAAGGCTTGAACCCCTTAGGATGTGATTTCCTTTATGAACATCTCTGGAGCCATTTATTTTATCTCTAAGCCATTTCTGATAATTTTCCTTTATGTGCCTATATATTCCATAATGAGTGCATGGAGATTTTTGAACTTTGTTTCTAATATTAGGGACAACCTTTTTTTGAGACCCAACATGATGGAATTCTCTTTAAAATCCTGAGCCTTTTTCATTATAAACACCTTGACTAGTCAAATTAGAAAGGATCTATGAAGAAGCAGTCCATTTAAAAGATTTTTTGAGATCTTCTCTCAAATGGTCCAGGTCCCTATCTAACTCTTCATTTTTGTGAAGTGTAGACATAAGGCATTTATAAGAATCTCTCAGTATCTCCTCAATCTCAATCTAAAGTCTTCAAGTTTCTTTCTCCCCGTTATCATCTAAAAATATTTAACTTCTTCAGTTGACTCATGCAACTCCAATTTTCAGATTTTACTTTATTGACCATTTCGTCAGATTAAGATTTTGGATAGTTAGAGCAATAAATTCAAGTTCTTGATTCTCTACTTTCTCCTCTGAAGTATTTTCTGATCAGTTATTTCCTATATAGAGTCTCTCAGCAAACTTGCAAGCCCTTTTATCTTCCTAGTAGAGTAGTTATCTAGATTTTCCTTAATGTAAGAAAAAGTTACCTCTTTTTCTTCTTAATTTTCTATGTTTGCCATAAATGCAAACAAGGAATCATAGATAACTGTATTTTTTTCACTGCTAGCATACAAATATCTCCAAAATTTTAACCTTCATCAGATTCACAGAAAGAATCACCCCATGCTGCCAGATCTTGCAACTACATACTCAATTGCAATCTTTCTTCTTGATATTTCAGGGACCTGGCCCCTATTTTTTCCTTTGTCACCTCCAGTCTTGACATACTCCTGATAATCCAATTTGTGCATTAGACAATCCTTAATGAAATGCTCAGGACATCTACATTTGTCACACACTTCAACAGTGATTGCATTTTAATTGCTACTTACTCTTTTTTGGAAATTATCACTCTTCTTCATTGCTCTAACAATCCTATTTTCCAAATAGGCAACATCAGTATCTTCTTCACTTGAATCATTATTTAATGACTTTAATGCAAGAGATTTTTCTCTTTTAACTTCCTTCTTTTCTAGCTCTTGCTGCTTCTTGAGCTAATAAGTATTTAGATTCCCTATCAGTTTATCCATAGTTAGGGTCTTCAGATTTCTTGCCTCAGTTATAGCATCCAATTTGCTTTACCTGGACTTAGGAATAAAACAAAGAATCTTTCTCACCCATTTATACAATGGAATCAATTCTCCCAAGCAGTGAAGCTCATTAGTGATAGAAGTGAATTTTGCATGCATTTCTTGGATTGTTTCTCCTTCTTTCATGGTGAAAGTTTCATACTGAGTATTCGACATGCCTACTTTTAAATCCTTCACATAAGTGGTACCTTCATGAGTAGTCCTTAAACAATCCCGTATCTCCTTGGCATTTTCACTGGCGGAGATCTTGTAATATTCATCAGGTTTAATACCACACACTAGCAGTTTCTTAGCCTAGTAGTTTTTCTTAATTTTCTTTCTATCTTCATCATTGAACTCCCTTCTACTTTTGGCAACCATTTTTAAAATTTCTCTTTCTTTGACCTCTCTAACATGAACATTAGGACCATCAAGAATTATGTCTATTAACTCACTATCTTCAGCCATAATGAAGTCAAACATCCTAGTTTTCCACCACCCATAATACTGTCCATTAAATCTAGGTGATCTTGTGGTAGATCGCCTTTTTTCCAGATTAGCTGGAGCATCCATTCTAACCAAATCACTTTAAGTGAGAACCTTTAGAGTAAATCTGCTCTGATACAAATTATTGGAACCTTGGAGGTTGCACCAAAATATAAGGGACCAAGTCCCTCAAAATCAATATCAGGTAATAAAATATAAATCTAACCAATAGCATAACACAATGCAGGAAAGTTCAAAGAACACAATATTCAATGTGGAAACCCCCTTGCTTAAGGGAGGAAAACCCTCGGCTAGCCCACACATACTCTCAAAAGTTCACTATAATCAACCTCTTGATTGCAGACTCCTACTTGAACCTAACTCTAGGCTCTTCATTCTTGTAGTAACACTATTACAACCTCAACATGAAAACTCTGCCAATACTACTCAATACTGGTTAACTCTAACAACCTTCAAGCTTAGGCAACTATACCTAAGGCACTCTCAAAACAAGAAGAAAAGATCATTACTTTTATAGAATGATTAATTCATTTACAGACTCAAACTGTACTCATGAACATTTCATATTTCACACAAATAATAAATGAAAACTTGAGCAATGTTGAATATTAAGTTTTTGTCTTCCACTCTCTTAAGCTTTCCAGATTTACAAAAACTATTTGATAGAGAAACATCTTTTTCCTTTTATAGATGAGTGATGATTAGGGTTGAAATTCCATTGGACAAAGTGTCCTAAATAGTATAAGCAACACCTGTTCAGCTTGTTACACAAGAGGAAAAAATTGTGTAGATGTGTACCAGTTGTTTTATGGCCTTGAACAACCAGGGACCTGGCCTCTCTAAGTCAGCTGCTCATCATCAGAACAAGATACAATATTTCCCATGCCAAATTTAGGACCAATTTTACCATTTTTACCCAGACCATGGCTTCTTAGAATAACCAACAGGCTATTACCCCAGCCAATCTAGTAGTGGGTATGGCAGAAACTAGGATTCAAGACTTCACTCGAATGAACCCTTTATGTATTTTTAGATCAAAGTTTGAGGACGATACGCAAGAGTTTCTTGATGGTGTGCAGAAAGTGAAAGATATCATGGGTATTGCTGCTAGTGAGAGTTCTAACTTTGCTTCTTACCAATTGTAAGAAGTGGCTCATACTTGGTTCAAGTAGTGAAAGGAGTGAAGAGGTGTTGAGGTAAGACTTATAGAGTGCGATGAGTTTTGTACATCCTTTTTAGATAGATTCTTCACACTCGAGTTGAGGGAGGACATGGTGATGGAGTCTATAAATATAAAGTAGGCTAACATCTGTGTGATGGAGTACTCACTCAAGTTTACCTAGTTGGCAAGGTATCCTTGGACTACGATTGTTGATTTTAAGTCCAAAATAAGTAAGTTTATGTCTGGTGTGTAAACTGATGTAGTCAAGAAGGGTAGAAGAAGTGGGACCAAACCAGTAGCTTTAACTTCTCACAACAAAGGTCTGATGGTAGAAATCATTATCAGTTCTTCCAAAAAATTTTAGCTTCATCCCCATCTTCAACCAGTGTGCCAACGCCTAAGTTCAGGCAAGACAATCGGGATAAAGCACCAGGTTCTAACTCTTAGGGTAGAATAAATAGTGGTTGCACCAATCCACTTTGCAAGAGATATGGTAAGAACTATTGAAGGGAGTGCAGGGATGGTAGTAATACATGTTTTGGATGTGTCAAGCCAAGCCACAAGATCATGGATTGCCCAGTGGTTGCCTATTAAAGTAATGACTTTCATGAACCAGGTCAACATAGTTTCTCATCAGCTTTAGTAAGTCGCTCGACACAGAAAGCCACCACCTCCTGTCACACCAGTAGGCAGCATCAGAACTAACTTTATGCTCTCCAAACTCCACATGATTAGGAGAGTTCTCCCAATATGGTTATGAGAACATTATAAGTCTTACATCCTTATGTTTATACATCGTTAGACCTCTGAGCTTTACTTTTCTTTGTTACTCCTTGTATAGAAGTAGACTTTGGCGTGAGTCCTAAAATCTTAGCAGGACCATTCTCTATGTCAGCTCTATTCTGTAGTTCTATTATATACAGATAGGTATAAAAAAATTTCCTAGTCATAGTGTCTTAGAAAGTTGCTTCAGTAGACCTCGTAGAATTAGAGATGACTAATTTTAATGTTATTCTTGTCATGGATTGGCTCTAAACTTTCTATGCATTGGATGACTACAAAAATAGAATAGTTTAATTCCAATTCCTAATAAGTTTGTTATTGAGTGAAGGGTAGTACTTTAGTACCTATAGGTTTGTTTGTCCCCTATCTTACAACCAAAAAAATAATACTCAAGGAATATATTTACAATCTCAGTCGAGTCAAGGACTAATATTCTGAAACTCTAAGTCTTTAACCAGTTCCAGTAGTGAATGAGTTTCTAGAAGTGTTCCCTTAAGATTTTCTCAAAGTTCCTCCCGAGAGGGATATTAACTTTGGAATAGGTCTCCTCCCAGATACCTAGCCAATCTCAATTCCACCTTACAGAATGGCTCCAGCTAAGCTTAAAGAATTGAAGGTATAATTAAAAGACCTCTTAGTTAAGGGTTTTATTAGGCCTAGTGTCTCTCCTTTTGGAGATCCAGTTCTCTTCATGTGTAAGAAAGATAGTTCTCTAAAAATTTTAATTGACTACCGTCGGTTCAACAAAGTCAGAATGAAAAATAATTATCCTGTCCCCAGGATTGATGACTTGTTTGACCAAATTCAAGTTGCAAACTATTTCTCTAAGATGGACCTCAGATATGGCTATCATCAGCTCAGAGTCAAAGAATATGACATTCCAAAGACAACCTTTAGAACTCAGTGTGGTCACTTTAAATTTTTTGTTACATCTTTTGGACCGACTAATGCTCCTGCGGCTTTTATGGGCTTTATGAACACGGTGTTCAAGTAATACTTGTACATGTTTGTCATAGTCTTCATATATGACATCCTCGTCTATTCTCGTATAAAAGGTGATCATGCTAACTATTTGAGGATTGTATTGTAGACACTTAAAGATGATAGTTTATTTGTTATGTTCAACAAGTGTGAATTCTAGTTGAGATCAGTACATTTCATTGGCCAAATTATTTCCAATGATTGAATTCCAATTGATCTTCGAAAGATTAAAGTAGTGAGGAACTGGCTTAGTCCAATCTCTCCATCAGATATCTAGAGTTTCTTTGGTTTAGCAAATTACTACAGCTGGTTTATTAAAGGATTTTCTTCTATTTCTTCTCCCATGTCTCGACTAACTTAGAAAAAATTCAAATTTTAGTGGTTAGATTCCTGCAAAGAGAGTTTTCAGGAGTTGAGTACTCTACTTACTTCTGCTTTAGTAGTAACTCTACTAGAGCATTCAGATAGGTTTGAAGTTTAATATCATGCTTCTAGAGTTAATATTGCTTATGTGTTAATGTAATGAGGTAAGGTGATAGCCTATACCTCTAGACAACTCAAACCCTATGAAAAGAATTACCCAACTTATGATCTTGAGTTGGTAGCAATTGTCTTTGCCTTAAAGATTTGGAGGCATTATCTTTATGGGTTTCATGTGGATGTGTTTACGGATTATAAGATTTTACAGTATGTGTTCACTCAAAAGGATCTAAATCTTTGTTAGAGAAGTAGGCTTGAATTATTGAAAGACTATTATGTGAGTGTGTTGTATCACCTCGGTAAGGCCAATGTAGTGGTCGATGCTCATAGTAGATTGTCTTTGGGAAGTGTTGCTCACGTTGAGGAGGATAAGAAGGAGTTAGTTTATAAGTTTCAGCATATTTGTTGATTAAATATTCAGTTCATTGATTATTCTGAAGGTAGTATATAGGTTTAGAATGGTTCATAATTTTCATTCATCGCCAAAGTAAAAGAAAAGAAAGACAGAGATCCTATACTTATTATGTTGAAAGTGGAAGTTCGAGATGAGAAAATTGAGGTTTTCTCCCAAGGGAAAGATGATGTGCTTCCCTGTCAAGGTACGTTATGTTTTTCAAGTATCGATGATTTGAGGCAGAGAATATTAGCGGAGGCACACGGTGCGGGATAATCTATTCTCCTATAAGGCACTATAATGTATCATGATTTGTGGGAAGCCTATTAGTAGAATATTATGAAGAAAGACATTACAGAATTTTTGGCTAAGTATTTGAATTGTAACATGTTAATGTAGAGCACCAAAGACCTAGTTGTATGCTTTAAGAATTTAGCATCCCCACTTGAAAGTAGGAGGCGGTTAACATGGATTTGTTACAAGGTTAGCTCGTATGGATCTTCAACATAATTTGATTTGGGTCATTATAGATAGAATGACCAAGTCAACTCATTTCTTGCCAGTTCATAATTTGTATTAAGCCGAGGATTATAATAAACTCTATCTCAGGAAATTGGTAAAATTGTATGGGGTTCTACTGACCATCATTTCAGATAGAGGTACCCATTTCACCTTACTTTTGAAAGGCTTTTTAAAAAGGTCTTGGTTCCCAAGTCTATCTCAGTATAACTTTTCATCCTCGGATATATAGTAAGGCATTTGGAATAATTCAAATATTAGAGGACATGTTGAGGGCTTGTTTTATTGACTTTAGGGGTAGTTGGGATGACTACTTACCTTTAATTGAGTTTGCATATAAAAACAATTATCAGTCTAATATTCAGATAGCTTTGTTTGAGTCTCTCTATGGAAGGAGGTGTAGATCTCTTATTTTTGGGTTTAAAGTGGGTGAGGCTTCTTTGATAGGGAAATATTTAGTGTATGAAATGATGGAGAAAGTTCAGTTGATTTGAGAAGGGATGAAGACAACCCAGAGCCGTCAAAATATTATACTGATTTGAGAAGAAGTGATCTTGAGTTTGATGTTGATGATTTGGTTTATTATAAAAGTTCAACTATGAAGGAGTGAAGATCTTTTGTAGAAAGGGAAGATAAGTCCCCACTATGTTGTCCCATATAAGATTTTGAGCCAATTTTTAAAGGTAGCTTATGATTTAGAGTTACATGTAGAACTGACTTCAGTGCATCCGGTGTTTCATGTCTCTTTGGTAAAGAAAAACATTGGTTACCTAGCTTCTATCATTCCTTTAGAGGGTGTGTGCATAAAATTTAGCCTTTCCTATGAAGAAATCTCGGTTGAAATCCTTCACCATCTAATTAATTGGTTGAGAAAAAAAGAAGTTTCCTTGGATAAGGTTTTTTGGAGCTACTTGGGAAACATAAGACGATATGTGAGCCAAGTATCCCTATCTTTTCTCAATAAATTCAGATTCATCTTGAAGAAATGGTTTCTCTTAAATTGATTCTCTCATTTTTTGTCTCAGCTATTGAACCATCACCTTGTCGTAGCATGCATTCATAAATTCAATTTAGTCCATGTGTCATGTTTCAGATTCAATTATTTAATCATGATTCAGCTCATAAGTATTATTACATGATATCAGTCTTTCTAGTATCTCAGCTCAGAAAATTTCATTCGGGGATAAATGACTCCAAATAGGAGATATTGTAATAGCCCACAAAATCCTAGACAAGCTTCCAGCTATCTATCTCATGTTTAAAGGACCCAAAGCAATTATTTAAAACTAGGTACAAGTGACATGGACATTTTAACACCCCAAGATAATGAATATTTTAATTTTTGACTTCTCAAGTTTGAAACATTGATTTATGAGCTAAAATATGTTTAGTAAGGTTAAAAAGAGCATACAGGAGTGTTTTGGAATATTTGGAAAAGGTTCGGAGTGATTTTTGACAATGAAGGCATAAGCCTCTACGATTTCAGCATGTCACAGAGGTTAGTCTCCACGATAAGAAGAGTGACATAGAGGTTAGCCTCTGTGATAGGCAGTATGCCATGGAGGATGGCAACCACGATAGTCTTGTTCCACGCTGTAGTGTAAAATTGTGCAACCTTCATTAAGGGGTGAGGGAAATTTTGGTCTTTTCCTCTCACTAAATTCCCAATCCACGACTTAAAACCCAAGAGGGACATTTTTTGTCCCATTCATCCTCAATTAATGATCTTTAGTCTCCTCTCATTCTCAAGAATACAAAAAATCAAAAGCTTCATCAAAAAATTCACCCATCTAAGGTCTCAATTCCAAGTTTTCTTCAAGAATTTAAGCAAACTCAAGTATGTGGGGTATTTATCAATGGGATAATCATTCATAACACAATTGGCAACTAGCAATATGGAAGAGATGTTGAAGTAGCTTCTAGCTAGTCAAATACAATTGGTTGTGGACATGAAAAATTAGCAAGAAGCTCATACAAGCTTGGAGATTCAAGTAGGGAAGATTCAACAAGCATTAAATACTAGACCACAAGGCAATCTACCTGCAGTTATAGAAAATCCAAAGAAGGTTATGGAAATTACCTTGAGAAGCGTGAAAAAGCTTCAAGAAGAACCTCCTTAGGAAACTAAGAAGGTAGATGCATATTTGACACCCCAACAGGTTTCTGAAAAAGTTGTTGATAAGTCAACAAAGTCTGAGTACTTGAAAGAAAAAAATGTCGAGAAAGAAGAGAAGAAGATGTTGCCACTGTACTTTCCTCAAAAGTACATGAAATAAAAGGAGGATGCAATGTTTAAGAAGTTTTTTGACATGTTCAGAGGGCTTCACATTAATTTACCTTTTGTTAGATGTTTTTTAGAGTATGCCCAAGTACGCAAAGTACTTTAGTGATGTGGTTTCTAATAAGGTAAAATTTTATGATATGGTGGTGATAACACTCACTGAAGAGTGTACCATTATATTGACATAGAAAATTCACAAGAAATTAAGAGATCCAGGGAAGTTTACTCTCCCTATCAAAATTAGAAGTAAAGTGGTCCACACATTGAGTGATTTTGAGGCTAGCATAAATCTGATGCCCCTATATTTATTTGAGACATTGGGCTTGGGAAATCCTAAATTGACCAAGGTGGTTTTGCAGCTAGCAGATGGATTTATGGCATATCCAAAAAGAATCACTGAGGAGGTCCTCATAAAGGTTGGTAAATTTGTTATTGCTGCTAACTTTATTGTTCTTAATTTTGAGGTAGACAAATAGGTACCAATCATCTTGGGGTGTCCATTCTTAGCAACTGAATAAGCATTAATTGATGTTAGAGAAGGTACACTCAAAATGAGGGTAGAGGATAAAGAGGTGGTATTTGATGTATATAAATCACCTACACTTACATCCCTCTATAAAGATTTGTGTATGATCAATGTGATTGAAGGGAATGAGTGTGTGGTAGTTAGTCCACCAAAGACATCTTGGAACTACCTGATTGAGCGCCCTATGCTTTTACCGCCTAAGCCTGATATGATGGAAATTGATGAGCCTGAAAAGGCTAAAGTTAAAAAATCTGCTGCTCTTGAAAATTCACACCCAAGAGAGTAAAGAGAATAAGAAGATGGATACCAAGAGTGAGAAAGAGAAGGAAAGAGAATAACTAGGTCGTTAGTTTGGTCGTGCCATGACACTAAATCAGGTGCTGCTTGGGAGGCAACACAAGTTAAGTAGGTATGTTTTTGTTTTTAGATTTTTAGTTTTTATTTCACATACTTTTTGTTTTTGGTTGAGTCGCAGGTTAATGGGAAGACTGAGTACCATAAACTTGAGCTAAGAAGAATGACAAAAATAGAGTGTGGAGTACCACAGATCTCATTTATGTGTAAAGATGCTACTAGCTAGGCCTAGAGGCCTTAGGGAGTATTTCTATCTCTTGATTTTAAGTTCACTTTGGAGACAAAGTTGATTGTTTAGTGTGGGGTGGGGAAATTCCTTCCTAAATTTTTGCTCAATTTAAATTTTTTTGTGTAAGATATTCGAGTTGGTGCTATTTTTGATTGCATGGTGCAAGTGGGTTTGATTATAAAAGCATGTGTAATAAGTGAATTTCTATTTTTTAGACTCTTAGGCTCATTTTTGTGAATCTTGTACTTGTTTGCTTAAATTTGAATTCATGGTATTATTTCGTTGGGAGTCTATGATGATCCTATTGAGTTGAGCATGTTCCATGTTCTTGTGAGATTTTTGTATATTCCTTTTTGCATATGTTTTCTAGAACTTGTCCGGTATGTGTGTAAAGCGAAATAAAGAGTTTGGGTTTAGGAGATGATTTAGGAATTTCTTTGATAGCCTTATTTTTTACCTTGTATTTGTCCTACCCTTTGTGAATTATCCTAGTTAGCCCCCATTGAGCCATTAGCCTTTTATTTGGTAGCTTCATATGTAGCCTAATCTCTTTTTTGATAGACCATAATTTGATCCAAAAAAGATCCTAAGTGCTTTAGTAAAAAATATTTATTTGGTAAGGAGTTTTTGAAATTGAAGAAGAAAAACATGAAATTGATACCCCAAGGTAATAGTTATTGGTGTTTATATTTGATTTGTAGTGGTTGGGAGTGATATAAATGGTGTTAGAAGTATTCCTATGATTGTAGAAAATGAGAAAAATTTAATCTTGAAGGAACAAATAATACGTCCACCAAGTGTTTGTGAAAATGCTTAAAAGAGATGGGGAAAAAATAAATGAATGGGATAGATAAAATGGTGTAATTTGGTTTTTGGAAGTTGGTTTTAAATGTATAATATAGTGTATTAAATTTCTTAGAGAGGTTAGTCACTATTCCCAAATAGTTCCTATTCGTCCCTTAGACTACAATACAACCCAAAAAAGACCTATTTGATCCTATACTTGACATTTTAATATTAGTGGAGCATTACACTAAGGGAAATCCTATGGTTCGTTGTGTGTAACTTATAAATTCTTTGTGAGAGTGAGTGTAAGTTGATTCTTATACCCATTATATTATGAATTACGAAATTGTGAGTGATTATGGGTAACTCACTTGTTGTGAGGAGCACATGTTTAATTAATGTGGGTGATTTGTATGATGTCCTTGATTGAATCATAAGCATGGGTTTTCCACTTGGTGAGTCAATTTTTGAGACTAGGATGCTTTGGAAGTAGTGTTCATGAGCTATCAATTGTGCAAATAACGTACTTTGTATAGAAACTTGCATTATGTGTAATCATTGTAGTACTAGTTTGAGTGTCTTGCATGTGTAGAAGTGTAGAGTCTCCATTATTGATGATGTTTATAGTTAAGAGTTGTTCAAGGACGAACAAGGCTTTATGTGTGGGATAGTGATGTTGGGTGTATTTATACATTCTATTGTCATCATTCTAGTCTATTTAGCCTTATTTTTAGGATGATTCATAAGATATATGGGTTGATAATGAGATAAATGTGTATCATAATGTTAAACCATATGTTTATAATGTTCAAAGTGAATTCCAAACAAGTTTGTACTTCAAAGAGTCATTTAGAGTTCAATCGTGGAAACTAGCGTTACTAGCTTGAGCTAGGCACTTGCCTAGTTGATCCCATGGGATTCCATTGTGTTTAATGAGTAGAACAACATGTTGGTAATTAGAAAATTTCAAGTTGATTAAGAGTACAGTTGGAACAATAAGTTGAAGATTAACATGAACTAACTAGTCTTAGCTCTTGTTTTAATTCACCGTTATAGGTATTGTGTTGTGATTGTCTCTTAATTTGTAGTGTGTGATTATGTAGGAAGCTTTGTGACATGAATATGAAGATATTTTGATGATGAAAAGGCTTGTAATTCATGGGAAAAACACCCCAAGTCAAGGGATGAAAGATTGGAGGTCCAATACTTAACGAAAATTTAGAGAACAACTTCCAGAGGCTTGAGGCTATGTTGAGGCAACACCCCATCCATTCCCGGGCGTACAAAAGTGAATTCGAATCCATCATGATCTGCGACTGCTCCTATACTATAAATACATGTTATATCACGTTTTTACATATCTTTGGAAATATTTTGGAGATCAAGGGGCTACTACAACTTCTTCTTTAGGTTTTTATTATTTTTATTTAGTTCATTCATGTTTTTAGTCATTAATTACTACTTTGTGATTACGATAATGACTATGCATGGATAAACGCCCTTTTTCTGGAGTTAAATCCAAAGACATGAGTACTTTTCTTTTGAATTGAATTCGTTTAACTTTGCTTATCATTATTGGTTGTGTCTTCATCTTTGATTTGACTATTTTAAGGATTCATGACCCTTAGAATATATCAATTGTCTACCTTTTGATCTCAGGATAGGGAATAGGGGATCGAATAATGAGATAACAAAGTTTGAGTTTTTATTCTTTTATGAAATAAAGAATTGAACTTAGTACCTAGGACAGGGATGTACTTAGGAGATGAACTTGATACAAACGTAGGATGATAGATTTAAAGAACTTAAGTAGACCATTACATCCCCGCTCAATGATGTAGTTGTAAGGTTAAACTTAGGTAGAGGATTAGAGGTTGGGAAGCCATAATCATGCAATTAACCCTACGAATCTACAACAAAGATAAACAAGTAAATGAATGAAATTCAATACATAGTAGGATTGTTTAAAGTGCTTTAATGCTGGGTTTTGTCCTATTGATTTCTTCAAGATCTTTAATTTTTGTGTTGTTTACTTTACTTGCAATTTATAATTTCTAACTTCTCTTTTTGGTTACGCTTGCGTCAATTGAATCTAAATTGTGAACTAAAATTGAATCGCTTCTGAATCAAGTCTCTGTGGGATCGATACTTTGCTTCTTGAAGGCCACTTTACTAATTGATAAGTCCATGTACACTTATGTGTGCGCTTTCAATATAGCATGAATATTACAAAGTATTAACAGGTTCAACATGGTTAGTATCATAGCGTCTGATGTAGTCAATAAATATACCTTTCAGAACCCTTAGTATCATGACTCATATTAATAGCAACAAGAAGGATTTCTAGCGTAATTAGTAGTTTGGTTACTAGATAAAAGCATAATATGAGTCCAGACATAATCTATATAACATTCTTGTGTATAGTGAATACGCCTGCCTTCTAGCACCATTTACATCATAGTTTCAAATATTGACAATGAGGAAGGTTTCCCATATGATTTATTAACATAATTATTAAGCATTATTATAACTTGGATAATAGAATAATTAAGGGCCCAAACACTAGCCTAACAATGGCTTAATCAAATTTAAAATGAATGACTCATCTTTACATAATCCATAATCTATTCGCTTAGACCTTGGGCATAACCATAAACGATATCATGAACAATAGCCCATTTGCAGCATATTCATTGGTCTACAATTGGCGCAAAGATAAGTTATCATTAGTATGAATGATGGATAAAGCATGACATAATATATATAGCTTATTCTTAGCTTAGTCAATAACATCATTTATGACTAAGGCCAAATGATATTCAAGGGATCATTTAATAGCACGTTCATTAGACAAAAAAAAGTTGACCTCAGTAATATAATTAAAAGTTTTGCATAAGCTTTAGCCAATAAGGAATACAAAGGCCTAGTCACTTGGGAATCATTTCCAATGTCATTCCACATAACCACAAGTACAAAGAACCTCCAATATTGGCTCAAAAGTGAACTCTCAGGTCAATTACAATGCGTAAGTGTTCAAGGGAACTAATCATAAGTCTTGCCTTAAGATGGGTCAACAAGACCACATCTAAATCCCTGAATGCATTCTAAGTGAATTTATACCGCGGACTAGGCTATGGTATCTAAATAAACTCTTAGATGTATAGAAATCCACCATAAGCCCTAAGGTAGATATTCTACTCAAGAAACATTACTAAGTCCAATAGAACTAAGGCAACCTTCGCTAGTGTTAGAAACTAAGGCCAATTTACTCTAAGTATGAGAGACTAGAGAAATTTACCTAATATTGAGTATTCTAATGCATTCTCTTGATAAACATGAGTAATGATGTCTATTCAACTATGTCAAAGGGAAACGAGTCAAGTTTTTCAACCTCTAAGATTCATATAGCTTAATTTTCCAACTAACCTAAGTCTTGCATTTCTTCGATACAGTACTTATAACCCATCCAATCTAATAAGATATCACAATTACATAAAAAACATAGCTCAATCTAACAAGGAGTAAGTTTAGCCTACCTCAAATCAAATGAATACTGAACAATCCGCTAAATCTTTAATTTTCCTTTCCGAGAAGATTCTTCAATGGACCAAGCTATCAAAAACTAAATCTACATATCATTATGAGGATAGCAATACCCATATTGCACCATTGTACTTGGGTCTAAAACAACACCAAAAACCTCAAGTGGGTCCCATAGATGAAAAATACGTTTGTGAGATCAACCTAATGTTCATACACCATTAGGGAATCATAACTCTAATGAAAAGAGTGACAACTAAGATTATTAGGGCTAAAGTTATTCCCTCAAGCTAATTGGGGTTTTGGTCAATTAATCAAGAAATTAAATCTTGAAAAATGAATGATTCATATCCTAAATCCATTGTAATCAAGAATATATAGATGTTTATCGAACTTCTAACTCATCCCTAAGAGTCAATTTGAAGTTACCAAGTAATTCTACGGCTTCTAGAGTTCAAAGGGAAGTGGAAAATGAACAAAATTTGACCAAGGGGCTTTTTATAACCTCTCCAAGTACAGAGTTACCGTGATCTTTCTCATAAAGGCCGCTATTGTGCTCTTACAGAGTCAGCAAGGTCAATACTTATTTTGACCTTTCGAGCTCATTAGGAATCTAAATTCCGTAAATGAACTATGTAACCACACTAATTTTGATGTTTCAGATGCATCAATAGTAATCTCAACACTATGTCGTATATCTCTTGCCAATATATGAATAGAAGGTTTTTTGTCATTATCACTAGTTTGGTTACGATACAAAAGCATAACATGAGTCCAAACATAATCTATATAACATTCTTGTAAATAGTTAATAAGTGTGCCTTCTATCACCATTTACATCATCGTATCAAATATCGTTAATAAGGAAGGTTTCCCATATGATTTATTAGCTTAATTATTAAGCATCATTATAACTTGTGCAATAGTATAATTAACGGCCCAAACACTAGCCTAACAATGGTATTATCAAACATATAATCAATGACTCATCTTTACATAATCCATAATCTAGTCGCTTAGACCTTAGGCATATCCATAAGTGATATAATGAACAATGGCCATTAGTAGCATATTCGTTGTCCTAATATTGGCCTAAAGATAATTTATCAATTGTATAAAGATGGATAAAGAATAAGATAATATATATAGCTTTTTCATAGCTTTGTCAAAAACATCATTCATGGCTTAGGCCATATTATAGTTAAGGGAAATTTAATAGAAGGTTCATTATCTCAAACAATAGTTTATAATAATAACATAATTAGTAGCTTGGCATAAGTTGTAGCCAAAAAGGAATACAAAGTCCTAGTAACTCGAGCATCATTTCTAATGCCATTCCATATAACCAACAAGTACCTAGAACTACCAATATTGCCTCCAAAGGTTACTCTCAAGTCAATTACTAAGCGTAAGGGTTCAACAGAACCAATCAAAAGTCTTGCATTATTGTAGGTCAATAAGCCCACATTTAAATACCCGAATGCATTCTAAGGAAATTTCTACCCCAGACTAGGCTATGGTATCTAAATCAACTCTTATATGTATAGCAAGCCACCATAATCTGTAAGTTAGATATTCTACTCAAGCACTTTTACTAAGTCCAATGGAGCTAAGGAAACCTTCACTAGTGTTAGCAACGAAGGCAACCTTACTCTAAGTATGAGAAACATAGAGAAATTTACCTAATATTGAGTATTCTAAGGCATTCTCATGCTAATCATGAGTAATGAAGTCTATTCCACCTAAGTTAAAGGAAAACATGTCAATTTTTTCAACATCTAAGATTCATATAGCTTAATCAGTCTAACTAATCCAAGTCTTGAATTTCATCAACCCAATACTTAAAACCCATCCAATCTAACAAGATATACCAATTATATCATAACATAGCTTAATCTAACTTGGAGTAAGCCTAGCCTACTTTCAATTCAAAGAATGCTCAACAATCTGCTAAATATTTGATTTTCCATTTTGAGAAGCTTTTTCAAGGAGCCAAGGTATAAAAACACATTTTACACATCATTACGAGAATATAGATATCCATATTTCACCATTATGCTTCGATTTCAAAATGACACCAAAACCCCCACCCCCACCCCCAATGGGTCCCACATAATGAAAACATATTTTTAAAATAAAAACAATATTAGAATACCATTGGGGAATCATAACCCTTAAGAATCAAGTGAAAACCAAGCTAATTTGGGCTAAAATTATGCCCTTAAGATAATTGAGGTTTTTTCAAATAATTAATAAATTCAAGCTTTAAAATGAAGGATTCATACCTTAAGTCTATCATTAATCATAAATATTTATATGTTAATCAAACATCTAACTCACCCCCAAGAGTCAATTTGAAGTTACCAAGTAATTCTAGGGATTCTAGGGTTCAAAGGGAAGCGAAAAATGGCAAAAATTCGACCAAAGGGGAATTTTATGAAATGCCCCGAGTCTGTACCCCCGATGCAACACGATGCTCATTATCCCAAGGCACCACAATCTAACCAATGACTGGTACCAGCTGCAATAACTGAATAATAATACTGTATTATGCAAAAATTAGGCAGAAACTTTCCATAAGGTTCAAAATTGTAAATAAAGATTGAGTAGTGAAAACTGAATACTGATACACCTGTCTGAAATTCTTTAGTCTGAAAATCCTCTACTTTCTGAATAAGGAGTCAATGGGACAAGTCCCCAACTAACTCTGACTACTGAAATAAACTGAGTATTAGAATATTGGAATAATAAATTTATCCTCAAACAATAAGAAATCACCACTAGTCTACTGCTGATAGATCGAGATGCTAATTATGATCAGGAGCCTATACGCCTGAACATATGATATAAGACATCATAGTGCAAAATAAAGGTATGCGTCAGTACTTTGAAAGTACTTGTATGCTAAGTGAGGTAGGCTGAGATACATGGTTTCATATGCATGAACAATACTGGCAGAACAACATGAGTATAACTGAATAAGAGTACATGCATGACTATGTAAGTTGTAACTGAGGTCGTGATAACATTCGATACAGAGTTCTGAATTCCAGATTTACTGATATCTAAGTTAACAGATATTGTATAACTAATAGCTAAATGACTGTATCTGACAGTCCTGATTCTGTGGAACTGTACTGAATTCCGTACTGAACTGAGTGACTGTGTCTGACAGTCTTGATTTCTATAGAACTGAACTGAGTTCTATTCTTTAGACTGAAACTGAGACTGTGGGATATAATCATCTAACTGATATACCCTTCTCTGAATAGATTGGGGTCCAACCTGTAACCCAACTTGGAAGAGTGTCAGTACTGTGTCATGGGTAAAGACATTAGTTAGTTAACCCTCTCTGACAGAAAGTTCTTTCATCAATACTCACTGGTAGGAAAACTCTTATGAGATGTATCAACCCCATTCTGGAAGAAAAATATCTCAACTTACGTTGGCTATGTAGTTTTGTAACGCAGGGATTGCTACTATGGGTCAAACCCTCTGCTGACAGGAATGTCCCCACCCCTAAGTTTGCTCGGTGTTGAATCCTACTCCAACTGAATAGACACTGAACTGATTCCTAGTCCATACTACGCTTGACTGAACTTTTACTGATTATACTATCTAACTGAACAGAACTGAGTTCACTGAGTTTCGTTGACTTACGGAATACTACTAAATTCTGTTAACTAACTAAATTTATTGAGGTCTGAACTTGAGACAGAACTAAAATGGACTGATACTGAGTCTATTGGGTTTTTCCTGAGTTCTGTAACTGACTAAAACTACTACTAATCATGACATGACTGAGATTATTCTGTAACTGACACTGGCTCTAGGTAAGTAGATAAATTATCGGGTATTAAATACCCTCAGGACTCTATAGCATCAAAAGTAAATCACCGCATGACTTTAGTAGCATCATGGTACTAACTTGCTAATAATACATTCACTTAGATATCTTTAGTCAAACACTTGTTATACATGAGCTTGTGCATGATTGATATCACAAAATAACATGTTATGCCTGGACTAGTCTAATCACATAAGCATTTTGTCAAACATTTGGGGAGCATGGGTATTTCAAATATCAATAAACATATAGTAATATCATGGATTCTACATTCAACTTGCAATTCAAGACTTTGACATGTAGTTCACAAAATTAAATCCACAATTAAACTAGTTTGCAAGAAACTTGGGATAAATCATGGAATTAGATCATCATTAACATCATAATCATTAATACATTTAGGACCCAACATGAAATCCATGAAATCGATTAAAATATATTTAGAAAGAGTTTCTTGAACTCCAAGGGTGGAAGGAAACTCTTGGATGAACACTTCATAGACCTTGGCATTCAAATTTGCGAAGAATGATGGAGTGTTCTTAAAGGCTAAATCTTGAATTAGAGATCCTAGTTTTTTCTTCTTAAGAATTTTTGAGAAAGATGAATGGGTTTTGCCTCTAAAGGGGCTTAATATCATGTTTTGGGGGCTGACATAAGGTGGGAAAATACCCTATTACCCATGAGGATGTGGCTTTTTAATTACTAAAAATTAAACTAGCGACGCGCAGTGTCGTTGGCATTGACGCGATAGCTAATGCATCGCGTCGAGTCCGCATCGGTTCACTGGAATTAGAACTGGGAGCTAGGGAAAAATACTCATCGACGCGATGGGTGATGCGGCGCATCGAGATCACGTCGATTCACTGGTTTGATCTTTCAAATGTGTTTCGAGCGAAGTTCGAAAAATCCAAAACTTATCTGAGAACACCTACTCACATTCCTGATCATGAATTAACCTAAAAATCGATATTTAAAGGTTATAAGGGTTGTGAAAAAGGATCGCCAACTTATGGAGGCTAGAATAACTCTAAGTATGAACACTTAGCTGAAATTTTCTAAGTTTGGGACCCCTTAACAAGCTTTAAAGGTCTGAGTTAAGCTTATGATTTTATGGGGTCTTATAATATCTCCCCTTTGGGAACATTCATCCTCGTATGAGACTGACTAAGCGTGGAATACTGACAGACTGAACTTGTTTACTGGACATGCATGACTGCAACATGATTTCATGACTGACTTTACTGATATGTTGAAATTTCATACTGCACATGCATATATAATGCATGAGTACATGGTTGGGATTGTTGATAAGCTAAGTCTCTTATACTGAACATGCATATCTGATGCATGAATATCTGACTGAACGGACTGATGAATGTATGACTGGATATTTAATGTTAACTGATACCAAGTTTATAAAGAAAATTTGAGCATGAAACTGAGTATGTTCAAGGAAATACTATTACCTTAGGCTGAGTCTGAGTTTGCGGAGAAGAGGTTAGGATACTTGGTCTGCATATCTTCTTCTGCTTCCTAAGTAGCTCCCTCAACGGACTGGTTCTGCCAAAGAACTTTGACTAGAAGGACATCTTTGTTTCTCAGTGTTCGAATCTATTAATCAAGGATTTCGAATGGAATCTCCTCATAAGAAATGGTGTTCTGAATGTCTATATTCCCTACAGGGAATACAACTTTTTGGTCACCTATGAATTTCTTTATCAAGGAGACATGGAACACTGGATGGACTAAATCTAACTCTGAAGACAACTCAAGCTCATAAGCTACATTTCCAAAATGGTTGAGAATTCGGTAAGGACCGACATATCGCAGACTGAGTTTTCCCTTTTTACCAAACCTCTTCACTCCTTTCATAGGAGAGATCTTCAAATACACATAATCACTAATCTCAAACTCGAGATCCCTTCTCTGCATATCTGCGTATGATTTTTGTCAGCTATGAGTTGTCTTGAGCCTTTTGCTAATCAATTGAACCTTCTCTAAGGTGTCAAAAACCAAGTCAGGCCCTACCACCATAGCCTCACCCACTTAAACCAACCAATAGGAGATCTACATCTCCTCCTATAGAGTGCCTCAAATGGAGCCATCTGAATACTGGAAGATAGTTGTTGTTATATGTGAACTCAATCAAATACAAGTGGTCATCCCAACTACCTTTAAAGTCTATCGCTCACACTCGCAGAATATCTTCTAAAGTCTGAATGGTTCTTTCTTCTTGACCATCTGTCTAAGGGTGGAAACTTGTATTATGGTGTACTTGTGTACCAAGATCCTTTTGGAATGCCTTCCAGAAATAAGAGGTGAACTGTGTACCACTATCTGATAAAATAGATAATAGAACTCCGTGTAATCTAACCAACTGCCTGACATAGATATTTGCATAGTCCTCAACTGAATAAGAGGTATAGACTGGTAGGATATAGGCTGATTTGGTCATCCTGTCTATAATGACCCAAACTGAATCATGCTAACGGTGAGTATGAGGCAAACCCATCATGAAGTCCATGTTCACTTCTTCCCATTTCCAGGTGGGAATACCGAACTCCTGCATTGACCCACATGGATTCTAATGCTTAATCTTAATCTGCTGACATATTGAGCTCTTAGCCACAAACTCTACAATGTCTCTGTTCATCCCACTTGTAACGCCCCAAAATCCTATCCCAACGCATCACATGGTGCTTAAGGCTACACGTAGACAAAAGCTAACACTTTGAGCTTGCTACTTAGTATAAAACTTACTTAAAGATAATGAGAGCAAAAAAGGAATCATGTCATATCATGTCAAACAGAAATCCGAATGGGTACTGCAAAAGTAACAAAATATTGCAAATCTAAACATACTGACTATCTAGTCTGACAAAGCCTCTACTACTAAAGAAACAAGAGAGCCATTGGGACAGATCCTTAAATGCCTCGAACTAAATTGAAAACAGTAGAACAACTACTAAAAATACCAAAGTGTTTAGAGATTGGCCCTCAAACCCTGAGGACTCACCACAGTCGGGATATAGATAAAGGTACCCAAGATCACTAACACTGCTGAGACTGAGCACCTGAAACTACATTATGAGATAATATAGCACACAAACATATATGTGGATCAACACTTGGAAATGTACTAAGTATATGGGGGTGTATGCAATTACATATCAATACAATAAATCTTTATAGAAAACATACATGGTATTATAGATGACTCACATAGCTTGAATAAAACTCTCATAAATCATGAATAATGAAACATGTAGTATAAATCATGTGAGCCATTCCACTTTATTCTAAATCTGTATTCTTTCTTTGATCTCAAGCTTGTAAACTAGTTGAACTCTTAAAGCAACAACTTTTAGAATATGCACTTTAGTCTTTTGAAAACAGGGAACTTCTTTGAAACTCAAGGACTTGAAACCTTAAGAACTTTAAGACTTGAGAATCTAGGAAACTTGGGACACTTAGGACACTCGGGACACTTGGGATTTCTTCTAACCGATATAAACCATGTGAGCTTACATGGAGTCCAACGTCTTGCCCACATTGGGGAGAGCTATTTTATCCTTTCCATTAGAGTAAAACCTTAACTTTTAGTGATCTCTATCTTAACCCACTTGGGGAAATTCATAAACCTATGGTAGCTTGTAGTTCTAGGGCATGAGACATTGCAATAAAGCACAACTCGGTGCTAAATACTACTCCCTTACTTAAGATCAAAACTTTTAAGAAAAATTCACCTTAAGCAACTCAGAAATATTCAATGGAAGCCAACTATGGTTCCCTTTTATCTTAAATCAAATAGTGTGGATTATGTTTCTTAGCTTAGGATTAGAATCAACTCTTTTCTTGAAACTTTGGTAGCCTATCACCGATAAACTTTAAAACTTTAATAACATGGAAATATCAATACACTTCTTGAAACACTTTAGAAAGTATCAACAATTCATCCTTGGAATTAAGCCATGTATATTCTTAAGGATCACAATTTCACAATATAGCAAAATTCATGACACCAACCTCAGAAACCCTTGAAAATATCACATCAATATAGGAATGTGCAATTTATAGCATTAATTATCAATTCAAAGCATAAATAAATAAAATAATCATGCAATTTAAAACTTGAACAACTTATCAAGTCATATTCTCAAAATAATATAATTTGGGTATAGACCCACTTTTAAATACATGAAATTTATTTATAAAAATCAAATCTTTGGGCACAAGAATGAAAGAAGTGTTCTTGTTCAAACCCCGCATACCTCAAGTTATGAACTTTGATGAATAAACTTTCTTGAGACTCTTTCTCGACTTTTGGATGAGGGTTCTTGAAGCCCTTGACTTGGGAACATTGGATCTTGACTCAACTAGGTAAATCTATGCTGAATTCTTGAGATCCTTGGATCGGTTTTGGGCACTTAGGGTTTTTGTTTGAGAAAAATCTTAAGAAAATTTCATATAATGCTTAGAATGACTTCAAATCTGATGTTTGTACGATTTAAGAGGCTTGGAAAAATACCAAAGTACCCCTTTTAACTTTTGTACAAAGATGGAAAAATTGAACTGGAAAACCTAATTTTATGGACCATCGCAACGCGCCACTATGGCGGTGGCTCACTGGAATTTGACAAACGGGATTCTAGGGGTCACTGCTATGCGGTGCTATCATGTTATCCCACTAGTTAGGACCTAGAACTTTAGCGCGATGTGCTGCTATCGCGGAGTTCCACTGGTAATTGCCAATTGTCAAATAGACCCTCTCCGCAATGCGCCAAGCACTAAAATGACACTGTTTTATGACTAGGACTTAAATTAGTCATAACTTCTTGGCCGGTTATCGGATTTGGGAGGATCTTATATCTTTGGAAAGCTAATTAAATTTCCCACTTGATAAAAATTCAAAATTAGGGAACTTATATATGGTTTTAACGTTACACACTTAGGAAGTCATTCCTTAGCCTTCTAGAGATGAAATTAAGCTTAAGGAAAAATTCAGGGGTATTACAATACCTCCCCGTTGGGAACATTCATCCTCGAATGCATGAACTCTTGACTACTGAGTATGCATAGCTGAAGCAACTTTCTAAACAAACTCTCTATCATTCTAAACTCTTGACTACTTCGGAGAATGCATAAACTTATATTAAGAATAACTATATAACTGCAACTTTGATTAGAAAGGGGCTGAATTAAGGAAGAATGATACCTTCAGCTTAATCTAAACTTGCGAAGAATAGGTAAGGGTACTTGGATCTCATATCTGACTCGGTTTCCCAAGTAGCGCCCTCAACTGACTGGTTTCTCCATAACACTTTGACCAAGGGAACCTCTTTGTTCCTCAGTCTATAGATCTGGTAGTCTAGAATCTCAATTGGAATATCTTCAAACGAAAGGCTAGTCGGGATATTTGGGCTCTCTGAAGGATCCACAACCATGGAATCACCAATGTGTTTCTTAAGCATGGAGACATGAAAGATAGGATGCACAGCTGACAACTATGCGGGCAACTCAAGCTCATAGGCTACTCTCCCCACCCGACTTAGGATTCTATCGGGGCCAACATATCGGGGACTAAGCTTCCCCTTGTGCCAAACCTTTTCACCCCTTTCATGGGTGAGATTTTCAGATGCACCGAGTTATTAACTTCTAACTTAAGGTCTTTTCTTCTCATATTTGCATATGACTTCTGATGACTCTGGACTATCTTCAACCTTTCTCTAATAAACTTCACCTTCTCTATAGCCTCAAACACTTCATCAGGTCCAATCAGAGTAGCCTCACCCACTTCAAACCGGTGATCTACATCTTCTACCATACAAAGCCTCAAATAGTGCCATCTTGATGCTAGCATGGTAACTATTGTTATACTCAAACTCAATCAATGGTAAATTCTTATCGCAACTACCTTTGAAGTCAAGAGCACATGCTCTCAACATATCCTCCAAAGTTTGGATGGTCCGCTCAGCCTGACCATCTGTCTGCAGATGAAAAGCGAAACTCAAATGAACTTGGGTACCAAGACCCTTCTGGAACTCTCTCCAAAACTGAGAAGCAAACTGAGTACCCCTATCTAAGGTGATAGATAAGGGAACTCCATGCAATCTGACCAACTCCTAAATATACAATCTAGCATAATCCTCAGCTGTGTAGGATGTATGCAAAGGTAAGAAATACGCTGACTTAGTCATCCTGTCTACAACAACCCAAATAGAATCATGGTGACAACGCAAAAGAGGTAAACCAGTCACGAAATCTATATTCACCTCTTCCCACTTCCAAGTGGGTATACCAAATTCTTGTATTACACCACCAGGTCTTTGGTGCTCTACCTTAACTTGATGGCATGTCGTACACCTCGCCACAAACTCTACTATATCCTTCTTCATGCCACTCCACCAATAGATTTCCCATAAATCACGGTACATCTTGGTAGCGCCGTGATGAATAGAATATCACGCACCATGGGCTTTAGCCATAATTCTTTGCCTCAAATCATCAACATAAGGAAAAGACAGTCTACCCTTTAATCTCAACACCCCATCTCTCCCTTAGGAGAAAACCTCTACCTTTTGGTCCTTAACTGACTCCTTCAGTCTGACCAAACTAGCATCTGAGTCTTGTTTCTCCTTCACTTTTAAAATTAAAGAGGATTTCGAACTACTCTACACTAAAATAATCCCCTCAGCAGAATGAAGCAACCTAACACCCAATCTAGACAGACAATGCACATCACGAGCTAACTCTTTCTTACCCTTCTCTACATGAGAAACACTGTCAATAGAAAATATGTTAAGGATATCTGCCACTACATTAGCCTTTCCCGGATGGTACAACATGCTCATATCATAATCTTTAAGCAACTCTAACCATCTCCTCTGGAGAAGATTCAACTCCCTCTAATAGACCACATACTGCAAGATTTTGTGGTCCATAAACACAACAACATGAACACCATACAGATAGTGTCTCCATATTTTCAACGCAAAAACCACAGCAGCTAATTCAAGATCATTGGTTGGGTAATTTTTTTCATGTGGCTTCTACTGTCTAGAGGTATATGCTATAACCTTACCTCTCTACATCAACAAACAACCCAAACAAACTCTAGAGGCATCACAATACACCATAAAAGCATATGTACCATAAGGTAAAGTCAACACAGGGGTTGTGGTGAGTCGAGTCTTCAACTCGTGAAAACTCTTCTAACAGGAATCCGACCAAAGGAACTTAACATTCATTTGGGTTAACCGGGTCATGGGAGATGCAATAGAAGATAAACCTTCAACAAAACGGTGGTAATAGCCAGCTTGACCCAAGAAACCCCTAATGTTAGACGGAGAGATAGGTCTAGGCTAATTTCCTACAGCTTCTGTCTTTTGGGGATCAACTCTAATATATGACCCAAAAAAGCTACAGACCTTAGCCAAAATTCACACTTGTTGATTTTAGCGAATAACTGATGATCTCTAAGAGTCTACAGGACAATTCTAAGATGATCCACATGGTCATTCTCAGTACAAGAGTAAATATGGATATCATCTATGAACACTATGAAAAATATATCAAGATACTGCTTGAACACTCAATTCATGAGGTCCATGAAAGCCGTTGAAGCATTGTTTAGCCCAAAAGACATGACTAGAAACTCAAAGTGACCATAACAAGTTCGGAAGGCTGTCTTTGAAATGTCACATTCCCTTACTTTTAGTTGATGATAGCCAGATCTAAGGTCTATCTTTGAGAAGTAACTTACACCTTGCAACTGATCAAACAGGTTATCAATTCTAGGAAGAAGGTACTTATTCTTAACTGTGACCTTGTTAAGCTGATGATAGTCAATACACATACGTAGAGAACCATCTATCTTTCGTACAAATAGGATGGGTGCACCCCAAGGAGAGACACTGATCCTTATAAAACCTTTATCTAGAAGATATTTCAGTTGCTCTTTCAACTCCTTAAGCTCTGTCGGTGCTATACGGTAGGTAGAAATAGAAATAGGCTAAGTGTCGAGAAGAAGGTTAATCATGAATTCTATCTATCTAGTAGGAGGTATCCCTGGAAGTTCTTCCAGAAAAACATCAGGAAACTCATTAACAATGTTGGCTGACTGAATAGTTGGAGCCTCATACTTAGTGTCTTTAACTCTAACTAGGTGATAGATGCAACCTTTGGATGTAAACTTTCTGGATTTAAGATAGGATACAAATGACTCTTGGGAGATGCTAAACTCCCAGACCACTCAAAGTATGGCTCATAAGGAAACTGGAACTTAACCACACTGGTACGACAGTCTATAGATGTGTACTAAGAGAGAAGCCAGTCCATACTCAGAATAACATCTAAATCCACCATGTCTAACTCTATCTGATCAGCAAGTATGACTCTATGGAGAAAAGTAATAGGACACTCTTTATACACTTGCTTAACAACAACTGACTCCCCTACTAAAGTAGAAACTAGGAAAGGCTCAGGAATATTTTCGGGACTCATTTCAAAACTCACAGCTACAAGTGGGGTCATGTAACACCCTGAAATCCTATCCCAAAGCATCACACGATGCTTAAGGATACAAGAAGCCCCAAGCTAACTCTTTGAGCCTTCTACTTTGAAAGCTTACTTAAAGATAATGAGAGCAAAATAAGGAATCATGTCATATCATGTCTAACTAAAATCCGAATGAGTACTTTAAAAGTAACAAAAATACTGCAAATCTAAATATACTGACCATCTAGTCTGACAAAGCCTCTACTACTCAACAAGCTAGAGAGCCATTGGGTCAGATCCCCAACTGACTCGAACTAAACTAAAAGTAGTAGAACAACTACAAAAAATATTGAAGTGTCTACAGATAGGTCCTCGAACCATGAGGACTCGCCATAGTGGAGGTGTAGATAAAGGTACTAAGGATCACTGACGCAGCTAGGACTGAGCACCTAAACCTACATTATGAGACAATGTAGCACACTGACGTATATGTGGATCAGGACCTGGGAATGTACTGAGTATATGGGGGTGTACGCAACAAAATATCAATACAATAAATCTTTATGTAAAACATACATGGTTTGGTAGATGACTCACATAGCATGAATAAAACTCTAATAAATCATGAATAATGGAACATGTAGTATAATTCACGTGAGCCATTACACTTTATTCTAAATCTGTATTCTTTCTTTGATCTCAAGCTTGTAAACTAGTTGAACTCTTAAAACAACAACTTTTAGAACATACACTTTAGTATTTTGAAAACAAGAAACGTCTTTGAAACTCAAGAACATAAAACCTTAATAACTTTAAGACTTGAGACTCTAGGAAACTTGGGAGTTTCTTCTAACCGACATAAACCATGTGAGCTACATGGAGTCCAATGTCTTGCCCACGTTGGGGAGAGGTATTTTATCCTTTCCATAGGAGTAGAACCTTTTACTTTTCGTGATCACTAACTTAGCCCACGGGGTAAATCAAATCCTACGGTGGCTCATAGTTCTGAGGCATGCGACCTTGGAATCAAGCCCAACTCGGTGCTAAATACTACTCCCTTACTTAAGCTCAGAACTTTTAAGAAAAATCCACCTTAAATAACTCAAAAATATGCAATGAAAGCCAACTATGCTTCCCTTTAGCTTAAATCAAATGGTGTGGATTTTCTTTCTTAGCTTAGGATTAAAATCAACTCTTTTCTTGAAACTTTGGTAGACTATCACCAATAGGCTTAAAACTTTAATAGCTGGGAAATATCAATACACTTCTTGAAACACTTTAGAAAGTATCAAAAATTTACTCTTGGACTTAAGGCATGTATATTCATGACACCAATCTTGGAAACCCATACAAATATCACATCAATATAGGAATATGCAATTTATAGCATGAATTATCAATTCAAATCATAAAAAAGTGAAATAATCATGTAATTCAATGCTTGAACAACTTATCAATTCATATTCTCAAAAATAATATAATTTGGGTACAGACCCACTTGTAAATACATGAAAATCATTTATAAAAATTGAATCTTTGGGCACAAGAATGAAAGAAGTATTCTTGTTCAAACTCCTCATACCTTAAATTAGGATCTTTGGAAGAACTCTAGCCCTTGGGACTCTATTCGTACACTTGAATGGATATTCGTGATGCTCTTAGGTTGATGAATCCTATTCTTGAATCAATTTGAAGAATTAATGGTTAACTTAGGAGATTTTTGTAATTGGGTTTGAATGCTTAGGGTTTTTAATTTGAGAGAAATTTTGAGAAAAGTCGTATATGATGCTTGGAATGACCATGGATTAGGTGTTTGGACGATTTAAGGGGCTTGGAAAAAGTCCAAAGTGCCCTTTTTAACTTTTGTATGAAGCTGGAAAAATTGAACTGGAAAACCCAATTTTATAGGCCACCGCGAAGCGCCACTATCACGGTGGCTCACTAGAATTTGACAAACGGGATTCTGGAGGTTACCGTGACACGGTGCTATCACGTTGTCCAACTGGTTGGGACCTGGAACTTCAGCGCGACGCGCCGCTATCTTGGAGTTCTACAAAAAATTAAATATTGTCAAATAGACCCTCTCCGCGACGTGCCAAGCACTAAAATGACATTATTTTACGACTAGGACTTTAATTAGCCATAACTTCGTGCCCGGTTTTTAGATTTGGTTGAATCTTATATCGTTGAAAAGCTAATTAAATTTCTCACATGATAAAAAGTTGAAATTAGGGAAATTCTATATAGTTTAAATAATACTCACTTAGGAAGTCATTCCTTAACCTTCTCAAGGTGAAATTAAGCTTAAGAAAAGTTTGGGGTATTACAGGTCACATAAGAGAAACTTGACACGGGGTCTAACAACACATAAACATCAAAGCGAAAGACGCAAAGAATACCAGTAAAAACTTTAGGAGAATCCTCCTGCTCCTAACGGGATGGTATAGAATAAAACCTGTTCTGGCGTTGACCGCCAGTAGTACTGGAAAAAGCACCCTGAGGAGGAACTGAACGAGCTAAAGGTGCTGGGTCACTATTAGCCTGAGTCTGAGGTTGCACATCTCTGTTCCCCTTCCTAGCATGCGGAAACTCTCTTAGTCTATGGCCCAAGCTTTCACAACCAAAACAATCCCTCTGTTCGGCCAAACACTCAAAGGGATGGGTCCTACCACACTTAGCACAGGGAGGATAATTAGGCCTGTTACTTACACTATTCTGGGACTTGGAAATAGAAGGCCTATTCCTTTTCTATTGCTTGTTCATAGGAGGGGGAGAACTAGATGACGAAGGTGCTGGCATAGACGAATGACACTAAAATTATAGACGGTTCCCTCCATGGGACCTAGCCTGACCATACTCATATTTCTTGTATCAAGCCCTCTTGTTTCACCTCACTCTATTTATTTCCCTTATCTTGTTTGCCTTTATTTGCTGGGCATGAATTATCAGCCTAGCGAGATACATGTCCCTGTAGAGCACAACAGTCCTATATTCTTTCAACACCAGTCCAGATACTCCAGTCAGGAACTTACTTATACTAGCTCGGGTTTCAAAAATCAAATCAGGAGAATATTTGGAAAACTAGTTGAACTTAAGGCAATACTCCTTAATAGTCATCGAGCCTTGCCACAGGTTCATGAATTCCTCTATATTTGATTCCCCCATATCAAGCGGGAAGAACTTGTTGAACAATGTATCTTGGAATGCCTGCCAAGTAGTAGGGGTTGCATCCTCCCTTCTATTCTTCCTCCATGTAACTACCCAGTCATAAGCAATGTCCTTCAACCTGTAAGATGCCAACTCAGCACTTTCCTTCTCAGAAATATGCATCACCTACATGATCTTCCTTACCTCCTCGAGATACAACCTTTGGTCCTCACCTACCTTCGACCCATAGAACTATGGATGGTTCATCCTCATGAAATCACAAATCCTAGCAGTGGATAAATTAACTCCCTGCTAAAGCGGAATACGGCCTGGTTATTGGCATGAACATTTGTGGTAACTGCTTGGGCTAACGCCTGAAAAGCTGCCTGAAACTCAATATGAGACACAGTCTCATTCAAGGGGTCACAACTGGGGTTTCTCGTTATTGTTTCTGCGGGCATTCTCTCTATGGTGAGGCATATTCTGAAATAACAGAACATGAATAAATAGATGGGAGAGACAACTGTAGGTATGATAGAATCTGAAAGACAGAAACAACTTTTTTTCCTAAAATGACTTGTAGCCTCTTTCTCATAGATGTGGTGATCAAGAGTCTACTTAAAATGGCTTTTCAGGCTCCCTAGGACTCCTTATTCCTTAGGCTCTGATACCAAGTTTGTAACACCCCGAAATCCTATCCCGAAGCGTCACACGGTGCTTAAGTCTACAAGTAGACCCAAGCTAACTCTTTGAGCCTGATACTTAGTATAAAGCTTACTTAAATATAATGATAGCAAAATAAGGAATTATGTCATATTATGTCTAACAGAAATCCGAATGGGTACTGTAAAAGTAACAAAATACTGCAAATCTAAACATACTAACCATCTAGTCTGACCAAGCCTCTACTACTCAACAAACCAGAGAGCCATTGGGACAGATCCCCAACTGAATCACACTAAATTGAAAACAGTAGAACAACAACTAAAAATATTGAAGTGTCTAGAGATAGGTCCTCAAACCATGAGGACTCACCATAGTGGAGATGTAAATAAAGGTACTCAGGATCACTGACACTGCTGGGACTGAGCACCTGAACCAATATTATGAGACAATGTAGCACGCATACGTATATGTGCATCAGCACTTGGGAATGCACTAAGTATATAAGGGTGGATGCAATTATATGTCAATACAATAAATCTTATAGAAAACATACATGGTATTATAGATGACTCATATAGCTTGAATGAATCTCTCATAACATTAATAATGAAACATGTAGTATAAATCGCGTGAGCAATTCTACTTTATTCTAAATCTGTATTCTTTCTATTATCTCAAGCTTGTAAACTAGTTGAACTCTTAAAGAAACAACTTTTAGAATATGCACTTTAGTCTTTTGAAAACAGGGAACTTCTTTTAAACTCAAGGACTTGAAACCTTAATAACTTTAAGACTTGAGACTCTAGGAAACTTGGGAGTTTCTTCTAACTAACATAAACCATGTAAGCTATATGGAGTCCAATGTTTTGCTCACGTTGGGGAGAGTTGTTCTTTCCTTGCCATCGGAGTAAAATCATTTACTTTTAGTGATCACTAGCTTAACCCACTTGGGGTAAATCAAATCCTACAATGGCTCGTAATTCTAGGGCATGAGACCTTGGAATCAAGACCAACTCGGTGCTAAATACTATTCCCTTACTTAAGCTCAAAACTTTTAAGAAAAATCAACCTTAAACAACACAGAAATATGCAATGAAAGACAACTATGCTTCCCTTTAGCTTAAATCAAATGGTGTGGATTTTCTTTCTTAGCTTAGGATTAAAATCAACTCTTTTCTTGAAACTTTGGTAGACAATCACCAATAGGATTTAAAACTTTAATAGCACGGAAATATCAATACTCTTCTTGAAACACTTTAGAAAGTATCAAAAATTTATTCTTGGACTTAAGGCATGTATATTCTTAAAGGATCACAATCTCACAATAAAGCTTAATTCATGACACCAATCTTGGAAACCCTTGAAAATATCACATCAATATAAGAATGTGCAATTTATAACACGAATTATCAATTCAAATCATAAATAAGAAAAATAATCAAGCAATTGAACGCTTGAACAACTTATCAATTCATATTCTCCAAAATAATAAAATTTGGGTACAGACCCACTTGCAAAAACATGAAATTCATTTATAAAAATCGAATCTTAGGGCACAAGAATGAAAGAAGTGTTCTTATTCAAACCCCTCATACCTTGAATTAGGAGATTTGGATGAGCTCTAGCCCTTGGGACTCTATTCCTACACTTGAATGGATATCCGTGATGCTTTTGGGTTGAGGAATCCAATTCTTGAATCTATTTGAAAATTAATGGTTAGGTTAGGAGATTTTTGGAATTGGGTTTAGATGCTTAGGGTTTTTAATTTGAGATAATTTTTGAGAAAAGTCATATATGATGCTTGAAATGACCTTGGATTAGGTGTATGGATGATTTAAGGGGCTTGGAAAAAGTCCAAAGTTCCCTTTTTAACTTCTGTATGAAGCTGGAAAAATTAAACTGGAAAACCCAATTTTATGGGCCACCGTGACACGCCACTATCGTGGTGACTCACTAGAATTTGACAAATGGGATTCTGGAGGTCACCGTGATGTGGTTCTATCACGTTGTCCAACTGGTTGGGACCTGGAACTTCAGCGCGACGCGCCGCTATCATGGAGTTCCACTAGAAACTGACAATTGTCAAATAGACCCTCTCTGCGACGTGCCAAGCACTAAAATGACGTTGTTTTACGACTAGGACTTAAATTAGCTATAACTTCATGCCCAGTTTTCAGATTTGGGCGGATCTTATATCATTGAAAAGCTAATTAAATTTCTTACATGATAAAAAGTCAAAATTAGGGAAATTCTATATAGTTTAAATTATACTCACTTAGGAAGTCATTCCTTAACCTTCTCGAGGCAAAATTAATATTAAGAAAAGTTTGGGGTATTATAGGTCACATAAGAGAAACTTCACACGGGGTCCAACAACACATAAACATCACAGTTAAAGATACAGAGCATACCAGTAACAACGTCAGGAGAATCCACCTTCTCCCGATGGGATGGTAAGGCATAGAACCTGTTCTAGCACTGACCGCTAGCAGTACTGGAAGAAGTACCCTGAGGAGGAGCTGGACGAGCTAAGGGAGCTGAGGCATTATTAGCCTGATTCTGAGGTCACATATCTCTATTCCTCTTCCTAACATGCAGACACTCTCTTAGTCTATGGCCCAACTTGCCAAAACCAAAAAAAAACCCTCTGTTTGTCCAAACACTCGTCGGGATGGGTCCTACCACACTTAGCACAGGGAGGATAATTAGGCATGTTACTTACACAATTCTGGGACTTGAACATAGAAGGCCTATTCCCTTGCTCTTGCATATTTATAGGCGTGGGAACACTAGCTGATGAAGGTGCTGGCATAGATGAACAACTCTAAAATTATGGACGGTTCCCTTCATGGGACCTAGACTAACCATACACATATTTCTTGAATCTATCCCTCTTGTTTCCCCTCACTCTATCTCTTTTCTTTATCTTGTCTTCCTCTATTTTATAGGCATGAATCATCAGCCTAGCAATATCCATGTCTCTATTAAACATAGTTGTCCTACACTCTTTCAACACCAGTCCAAATACTCCAGTCACGAGCTTACTCATACTAGCTCAGGTTTGAGAAATCAAATCAGGAGTATATTTGGCCAACTCGTTGAACTTAAGGCAATACTCCTTAATAGTCTTGGAGACTTGCCTCAGATTCATGAATTACTCAATCTTTGATTCCCTCATCTCAAGCGGGAAGAACTTGTCCAAGAATGCATCTTGGAACGCCTTCAAAGTAGTAGGGGCTACATCCTCCCTTCTATTCTTCCTCCATGTCACTACCTAGTCATAAGCAATGTCCTTCAACCTGTATGATTCCAACTCAGCACTTTCCTCCTCAAAAACATGCATCACCTGCATGATCTTTCTCACCTCCTCGAGATACAACCTTGGGTCCTCACCTGCCTTCGACCCATAGAACTCTGGCTGGTTCATCCTCATGAAATCATAAATTCTAGCAGCAGCTAAATCACCTCCTGCTAAGATAGAACTGGATCCTTGTTATTGGACTGAACATTCGCGATAACTGCTTGGCTAATGCCTAAAAGGCCGTCTGAAACTCAGCATGATACACAGTCTCATTCAAGGGGTCACAGGCTGGGGTTGCTCTTTATTGTTTTGGCGGTCATTCGCTCTTAGGGGTGGCATTTTCTGAAATAATAGAGCATGAATCAATAGCTGGGAGAGAAAACTGTAGGCACGATAGAATCTGAAAGAAAGAAACAACTTTTTTCCTAAAACAACTTGTAGCCTCTTGCTCAATGATGTGGCGCGCTACACACCGATGATCAAGACTCAACTTAATACGGCTTTTCAGACTATGATCAAGACTCTACTTAATGCGGCTTGTCAGACTCCCTAGGACTCCTTAAACCTTAGGATCTGATACCAAGTTTGTAAAGCCCCAAAATACTATCCTGAAGCATGACACGGTGCTTAAGACTACAAGTAGCCCCAAGCTAACCCTTAGAGCCTGCTACTTAGTACAAAGCTTACTTAAATATAATGATAGAAAAATAAGGAATCATGTCATATTATGTCTAACAGAAATTCGAATGGGTACTATAAAAGTAACAAAATACTGTAAATCTAACATAATGACCATCTAGTCTGACAAAGCCTCTACTCCTCAAAAAACCAGAGAGCCATTGGGAAAGACCCCCAACTTAATTGAAAATAGTAGAACAATAACTAAAAATACTCAAGTGTCTGGAGATAGTCCCTCGAACCATGAGTACTCAGCATAGTGGAGATGTAGATAAAGGTACTTGGGACCACTAACGCTGCTTAGACTGAGCACCTGAACCTACATTATGAGACAATGTATGACACAGACGTATATATGGATCAGCACCTGGGAATGTACTGAGTATATAGGAGTGTATGCAATTACATATCAATACAGTAAATCTTTATAGAAAATATACATTGCATTGTAGAAGACTCATATATCTTGAATAAAACTATCACAAATCTTGAATAATGAAATATGTAGTATAATTCACGTGAGCCATTACACTTTATTCTAAATTTGTATTATTTCTTTGATCTCAAGCTTGTAAACTAGTTGAACTCTTAATACAACAAATTTTAGATCATGCAATTTTGTCTTTTGAAAACAAGGAACTTCTTAGAAACTCAAGGACTTAAAACCTTAATAACTTTAAGACTTGAAACTCTAGGAAACTTGGCAGTTTCTTCTAACCAACAAAAACCATGTGAGATGGAGTCCAACATCTTGCCCGTGTTTGGGAAAGCTATTCTATCCTTTCCATAAGAGTAGAACCTTTTAATTTTAGTGATCACTAGCTTAACCCACTTGGGGTAAATCAAATACAACGATGGCTCGTAGATCTGTGGCATGAGACCATGGAATCAAGCCCAACTCGGTGCTAAATACTACTCCCTTACTTAAGATTAGAACTTTTAAGAAAAATCCATCTTAAACAACTCAGAAATATGCAATGAAAGACAACTATGCTTCCCTTTAGCTTAAATCAAATGGTGTGGATTTTATTTCTTAGCTTAGGATTAAAATCAACTCTTTTCTTGAAACTTTCATAGAATATCACCAATAGGCTTTAAAACTTTAATAGCATGGAAATATCAATACACTTCTTGAAACACTTTAGAAAGTATCAAAAATTCATTCTTGGACTTAAGGCATGTATATTCTTAAAGGATCACACTCTCACAATAAAGCTTAATTCATGACACCAATCTTGGAAACCCTTGAAAATATCACATCAATATAGGAATGGGCAATTTATAGCATGAATTATCAATTTAAATCATAAATAAGTAAAATAATCATGCAATTCAAAGAGTGAACGACTTATCAATTCATATGCTCCAAAATAATATAATTTGGGTACAGACCCACTTGCAAAAACATGAAATTCATTTATAAAAATCAAATATTTGGGCATAAGAATGAAAAAAGTATTCTTGTTCAAACCCCTCATACATTGAATTAGGAGCTTTGGATGAACTCTAGCCCTTGGGACTCTATTTGTACACTTGAATGGATATTCGTGATTCTCTTGGGTTGAGGAATCCAATTCTTGAATCAATTTGAAGAATTAATGGTTAACTTAGGAGATTCTTGGAATTGGGTTTGGATGCTTAGGGTTTTTAATTTGAGAGAATTTTTGAGAAAAGTCGTATATGATGCTTGGAATGACCTTGGATTAGGTGTTTGGACGATTTAAGGGGCTTGGAAAAAGTCAAAATTGCCCTTTCTAACATCTGTATGAAGTTGGAAAAATTAAACCAGAAAACCCGATTTTATGGGCCACTGCGACGCACCACTATTGCGGTGGCTCACTGGAATTAGACTAATGGGATTCTGGGGGTCACCGCAATGCGGTGCTATCGCATTGTCTAACTGGTTGGGACCTGGAACTTCAGTGCAACGCACCGCTATCGTGGAGTTCCACTGGAAATTGACAATTTTCAAATAGACCCTCTCCGTGATGATCCAAGCACAAAAATGAAGTTGTTTTACGACTAGGACTTAAATTAGCATTAACTTCGTGCCCGGTTTTCTGATTTGCTCAGATCTTATATTGTTGAAAAGCTAATTAAATCTCTCACATGATAAAAAGTCAAAATTAGGGAAATTTTATATGGTTTAAATTACACTCACTTAGGAAGTCATTCCTTAATCTTCTCGAGGTGAAGTTAAGCTGAAGAAAAGTTTGGGGTATTACAGGTCACATAAGAGAAACTTGACACGGGGTCCAACAACACACAAAAATCAAAGTGAAAGATGATGAGCATACCAGTGACAATGTTAGGAGAATCCTCCTACTCCTAATGGGATAGTAAGGCATCAAACCTGTTCTGGCGCTGACCGCCAGCAGTACTGGAAGAAGAACCCTGAGAAGGAGCTGGACGAGCTAAAGGAGCTAGGGCACTATTAGCCTAAGTCTGAGGTCACACATTTATGTTCCCCTACCTAGCATGCGGACACTCTCTAAGTCTATGGCCCAACTTGCCACAACCAAAACAACCCCTTTGTTCGGCCAAACACTCACCGGGATGGGTCCTACTACACTTAGCACAAGGAGTATAATTAGGACTTTTACTTACACTATTCTTGGACTTGGACATAGAAGTCCTATTCCCTTACTCTTGCCTATTTATGGGTGCGTGCGCACTAGCTGACGAAGGTGCTGGCATAGAAGAACGGCTCTGAAATTGTGGATGGTTCCCTCCATGGAACCTAACCTGACCATACTCATATTTCTCAAATCTAGCCCTCTTGTTTCCCCTCACCATATCTTTCCCTTATCTTGTCTACATATATTTGTTGGGAAAGAATCATCAGCCTAGAAAGATCCATGTCCCTATTGAGTATAGCAATCCTAGACTCTTTCAACACCAGTCCAGATACTCCGGTCACGAACATACTCATACTAGCTTGGGTTTCAGAAATCAAATCAGGAGCATATTTGTACAACTGGTTGAACTTAAGGTAATACTCCTTAACATTCATGGAGCCTTGCCTCAGGTTCATAAATTCCTATATCTTTGATTCCCTCATCTTAAGCGGGAAGAACTTGTCCAAGATTGCATCTTGGAATGCCTGCCAAGTAGTAGGGGTTGCATACTCCCTTCTATTCTTACTCCATGTCACTAACCAATCATAAGCAATGTCCTTCAACCTGTAGATGCCAACTCAGCACTTTCTTCCTCAGAAAAATACATTACCTGCATGATCTTCCTCACCTCCTCGATATACAAACTTGGGTCCTTACCTTCCTTCGACCCTTAGAACTCTTGTTGGTTCATCCTCATGAAATATTGAATCCTAGAAATGGTTAAATCATCTCCCTGCTGAGGTGGAACTGCAGCCTGGTTATTGTTCTGAACATTCCCGGTAACTGCTTGGGCTAATGCCTGAAAGGCCGCTCGAAACTTAGCATGAGACACAATCTCATTCAAGGGGTCACAGGTGGGGGTTGCCTGTTGTTGTTTCTGCGGGCATTCACTCTTCAGGAAGTCATTTTTTGAAATAACAGGGCATGAATCAATAGCTAGGTGAGATAACTTTAGGCACGATAGAATCTGAATGAAAGAAACAACTTTTTTTCCTAAAATGACTTGTAGCCTCTTGCTCATAAATGTGGCATGCTACACACCGATGCTCAAGACTCTACTTAACGTGGCTTGAAAAACTCTCTAGGACTCCTCAAATCTTAGTATCTAATACCAAGTTTCTAATGCCCCGAAATCCTATCCCGAAGCATTACACGGTGCTTAAGGCTACAAATAGCCCCAAACTTACCCTTTGAGCCTGCTACTTAGTATAAAGATTACTTAAATATAATGATAGTAAAATAAGGAATCATGTCATATCATGTCATATCATGTCTAACAAAAATCCGAATGGGTACTGTAAAAGTGACAAAATACTGCAAATCTAAACATACTGACCATCTAGTCTGACAAAGCCTCTACTAGTCAACAAACTAGAGATCCATTGGGAAAGATCCCTAACTGAATTGAACTAAATTGAAAATAGTAGAAAATAAAAAATACTGAAGTTTCTGGAGATAGGCCCTCGAACCATGAGGACTCACCATAGTGGAGATGTAGATAAAGGTACTCGGGATCACTGACGCTGCTGGGACTGAGCACCTGAACCTATATTATGAGATAATGTAGCACACTAACGTACATGTGGATCAACACTTAGGAATGTACTAAGTATATAGGGGTGTATTCAATTACATATCAATACAATAAATCTTTATAGAAAACATGCATGGCATTGTAGATGACTTATATAGCTTGAATAAAACTCTCATAAATCATGAATAATGAAACACGTAGTATAAATCACGTGAGCCATTCCACTTTATTCTAAATCTGTATTCTTTTGTTTAATCTGAAGCTTGTAAACTAGTTGAACTCTTAAAGAAACAACTTTTAGAATATACACTTTAGACTTTTGAAAACAGGGAACTTCTTTTAAACTAAGGGACTTGAAACCTTAAGAACTTTAAGAATTGAGAATCTAGGAAACTAGGGACATTTGGGAGTTTCTTCTAATCGACATAAACCATGTGAGCTTACATGGATTTCAATGTCTTGCCCATGTTAGGGAGATCTGTTCTATCCTTGCCATAAGAATAGAACCTTTACTTTCAGTGATCATTAGCTTAACCCACTTGGGGAAATTCAGAAACCTGCGGTGGATCGTAGTTCTGGGGCATGAAACCTTGGAATTAAGACCAACTCGGTTCTAAATACTACTCCCTTACTTAAGCTCAAAACTTTTAAGAAAAATCCACCTTAAATAACTCAAAAATATGCAATGGAAGCCAACTATGCTTCTTTTTATCTTAAATCAAATGGTGTGGATTTTCTTTCTTAGCTTAGGATTAAAATCAACTCTTTTCTTGAAACTTTGGTAGACTATCACCAATAAGATTTAAAACTTTAATAGCATGGAAATATCAATACACTTCTTGAAATACTTTAGAAAGTATCAATAATTCATCCTTGGTCTTAAGGCATGTATATTCTTAAAGGATCACAATTTCACGATAAAGCTTAATTCATGACACCAATCTCGGAAACCCTTGAAAATATCACATCAGTATAGGAATGTGCAATTTATAGCATGAATTATCATTTCAAATCATAAATAAACGAAATAATCATGAAATTTAAAACTTGAACAACTTATTAATTCATATTCTCGAAATAACATAATTTGGGTATAAACCCAATTTTAAAAACATGAAATTTATTTAAAAAAATCAAATCTTTGGGCACAAGAACGAAAGAAGTGTTCTTATTCAAACCCCACATACCTCAAGTTATGAACTTGGATGAATGAACTTTCTTGAGACTCTTTATCATACTCTTGGATGAGGGTTCTTGAAGCCCTTGACTTGGGAACCTTGAATCTTAATTCAACTTGGTAAATCTATGGAGAATTATTGAGATCCTTGGAAGAGGTTTTGGACACTTAGGGGTTTTATTTTAGAGAAATCTTAAGAATACGTCATATAATTTAACTCTTGTATGAAGATAGAAAAATTAAACTGGTAAACTCAATTTTATGGGCCACCATGATGCGTCACTATCGTATTGGCTCACTGAAATTTGACAAATGAGATTCTGGGGGTCACTGCGACGTGATGCTATCGCGTTGTCCCACTGGTTGGGACCTAGAACTTTAGCGTGACGTAGCGCTATCGCGAAGTTCCACTGGTAATTGAAAATTTTCAAATAGACCCTCTTCGTGATGCACCAAGCACTAAAATAATGTTGTTTTACGACTAGGACTTAAATTAGTCATAACTTCTTACCTGGTTATTGGATTTGGGTGGATCTTATATCATTGCCCAGTTGTCATGGCCTGATTAATGAGTTATGATGGAACCTACCAATTCCTGTATGTAGGTAAGCCAACGCCATAACTTAGCGATAATGCAATAGGTTAATTAGGTAGCAAAGGCCCAACATAGGCTAATTTCAAGGACATCTATTTAAACACAAGGGTTCTAGAAAGAATAATTAGTTGTACAAGGTACCAATCCCAAAACCTGGTAGATCTAGTATAAGAGCATTTAATTATATCAATACAATTCCAAATCTAGAATAGTTAATAAATTTGTCTTGAATACTAAAGACTTAATACAAGAAATAGAAGGAAATTAGGTGACTCAAACTCCAAGAGCTTACCCTATCTTTGGAAATCAGTCACTGCACAAACCACGATCAACAACAGTAGAAAATACTCGAATTTCCTCTAAAAAGGTATAGAAAAGTAGTATGAGTACCAAAACAATGGGTACTTAATAGTCATCATTGGTCCACTTAGCTAAATCATGATATCCGAATGATAAAGTGCAAAATAATAATAACCAAATCAAGGTACAGAATCGAACTAGAATCATCTCCATCATTACGGTATATAATTAGTGAGTAATTCTGAATAACATTATAACAAAAGGCATCAGCACATGCCAATATCGAAGTACACAAAAAGTATTAAATATCAAAACTACAATATTGCATAAGGCATCAACGAATGCACGTATCACTATGCATAACAAGTATTAAATACCAAAATAATTATATAAATAGAGAAATCAACACATGCCCATATCGTCTTGTATAAGAAATAAATGATTTGGAATCATAAAATAATACAATGGCAATCACAAGCAACACAAGTAAAAAGTAAGCATCCATACCCCAACTAGGGCATAAAGTAAAGAACTCACCATGAAGTCCTATACCACCGTAGAGTACACCAGAGAGAGAATAAAGTAAAGAACTCATAAGGGCATCCCATACCATCGGTGAGCACATCCAAGAGAGCATAAAAGAATCAATTCATCAATATATATAACCAACTTTCTTATTATCCATAGTTTAACACAATTTCCATCAAGCGGCCATTCGCCAAGGATCATAATCATCACCTATAATCATATTTGAAACATATGTCATTATACACATAACTGTAATCGTACTACTAAGTAGACATCCATCTCATCAATACACCCTATTCGCTCATTATTAGCTAGTCAACACATTTTACTAAACCAATTAATCACTAGTCATCATATAACCCCTTATTATTTTCTTTCCATTACTCATCACATAATCAATATCCAAAGGTAAACGACTAGCCATTATTTGCTAGCTAAGATAAAGAATTTAGTCAAGATTCATTACTTGAACATATTAAACAATTATCCAATATTAATTTCTAGAGAAAAAAATCCTACTAGTCACAATCTAACAAAAGATCACTAATCATCCTTTATACCCAAATTCATCTCTCAACTAACATCTCTTATCAACTAGCATCAATAGTCCACAAATCATTGTTAAATAATTAATCAACATCATAAGCTTTGTCATCAATAGCAACTAATCATCACTATCGCTAAACTCATTATCACTGTAACGCCCCAGATCTGGTACCCCAAATACTACACGGTGCTCATGACCGCGAAGGACCACAAGCTAACCCATGACTTATATCTATACCTGTATACTGTATAATATATTGTATGCTTATAGAAACATGAACTGAAAGGCCATAAAAATTAAGACTATAACATAACTGATAAAGATATAACATCTGAATAGTGTATGAAATACCTAAAACAAAACTGAAATAATATGATAGTCTGAACATGATAATCTGGAAATCCTCTAACTGATCGAACTATCTGAATGAGGAGTTGATGGGACATGTCCCCAACTAACTCCAACTAATAAATTACTTAATGAGATAAGTGATCATGTCCTCGAGAAATGAGGACTCACTGTTAACTCTGACTGCTGAGACTGGAATGCTACTGATGCTCTGGAGCTCGTGCTTCTAAACCTATGGTATAAGACACCATAGCACAAATGTGTCAGTACTTTGAACATACTGGTATGCATGTGATGCAGGCTGAATGCATGGGGTTCATATGCATGAACAATACTAGCTAACTGACTAATATGAACGTGACAATACATGCATGAATACATAGTAACTATATCTGATATCGTGATAACATAAATTTACTAATAACTAACATGACTAATAACTGAGTTCTAATGGCTGATATAAATGATAACATAAGTGACTGTATCTGATAGTCCTGAATCAGATGGAACTAGCTGAGTTCCATACTATTCTGAGTTGACTGTATCCGACAGTCCTGAATTCTGTAGAACTATATGAGTTCTAATACTAAGACTAATTGACTATATCTGACAGTCGTGATTCTGTAACTAAAACTATGGGAAGTAGTTATATAATTGACATGCCCCAAATAATGCATTATAGATGACTTGGGGTTCAATCTATAACCTAATTGGAAGAGTGTCAATATTGTGCCACCGATAAGGATAAGCTGTGAGTGACCCTCATCTGACAGTGTCCCCAGAAGAGAACAGTGGGGCCCTCATCTTATAGTGCTAATCCACCCCATTAACCCTCATCTGATAGGTTTGATGTCTCAACCTATGCTGGCTACATAGTTCTGGAATGCAAGTATGACTTCTAAGAATCACATCCTCATATGACGGTGTGCATTCCCATCCTTGGATTCACTCGGCGCTAATTCCTACTCCCATCTGAATAGACACTGATCATGGATTACCTAACTGAACTGGACTGAATTAACTAAGTTCCGTTGATTGATGAAATAGTACTGAGATTACTGTATTATTGATCTTTCCTGAGACACATAACTGATTGAGTTTTATGAATCATGGATTGAATAAGGATATCATGAAAACATGACACGAACTCTAGGCACACAACTATATTTTTGGGGTGCAAGTACCCTAGGGACTCGATGGAAGGAAACTGAAAAGGCATGATATTCTTGAATACATGACTAACATCAACAATCCATAATATAATAATTAAAGACATTTCATGGGCATTTGATTATCATAGCTTGGTACGTGAATAAGATAGAATGTATACATATCATAATTTTATATGGCTAACTCATGAGCAATCTGACAAATAATTTCAATACATAAGAATAGTATGAAAGTCATTTTGGATCTCAATTAAGCTATAGTGCATAATTTCTACCCTCCTAGGCATTTTATCACACACCTTGCATGCATCCTTAGGGAATAGGCCTAATCATCAAATTGACACATTATAAATAATTCAATTTATGGATTTCACTCACTTGCTAATGTTGTTTCATGAAAAACACATAAATACTCCAACTTGGGAATCATATAACAAGATAAACATAGTTACAACTAACCCACAACATAAATATCATGATTCATAAATTAAAATAGGGTTCTTGAGCTTTATGGATGAAAGGAATCCATAAATCAACACAACGCATACCTTAGTTCTTGATTTAGTGAAGATTGATGGAGAGATTTTCTTGAAATTGAATCCCCAATTGAAACCCTGGCTTGTTCTTGAGAGAAAATTTAGAGAAACTAGTATATTTTTAGTGAAGAATGTCTAAATCACGTGTTATTGGGTTTAAATAGGGGTGGAAAATTATCCCTTTTAACCTTGAACGTGTCTTTTAAATTCAGTGAAATTTTCCTGAATTGGACCCCCGTGTCACTGGAATTTTACAAGTGGGAAATTGAGGGATGGCGCGATGCGGAGCCATCGCATTGCCACTTCATTTGCAACCTAGAAGTTTGGCGCGAAGCACCACTATCACGAACCCATACTGGAATTTGACAATTTCCATTTTCTCCTATGGTGCAGAGCGCCACTGACTAATCTGGCACCGTTTTACGATAGGAACTTGAAATAGTCATAACTTCTTACTCGGTTATCGGATTTAGGCAACTTTTATATCGATGGAAAGCTTATTGAATTTCCCATATGACAAAAATTGAAATCTTAAAAATTACTCATGGAATAAACATCATTCAATTTAGACTATAATACTTTACATTCTTAAGACAAAATTAGTTAGGAAACTTTGGGGTATTACAATATCTCCCATAAGACTGACTGAGAAGGGAGAAATGATAAGCCAAAGTACATACTAAACATGAACACTGAAACATGACTACATAACTAACATTTTTGAGATTCATACAGAGCATGCATATATGATGCATGATTTCATGACTGAGCTGATACATGAATGCATGACTGAGAATACTAATAAGCTGATCACACATATCTAATGCATGAATACATGATGGAACTAATTACATGACTGAGATTTCTAATAATTGAGTCTTCTCACAGGGAAAATACATTTCTGATGCATGAACATATAATTGGATATGTAATGGAACTTAGTACCAAGTTTTAAAAAATGGAATCTTGAACATAAGGATGATACCAAGTAGTAACTGAAATCCGGAAATGAAAATTGAAAAGCTTAAGAAGAACTATTACCTTGAGCTTGATCTGAGTCGGCGGAGAAGATATGAGGGTACTTGGGACACATGTCTTCTTCTGCTTCCCAAGAAGCTCCCTCAACGGAATGATTCTGCCAAAGAACTTTGACTAGAGGAACTTCTTTGTTCCTCAGTCTACGAGTCTGGTAGTTTGGAATTTCGACTGGAATCTCTTCATAAGAGTGGTTGTTCTGAACATCAATGTTATGAATAGGTACTACAACTGTTGGGTAACCTATACACTTCTTGAGCAAATACACATGGAAGACTGGATGAACTGAGGCTAGATCTGAAGGTAATTCGAGCTCAAAAGCTACCTTGCTGAAGCGACTGAGAATTTTAAAGGGACCGATATATAGGGGACTGAGCTTTCCCTTCTTGCTGAACCTCTTCACTCCCTTCATGGGGGAGATCTTCAGATAGACATAGTCACCAATCTCGAACTAAAAATCCTTTCTACGCACATCTGCATAAGACTTTTGTCGGCTCTAAGCAGCTCAAAGTCTTTCTCTGATCAACTGGACTTTCTCTAAGGCATCGAATACTAAGTCAGTCCTTATAACTGAGGCCTCACTGACTTTAAATGAACCAATTGGAGATCTACACCTCCTACCATAGAGAGCTTCGAATGAAGCCATCCGAATACTGGAATGATAGCTATTGTTGTATGCAAACTCAATCAAAGGCAAGTGATTATCCCAACTACCCTTGAAATCAATTGCATATACCCTTAGCATATTTTTTAAGGTATGAATAGTCCTTTCTACTTGACCATCTTTCTGAGGATGAAAGGTTGTACTGAGATAAACTTGGGTACCAAGACCCTTTTGGAAAACTTTCCAAAAATAAAAGGTGAACTGGGTACCTTTGTCTGAAGTAATGGATAATGGAATACCATGTAATCTGACCTACTCCCTGATGTAGAGTTTGACATAATCCTTGACTGAATAAGAGGTATGAACTAGAAGAAAATGGGCTGATTTGGTCATTCTTTCTACAATAACCCCAACTGAATCATGCTGGCGACGAGTACGAGGCAAACCCGCCACAAAGTCCATGCTCACTTCTTCCCACTTCCAAGTAGGAATATTTAACTCCTACATGGTCCCACTAGGTTTTTGATGCTCTATATTAACCTGCTGATATGTAGAGCACTTAGTCACAAACTCTGCAACATCTCTCTTCATCCTACTCTACCAATATATTTCCCACAAGTCGCGGTACATCTTTGTGTCCCCTGGATAAATAGATTAGCATGCACCATGTGCTTCTGTAAGAATTCGTGGCCTTAAGTCATCTACACCTAGAACACATAGGCGACCCTGACAACGCAATAAACTATTTCCCCCTTGGAAGAAAACCTCTACTTTCTGATTCATGACTGACTCTTTCAACTTGACTAGACTGGGATCTCTATCTTTCCTTTCTTTCACCTCAGAAACTAGAGATGATTCTGAACTAATCTGAACCCATATATCACCCTCTTCTCTATCAACTAAGCGAACACCTAGTTTGGCAAGCTGATAGAGTTCCTGAGCTAGTTTTTTCTTACTTTCCTCAATATGAGAAACACTACCCATAGACAGTCTACTAAAAGTGTCGGCCACTATGTTGGCCTTGCCCAAATGATAAAGGACACTCATGTCATAATCTTTCAAGAGCTCTAACTACCTTTTCTAATGAAGATTGAGATCATTCTGAGAAAGGACATACTAAAGGATCTTATGATCGGTGAACACATCTACATGAACTCAGTACAAGTAATGCCTTCAAATCTTTAAGGCAAAAACCACAGCTGCTAACTCAAGATCATGAGTCAGATAATTCTTCTCATGGGGTTTAAGTTATCTGGAGGAGTAGGCTATGACCTTACCATGCTACATGATGACACAACCCAAACCTATTTTGGATGCATCACAATACACTACAAACCCATCTAGACCATCTGGAAGAGCCAAGACTGGGGCTAAGGTGAGTCGAGTCTTCAACTCCTGAAAAATCATCTCGCAAGGATCTTACCACTAAAATTTGACTTTCTCCTGAGTCAATTTGGACATAGGGGATGCAACAGAAGAAAATCCTTCAGCAAACCATCTATAATAGCCAGCCAGACCCAAGAAACTACTGATATATGATGCAGAGACAGGTCTGGGCCAGTTTTTTACCGCTTCAGTATTTTGAGGATCTACTCTAATGCCATCACCTGAAATGATATGGCCAAGGAATTCTACTAACCTTAGCCAAAATTTAAACTTACTGAATTTGGTGAACAACTAATGATCTCCAAGAGTCTGAACTACAATTTTGAGATGGTCTGTATGATCACTGTGGGAATAGACCAGAATATCATCTATGAAGACTATAACAAACATGTCCAAGTACTTCTTGAACACTTGGTCCATCAAGACCATGAAAGTTGTTGGGGGATTAGTATGACCAATAGACATGACTACTAATTAAAAGTGACCATACTGAGTATGAAAGGCTGTCTTTGGAATGTCATATTCTCTAACTCTGAGCTGATGGTAGCCTTATTTGAGGTCTATCTTAGAGAAATAACTAGCACACTAAAGTTGGTCAAACAAGTCATCAATTTTAGGAAGTGGATACTTGTTCTTGACTGTGACTTTATTGAGTTGACGGTAGTCTATGCACATTCTGAGAGAATCGTCTTCCTTTCGCATGAATAATACTGCAACACCCCACGGGGACATGCTGGGTTTGATTGATGTTGGGTGAACTTATGCATTTTAGCGCTACTATTCTAGCTTATTTAGCTTTATTTTGAGGATGATTATTATTCTATATGTTTTAATAATGATATAAATGATCAATTATGTGTCCTAGTATGTTTTTACAATGTTTGATGGTGTTTCCACACAAGTTTTGATTCAATTCGACCATTTAGAGTTCAACCGAGAAAGCTAGTGTGACTAGCTTGAACTTGGTGTTGTCTAGTCTCTTGTGTTGGGTTATAATGTGTTATAATGAGTTCTTAAGGTTTTTATTATGTATTTATATGTGAAAAAACTTATTGATAATGTTCAAGGGTCAATTATATCAAGAAAAGAGTGAAAACAATGAGTTAAAGCTCAATGTGAATTTAGCCTATGCTTAGCTCGTGTTTCTAGTTCATCGGTGAGGATGTTGTGTTGTTTTGAGATCTTAATTGATGTGTTTAATGATTTATAATGTTTTATGAATGGATTATAATGATATATTAAGGATATAAAATCTTCAAATCAAGTGGAAACAACTCAAGAAGGCTCGGAATGCTCAACAAAAGCATAAGTTGGACGTAATTTGGACCCCTGAAAGTATTGGGAGAGTGTAGGATGTACAGATGGCCAATGGAGAATTTCAAAACATCACTTTATTCACAAGAAGCCCAAGTGTTTGGAAATATGGTGCATGTAGCTTAATTTGGAGTTTAAGAAGTCCCCGCAACGCGTTGAAATTGCGAACAGCTACTGGAATTTGATAGATTTTTTGAAAATTGTGACTTTGCATGTCTCCGCATCGCGCCGATGCCTAAAATCGGGATAATTCTGCCCAGATGAAGTAAAATAGCGTGGAAACCCAATCCAAGTCAGTTTATGACTTGTATACTATAAATATAACTTTCCAAACTCCATTTTAATCATCTTGGGACCTCATGGAACCCCTAGATTAACTTGAAACATCATTGGAGGATACCACAACTTCTTTTTAGGTTTTATCATTCTTTAATTTTTTTTTTATGGTTTGTATCATCATTCCACGGGATTGGATCATGAATATTTTCATTAAAGGCTAAAACCCTCTTTCCGGGGTTTAGGCCAAGAACCTGAATACTTTTTAATATTCTTTATTGTAGTTTAATTTTGGATTATCATTTGGGTTGTTGTTAATTTCTTGAGCCTACTATTTTAATGAATAGCTACCATTAGAATAAATCTTTATTTTTATGTGAATTCGGGAGGAGAATCATAAGATAGAATGAAGAAATTAGGGAACAAGGTTCTTGTTCTTTTATGAAATAAGGAATTTGAATTAGCCTCTAGGATAGGGATATACCTATAATCCTTGTTTGATTCAATTGCAAGAAGATAACTTAATAGAGTTAGATGAATTTTTGTATCTCTACGGGAGTTGTAGGTACAATGTTCACTAGATAGAAGATTTGAGGTCGGGAGACTAAAATCTTAGCATAAACCTTGCGAATCAACAATCCAATAACCAACTAAACTGTGATAGGAATAGAGATTTGTATGATTGTTCGAAATGCCTTATCCCTAGGCTTTACTCCATTGATTGTCCAAGATTTTATTTTATGCATTAGTTTAGATTAGTTTTAACTTTCAAAATTACAACTTCATTTGCTACTCTCCTTAATTAGTTAAAATACAATAGGATAGGCGGGGAACACAAGTCCCTGAGAGATCGATACTTGAGCTTCATTGAAGCCACTATATTACTTGATAAGACCACGTATATTTGCGTGTGTGCTTGGGTGCTATCATGTTTTTGGCGCCGCTATTGGAGACTTGTTATTAGGCAACTATCTTATTTTTAGTTTTTCTATATTAAGTTGTATATAGGTTTTGTTTAGTTTCTTTTAATTTTTCTTTATTTCTATTTTTTTTCTCACATTCTTCTTAAGATATCAGCCTGGGATAGATGGTTTTTAAGTGATGAACATTCTTGTTGTTTTTGTGGGGGACCATATCATAAGGCTTATTGTTCGGATTTTGATGGAAATGTGTGGACGGGACCTTCTTAATATGATGCGGATACTGTTCTATCTGAGGAACAGAACGCAAGTTGGTGTTTGGCTTATGGTCAAAGTGACCATTTAGAATATATGTGTGCTAGAAATCCCAATTCAGTAATGTTTGGGGGCTATGATCAATTACAAAATTATATAAACTACTGCAATCAAACGGGGTTGACTCAGTCACAAATTCAATCACAGACCAACCAACTGCAGTTTCAGTAGCAACAACTAAACAAGCAGGCCACAACTCAAACGATCCATTTGGAAGAGATGTTGAAACAACTTTTAGCGTCTCAAACACAATTGTTGGTTGATCTGAATAACTATAGGGAGGTTGTAGATCAAGAGTATATCCAACCTGTTGTAGAGAAAGTTATTGATAATTCAAGAAAGTCTGAGTACTCAAAAACTAAAATTATTAAAAGTCTTAAGGAGTTACCACTGCCACTATGTCTACAGTGGCTAAGGAAAGAAGAATATGAGGAGGACATTAGCCAACTTGTGGAACATACACAAGAATCGCAGTCACTCGATTGTCATCTTTATCTTGAGGCTGATATTGAGAAGGAGAATAAAAGTGAAGGTGTTGAGGATAGTGTAAATTTTGAAGTAGTATTGGTTGGGCAACATTCAAAGAACTTTTGTACATTATGTTTAAATGATATCTTGTCTGTTGAATCATTTAAAACAGTAGAAGAGTGTGAAGATGAGGAACAAGAATCCTATATTCTTGATTTTACACTATACAAAACCATAAAAACATACCTCACTTTAAGGATAAGTGGTTTATCATGATCAATCCATTACTCGGCTTCTTAATTTTTATACCACCTCCATATGATTGGGGGGAAAAAATGGATGCGATGTTGGGGGTGAAATTTATATCCTCGAGGTGGAGGAAAAAGTTTATTGGGTCGTACCGCGACACTAAATTAGGCACTTCTTGGAGGCAACCAAGGTAAGTAGGTTTTATTTTCAGTTTTTAGTTTTTATTTCACGTAGTTTTTTGTTTTTAGTTGAGTCACAGGTTAATGGGAAGTCTGAGTACCGTAAACTTGAGCTTGAAGCATGGGAAAGATGGAGTGTGGTGTTCCATGGATCTCATTCATGTGAAGAGTCTACTAGCTAGGCCTAAAGGCCTCAAGGAGTATTTCTATCTCTTACCTTTAAATTCACTTTGGGAACAACGTAGATTTTTAAGTGTGGGGTGGGGAAATTCCTAAATTTTGACTCAATTAAAAAAAAATAGGTTAAGATTAAGTGATATATTCTTGTTGGTTCTATTTTTTATTACATGATGCACGTGGGCTTTTTGAAAAAAGCATGTTGATTGAGTGAATTACTATTTTTGAGAATCTTAGGCTTATGTTTTGTGACTCTAGTATTTGTTTGCTTAATTTTGAATTCATGTTATTGTTTGGTTGAGAGTCTATGATGATCCTATTGAGTTGAGCATGTGTCATGTGCGTTTAAGGTTTTTTGTATATTCCTTGTTGCATGTGATGTCTAGAACTTGCCCCGTGTGTGTGTGAAGCGAAATAAAGAATGTGGGTTTAGGAGATGATATAGTCATTTCTTTAATAGTCTTATTTTATACATTCTTTTTACCTACCTTTGTGCATTATCCTAGTTAAACCCCATTGAGCCTTTAGCCTTTTCTTTGGTAGCCTCATATGTAGCCTAATCCCTTTTTTGATAGACCATAATTTGATCCAAAAAGCTCCTAAGTGCTTTAATTGAAAAAAAAATTGAATTTGAGAAAGGAGTTTGAGAAATTAAAGAATAAAAGGGTTAAATTGATGCCCCAAGGTAATATTTATTGGTGTATAATTGATTAGTGGTGGATGGTTGTGATATAATTTATGCTAAAAATATTGCCATGATTGTGAAAAAGGAGAAAAATTGATTCTTGTTGTAGTAAACTATGTGTCCTCCAAGTGTTTGTGAAAATGGTTAAAAGAGATGGAGCAAAAATAAATGAGATGGATAGACAAAAGTGGTGTAATTTGGTTGTTGGAGATTGGTTTTAAATGTATAATGTAGTGTATTAAAGCTCTTAGAGAGGTTAGTCACAATTCTTGGCCAAAATAGTTCCTACCCATCCCTTAGCCTACATTTCAACCCGAAAAAGTCCTAATTGATCCCAAGTTTTACATTCAACTATTAGTGGAGCATTACACTAAGGGAAAGCCTATGTTTTATTATGTGTAACTTGAGAATTCTTTGTGAGAGTGAGCGTAATATGATTCTTGTACCCATTATGTTACAAATTGCATTATTGTGATAGATTATGGGTAACTCTCTCATTGTGAGGGGAACATGTTTGATGAATGTGGGTGATTTGTATGATGTCCTTGATTGAGAAATAAGCATGAGTATTCCAACTAGGTGAGCCAATTTTTGAGCCTAGGATGTTTTGGAGTAGTGTTCATGAGCTTTCAATTGTGTATAACATGCTTAGTGTTGTAAACTTGCATTCGTGTAGTGATTGTAGTTCTAGATTGAGTGTATTTCATGTAGTAGAAGTGTGGAGTCTCTTCAGATCATGGGGTTTATATTTATAATTGTTCGAGGATGAACAAGGCTTTAAATGTGGGGTGGTGATGTTGGGCGAATTTATATATTCTATAGCTACTATTCTAGCTTATTTAGCCTTGTTTTGAGGATGATTATTTTGATATATGTGTTAATAATGATATAAATGAGCAATGATGTGTCCCATTATGTGTTTACAATTTTTAATGGTGTTTCCACTCAAGTTTTGATTCAATTCGACCATTTAGAGTTCAACCGAGAAAGCTAGTGTGACTAACTTGAGCTAGGTGTTGTCTAGTCTCTTGTGTTGGGTTATAATGTGTTCTAATGAGTTCTTAAGGTTGTTATTATGTATTTATATGTGAAAAAACTTATTTATAATGTTCAAGGGTCAATTGGATCAAGAAAAGAGTAAAAATAATGAGTTAAAGCTCAATGTGAATTTAGCCAATGCTTAGCTCGTGTTTCTAGTTCATCGGTGAGGATGTTGTGTTGTTTTGAGATCTTAATTGATGTGTTTAATGATTTAGGATGATTTTTTCATGGATTATGATGATATATTAAGGATATAAAGGCTTCAAATCAAGTGGAAACAACTCAAGAAGGCTCAGAATGCTCAACAAAAGCACAAGACGTAAGTTGAACCCCTAAAACATATTAGGCGATTGTCGATTGTACAGGTGGCCAATGGAGGTGTTCAAACCATCACTGGATTAAAAAAAATCCCATTTTTTTTGGAAATATGGCACGTGTAGATTAATTTAGAGTTTAAGAAGGCCCCGCGACGCGTTGAAATTGCGAACAGCTACTGGAATTTGACAGATTTTTTGATAATTGTGAATTTACATGTCTCCGCGTCGCGTTGATGCCCAAAATGGGATAATTCTGCCCATCTAAAGTAAAATAGTGTGGAAACCCAATCCAAGTCAGTTTATGACTTGTATACTATAAATATATCATCCCAAACTATGTTTTAATCATCTTGGGACCTCTTAGAAACCCTAGATCAACTTGGAACATCATTGGAGGATACCACAACTTCTTTTTAGGTTTTATCATTCCTTAATTTAGTTTTTTTTATTGTTTCTATCATCATTCCAATGGATTATATGATGAATATTTTCATTAAAGGCTAAAACCCTCTTTCCGGGGTTGAGGCAAAGAACATGAATACTTTTTAATATTCTTTATTGTAGTTTAATTTTGGATTATCATTTGGGTTGTTCTTAATTTCTTGAGCCTACTATTTTATTGATTAGCTACCATTAGAATAAATCTATATTTTTATGTGAATCCGGGTGGAGAATCATAAGATAGAATGAAGAAATTAGGGAACAAGGTTCTTGTTCTTTTATGAAATAAGGAATTTGAATTAGCCTCTAGGATAGGGATATACCTAAAAGCCTTGTTTGATTAAATTGCAAGAAGATAACTTTATAGATTTAGGTGAAATTTTGTATCTCTGCGGGAGTTGTAGGTACAATGTTCACCAGATAAAAGATTTGAGGTCGGGAGACTAAAATCCTAGTATAAACCTTGCGAATAAACAATCCGATAACCGACTAAACTGTGATAGGAATAGAGATTTGTATGATTGTTCGAAATGCCTTAACCCTGGGCTTTACTGCGTTGATTGTCCAAGATTTTATTTTATGCATTAGTTTAGATTAATTTTAACTTTCAAAATTACAACTTTATTTGGTACTCTCCTCAATTAGTTAACTAGAATAGGATAGGTGGCGAACACAAGTCACTGAGAGATCCATACTTAGGCTTTCGTGAAGCCACTATATTACTTGATAAGACCACGTACACTTGTGTGTGCGCTTGGGCACTATCAAAGATGAATCCCTTATCTAAGAGATCCTTCAACTGCTTTTTCAGTTCTTTGAGTTCTTCTGGTGACATATTTTATGGCGGAATAAATATAGGCTGAGTATTTGGAAGAAGGTCAATGCTGAATTCTATTTCCCTTTCAGGAGGAATTCCTGGAAGATATTCGGGAAGACATCTGAATATTCATTCACTACTAGGTCTGATTCAAGACTGGGGTTTTCAGAACTAGTGTCCTTAACATGAACAAAATGATGGACACATCCCTTAGATATCATTTTCTTTGCCCGAAGGTAGGAAACAACCTGACCTCTGAAAACAAAAGTACTACCCCTCCACTCTAGGATAGGTTCATTCGAAAACTGGAACTGGACTATTCTGTTTCTGCAGTGTATTGTGGCATAGCAGGAGTAAAGCTAATCCATGCATAGAATGACATCAAAATTAGTCATCTCTAATTTGACTAAGTCTGCTGAGGTGACATTCTGAAATATCATAACTGGGCAGTTCCTGTATACCCACCAGGCTATGATGGTTTTACCCACTTGGGTAGCTACTGAAAAGGGCTCTACTATAATTTCACGTTTGATTCCAAAATCAACTGCTATATAGGGAGTGACAAAAGACAAGGAAGCTCCTGGATCTAGCCAAGTGTAAACATGAACATAAAAGATCTGTAATGTACCAGTAACCACATCAGGAGAATTTTCATGATCTTTCCGGGACTGGAGAGCATAGAGTCTGTTTGGGCGTTGCCCACTAGTAGCACTGGAAGTGGCACCCTGCTGATTTTGGCGACCAAACTGAGCTGAGAAATGGTTCTGATGAGCCTGATAACCTGACTGGGGACAATCTTTGACTTTGTGGCTTGGCTTGGCATATCCAAAACACATATCTCTACCAGCTCTGTAAGTACCCTTGTAGTTCTTACCACAAGTCTGACAAAGAGGATTAGTTCAGGCATTGCTGACACTTCCCTGAGACTTAGATCCTAGCACCCTATCTCTATTTCCATCCCTGAACTTAGGAGCTAGAGAACTGGCTGAAGAAGAAGCTAGAACTAATGACTTAGGATGGAACTAAGAACGGTTTCCTCTTTCTGATTTAGGTTGAGCAAAGTTGAAACTACCTGTCCTTGATCTCTTATTCTGCTTCTCCCTCATCTTAAACTTTTGACCTTCTATGTTGAAACTACCTGTCCTTGATCTCTTATTCTGCTTCTCCCTCATCTTAAACTTTTGACCTTCTATGTGTTGAGCATGATTCATAAGTTTGGCTAAAGTTATGTCACTGTTGAACATCGCAGACCTACACTCATTGACCACACTATCATTCACCCCAGAAACAAACTTACTCATCTTAGCCCTATTGTCTGCAACCACATGAGGAGCATATCTGGCTAATTGAGTAAACTTAAGAGAATAATCTTTCACCATCATATTTCCCTGCCTGAGGTTTATGAATTCTAACACCTTAGCCTTTCTTAGCTCTTGGGGAAAGAATCTATCTAAGAATGCAATAACAAAATCCTCTCACTCAATAGGCCCTGTATCATCTGGCCTTTCTGACTTCCACTGTTTAAACCAAGTGTGGGAAACACCTGCAACTGTTATGCATCTAGCTCAGAACTCTCACTAGGAGAAAACCCCATGATGTCTATAACCTTCTGAACCTGATCGATGAATTCCTAAGGGTCCTCATCTAACTTAGACCCGAGAAAGGGTGGAGGATTCATTCTGGTGAAGTCCAAAATCCTGGTTGTAGCTGAATTGGCCACTGGGTTGGCTAGAACGATAGCTGGTCATTCAGTCTGAACAGAAACTAAATGAGCAAGAGTAGTGAATGCAGCTCTAAACTCTACATGAGAAATATGTTCACCCAAAGGTTCTTCGGGTTGAGGGGCTGACTGATTCCCATTTTATCTTTTAGGAGGCAAATTCTATAGAAGAGAGGGAGAAACAGATTAGACTGAGAGATTGACTTGAGATTATGCTCACTGGCATGACATGAATACTGAAAGAAAGGAAACTATTCCTAAAACATATCATAGCCTCTTGTACATAAATGTGGCGCGCAACACACCCATGCACAAGACTCTACTAGACGCGACTTTCGGACTTCCTAAGACTCTATTGAACCTTAGGCTCTGATACCAAGTTTGTAATGCCTCAGATCTGGTACCCGGAATGCTACATGGTTCTCATGACCCCAAAGGACCATAAGCTAACCCATAACTGATATTTGTACCTGTATATTGCATAATATACTATATGATTGTGGAAACATAAACTGAAAGGCCATAAGGTTCAAGACTATAATGTAACTAATAAAGATATAACATCTGAATGGGGTATGAAATACCCAAAACAAAACTAAAATAACATAATAGTCTGACCATGATAGTCTGGAAAACCTCTAACTGACTAAACTGTCTGAATGAGGAGTTGATGGGACATGTCCCCTACTAACTCCAACTAATAAATTACTTACTGAGATAATAAATAAGTGATCATGTCCTCGAGAGATGAGGACTCACTGCTAACTCTGACTACTAAGACTGAAATGCTACTGATGCTCTGAATCTCTTGCTTCTGACCCTATGGTATAAGACAACATAGCGCAAGTGCGTTAGTACTTTGAATGTACTGGTATGCATGTGAGATAGGCTGAATGCATGGGGTTCATATGCATGAACAATACTAGCTAACTGACTAATATAAATGTGAGAATGCATGCATGAATACATAGTAACTATATCTGAGATCATGATAACATAAATTTACTGATAACTAACATGACTACTAACTGAGTTCTGATGGCTTATATAACTGATAACATGAGTGACTGTATCTGACAGTCCTGAATCTATTAGAACTAGCTGAGTTTTGTACTGTTTTGAGTTGACTGTATCTGACAGTCCTAAATTCTGTAGAACTATCTGAGTTCTAATACTGAGACTGATTGACTATATCTGATAGTCCTGATTCTATAACTGAAACTGTGGGAAGTGGTTATCTAACCAACTTGCCCCAAATATGCATTATAGCTGAGTTGGGGTCCAATCTGTAACCCTAATTGGAAGGGTGTCAATACCACGCCACCAATAAGGACAAGCTGCGAGTGACCCTCATCTGCCAGTGTCCCTAGAAGAGAACAGTGAGGCCCTCATCTGACAGTGCTTATCCACCTTATCAACCCTTATCTAATAGTGTTGATGTCTCAACCTTGCTGGCTACATAGTTCTGGAACGCAAGGATGACTTCTAAGAATCATACCCTCATCTGACAGTGTGTGTTCCCATACTTAGGGTTCACTCGGTGATAATTCCTACTCCCATCTGAATAGACACTTATCATTTATTACTGAACAGAATTGGACTGAATTAACTGAGTTCCGTTGATGGACGGAATAGTACCAAGATTACTGTATTACTGAGCTTTCCTGAGTCACATAACTTACTGAGTTCTATGGATCATGGCTTGACTGGGGATATCGTGAAAACATGACACGGAATCTAGGCACACAGCTATATTTTTTGGGTCTAAGTACCCCGAGGACTCGATGGAAGGAAACTGACAAGGCATGACATTCTTGAATACATGACTAACATCAACAATCCATAATACAATAATTAAAGACATTTCATGGGCATTTGATTATCATAGCTTGGTACGTGAATAAGATAGCATATATACATAGCATAATTTCATATGGCTAACTCATGAGCAATCCGACAAACAATTTCAATACATAAGAATAGCATGGAAGTCATTTTGTATCACAATTAAGCTATAGAGCATAATTTCTACCCTCCTAGGAATTTTATCAAACACTTTGCATGCACCCTTGGGGCATAGGATTAATCGTCAAATTGACACATTATAAATAATTCAATTTATGTATTTCACTCGCATGCTAATCTAGTTTCATGAAAAACACATAAATATTCCAACTTGGGAATCATATAACAAGATAAACATGTTTACAACCCACCCACAACAAAAATATCATGATTCATAATTTAAAATAGGGTTCTTGAGCTTTATGGATGAAAGGAATCCATAAATCAACACAACACATACCTTAGTTCTTGATTTAGCGAAGATTGATGGAGAGATTTTCTTGAAATTGAATCCCCAATTGAAACCCTAGCTTGTTCTTGAGAGAAAATTAAGAGAAACTAGTATATTTTTGGTGATGAATGGCTAAATCACTTGTTATTGGGTTTAAATAGGGGTGGAAAATTGACCCTTTTAACCCTGGATGCGTCTTTTAAATTTAGTAAAATTCTCCCAAATTGGACCCCAGGCGCGACGCACTATCGCGCCGTGTCACTGGAATTTGACAACTGGGAAATTGAGGGATGGCGCGACATGGAGCCATCGCGTTACCACTTCATTTGCGACCTGGAAGTTTGGCCGACGTGCTACTATCGCGGACCCCTACTGGAATTTGACAATTTTCATTTTCTCCTGTGGCGCGGCGCGCCACTGACTAGTATGATGCTGTTTTACGATGCGAACTTGAAAAATAGTCAAAACTTCTTACCCAGTTATCGGATTTAGGCAAATTTTATATCGATGGAAATCTTATTGAATTTCTCACATGAAAAGAAGTGAAAATCTTGAAAATTCCTTATGGAATAAACATCATTCAATTTAGAAGATAATACTTGACATTCTTGAGACAAAATTAGTCAAGAAACTTTGGGGTATTACAATCACTAACAACCACAATGAAATAATCATGCCTATTAATATCCACCAATGCCACTAGTCCTCATTATCACTAAAGTTTACGAATCCACTAGTCGATATTATCCACTTAAGTAATAACCACCAATAAGCATCTATCATCCTTAAATCAACAATTATACCACTTTATACCGTGATTCATTAAAAGACTATAACCGACACCTCTAAAATCAATATTATAGCTAACTACATAAGAAATCAAATAAACATATAATTTCAATACATAGGGATAGCCGGATTCGAACCTGGTATCATAATAACATCAACATATCCTCCAGCCAAACCGGGCATCACAATATCATTAATATATCTTTCGGCCAAACTAGGTATCAATATATCATCATAGTATCCTCTGGCCTTGACGGGCATCAGTATATCATCATAATATAATCCGACAGCATCGGGTATCATCATCATATCCTCCAGCCACGTGGGGTATCATCATATTATCATAATATCCTCCGGCCTTACGGGTATCATCAACTAATCATAATATCTTACGGCCATGCTGGGTATTATCATATCATCATAATATCCTCTGACCTTATTGGGTACCATAATCACATAATTATATCCTCTAGCCATGCTTTCCATTATCATCACATCAACATATCCTCCATCTTTGTCGGGCATCATTATCACATAAATTTATCCTTTGGCTTTGTCGGGCATCATCATCACATTAATATATAATTAATAAAGAACAATCCCCACAAGGGCTAAAGTAAATGACAAGCACCACGAGGGATAATGGAAAGTTCAAACCCCATGAGTGCTAAAGTAAATGACAAGCCCTACGAGGGTTAAAGTAAAAGAGAAGTAAGGACAAGCATACCTTTATATATCATTATTAGTCGTTGAGGACACTTTATCCATAAATATGAGAATATATATAGCATGAATAATACAACCAATCTTGATAGTAATCTGAAACTAGAAACCAGAAGATCAAGGCGTAACTACTCAACACTGAACATTCCGCTCTGGGATGTCCCACCAAGCGAGAATGAAGCCATACTGAATCCATCTTGAGTATTCTACTCCCACTGTGTATATCATCCAAAATTAACAAATAAAATTGGAAACTTGAGGTCAAAGCTAAAAGAGACAATACCAGGTCCATGGGCTATCATCTGAACATTTGTCAACTATAATCTATCAAAAGTTGAGAAGATCCAATAGGCAACCATGGAGTAGACTCAACAATCCTATAAATGAAATCTGAACTGAGATAAGTGCAAAACAAAAGCTACATGCATGATCTACAACACCAAGATAAAATCTCAATATTGAGGCTAAATTGCCCGATCTCAACTACCCAAACAAAATTTAAAGATGGGTAGACATTCATACTCCAAAATAATCATAACTTCCAAATCACCATTCCAAAGCGTCAAGTCAAAACTAAGCCAATTAGCCTATATCATTGCAAACCATTAAATTGACTTTAGCATCCAAATCTCACATATCCAAGATAAATCATACCAAGCAATAGTTGAGACATATCAGAAGAATAAAAAATCATCATAAGGATAATCATCAACTAAAAATTCAAGAAACCAACTCTAAATCAGCTAGAGTGTATGAAATATAGCTACAAATAAACCAAGTTGGACTAAAATCCATAAAACCTCTACACCAATGATGATTATAAAATCCCTACTAAAATATGGGGTAATCCTTACAACGAGTCTCATCAAGGCCAAACCACAAATCCTATCCTCACATGCAGTTAGGAACTCATCTGCATCCTCTTCGAGAGCGCCATAAAATCTCGACGAAGCTAATCTTAAGAATTTTTCCAATATCTTCTACTCCTCAAAAGACATAAAAGGTTAGGCCACCATTGGCTGGGCGACTATCGGTTGAACAACTACTGGTGAAGATGGAATCTCAACTCTGGGAGCTGCAACTACTGGTTGCGCCTCTACCTCAATACCACTCTGATCTGCAGACTATGCACCATCCAAAAGCACACCACCCATAATACCCAAGAACTGAACTAATACATCTCTGAGCACTGCAGAAGTAATGAACCCTAATGGAGCCTGCGCTGATCCCCGATCCACCAATGGCTGTGGCGGGAAAATATCTAGCTCAGGTACAGGAATAGGGTATGGGAAGGGTAGCCTACCCTAGCCTCTAATGGGGAAATATCTCTAGGTTGTCCACGACTTCTACGTCATCCACGTTCAGTAACAGGAGAAGGATTCCTGGTCTCAAACTTGGGATCCACGTCTTATGTAGCGGTAGCACGTGTCCTGTCCTTCTACGGAAGAGTAAATTCAAGAGAATATTCTATGAACCAACTCAGAGTCTTGACACGATATGAGTTAAAGAAGTGAAGAACTCATAAGAATATCCCACAACCTCCTAAAAGGAAACGAACGTCAATGTTCCAATCCGTAAGACTCTACTAGACACTTGCTCTTATACTAGGAATATTGGTGAAACCTAGGATATGATACCAATTTGTCATGACTTGATTAAAGAGTTATGATGGCACCTAAAATTTCTGCATTTAGGTAAGACAATACCATAACTCGGAGATAACGGAATAGGTTAATTAGGTAAGAAAGGCCTAACATAGGCTAATTTCAAGGACATCAATTATAAACACAAGGGTTCTAGATAGAATAATTAGTTGTACAAGGTACCAATCCCAAAACCTGGTAGAGCTAGTATAAGATCATCTAATTGTATCAATACAATTCCAAATCTAGAATAGTTAATACATCTTTCTTGAGTACTAAAGACTTAATACAAGAAATAGAAGGAAATTAGGTGACTAGAACGCCAAGAGCTCACCCTATCTTTGGAAATCAATCACTGCACAAACACGACCAACAACAATAGCTAATACTCGAATCTGCACCAAAAAGGTATCGAAAAATAGTATGAGTACCAAAACAATGGGTAATCAGTAGCCATTATCGGTCTATTAAGCTAAATCTTCATATATGAACGATAAAGTGCAAAATAATCATAACCAAGTCAAGGTACAGAATATAACTAGAATCATCTTCATCATCACTGTATATAATTAGTGAGTAATTCTGAATAACAGTATAACAAAAGGCATCAACACATGCCAATATCGAAGTACACAAAAAGTATTAAATAGCAGAATTAGAATATGACATAAGGCGTCAACGAATGCACGTAAGACTATGCATAACAAGTATTAAATACAAAAATAATAATATAACAAAAGACATCAACGTATTCCCATACTGTCTTGCATAAGAAATAAATGATTTGGAATCATACAACAACATAATGGCAACCACAAGCAACACAAGTAAAAAGTAAGTGTCCATACACCAACTAGAGCATAAAGTAAAGAACCCACCACGAAGTCCTATACTACCGAAAGTACACCAGAGAGAGTATAAAGTAAAGAACCCATCATGGTGTCCCATACCACTGGTGAGCACATCCAAGAGAGTATAAAAGAATCAATTCATCAGTATATATAACCAACTTTCTCATTATCAATAGTTTAACACTATTTCCATCAAGCAGCCTATTGCCAAGGTTAATAATCATCACCTATAATCACATTTGAATAACATATGCCATTATACTCATAATCGTAACCCTACTACTAAGTATGCATCCATCTCATCAATACACCCTATTCACTCATTATTAGCTAGTCAATACTTATTACCAAACGAATTAATCACTAGTCATCATATAACCCCTTATTATTTTCTTTCCATTACTCATCACATAATCAATATCCAAAGGTCAATGACTAGACATTATTTTCTAGCTAATATAAAGCATTTAGTCAAGATTCATTACTTGAACATATTCAACAACTAACCAATATTAATTTCTAGCCAACATAATCCTACTAGTCACTATCTAACAAAAGATCACTAATCATCCTTTATACACTAATTCATCTCTCAACTAACATATCTTATCAACTAGCATCAATAGTCCACAAATCATTGTTAAACAATTAATCAACATCATAAACTTTATTATCAATAGCAACTAATCATCACCATCGCTAAGCCCATTATCACTAACCACCACAAAGAAATAATCATCCTTATTAATAGCCACCAATGCCACTAGTCCTCATTATCACTAAGGTTCATGAATCCACTAGTCACTATTAGCCACTTAAGTAATAACCACCACTAAGAATCTTTCATCCTTAAATCAACAATTATACCACTTTATACCTTAACTCACTAAAAGACTATAACCGATACCTCTAAAAACAATATTATAGCTAACTACACAAGAACTCCATTAAACATATAATTTCCATACATAGGGCTAGACGAATTCGAACCGAGTATCATAATAACATCAATATATTCCCCAACCAAACCAGGTATCATAATATCATTAATATATTCTTTGGCCGAACTGGGTATCAATATATCATCATAGTATCCTCTAGCTTTGCCGGGCATCAATATATCATCCTAATATCATCCAACCATATTGGGTATCATCATCATATCCTTCATCCATGTGTGGCATCATCGTATCATCATAATATCCTTCGACCTTACGGGTATCATTAAATCACCATAATATCCTATGGCCTTGTTGGGTATTATCATATCATCATAATATTCTCTGACCTTGCTGGGTATCATAATCATATCATTATATCCTCCAGCCATGCCTGCCATCATCATTACATCAATATATTCTCCGGCCTTGTCAGGCATCATCATCACATTAATGTATCCTTTGGCCTTGCCAGACTTTATCATCACATTAATATATAAATAATAAAGAACAATCCCCACAAGGGCTACAGTAAATGACAAGTAAGTAAATGACAAGCCCTACGAGGGATAAAGTATAGTTCAAACTACACGAGTGCTAAAGTAAAAGAAAAATAAGGAGAAGCATACCTTTATATCTCATTATTTGTCGTCGAGGACAATTTATCCATAAATATGCAATTATATATAGCATGAATATTACAACCAGTCTTGATAGTTATCCTAACTAGAAACTAGAAGATCAAGGCGTAACTACTCACTGCTGAATATTCCGTTCCTGGATTTCCCACCAAGCGAGAATGAAGCCATACTTAATCCAACTTGAGTATTCTACTCCCACAGTGTATATGTTAAAAAATTAACAAATAGAATTTGAAACTAGAGGTCAAAGCTAAAAGAGACAATATCGGGTCCATAGACTATCATCTGAACACTTGTCAACTATAATCTATCAAAATTTGAGAAGACCCAATAGGCAACCACGGAGTAGACTCAACAAGCCTGTAAATAAAATTTGAACTAAGATAAGTGCAAAACAAAAGCTACATGCATAATCTACAACACCGAGCTAAAATCTCAATAACCAGGTTGAATTACCCGATCTCAACTACCCAAACCAAACTTAAAGACGGGTAGACATACCTACTCTAAATTAATCATAACTTCCAAAGCGTCAAGTCAAAACTAAGCCAATAATCCTATATCATTATTAACCATTAAATTGACTTTAGTATCCAAATCTCACAGATCAAAGATAAATCATACCAAGCGATAGTTGAGACATATCTATCGAATAAAAAATCACCACAAGTACGATCATCAACTAAAAATGCAAGAAACCAACTCTAAATCAGCTAGAGTGTACGAAATATAGCTACAAAAAAACCAAGACAAAGGATATACCACTAATTAAAAATACAAATAACATATTCCATAACTAGTGGAGGGCATGGAATATCAAATCATACTCATAAACTTCCCAAGAATTCAAACCACACCAGTAAATGCAAAAACTCTAGCAACTCGGACAAATAAAACTTTAGTCAAAAGCTTAGAAGTCCCACACTCTGTCTCAACAAGAATAGCTATAGGAACCTATCATCAAGGAAAAATGCTCAGTCAAGCCTCACTAGGCCGAACAAATTTTGGAATGGGGATTTCCTGAATCCACCCAAGAATCACACCATCAAAGAATAAATATAACAATCTCAAAACCAAGGTCAAAGTCAAGACCACAACCAAAAAATCAACAACTCAAGATAGAAAATTTCCACATTGCCAACATAAGAAGCGGTCATAGGAACGATCACCTATCTCTAACTTTACAACTCTACTAGAAAAATCCATAACACAGTAAGAAAGAAGTATCCAATCTCCACCATAATAATAAGGGCAACCAATCACAAGAGAATAAACCCAACAAACCTATGAGATAAATATATGATATCTCAATCTCAATATCAAAACCACTATCGAGCGATGAAATATTCATAACCAAAGAATGGTTCACAAACGTGTCAATATCACAAATAAGCAATATAGGAAGGGAAAGCCAAAACAAAAGCCTTCGTAACCCAGGAGGCAAGTCTAACAATCTCAAACTCAATAATAGGTAATATAACTAAATTTCAAAGTCTATAGTCATAACGAAACTACACAAGGCCAACATACATTTAATACCATAATACATCCCCAAATAAATCTAACAGAGCTAATCAAGTGGGAGTACAGTCAATCTCACCGCGCTAGGGGAAAAATCATTAAATCAGGATATATCTACTCAAGCCATAGAATAAGATCACAAAGAAATAAAAATCTAACCAGATAATACTAGTCTATAAAGCTACCCAATGAGGATCAATTACATAGAGTAATAATGTCAATAACCTCAATCAGTGATTTCAATTGCAACATCAATATCAATATCAATTTAATGAACAGCAGTACCTAAATGAACATTAATATCATGTACCACTCAAGGACACAATAAGTCCAGTGTTTCAAGATAAATAGTACTCAAACCCAAATGCTACACCTATAATAAGAAATATTACAACAGATCTACTCTATCCACTACTAAAAGAAATACACCATGAGGTAGTAACATAATCATGAATTAGATAATAAGGCACGTAGTAACCAATATCAATTCATAAAGGAATACAATCATCAATGAGTATGAAACTCCAATACACATCACAAAAGATAAATATGGGATTAAAAAAGCATACTTATTGGGGCGCACTATCTATAAATAAATATGACAAAACATCAAGGGGCTAATTTGAATGAGCTGAATGACTAGAAATACCATGTCGATACACTCTATAGTCCGGTAACAATTTTCTTTGTAGTCGTAGCAACACCTGAGGCATCAACATGCTGAGAACACAAACTAGGCCCAAGTGGTTATCCAACTAACACTGTGAGAAAACTTTAGTATAATATCCCTTCTCTCCTCAATCATTGCCTATCTCAAAAACAATAGTCTAGCTGGAAAAGCACGCTAACTCCGCCTAACCACTAACTCACATCTGGGGCACTCTCTAAACTGAGGTCTCACCTTATCAAAAAAATCTCTCAAATAGATTACTAATAGCACTATACTGATTGCATGACCTCTTTTCGTCACCTCCATAAGCCTCAATACATGCATTTTCTTTAGCCCTCATATAATCCATAACTTGAGAGAAGAAGAACGAAACTGCAATTATATGATCCGATGCCAAGAAAAATAGTAATGCTAGTCCTTAAATATTTCCATGCATCATGACCTACTAAGAAAGATATAATATAATAATGTGTTTGTCCCACTCAAGAAACTAAATCTCATACTCAAAAATTGATAATGAACCCTGATTAACACCAATAAACCTATCTCTGCCCTAAGAACTGCTCAATGATTAAAATGCTATCCATAGATGTGAGAGATCTACAAGATGATTGGGATCCCTAATGATGAACCTCAAAAGGAGCCTAAACTGACCCCAAAACTTTTGGATGACATTGAAGATCTTTAATATCCATCTATGGCTCTCAAGTTTGACACTACACCAAAACTTTTGAAATGCATGATGAAGTTTTATTTGTATCTATCGACAATGTTGCCCATCTTGCATCATTCATTTGGGACAAAATAGAGTCGAAAAAATTGTTTCAAGTTCATAGTAATATGGACACAAGAAAAGGAGTCAAAAAGTGAATTTACTAAAATGTCTATGTAGCTTCCCAAAGATAGGTGATGGACGTTTCTGCATCAATCCGCAGGACCTACTAAACACTTATGTAATACCCCAAAGATTTCTAGCAAATTTCATCCCAAGAATGCCTAGCATTATCTTCTAAAGTGAATGATAATTATTCTATGAGGAACTTTTAAGATTTTCACTTTTGGTCATGTCAAAAATTCAATAAGCTGTCCATCGATATATGATTCTCTTAAATCCGATAACTGAGTAAGAAGTTATGACTATTTCAAGTTCCTGTCGTAAAACAGCACCATATTAGTTAGTGGCGCACCACACCACATAAGGAAATGGCATTTGGAAATTTCCAGTAGATGTACGTGATTATGGCGCATCGCGCAAGCACTAAAATTCAGAATTTGTCCTTTTTCCAGTGTCTCAGTGCGATTTCCCCCGCATCACGCCAAAGTTCCAGGTCACGATGGAAGGGGAAATGCGATGGCTCCGCATCGCGTCATCCCTCAATTTCCTAATTATAAATTTCTAGTGACACAACGCGATAACGCCTTATCGCGCCAGGGGACCAGTTCAAGAAAATTTACTGAAAATTAAATGACGCATCCAGGGTTAAAAGGGTCAACTTTCCACCCCTATTTAAGCCCTTTAACACGTAATTCAGCCACTTTTAACCCAAAAGACACTCTCTTCTCTTAAGTTTCTCTCAAGAATAAGATAGGGTTTTCATAGAAGATCCAATTTCAAGAAAGTTTCACCGTCAATCTTCACGAAACCACGAACTAAGGTATGCATAGTGTTCATTCATGGATTCCTTTCATCTGTGAAGCCCAAGAATCCCTTTTCTAAATTCAAGTTATGGATTTATTTATGAATTTCATGTTGGGTTAGTTTTGTTTATGTTGAGAATGATCAATTGAATTCAAATCCATGTTGGGTGATCAATTTTATGTGGAATTAATTTGTATAGATGTATATTCATGTGAACCTATGAATAAACCCTAGGATGATGAAATTAGAGATGAATCATGATGATTATTTATTTTATAATGTTGTCTACATGTGCTATACCTACCATGTGTTTGATTAAATGCCTAGATGAAGGAACAATGCCCAACTAGTATGATATCATGAAATCCCCATGTATGTACAAGTTATACCTATCACATGTTTTGATTAAATGCTTCAATAAATGTATTATGGATTATGATGTTAGTTATATGTTCAAGTAAGTTATGCTTCATCAGTTTTCTTCCATTGAGTCCTGGGGGTACTTGTACCCGAAACATTAGCTGTGTGCTTAGAGCAATGTCATATTTTCACGATATTCTCAGTTAAGCCATGATCCTTAGACTTTAGACAGTCTTATGACTCAGGAAATCTTCATGATCTTATAAACTCAGTCAGTTGTCAGATATCAGTAGTATTCTATCAGTCAACAAAATTTAGTAACTTAGTCCATGTTTAGTTCAGTAAATTATATTCACTGTCCATTTAGATGGGAGTAGAAATTAGCACCGAGAGAACCCAAGGATGGGGACACACACTATTAGATAAGATTGTGATCCTTAGAAGTCATCCTTGCATTCCAGAACTATGTAGCCAGCATAGGTTGAGACATCAACACTGTTGATGAGGATTGATGAAGTGGATAAGTACTGTCAGATAAGGGCCCCACCATTCTCATACAAGGGACACTATCAGATGAGGGTCGCCCACAGCTTGTCCTTACCATTGGCGTGGTATTGACACTCTTCTAATTGGGGTTACAGATTGGACCCCAACTCATCTATAATGGCGTATCAAGGACATGTCGGTTAGATAACTACTTCCCATAGTTTCATGCTACAAAATCAGGACTATCAGATGCAATCAACTAAGATATAGTATGGAACTCAGATAGTTCCATCAAATTTAGGACTATCAGATACAGTTAACTCAGAGATAGTATAGAACTCAAATAGTTCCATCAGATTCAGGACTATTAGATATAGTCACTCATGTTATCAATTATATTCAGATTCAGTAATCATGTTATCATAGTATTATTGTCAGATGTTATGTCTCATGCATGCATTCTCACGCTTATGATAGTTAGTCAGTTATTATCATTGTTCATGCATATGATCCCCATGCATTCAGCCTACCTCACATGCATACCAGTATATTTAAAGTACTGACGCACTTGCGTTATGGTGTCTTATACCATAGGTTCAGAGACACGAGCTCTAGATCAACAGTATATTCTAGTTTTAGCAGTCAGAGCTAGAAGTGGGTCCTCATCATTTGAGGACATGATTATTTATCTATTATTTCATTAATTAGTTTATTAGTTGGAGTTAGTTAGGGATATGTCCCATCAACTCCTTACTCAGACAGTTCATTCAGTTATAGGCTTTCTAGACTATCTTATTCCAGACTTCAGTATGTTCAACTTTGTTTTTGGTATTCTATTACCCTTTACAGATGTTATATTATTCGAATTATGTTCATTTTTGAACCTTATGGCCTTTCAGTTCATGTTTCTGCATAATTTAGTATTTTTTGCAGTATACAGGTACAGATATCATTCATGGGTTAGCTTGTAGTCCTTTGGGGTCATGAGCACCATGTAGTATTCCGAGTACCAAATTCGGGGCATTACAAACTTGTAATCAGAGCCTAAGGTTCAATAGAGTCCTAGGAAGTCTTAAAGACGCATCTAGTAGAGTCTTGTACATGGGTATGTTGCGCGCCACATTTATGTGCAAGAGGCTATGAGATGTTTAGGAACAGTTTTCCTTCTTTCATTATCCATGTCGTGCCAGTGAGCCTAATCATAATTCAATCTCTCATTCTAATCCGCTTCTTTTCTTTATTTTAGAATATGCCTCCTAAGAGAAGAAATCAGTCAACCCCTTAATACGAAGAACCTTTGGGCGATCATGTTTCTCATGCGGAGTTTAGGACCGCATTTACCGCTCTTGCTCAGTCAGTAGCAACCCATAATGAGTGACCAACTATCGTTCCAGCCAACCCAGTTGCCAACTCAGCTGTAGCTAGGATTCAGGACTTCACCCGAATGAATCCTCCATCCTTCCACGGGTCTAAAGTAGAAGAAGACCCTCAGGAATTCATTGATCAAGTTTAGAAAGTGACAGAAATCAAGGGGGTGACTACTGTTGAGAGTGCTCAGTTAGTCGTATACCATTTTCAGGATGTGGCTCATACTTAGTTCAAATAGTGAAAGTCAGAAAGGTCAGATGATGCAGGTCTTATAGAGTGGGAGAAGTTTTTCACTGCATTCTTAGACAGATTCTTTCCCTAAGAGCTTAGAGATGCTAAGGTGCTAGAATTCATCAACCTCATGTAGTGAAATATGATGGAGAAACAGTATTCTCTAAAGTTTACTCAATTAGCCAGATATTCCCCTTATGTGGTTGCAGACGACAGAGCCAAGATGAGTAAGTTCGCTTCAGGGGTAAATGATAGCATGGTTAACGAGTGCAGATCTGCCATGCTAAATAGTGACATGACTTTAGCTAGACTTATGACTCATGCTCAGAAGATAGAAAAGCAGATGATTAAGCAGAGGAAAAAGCATAATAAGAAAGCTAGGACAGGTAGCTTCAATTTTAGTCAGCCTAAATCAGAAGGAGGAAAACGTTCTCAGTTTCTTCCTAAGTCATCAGTTCTAGCACCTTCTTCAGCAGTGCTCCAGCTCCTAAGTTCATAGATAGAGTGCCAAGCTCTAAGTCTCAGGGAAGTACCCGCAATTCCCAAACTAATCCACTTTGTCAGACTTGTGGTAAGAACCACAAGAATCCTGCGGAGCTGGCAGCGATGTCTGTTTCGATTGTGGCAAGCAGGCCATAGAGTTAAAGACTGCCCTCAGTCAGGTTATTAGAGTCATCTCCTCTCCTTAGCTCATTCCGGTCACCCGAATTAGCAGGGTGCCACCACCAGTGCTACTAGCGGGCAACGTCCAAATAGACTATATGCTCTTCAGACCCGACAAGATCAGGAAAATTCTCCTGATGTAGTTACTAGTACGTTACAGATATTTCATGTGCATGTTTACTCTTTGCTAGATCCAGGAGCTTCTTTGCCTTTTGTTACTCCATATATAGCAGGCGATTTTGAAATCAGCCCCAAAATCCTAGCAGAGCCCTTTTGTCTCTACCCTAGTGGGTAAAACCATCATAGCTCGACGGGTATACAAGAACTACCCGGTTATGATATTTCAGAAATTCACTTCAGTAGACTTAGTCGAATTAGAGATGACTGATTTTGATGTCATTCTCAGCATGGATTGGCTTTATTCCTGCTATGCCACAGTCGACTGCAGAAATAGAATATTCTAGTTTCAGTTTCCAAATGAACCCATCCTTGAGTGGAAGGGTAGTGTATCCGCTTTCAGGGTTCAGCTTGTTTCTTACCTTCTGGCAAGGAAAATGATATCTAAAGGATGTGCCTATCATTTTGTTTGAGTTAAGGACACTAGTTCCAAAACTCCCAATCTTGAATCAGTCCCAGTAGTGAATGAATATTTAGATGTCTTTCCCAAAGATCTTCCTGGAATTCCTCTCGAAAGGGAAATAGACTTCGGCATTGACCTTCTTCTAGATACTCAGCCAATCTCTATTCCTCCATATAGAATTATACCAGCAGAACTCAGAGAATTGAAAGAAAAGTTGAAGGATCTCTTAGATAAGGGATTCATCAGACCCAACATTTCCCCGTGGGGCACACCAGTCTTATTCATGCGCAAGAAAGACAATTCCCTTAGAATATGAATTGATTACCATCAAATCAATAAGATCACAGTCAAGAACAAGTATTCTCTTCCCAGAATCGATGACTTATTTGACCAACTTCAGGGTGCCAGCTATTTCTCTAAGATAGACCTCAGATCCGGCTATCATCAGCTCAAAATTAGATATAGTTACATTCTAAAAATAGCTTTCCGTACTTGGTTTGGTTACTTTGAATTCTTAGTTATTTCATTTGGTGTTACCAATGCCCCAGAAGCTTTCATGGACTTGATAAACCGCGTGTTTAAGCAGAACTTGGATATGTTCGTCATAGTCTTCATAGATGATATTCTGGTTTATTCTCGCACTGAGCATAATCATGAAGACCATCTAAGAATAATACTTCATACTCTCAGAGATCATCATCTATTCTCCAAATTTAGTAAGTGCAAATTTTGGCTAAGGTCAGTAGCATTCCTTGTTCACATCATTTTTTGTGATGGCATTAGAGTTGATCCTCAAAAGACTGAAGTAGTAAGAAACTAGCCAAGACCTGTCTCTCCATCAGATATCAAGAGTTTCTTGGGTTTGGCTGGATATTAAAGATGGTTTGTTGAAGGATTTTCATCTATTGCATCCCCTATGTCCTGATTGACTCAAAAGAAAGTCAAGTTTCAGTGTTTAGATCCTTGCGAGAATATTTTTCAAGAGTTGAACACTTAACTTACCTTATCCCCAGTCTTAGCTCTTCCAGCTGGTTCAGATGGGTTCATGGTGTATTGTGATGCATCCAGAGTAGGTTTGGATTGTGTCCTAATGAAACATGGTAAGGACATAGCCTACGACTCCTGATAGCTTAAACCCCATGAGAGGAATTATCCTACTCATGTTCTTGAGTTAGCAGTCGTAGTCTTTTCCTTAAAGATTTAGAGGCATTATCTCTATGGAGTTCATGTAGATGTCTTCACAAATCACAAGAGTCTTCAGTATGCCTTTTCTCAAAAAGTTCCCAATATTCGTCAGAGAAGGTGGTTAGAGCTCTTGAAAAACTATGACATGAGTGTCTTCTATCATTTGGGAAAGTCCAACGTAGTGGCCGACGCTCTCAGTAGGCTATCCATGGGCAGTGTTTCTCATGTGAAGGATAGTAAGAAAAAGTTAGCTCAAGAAGTCCATCATCTTGCCAGACTAGGTATTCTCTTAGTCAATTCTTCAGAGAGTGGTGTATATGTTCAGAGTAGTTTAGAATCATCTCTAGTTTCTGAGGTTAAAGAAAAGAAAGTTAGAGATCCCAGCCTGGTCAAGTTGAAAGAGTCAGTTCAGGATCAGAAAGTAGAGGTTTTCTCCCAAGGGGGAGATGGTGTTTTGCATTGTCAGGGTCGTCTCTGTGTTCTAGGTGTAGATGACTTAAGGCAGCAAACTCTTGCAGAAGTGCATGGTGTGTGCTACTCTATTCATCCAGGGGCCACAAAGATGTACCGCGACTTGCGGGAAATCTATTGGTGGAGTGGGATGAGGAGAGACATTGCAGAGTTTGTGGGTAAGTGATCTGCATGTTAGCAAGTTAAGATAGAGCATCGGAAGCCAAGTTGGTCCATGCAGGAGTTTAGTAGTCCTACTTGGAAGTGGGAAGTTGTGAACATGGACTTCGTGATGGGTTTACCTCAAACTCGTCATCAGCATGATTCAATATGGATCATTGTAGATAGAATAACTAAATCATCTTATTTCCTTCAAGTTCATACCTCTTATTCAGTGGTGTATTACGCCAAACTCTATATCAAGGAGTTGGTCAGATTGTGCGGTGTTCCATTGTCCATTATCTCAGACAGAGGTACCCAATTTGCCTCTCATTTCTGGAAAGTATTCTAAAAGGGTATCGGTATCCAAGTTCATCTCAGTACAGCCTTCCATCCTCAGATAGATGGTCAAGCAGAAAGAACCATTCAGACTTTAAAAGATATGCTAAGGGCGTGTGCAATTGATTTAAAGGGAAGTTGGGAAGACCACTTGTCTTTGATTGAGTTTGCATACAACAACAGCTATCCTTCCAGTATTCAGATGGCTCCATTCGAAGATCTCTATGGTAGGAGATGTAGATATACAATTGTTTGGTCCAAAGTTAGTGAGTCCTCAATCATAGTTCCTGACTTAGTATTCGACTCCTTATAAAAAGTTCAGTAAATCAGAGAAAGACTCCGGGCTGCTCAAAGCCGACAGAAGTCTTATGCAGATGTTCATAGGAAAGATCTCGAGTTTGAGGTTGGTGATCATGACTATCAAAATATCTCTCCCATGAAGGGATAGAAGAGATTAGGAAAGAAGGGAAAGCTCAGTCCCCAATATATCAGTCCCTTCAAGATTCTCAGTTGTTTCGGCAAGGTAGCTTATGAGCTCGAATTTCCTTTAGATCTAGCATCAGTTCATCCATTCTTCTATGTCCCTTTTCTCAATAAATTTATAGGTGACCTCCCAGTCGTAGTACCTATTCAGAGCATTGATTTTCAGAATAGTCTCTCTTATGAAGAGATTTCTGTCGAAATCTTAGACTATCAGACTCGTAGATTGAGGAACCAAAAAGTCCCTCTAGTTAAAGTTCTTTGGCTAAATTAGTCCATCGAGGGAGCTACTTGGGAAGAATAAGCATACATTTGTACCAAGTATCCTCACCTCTTCTCCTCCAACTCAGATCAAGCTCAAGGTAACAGTTCTCCTTAAGCTTACTCAGTTTCATGATCAGTGTTCATCACGAACTTGGTATTCAGTTTCATGTTCATGTTCCCAGTATATAAACTTGGTATAAAGTACCATTGCATTCTTAGTCGTGCATTCATGTATTAGTTTAGTTATGTAATTATGCATCAGACATACATTCTCATTGTGAAAAACTTAGTTCTTTAGAACACTCAGTCATGTATTCATGAATCAGTTACACATGCATTAGATATGCATGTTCAGTATTATATGATCAGCTTGTCAGTCATATCAGTCATGAGACGATGTTCCAGTTATTCATGTTCAATTCATGTTTAGCTTATTATTTTCCCTCTCAGTCAATCTCATTCAAGGGCGAATGTTCTCAAGGGTTAGATATTGTAACACCCCAAAGATTTCTAGCTAATTTTGTCCCAAGAATGCCTAGTATTATCTTCTAAACTGAATGATAATTATTCCATGAGGAATTTTCAAGATTTTCACTTTTTGTCACATCGAAAATTCAATAAGTTTTCCATCAATATATGATTTTCTTAAATCCGATAACCGGGTAAGAAGTTATGACTATTTCAAGTTCAAGTCGTAAAACAACACCATATTAGTCAGTGGCGCACCGCGCCACAAGAGAAGATGGCATTTGGCAATTTACAGAAGGTGTCTATGATTATGGCGCGTCACGCGAGCACTCAAATTCAGAATTTGTCATTTTTACAGTGTCTCAACGCGATTTCACCCGCGTCGCGCCAAAGTTCCAGGTCACGAAGGAAGGGGCAACGTGATGTCTCTGTGTCGCGCCATCCCTTAATTTCCCAATTGTCAATTTCGAGGGACATGGCGCGATAACGCTCAGTTGCGCCAGGGGCCCAGTTTGGGAAAATTTACTGAAAATTAAATGACGTGTCCAGGGTTAAAAGGGTCAACTTCCCACCACTATTTAAGCCCTTTAACACGTGCTTCAGCCACTTTTCACACAAAATACACTCTTTTCTCTCAAGTTTCTCTCAAGAACAAGCTAGGATTTTCATAGAAGATCCAATTTCAAGAAAGTTTCACCTTCAATCTTCACGAAACCACAAACTAAGGTATGCATAGTGTTCATTCATGGACTTTTTTCATCCGTGAAGCCCAAGAATCCCTTTTCTAAAATCAAGTAATGGATTTCTTTATGAATTTCATGTTGGGTTAGTTTTGTTTATGTTGAGAATGATTAATTGAATTCAAATCCATGTTGGGTGATCAATTTTATGTGGAATAGATTTGTATAGATGTATATTCATGTGAACCTATGAATAAACCCTAGGATGATAAAATTAGAGATGAATCTTGATGATTAATTGTTGTATAATGTTGTCTACATGTTCTATACCTACCATGTGATTGATTAAATGCCTAGATGAAGGAACAATGCCCAACTAGTATGATATCATGAAATCCCCATTATGTACAAGTTACTCTTATCATATGTTTTCATGGAATGGTTCTATAAATGTATTATGGATTATGATGTTAGTTATATGTTCAAGTAAGTTATGCTTGGTCAATTTTCTTCCATCGAGTCCTGGGGTTACTTGTACCCGAAACATTAGTTGTGTGCTTAGAGCCATGTCATGTTTTCACGATACTCTCAGTTAAGCCAAGATCCTTAGACTTTAGACAGTCTTATGACTCAGGAAATCTCCATGATCTCATAAACTCAGTCAGTTGTTAGATATCAATAGTATTCCATCAGTTAACGGAATTCAGTAACTCAGTCCATGTTCAGTTCAGTAAATCATGTTCAGTGTCCATTCAGATGGGAGTAGAAATTAGCACCGAGTGAACCCAAGGATGGGGACACACCCTACCAAATAAGGGTGTCATACTTAGCATTCATCCTTGTATTCCAGAACTATGTAGACAGCATAGGTAGAGACATCAACACTGTCGATGAGGGTTAATGAGGTGGATAAGCACTGTCGGATAAGGGCCTCACAGTTCTCGTACAGGGGACACTATCAGATGAGGGTCGCCCACAGCTTGTCCTTACCAGCGGCGTGGTATTGACATTCTTCTAATTGGGGTTACAAATTGGACCCCAACTCAGCCATAATGGCATATCAGGGGTATGTCAGTTAGATAACTACTTCCTACAATATCATGTTACAGAATTAGGACTGTCAGATATAGTCAACTCAGATATAGTATGGAACTCAGATAGTTCCATCAGATTCAGGACTGTCAGATACAGCCAACTCAGAGATAGTATGGAACTCAGAAAGTTCCATCAGATTCAGGACTGTCAGATACAGTTACTCATGTTATCAGTTATATTCAGATTCAGTAATCATGTTATCACAGTATTAGTGTCAGTTGTTATGTCTCATGCATGTATTCTCACGCTCATGATAGTTAGTCAGTTATTATCATTGTTCATGCATATGAACCCCATGCATTCAGCCTACCTCATATGCATACCAGTACATTCAAAGTACTAATGCATTTTCACTATGGTGTCTTATACCATAGGTTCAGAGACACGAGCTCCAAATCAGCAGTATATTCCAGTTTCAGCAGTCAGAGCTAGAAGTGAGTCCTCATCATTCGAGGACATAATTATTTCTCTATTATCTCATTAATTAGCTTATTAGTTGTATTTAGTTGGGGACATGTCCCATCAACTCCTTACTCAGACATTTCAGTTAGTTAGAGGCTTTCTAGACTATCATGTTCCAGACTTCAGTATGTTCATCTTTGTTGTGGGTATTCTATTACCCCACACAGATGTTATATTATTTGGATTATGTTCAGTTTTGAACCTTATGGCCTTTCAGTTCATGTTTCCGTATTATTCAGTATTTTATGTAGTATACAGGTACATATATCTGTCATTAGTTAGCCTGTGGTCTTTTGGAGTCATGAGCACCGTGTAGCATTCCGGGTACCAGATTCGGGTCATTACAACTTAGCTCTCTTACTAATACACCGGTGAAACCTAGGCTCTGATACTAATTTTTCACAACCCAATTTCTTAGGTCATGATGGCGCCTACTAAAACCCACCAGTAGGCAAGCCAACCCCAAAGTTTGAAATAGCTAGTAATGGACTACCCACATATAAATAGAAAATATGTGGAATAGATGAAATATGTGAATCAAATACATAATAAAGTTCAAAAACCTAGTGGTATTAGTACAAGAGCCTCTATTGTAACAAAGTAGAAAAGTATAATAGATGAAGTAAATTACACTGATACAAATTATCTCCCAATATCATAGAGACAAATCTAGTGTAACGACCTAATTTACTAGTCATAATGGCACCTACCAATTCCCACCAGTTGGTAAGCCAATACCATAACACAGATCTAATGAAATGGGTTAATTAGGTAGGAAAGGCGCAACATAGGCTAATTTCAAGGGCATCAATTCTAAACACAAGGGTTATACAAGGCACTAATCCCAAAACCTGGTAGAGCTAGTACAAGAGAAACTAATAGTATCAATACAATACCAAATTTATAATTGTTAATATATCTATCTCGAATACTAAAGATTGAATATAAGAGATGGAAGGAAATTGGGTGACTCAAACTCTAAGTGCTCACCCTATCTCTAAAAAGCAATCACTGCATGAACCACGATCAAAGACGACAACTAATACTCAAATTTGCACCAAAAAGGTACAAAAATATAGTATTGTTAAAAAAAATAGGCACTCAGTAGACATCATTGGTCGATTGAGCTAAAGCATGATATAAGAATGATAAATACTAGATAATCACAATTAAGTCAAGACATAAAATTGAACCTGAATCAACTCCATCATCACTTTATATAATTAGTGAGTAATTAAGAATAAAAATATAACATAAGGCATTAACGCATTACAATATTGAATTACATAACAAGTATTAAATATCAGAATCACAATATGAAATAAGTCATCAACGAATGCCTGTATCATCGTACATAACAAGTATTAATTATCAGAATAATAATATAACATGAGGCATCAATGCATGCCCATATCATCGTACATGAGATATAAAAAAATTTGAATCATAAAATAAAACAAATGCAATAACAAGCAACACAAGTAAAAAGTTGGTGCCCATACAATAAATATTGAATAAAGTTACAAACCCATCATAGAATCCAATACCACCGGAGAGTACTGATTTAATACCCGTACTTTTCCTAGCTTCAAAATTTTTCCCAGGAATGTTGAAATCTTTCTTTGAAAGATGAATCCACTTTTGTACATGTGGTATTTTTAAGATTTTTACTATTTTTCAAGTGGTAAATTCAATAAGATTTCTATTGATACAAAATTCTCCCAAATCCGACACTCGGGCGAAGAGTTAGAGTCTTTTTAGTTATACAGTGTATCACCTGAGCCTTCAGCGCATCGCAGAGATAGCTCAAATGGCAATTGTCAATTTCCAGTATTGCTCCGCGATAGTGGTGCATCGCACCAAACTTCCAAGTCGTAGACAAGGTGGCAACGCAATAGCACCGCATCGCTCCATCGTGCAATTTCCCATTTGTCACTTTCCAGTAACTTGGCACGATAGTGGAGCGTCACGCCAAGGATGAAAATTGGTAAATTTTCTCAGAAATTAAATACGTTTCCTAGGGTTAAAAGGGTCAATTTCCCGCCCTATATAAGCCTTATAACATAAGATTTGGCCATAATTCCGCAACTTATACTCAATTACTCTCAAAAACACTCAAGAACAAGCCCTAGGGTTTTCATAGAAGGTTCAATTGCAAGGGAATTCACCATCAAATTTCAATCTCTCCATCAATCTTCATAGAATTACAATAAAAGGTATGCGTAGTGTTCATTCATGGACTCCTTTCTTCCCTGAAGCCTAAGAATCTCTTTTCTAAGTTTAAGTCTATGGATTTCTTTATGAATTTCATGTTGGGTTTGTTTTGCTTATGTTGAGAATGATCAATTGAAATCAATTCCATGTTGGCTGATCAATTTTATGTGGAATTTATTTGTATAGATTTATATTCATGTAAACCTATGAATAAACCCTAGGATGATGAAATTTGAGATGAATCATGATGATTAATTATTGTATAATGTTGTCTACATGTGGTATGCCTACTATGTGTTTGATTAAATTCCTAGATGAAGGAACAATGTCCAACTAGTATTATATCATGAAATTCCCATTTATGTACAAGCTTATGCATATCACATGTGTTGGTGAAGTGCTTCAATATATGAATTATGAATTGTGTTGTTGGTCATGTGTTCGAGTAAGCCATGCTATGTCAGTTTCTTCTCATCGAGTTCTGGGGGTACTTGTACCCGAATATTTAGTTGTATTCCTAGAGCCATGTCATGTTTTCAGGATCTACTTAGTCAAGCTATGATCCATAGAACTCAGTCATTCATGTGACTCAGTAAATTTTAAAAATCTCAGTAATCTCAGTAGTTCAATAATCTCAGTGATCTCAGTGCTTAGTAATCTCAGTAACCTTAGTATTCCCAGTTAATCTCAGTAACTTCAGTATTCTTAGTCATTCCTTAGAACTCAGTACATTTCGTCAGTCAATGGAACTCAATAAATTTAGTTTAGCTCTGATAAACAATACCACTAGTATCAGTTCAGTTCAGTTAATCAGTTCATCTCAATTAATCAGTTTAGTGTCTTTCAGATGGGAGTATGATTCAGCATCAAGCGAGCCTAGGGATGGGGACGCACCCGCTAGATAGGACTAAGATCCCTAGAAGAAATCCCTAAGTTACAGAACTACGAAGCCAGCGCAGGTATGAGATGTCACCTGTTAGATAGGACTGACATACTCAAGGATCACCCATTAGCGTATTTAAATATATAGGACTGATCCCAGGGGTCGCCCGCTAGATTAGGACTGACTCCACATCAGTTGTCTTTACTAGTGGCGCAGTACTGACACAATTCCAGCTGAGGTTATAGGTTGGACCCCAGTTAGCTTAGTATGGGGTATGTCGGTTAGATGAATACATCCCACAATTTTAGTTATAGAATCAGGACTGTTAGATACAGTCAATTCAATTCAGTAGTATAGATTTAGGACTGTCAGATACAGTCAGTCCTTATTATTATAAATAGACTCCGAGATCACCCATTAGACAAGACTAATCTCAACTATGATCAATCAGTAATGGTATCATCTGATTTAGCGATCACCTACCAGATAGGACTGATCTCAGATTTAGTTACTCAGATACAGTACAGAACTCAGCTAGTTCTATCAAATTCAGAACTTTTAGATACATTCACTCATGTTATTAGATATATCAGTTATCATAACTCATGTTATTAGTATTCAACTTCAGGACTTTTAGATACTTTCAACCAGACCAGTTCTTCATATTTAGAACTGTCAAAAAATAGTTATTCATATATCAGTAACATAGTATCAGTCCATTATATATTAGTAATTCCATGTTATTAGTAAACTCAGTAGTTAGAACTTAGTATTCAGTCCTATCATAATGTCAGTTACAATTACCTATGCATGCATGTATTCTCACGTTCATTTTAGTCAGTCAGTTAGTATTGTTCATACATATGAACCTATTGTATTCAGCCTACCTCACTTGCACACCAATACATTCAAAGTACTGACACATTTGCGCTGTAGTATCTTATACCATTGGTTTAGAAGCACGATATCCAGAGCATAAGTAACATCCCAGTTCAGCAGTCAGAGTCAGATGTGAGTCCTCATCCTTTAAGGACATGATGATTACATTACTATTTTAGTTTTTAGTTTATTTCAATAGATGGAGTTAGTTGGGGACATATCCCATCAACTCCTTATTCAGTTAAATTTAGAGGCTTTCAGACTATAGAATGTCAGACAGTTATTTCAAATTTTCTTTGGTATTGTTATACCATTTTCAGACGTTGTTTTATCAGATGTTTATCCAGTTTGAACCTTATTTCCATTAAGTACATGTTTTCGGATTTATACAATATATTATGCAATGATTAGGTACAGATATTATTCATAGGTTAGATTGTGGTCCTTTAGGGTCATGGGCACCGTGTGGCATTTCGGATATGAGATTCGAAGCGTTACAAACTTTGTATCAGAGCCTAAGGTTCAACAGTGTCCTAGGAAGTCTGAAAGTCGTATCTAGTAGAGTCTTGTGCATGGGTGTATTGTGCACCACACTTATGTGCAGGAGGCTATGAGGTGTTTCAGGTAAAGTTTCCCTTCTTTCAATATTTATGTCATTCCAGTGAGCATAATCTCAAGTCAATCTCTCAGTCTAATTTGTTTCTCCCTTTCTTCTACAAAACATGCCTCCTAAAAGAAGAAATGAAAATCAGTCAGCCCCTCAGCCTGAAGAACCTTTGGGCGATCATATTTCTCATGCGGAGTTTAGGGCCGCATTCACTACTCTTGTTCAGTCAGTTCCTAATCATAATGAATGACCAGTTGTCATTCCGTCCAACCAAGTGGCCAATTCAGATGCATCCAGGATTCGGGACTTCACCCGAATGAATCCTCCATCCTTTCTTGGGTCTAAGTCAGATGAGGACCCTCAAGAATTCCTAGATCAGATTCAGAAGGTGACTGACATCATGGGGATGACTACTATTGAGAGTACTGAGCTAGCTGCATATCAGTTATAGGATGTGGCTCATACTTGGTTCAAGTAGTGGAAGTCAGAAAGGGCAGATGATGCAGGACCTATAGAATGGGATGATTTTGTCACTGAATTCTTAGAGAGATTCTTTCCCCTAGAGCTGAGAGAAGCTAAGGTGTTAGAATTCATCAACCTCAGGCAGAGCACCATGACGGTGAAAGAGTATTCTCTTAAGTTTACTCAATTAGCCAGATATGCTCCTCATGTAGTTGCATACAGTAGGGCGAAGATGAGTAAGTTTGTGCCAGGGGGAATGATAGCATAGTTAATGAGAGTAGATCCGCCATGCTAAATAGTAACATGACTTTAGATAGACTTATGACCATGCTCAATAGATAGAGGAGCAAAACATTAAGATAAAGGAAAAGCAGAATAAGAGGGCAATGACGAGTAGTTTCATTTTTGCTCAGCCTAAGTTTGAAGGTGGTAGCCATACTTAGTATAGTCATAAGATTTCAGTCCCAGCTCCATCTTCAGCTAGCTCACCAGAACCCAAGTTTGGGAATGACAATCGTGATTGGTCGCCAGGCTCTGAGGCCCAGGGTAGTGAGAACAGGAGTCTTATCTATCCGTTTTGCAAAGAGTATGGTAAGAATCACCTAGGTCTATGTAGAGAAGGCAGTGAGGTATGTTATGGATGTGGTAAGTCGGCCACAGGTTGTGGGAATGTTGAGTAAGGCCTTAGAAGGGAAAATATTTGCACCAGCAGGGCATCACTTCCAGTACCAGTAGTGTTCAGCATCAAAATAGGTTTTACGCTCTTTAGACTCGCCCTGATCAAGGAAATTTCCTCGACATAGATTCGGATACATTATAGGTTCTTCATACTCATGATTACATTGTTAGACCTCTTTCTCTTATTTTTGCTTAAGATTTTCAGCATGAGTTATTCAGTCTTGAATCATTCCATGGATGCTCTGTGCATCACCCTAGTATCTTAGTAAGGTGAGCATTCTTAGAGTGACATAGTGTCCCGAGGAGGAGATACCCCATTATTCCCCAACACTCTCATTTCTTAAATTAAGTTTCTTTTTGCATAAGGAATCCAGTTTAGAATAGAGGGTAATCATAAGTTGACCCTCAAAGACCCAACCTCAGCTATCGTCCAAGTATTCAGAGGCTTAGTTCAGTTCACTAAATTCAGTTTATGTATCATGTTTTAGCCTCAGTAATGTTCTCAAGTTCCAGTTCATGCATACTTCTAGCATAATCATGGGGTCATCAGTGCTTTTCAGTCACGTAACAGTTTTCTTAAACTTACTCAGTTCCCTATTCAAATTACCATTACAAACTTGGTATTCAATAACGGTATCATCAGATTTAGAGATCACCCGTCAGATAGGACTGATCTCAAATTCAGTTACTCAGATACAGTACAAAACTCAACTAGTTCCATCAGATTTAGGACTGTCAGATACAGTCACTCATGTTATCAGTTATATTAGTTATCAGAACTCATGTTATCAGTATTTAGCTTCAGGACTGTTAGACACAGTCAACCAGACCAGTTCTTCATAATCAGAACTGTCAAAAATAGTTATTCATGTATTAGTAATATAGTATCAGTCCCTCAGATATTAGTAATTCCATGTTATTAGTAAACTTAGTAGTAAGAACTTAGCATTCAGTCCTATCACGATGTCAGTTACAGTTACGTATGCATGCATGTATTCTTAGGTTTATGTTAGTCAATTAGTTAATATTATTCATGCATATGAACCTATTTCATTCAGCCTACCTCACTTTCATACCAGTACATTCAAAGTACTAGCGCATTTCCACTATGGTGTCTTATACCATAGGTTTAGAAGCACGATCTCCAGAGCATCAGTAACATCCCGGTTCAGTAGTCAGAGTTAGATGTGAATCCTCATTCTTTGAGAGTATGATGATTACATTACTATTTTAGTTTTTAGTTTATTTCAGTAGATGGAGTTAGTTAGGGATATCTCCCATCAACTCCTTATTCAATTCATTTTAGAGTCTTTCAGACTATAGTATGTCAGACAGTTATTTTAGATTTGCTTTGGTATTGATATACCGTTTTCAGATATTTTTTTATTAGATGTTTATCTAGTTTGAACCTTATGGCCTTTCAGTATATGTTTCCATATTTATATAGTATATTATGAAGTGATTAGGTATAGATATCAGTTATGGGTTAGCTTGTGGTCCTTCGGGGTCATAGGCACCGTGTGGCATTTTAGGTACCAGATTCGGGGTGTTACAACTGATCACGCTAAACTTACACCATTATTTTAGTGCAAGACGATAATCATAAATATAATAAACCAGCTTTGGTTGGGTTTGAATCCATGAGGAGTGTAATTTAGATTTTGAGACCTATGTACACTAAAAGTCAGTAGGCGTTGACCCATAATGTAGACTTAATGAATAACATAAATTAAAGTGGGGGTATGATTTAAAATGTTGGTTAAACCAAACTAACTTGTGACACTAATTCAGAGAAACAATTGTAGATTAAAATCCAATAAAATAAGAGTCTTGGGGTTATACTTATCCAAGGGATCATTCATGCATGGGTGATTAAGGGTTAGTAAAATTCTTAGTCAAAGGTTTGGGTAGGTTAGATTTTCAACTATTAATGTGAGCCTAACAACACAACTTGTTGCACCCATGGATTCTTTTGAATAACTCATAAGTATGTCAATTTTACCAATCCACACCTTAGCTAAGCATCCCTATTTCTATGATTATTCCAATCAATCAATCAACATCATAAAAAATCCTTATTTCTAAGATAATTCTAAGGACATAACTATTATAAATAAGTGTTCACTTCTACTCATCACTAATGCCCCTCTTTCAAGGATGAAGTGGGATTTAAATCAATTGGGGTTTTCACCCACAATTATCAATTAAATCAAAGAGTAATAGTAAAACCCAACATCAATAAATAATAATTTAGACTATTAATCAACACCCTTTACACCCTAGCACCAAGATAATTATTTAGCTACTTAATAAATTAAAGAAAAGAGATATACCAAAGTTGGCATTCAATGCCTCCGCTATAGATGCAAAGCAAAAATAAACCCAATATCAATTCTCCAAATACAACTAAAAATCTCTTAGAAATTTAATAACAATTATTCTCTCCCAAAACAAGTGTGTTTTACTTTCTAAACCAAATTGAAAATCAACTCTTAGATGCCCCATTGTGCAAAGGGTTTGAGCTTTTTAAGATTTGGGGTTTAGCCGTGTGGATTGTCCATTTTTTCCTTGAAAGATTTTTACCCCTTCGCAGTCTCCCTTGTTTGATCGTGATAGTGACTCCTACGATCACGGTGATTCCCTTACGATCGCCAAGACTTGACCTGACTTTGAATGGGTGCGCTCTACTACTGAACTGCAATTGCAGTAACTGGGGCTGCCTAATTCCCACCTCTTGCTCTATTTTACCCATTTTCCTTTCCTTTCTACTTGATATTCAGTTACTTTCATCATAAACCCTTCATGACCATAAAAGTTGGAAATGAATGCATTCAAATAAAGAATTAGTCTCAAATATACAATTTAATCATAGTAATGTACATAATTTTTTATGTCAATGAGTGGTAAATTTTCCACTCATCAACACCCCAACTTAAAGCTTAGCTTGTCCTCAACAAACACAACTTGTATTTGAATGAGTCTACTCTATTTTAATATCATTCATTCGACCAAATGGTCACAATGATTCCAAACTCGATTAGCGCCACCAACAAGTCTTAAAGAATGGGAAACACTATCTGTACACTTCCCCTCAAAAATCAATCATGCTTTCAAGTATAAAATAGGCTTTTTAAGAATGACAAAGAAATAATCACTAACTCTCTAGGAGTCACTCTTTATCAATAGTGACTCAACTATACTCCTTTAACTCATTTTTAAAAAATAAAAACTTCACATGCCTCAACTAGTCCACATGACTCCTCACAAAAGAAAGTCTCATACATAAAAATATGTATCATGCAAGAAGGGACTAAAATTCAAGCACTCACCCTCTCAAAGAACCTCTCACTTCACACAAGTATCATGCCATATGATTGCCCTTATTTTTACTAGCCACTAAATTGAAGACACTTGGTTGGAGATCTTAAAGGAAAATTTCAAGTTTGTAATGTAGGGTTGATAAAGGGTAGGATAAACATTTTGTATCAAAGTGATTATATTGTCCATGAACTATACACAACATACTATTCAGTTAAACCTTGGTTCTTTGGCCACTTCATTCCTTTCCAACTCTTACAGGTGCCTATATTTACAAACTTGATTTACCTAAATTCTTTGAAATCATTTTCTTCTCAACTCTTTTCTTTATACAATTCATGCATTTCTTTCCTTTGTTGAATTATTTCTTTTTCTTATTTATTTGTACTCATTTTTTAGCTCTTAGGAACTTACTTATAATTTGTGACCCAAAGTTACCTCTTCCACAACTCACCACCCCCAACATAGGTTTTTAGCCTCAAGTTGCACTTTGAAGTTCAAAGAGGGTAGGTTTCAAAAAAGGAATAAAAGTCAAATGGATCAAGGATTATAATGTGGTTGCCAAAAAAGGTTCAAAGGCTCAAAGTGGGTAACTAGATATATAATCGATGTACGGGTAGGCTTTTTAGGCTAAAGTGGATTTCTATGCTCATCAAGTTAGGACCAACAATGCATAATCATGATTAGCCTTCAGAGACTATGGTTGGTAACTAGATATATAATCGTGTTTTGCATTTTCACAATGCAATATTAGCTATTGTTAGCACCAAATAAACCCATCATCTCACATTTTGACCCTTAAAAAGGCAAACCGTATTAATACTCTGACTTCACCATAGGCATAAAGGAAACCCCAAATCTAGAATGCCATTGGTATTCAGACTTCCCCTACATTTATGGTTCACAAACCCATAAACACGACAATTTTCCCTTATGAATGTCGTCACTCAATCTATCATAGGGAAAGGCTCATCAAATACAATAATCAATTAACAAAGTCTATATACATAGGGTGAACCAAGTATGATTTATGGGACATAGGCATGACACCCCTAACTTAAAGGCTTGAAGGGCCCTCATTGCATATCATAAAAGCATAAGAAGGGTTAGAGGGGATCATTTAAGCTGCAACATAGATAATATTTCTCTCTTTTTTATATCAGCACATCCATGATTACGGGAAGCTTGACCTCAATTGCGGTGATTGAGTTTTATTTTCCTCTATTTTCCTACACAGATGCAAACTTCCTAACATGATTTCCCATACTTTTTGGTATCTCAATTTGTCCAAAACACCTATAAAGAATCAAAACTAAGTGAATTAATCAAAGATAAATGTAAAAAGCATGTAATTGATGGGTTGACTCCCCTCAACCGCCTGATTTAAACTCGTGACACGATGCTCTTTGATTAACATTTATAATTCTTGAAATTTAACATCTCAATTTGGTTGCCCCAAGTCCGACTACATTATAGTGCTTCAACCTTTGTTTGTTTACTATGAACCTTTTCTTCTCGGAGTCCTCTAACTCGATTGCACAAATAGGGTAAACACAAAAAATCACAAAGGGACCCAACCACTTGGAAAGAAGCTTCCTTGTGAAAATCTTCAAGTGGGAGTTGTACAGGAGGACACTATCGTCTACATGAAATTCCCGCCTTAGGATATTAGCATCATGCTACTTCTTCATTTTTTCCTGATATAAAGAGGAACTTTCATAGGCCTTAAGTTGAAAATCCTCCAACTCATGAATTTCAGTGACCCTCTACTTTGAAGCTTCTTCCTAATTCATATTTAACTTGTTCAATGACCACAAAGACTTATGCTTAAGTTCGAAGATAAAGTGACATACCTTCCAAACACCAATTGGTAGGGATGGAGTCTTGTAACCCAAAGCGCATCATCATGTTTCCTTGCCTAATTATTTTTTCCAATATTTATAATTTTTTCAAGGATAGCTTTGATTTCCTGATTCGACACTTTGACTTGGACACTCTTTTAGGGGTGATATGGAGTAGCAACGTTATACATCACCCTATTATTTTCAAGAATATCCCTGAAAGCCCGATTGTAAAAATGTGAGCCACCATCACTAATAATGTCTTGCGACATTTCCAACCTTGTAAAAATGTATTTCTTTAAGAAGAAAGTGACACTTTTGCTCTGATTGTTTGAAAGAGTTATGGCCTTTACCCATTTCGAACCATAATCAACTACCATAAATATATATTTATTACCAAAATAGCTCATAAAATGGCCTATAAAATCAATTCCCCATACGTCAAAAAGTTTGACTTCAAGATTGGGCTTAAGGGGCATTTTATGCCTTTTCGAAATACCACCTTTCATTTGACATTGATGTTATGATTTAACCAACTACATGGAATCTCTATGAATGGTGGGCCAATAATAACCACATTGAAGAGCTTTGGTGGTAGTTTGAATACCCCTATTGTGACCATCGAAAGGAGAGGAGTTATCTGCTTCAAGAATGTCTTTCATTTAAACATGCATAACACAACGTCGAATCATACCATCCGTACATTCTTTAAATAGGAAGGGTTCAACCCAAAAATACATCTTTACATTGAACAAGAATTGCTTTATTTGATGATATCTAAGATTCTCGGGGAGTGCATCATTCACCACATAATTATCATCGATGGCATACTATGGTGCAACATTTTTCGGGATTGACATGACTAGATCATCGAGAAAGGTATCATTAATCTCCATATCACCGCGCTTTTTATGATTATTTTCAAGATAAGAAAGATGGTCAACAATATGATTGTTGCAACTCTTTCGATCCTTCACATCAAAATCAAATCTTGCAAGAGCAAGATACATCTAATCAAGAGTGATTTAGTTTATTTCTCTTCCATGAGGAATTTAAGAGCGGCATGATCCGTGTGCACCATAACTTTTGTGCCCAACAAATAGGCATAAATCTTTTTGAAAGCACACACCACCACCAATAATTCCTTTTTCTTAACGGTGTAGTTATGCTGAACAATATTCAATGATTTTATTTCATAGTAAATTGGATTAAACAACTTCACCTTTTGTTGGCCTAACAACACACCTAGAGTAACCACCCCTTTCATCACACATTAGTTCAAAGGGTAAAGACAAATTTGGGGCCACAATAATAAGGTCCTTAACAAGAAGCTCCTTGAGGAAATTAAATGACTTTAAACACTCATCATTGAACTCAAATTTTTCCTCTTTTTCAAGAAATTTTGTAATACCCCGTACTTCTACCTAACTTGAAATCATCCCAACAATGATAATAACTTACTTTGAAATATGAATCTATTTTTTTACACATGGAATTTTTAAGATTTTCACTTTTTATCATGTGGTAAATTAAATTATCTTTCTAATGATACCAGTTTTGTCCAAATTTGGTATCGGAGTAAAAGTTATGGACGTTCTACTCAGAGCTGTCAGAATCACCCAGGTGCAACGGCCAAGCTGATAGACCATCAATCTAGCGACAGACCGTCGCATAGACCCTCGCAACCAAAAAAGTGAGTCACCCTTCTGGACAAGGTACAATGGACAGGTTGATGGACCGTCGAACTTGCGACGGACCGTCGCCCAAGACGTTGCTACTTAGGCATTGAGTCCTTTTCTTGATCCATGTACGACGGTAGAAATGACGGACCGTCGAGCCAGCGATGGACCATCTCATAAGCCATCGCAGATCCCATTTAGTTATTTTAAAGCCTTTTTTAAAGGGGTATTTGTGTCTTTTTCCACCCGATTTAACCCCTAATTACACCCGACCATAGCTCATAAGTTCATTAGTCTTTTACCACATAAAATTAGGTTTTCTCTCCAAGATCTATTCTTAAGAACAAGAAAACCCTAGGTGTTTAATTCTAAGTCAAGAATTCAAGGTTTTCTCCTTCAATATTCAAGAAATCACAACCCAGGTATGTTATGTGTTAATTCATAGGTCCCTTTCACCATGAAGCTCAAGAATCTCTTTTAAAATCTAAGATTTGTGTATTTGTGATTGTTTATTATTTAAATTGAATTAAAATTCATATCCATAATGTTGTGTGGTTTTGATTAATGTTTTAAATTACATTTTTCAATGACCCTAGTATGTGATGGTTTGCATAATAACCATGATTAACCCCTTTTAAATTACAAGTTGATTGATGTATCCATGATTATTAGATGTATTAATGATTTTATGACCCCAAGCATGTTCCCCATGTGTTTGATTAAATGCCTATATGAAAGAAAAGTGCCATACTAGTATGATATTATGAAATCCCCATTAATGTACAAGTTTATGCATGTCAAATGTTTGATGAAATGTCTAACTCAAAGAATTATAAATTGTTGATGTTAGTCATGTATTCAAGAAATTCACGCTTTGTCAGTTTCTTTCCATGGAGTCTTGGGGGTACTTGTACCTCAAAAATATAGTTGTGTCTAGAGTCAGTGTCATGTTTTCACAATATCCTCAATCAAGCCATGACCTATAGAACTCAGTCAGTCATGTGACTCAGAAAATCTCAGTAATACAATAATCTCAGTACTATCCCGTTAGTCAATGGAACTCAGTTAATTCAGTTAAATCAGTTTTGTAATCCATGTTAAGTGTCTACTCAGATGGGAGTAGGAATTAACACCGAGTGAATCCAAGGATGGGAACTCACCTGTTATATGAGGGTGTGATTCTTAGAAGTAATTCTTGCATTCCAGAACTACTTAGCCAGCGTAGGTTGAGACATTATAGCTTGATATATGAGGGTAGGTGAGGTTTCTTAAACTGTTATGTGAGGGTTCCCACCATTCTCACTAGAGTTACCTATTATATGAGGGTTATTCATAAATTGTCCTTACCAGTGGCACAGTATTGACACCCTTCGAATTGGAGCTATAGATTGGACCCTAACTCAGCCATAATGGCATATTAGGGGCATGTCAGTTAGACAACTACTTCCCACAGTTTCAGTTATAGAATCAGGACTTTCAAATACAGTCATTCAGTCTTAGTAACAGAATTCAGATAGTTCTACAGAATTTAGGACTGTCAGATACAGTCTACTCAGAACAGTATGGAACTCAGCTAGTTCCATCAGAAACTAGACTGTCAGATACAGTCGCTTAATTTCATTATTTTTGTTATAAAGTTACCTGTATCTCATGTTATCAGTACTCAGATTCAGTAATCATGTTATCACGAACTCAGTTACAGTTATTATGTATTCATGTATGTATTCTCACGTTCATGTTATCCAGTCAGTTAGTATAGTTCATGCATGTGAAACCTTTATATTCAGCCTACCTTCCATGCATACTAGTACATTCAAAGTACTAACGCATTTACGCTATGGTGTTTTATACAATAGGTTCAGAAGCACGATCTCCAGAGCATCAATAGCATTCTAGTCTCAGCAGTCAGAGATAGCAATAAATCCTCATCCTTCAAGGACATGACCATTCTTTATTATCTCATTAATTAATTTATTAGTTGGAGTTAGTTGGGGACATGTCCCATCAACTCCTTATTCAGACAGTTCAGTCATTTAGAAGCTTCTTAGACTATCATGTTTAGATAGTTATTTTAGTGTTTGGGAATTTCATACCCCATCCATATGTTATGATTTATCAGTTATGTTTTAGTTTTGAACCTTAAGGCCTTTCAGTTCATGTTTCCACATTTATACAGTATATTATGCAGTGTTCAGGTATAGATATCAGTCATGGGTTAGCTTGTGGTCGTTCAGGGTCATGAGCACCATGTAGCATTTCGGCTACCAGATTCGGGGTGTTACAAACTTGGTATTAGAGCCTAAGGTTCAATAGAGTCCTAGGAAGTCTAAAACAAGCATCTAGTAGAATCTTGTACATAGGTGTGTTGCACGCCACATTTATGTGCAAGAGGCTATAAGATGTTTTAGGAACAGTTTCCCTTCTTTCAGTATTTATGTCATAACAGTGCGCACAATATCAATCTAATCTCTTAGTCTAATCTGTTTCTCTCTTTCTTCTATAAAATATGCCTTCTAAGAGAAGAAATGGGAATCAGCCAACCCCTCAACCCGAAGATCTTTTGGGCGAACATGTTTCTGATGCATAGTTCAGAGTTGCATTCACTACTCTTGCTCAGTCAGTTACTTCTCAGAATGAACGACCAGCTATCGTTTCGACCAACTCAGTGGTTAATTCAGCTGCAGCTAGGATTCGGGACTTCAACCAAATGAATCCTCCATCCTTTCTTGGGTCTAAGTCAGATGAGGACCCTCAGGAATTTATCGATCAGTATCAGAAGGTTACCGACGTCATAGGGGTTACTCCTGTTGAGAGTGCTGAGCTTGTTGTATATCAGTTGTAGGATATTTCTCACACTTGGTAGAAGTAGTGGAAGTCATAAAGGCCAGATAATGCAGGGCCTATTAAGTGGAAGGAGTTTGTCACTGCATTCTTAGATAGATTCTTTCCCCAAGAGCTAAGAGAGGCTAAGGTGTTAGAATTCATCAACCTCAGGCAGGGCAATATGATGGTGAAAGAGTATTCTCTTAAGTTTACTTAATTAGTTAGATATGCTCCTCATGTGGTTGCAGCTAGCAGGGCCAAGATGAGTAAGCTGATTTCTAGGGTGAATGATAGTGTGGTCAACGAGTGTAGGTCTGCGATGTTTAATAGTGACATGACTTTAGCCAGGCTCATAAATCATGCTCAGCAGATAAAAAATTAGATTAGAAGATTAAGTTGAGGGAGAAGCATAATAAGAGACCAAGGACAGGTACTTTCAACTTTGCTCAGCCCAAATCAGAAGAAGGAAATCGTTCTCAGTTTTATCCTAAGTCATCAGTTTTATCTCATTCTTCAGCTAGCACTCCAGCTCTTATGTTCAGGGATGGTAACAAAGATAGAGCACCAGGCACTAAGTCTTAGGGCAGTGTTAGCAGTGCACACACCTATCCTCTTTGCCAGACTTATGGAAAGAACCATCAGGGTAATTGCAGAGCTGGAAGTTGTATTTGTATTAGATATGGAAAGCCTAGCCACAGAGTCAGAGAATATCCTCAACCAGGTCCTCAGGGTCATCAGAACCGTTCCTCAACTCATTCTGGTCACCCAAATCAGTAGGGTGCCACTTCCAGTGCTACTAGTGGGCAACGCCCAAACAGACTCTATTCTCTTCAGTCCCAGCAAGATCAGGTCTCCTAATGTAGTTACTGTTATGTTATAGATCTTTCATGTGCATGTTTACGATTTGCTAGATCCAGGAGATTCTTTGTCTTTTATGACTCCATATATAGCAGGCGATTTTGGAATCAGTCCTAAAATTCTAGAAGAGCCCTTTTCAATTTCTTCCCCAGTGGATAAAACCATCATAGCCTTGCGGGCATACAAAAACTGCCTGGTTATGATATTTCAGAAAGTCACTTTAGCAGACTTAGACGAATTAGAGATGACTGATTTTGATGTCATTCTCGGCATAGATTGGGTTAATTAATGCTATTCCACAGTTGAATGTAGAAACAAAATAGTCCAGTTTTAGTTTCCAAATGAACCTGTCCTAGAGTGGAGGGGTAGTACTTCAGCTTTCAGAGGTCAGCTTATTTTTTACCTTCGAGGATAGAAAATGATATCTAAAGGATGTGTCTATCATCTTATTCAAGTTAAGGACACTAGTTCTGAAACTCCCAGTCTTAATTCAGTTCCAATTGCGAATGAATATTCAAATGTCTTTCCTAAAAATCTTTCAGGAATTCCTCTCGAAAGGGAAATAGACTTCGGTATTGATCTTCTTCCAGATACTCAGTCTATATATATTTCACCATACAGAATGACACCAACAAAACTCAGAGAATTGAAAGAGAATTTGAAGGATCTCTTAGATAAGGGATTCATTAGACCCCGTGTTTCCTCGTGAGATGCACCAGTTTTATTCATGCGCAAGAAATATGGTTCTCTCAAAATATGTATTGACTACCATCAACTCAATAAAGTCATGGTCAAGAATAAGTATCCTCTTTCCAAAATTGATGACTTGTTTGACTAACTTTAGGGAGCCAGCTATTTCTCTAAGATAGACCTCAGATCTGGCTATCATCAACTCAGAGATAGAGAATATGGCATTCCAAAAATAGCCTTCTTTACTCGGTATGGTCACTTCAAATTCCTAGTCATGTCCTTTGGTCTTACCAATTCCCCAGCAGCTTTCATGTACTTGATGAACCGTATGTTCAAGCTGTACTTGGATATGTTCGTCATAGTCTTTATAAATGATATTCTGGTTTATTCCCACAATGAGCGTGATCATGCAGACCATCACAGAATTATACTTCAAAATATCAGAGATCATCAACTGTTCGCCAAATTCAGTAAGTGCAAATTTTGGCTAAGGTCAGTAGCATTCCTTGACCATATCATTTTCGGTGAAGGTATTAGAGTAGATCCTTACAAGACCGAAGTAGTAAGAAACTGGCCTCACTCGATCTTTCCATCAGATATCAGGAGTTTTTTGGGTTTGGCCAGCTATTACAGATGGTTTGTTAAGGTATTTTCTTCTATTGTATCCCCTATGTCCAGATTGACTCAGAAGAAAGTCAAATTTCGATGGTTAGATCCTTGCAAGAAGAGTTTTCAAGAGTTGATGACTCGACTCACCTAAACCGTAGACTTAGCTCTTCCAGATGGTTCAAATGGGTTCATGGTGTATTCTGATACATCCAGAGTAGGTTTGGGTTGTGTCATCATGCAGTATGGAAAGGTCATAGCCTATGCCTCTAGGCAGCTCAAACCCCATAAGAAGAATTATCCAAATACTTACAGGTATTATCTATACGGAGTTCATGTGGATGTGTTTATAGATCATAAGAGACTTCAATATGTATTTTCTCAGAAAGATCTCAATCTTCGTTAGAAAAGGTGGTTAGAGATCTTGAAAGATTATGACATGAGTGTCCTTTCTCATCCGAACAAGGCCAATGTAGTGGCCGACGCTCTCAATAGACTGTCTATGGATAGTGTTGCTCATGTTGAGGACCATAAGAGGAAGCTAGTTCAATAAATCCATCAGCTTGCCAGACTAGGTGTCCGCTTAATCGATATAGAGGTGGGTGACATATGGGTTTAGAGTAGTTCAGAATCATCTCTAGTTTCTGAGGTAAAAAAAAGCAAGATAGAGACCCCAGCCTTGTCAAATTAAAACAGTCAGTCAAAGATCATAAAGTAGAGGTTTTCTCCCAAGGGGGAGATGGTGTTTTGCGTTGTCAGGTACGTCTGTGTGTTCCAGGTGTAGATGACTTAAGGCAAAAAGTTCTTGCAGAAGCGCATGGTGCACGCTACTCTATTTATCCAGGGGCCACAAAGATGTACTGCGACTTGTGGAAAATCTATTGGTGGAGTGGGATGAAGAGTGATGTTACAGAGTTTGTGGCTAAGTGCTCTACATGTCAGCAGGTTAAAATTGAGCATCAAAAGCCTAGTGGGTCCATGTAGGAGTTCAATATTCCTACTTGAAAGTGGGAAGAATTGAACATGGACTTCGTGATGGGTTTGCCTCATACTCGTCGCCAGCATGATACAGTATGTGTCATTGTAGATAGAATGACCAAGTCATCTTATTTCCTTCCAATCCATACCTCTTATTCAGCCTAGGATTATGCCAAACTCCACATCATAGAGTTGGTCAGATTGCACGGTGTTCAATTATCTATTATCTCAGACAGAGGTTCCCCGTCCACCTCATGTTTTTGGAAAGCATTCTAAAAGGGTCTTGTTACCTAAATTCATCTCAGTACAGCCTTTCATCCTTAAACAGAAGGTAAAGCATAAAGGACCATTCAGACTCTAGAAGATATATTGTGAGCGTAGGCAATTGATATCAATGGTAGTTGGGATGACCACTTGCCTTTGATTGAGTTTGCATACAACAACAGCTATCATTCTAGTGTTCGTATGGCTCCATTTGAAGCTCTCTATGGTAGGAGATACAGATTTCCAATCGGTTGGTTCAAAGTTAGTGAGGCCTAAGTTATAGGGCCTGACTTAGTATTTGATTCCTTAAAGAAATTCCAGTTGATCAGAAAAAGACTTTGGGCTACTCAGAGCTGACAAAAGTCTTATGCAAATGTGCACAGAAAGGATCTCAAGTTCGAGATTGGTGATTTTATCTATCTAATGATCTCTCCCATGAAGGGAGTGAAGAGATTTGGAAAGAAGGGAAAGCTCAGTACCCTATACGTCGGTCCCTTCAAGATTCTCAGTCGATTCAGCAAGGTATCTTATGAGCTCAAATTACCTTCATATCTAGCCTCAGTTCATCCAGTCTTCCATGTCTCTTTTATCAAGAAGTGCATAGGTGACCCAGCAGTTGTAGTCCCTATTCAGAGCATAAATTTTCAAAACATCCTCTCATATGAAGAGATTCCAGTCAAAATCCTAAACTATCATACTCGTAGACTGAGGAACAAAGAAGTCCCTCTAGTCAAAGTTCTTTGTCCAAATCAGTCCGTTGAGGGAGCTACTTGGGAAGGAAAACTAGTCATGTGAACCAAGCATTCTAACCTCTTCTTTTCCAGCTCCGATTAAGCTTAAGGTAACAGTTCTCCTTATGCTTTTCAATTTCATATTCAGAATTCCATTATAAACTTGCTATTAAATACCATTGCATATTCAGTTATGCATTCATATGTCAGATCAGTTATATAATCATGCATCAGATATGCATTCTCATTGTGAGAACCTTAGTTCATCAGAACACTCAGTGATGCATTCATGAATCAGTTATACATGCATCAGGTATGCATGATTAGTATGATATATTCAGTTATCATTCATGCCAGTCATAAGATCTTGTTCCAATTGTTCATGTTCAGTATGTACATCAGTTTATCTTCTCCCCTCTTACTCAGTCTCATTTGAGGATGAATTTTCTCAAGGGGGGATATTGTAATACCCCGTACTTCTACCTAGCTTGAAATCATCCCAAGAATGTTAAAAACTTACTTTGAAATATGAATCCATTTTTTACACGTTGAATTTTTAATATTTTCACTTTTTATCATGTGGGAAATTGAATTATCTTTCCAATGATACCAATTTCGTCTTAATTTGGTATCGAAGTAAAAAGTTATGGATATTTTACTCAGACCTGTTAGAATTTCCTAGGTACGATGGCCAAGTTGATGAACCGTCAATCTAGCGACGGACCATTTCCTAGACCGTCGCAACCTAGGAAGTGAGGTAACCTTCTAGATAAGGTGCGACAAACAGGTTGACGGACCGTCGAACTTGCGAAGGTCCGTCACCCAAGCCGTCATTACTTAGGCAGTGACTTATTTTCTTGATCCACGTATGATGGTAGAAATGACGGACCATCGCACAAGTCGTCGCAGATCTCATTTAGTTATTTTAAAGCCATTTTTAAAAGGGTATTTGGGTCTTTTTCCACCTGATTAAACTCCTAATTATACCCGACCATAGCTCATAAGTTCATTATTCTTTTACAATAGCAAATTAGGTTTCTCACCAAGATCTATCCTCAAGAACAAGAAAACCCTAGGTGTTTAATTCCAAGTCAAGAATTCAAGTTTTCCTCCATCAATATTCAAGAAATCACAACCCAGGTATGTTATGTGTTAATTCATGGGTCCCTTTCACCATGAACCTCAAGAATCTCTTTTAAAATCTAAGATTTGGGTATTTATGAATGTTCATGATTTAAATTGAATTGAAATTCATGTCCATAATGCTGTGTAGATTTGATTAATGTTTTAAATTACATTTTCCAATGATTGACCCTAGTATGTGATAGTTTGAATAATAACCATGATAAAACCCCTTCAAATTACAAGTTGATTGATGTATTTGTGATTATTAGATGTGTTGATGATTTTATGACCAAAGCATGCTCCCCATGTGTCTGATTAAATGTCTATGTGAAAGAAAAGTGTCATACTAGTATGATAATATGAAATCCCCATTCATGTACAAGTTTATGCATGTCAAATGTTTGATGAAATGTCTTACTCAATGAATTATAGACTGTTGATCTTAGTCATGTATTCAAGAAAGTCATGCTTTGTCAGTTTCTTTCCATGAAGTCCTGGGGGTACTTGTACCTCAAAAATATAGTTGTGTTCCTAGATTCGGTGTCATGTTTTCACAATATCCTCAATCAAGCCATGATCTATAGAATTTGGTCAGCCATGTGACTTAGGAAATCTCACTAATACAGTAATCTCAGTACTATCTTATTAATCAACGGAACTCAGTTAATTTAGTTAAATCAACTCAATAATCCATGTTCAATGTCTATTCAGATGGGAGTAGGAATTATCACCGTGTGAAACCAAGGATGGGAACTCACCTGTTATATGAAGGTGTAATCTTTAGAGGCAATCCTTGTATTCCAGAACTACGTAGCTAGCGTAGGTTGAGACATCAAAGAGGCTATATGAGGGTGGATGAGGTGGCTTAACCTGTTATGTGAGGGTTCCCAACATTCTTACTAGATTTACCTGTTATATGAGGGTTACTCACAGATTGTCCTTACCAGAGGTGCGGTATTGATACCCTTCCAGTTGGGGTTACAGATTAGACCCCAACTCAGCCATAATGGCGTATTAGGGGCATGTTGGTTAGATAACTACTTCACACAGTTTCAGTTACAGAATTAGGACTGTCAGATAAAGTTATTCAGTCTCAGTAATAGAACTTAAATAGTTCTATAGAATTCAGGACTATCAGATACAGTTGACTCTGAACAGTACGAAACTCAGCTAGTTCCATTAGAAACTAGACTGTCAGATACAGTTGCTCAGTATCAGTTATTTTAGTTATAAAGTTATCAGTATCATATGTTATCAGTACTCAGATTCAATAATCATGTTATCACGAAATCAGTTACAATTTTTATGTATTCATGCATGTATTCTCACGTTCATGTTGTTTAGCCAGATAGTATAGTTCATGAATGTGAACCCTTTGCATACACCCTACCTTCCATGCATACCAGTACATTCAAAGTACTAACACATTTGTGCTATGGTGTTTTATACCATAGGTTCAGAAGCTTGAGATCCAGAGCATCAGTAGCATTCCAGTCTCAGCAGTCAGAGATAGCAGTGAATCCTCGTCCTTCGAGGACATGACCATTATTTATTATCTCATTAATTAATTTATTAGTTGGAGTTAGTTAGGGACATGTCCCATCAACTCTTTATTCAGAAAGTTCTGTCAGTTAGAAGCTTTTCAGACTATCATGTTCAAACAGTTATTTCAGTGTTTGGGTATTTCTTGCCCCATCCATATGTTATGATTTATCAGTTATGTTTCAATTTTTAACCTTAAGGCCTTTCAGTTCATGTTTCTGCATTTATACAGTATATTATGCAGTGTTCAGGTATAGATATCAGTCATAGGTTAGTTTGTTGTCCTTTGGTGTCATGATAACCATGTAGCATTCTGGGTACCAGATTCAGGGCGTTACAAGTTTTCTCAAGGGGTGTTCAATCTTTTAAAATTCCTTTATGAATCATCGATAAAATCCCATATGACCAAGGAAGCTTCTTGCATTCTTTACGGAGATAGGACCAGGTAACCTATAAATCACCTTGACTTTTTCTTTGTACACTTGGATACCATCCCCTGAGATTTTATGACCAAGTACAATTTCCTCGTTCACCATTAAGTATCATTTTTTCCAATTCAAAAGTAGATTGGTTTACACATACCTTTCAAACACTTTTCTCAAGTGAGTGATGCATGACTCAAATGACTCCCCTACAATGGAGAATTAATCCATGAACACCTCCATCGAACTTCCATGTTATTCGTAAAGATATATAGAATACACCGTTGGAATATTGTCGGGGTATTATAGAACCAAAAGGAATGAGCTTAAAGGCGATCGTGCTATAGGGACAAGTGAATGTTTTCTTTTCTTGATATTTTGGGGCAATGCAAATTTAGTTGTACCCCGAGCATCCTTCAAAAAAGCAATTCCACCCCAACCCGATAAGCTTATCTAGCATTTGATCCATAAAGGGCATTAGATAATGGTCCTTCTCAGCCCAAGAGTTCAACTTGTGGCAGTCTATACACACTCTCTACCCCATAACTGGGCAGATGAGTATATGTTCATTATTCTCATTATGTACTACTTTTATACCACCTTTCTTTTATACACATTGCATCAGACTCACCCACGTGCAATTTGAGATCAGGTAGATGACTCCAGTATTAAGGCAGTTTATGATTTACTTTTTAACCAACTCTTGCATTGGTTGGTTGAGCATCCTTTTATGTTCCAAACTTGGGACATGATCTTGTAATAGTTTAATCTTGTGAGAAAAAATTTTGTGAGCTATGCTTATAATATTCGCAATCGTCCATCCTAAGGCACGAATGAATTTCTTTACTACAACTTTCAAGGCTTCCACTTGGTTGGGATCAAGATCACTCACAACAATAATTGGCAAAGTATGATCATTAGTGAAGAATACATATCAAATATGTGGAGGCAATGACATCAATTCAAGTTGAGGTGGCTTAAGCATGGATGTCTTCGCGGGTTTACTCTCACAATTTTTAGATCAATATCTAATTTTATCAGATTTTTAGTGTAAGATCCAAGTCCCGTTAAAAAGGTAACCACTTCATCGAACTCTTTGATTTCATCACTTTCACAAATCCAAAAAACTCCTACTAAGGGATCATTAATGAGATTCACATCAACTTAGTTCATTATCTCATCATCGATGACATCGATTACTGAGACGACTTTAATGTCCATTGCTTGTTTCATGGATTTACATACATAGAAAGAAACTTCTTTATTATTTATTTGAAATTTCATTTCTCCACACTCCAAGTACACCAATTCCCATCCCGGTTGCTAAAAATGGACTGACAAAAATAATAGGTATTTCATGGTGAATTTCACAATCTAGGATCACAAAGTCAGCCGAAAAGATAAAATGGTCTACTTTTACTAGAACATCATGTAGTACCCCATAGGATTCTTGATGGTTCGGTCGACCATTAATAATTTCATATTTTAGGTTGCATTTTCCCCAACCCTAGCTTGTAAAATACGACATATGTCATTAAACTTATACTTGCCCCAAGGTCACACAATGCCTTTGCAAATTTGAACACTCCGATGGTGCAAGGGATTTTGAATGTACCAGGGTATTTCTTCTTTTCCTTCATCATGCTTGATACTATTGAACTACAATTATGAGTCACTTCGATTGTCTCCCACTCTACAAACCACTTTTTGGAGACTAATTCTTTCATAAACTTAGAATAACCCAACATTTCTTGCAAGGGTCCTATAAATATAATTTTGATGGTTAGGTTGCTAAATTTTTCATGAAACCTCTTGAACTTAGGATTGTCCTATTTTTTCTTGAACCTTGGGGTAAAAGGGGAAGAATTGTAATTTGGGGCATAGGGACAATTTGAGGCACTTTCACCTTCAAAGTTTCAAAGATAACTTAATTTGCCTTTAACTCATCATCATTCGGCCTCTTTATCTTCACATTGCTTGATCATTATTTTCTCTCCCATTGGGGCCATCATCAATATCCACATCTATGACAAGATTCTTCCCACTTCTAGTGATAATAGCATTCCTTACCGTACAACTCAACATTTCTCTATTTTATCTTGCATTGAGGTGAGCCGATATTTGATTAAATTTTGCCTCTAATATTTACATGGAGGTTGAATATGACTCTACCAATTGAAGTAACTTAGATAAGTCACTCCTTATTTCCCTCACTATCTTGTTGGTCCCCTTAACTCCTACCAAGACTCAGACACATAAATCTTTATTTACACATCTCTCCATTGTAAGAGGGGACATTTCATAGTTCTCATTGTTCCGACCTTGATTCCACCTTGCCTTTTGTAGGCAATATTGAAACACTCCAAATTTCTTGGCAGCAATCTCATCTCTTCCTCAAGTATCTCCCTTTCCACATCTTCATCTACCCAAGCATTCCTTGAAGCTACAGTATTTACAACTTCAAAGGAGGTTCCCATCTCATGTTGAACAAGAAGTTCAAGGTTTGATCTCACTTTACTCATATTTCAATCTCTTTCCTCCTCTCTTTTTATTTGATCTTGACCCACAAAGGACCTAGAGGGAGCCCCACTTCCACCTTAGTATCCTCTGTGTGCCAACCTCTGTCTAGCTTAGTCACTTGATCTAACACGGTTGATGCAACTTTATAAAGTAACTTGATAAGGGACCCTCCAGATGCATTGTCAACCATAGTTCCATTCAATTGATCTAACGCCGATAAAGTATTTGAAGAAGCATCTTCTTGGGAACTTTGTGATTTGGGCATTGCATCATTTTATTGTTGAACCTTTGCCATACTTCATATAAAGGCTCCCCACTATATTGACAAAAATTTGTGACTTCATCCCTTAATTTCAACACCTTTAAAATAGAAAAATATGGATTCAAAAAGTCTTGCTTAAGCTCAACCCACGATGTGACGGAACTGGGTGGGGAGAGATCTCAAACACAACACTACTTCACCCATTAAAAAGAATGGGAAAAGCCTCTGCCGAATAGACTCTTGGTAGATATATAGGACATCAAATGGAGATCATACTTCCATAAAGTTCTTCAAATGAAAATTGGCATTTTCATGCAATTTACCCCCAAACAACCTTTTTAGATGAACCAAGTGGAGAATCACACTTGTGACATACAATTCTACATTTCCCTTAGTAGGTGAGATACGGATGGCACTATGATTTTACTCATTACCAAGATGATCTAAAACTTCTACACATTCATATGATGAGTTGTTGTATGGTTATTTGGATGCAATAATAGTCACCTATTCAAAAGACCACAAAAAAACTAAATTAAAGTGGAACACTACGGGTAAAGCTAAAATTACTAACCACGCCACACAAGCAAAAACTAAGTTTCACTCTACGCCAATGGATCCATTTATGTTAACGCTCAACTTACACCATTATTTTGGTGCAAGGCAATTGTTGTCATTATAATATCCCAACTTAAGTTGGGGTCAAATGCACGAGGAGTGTAATTTAGCTATTGATACATATGTACGTTGAAAATCACTAGGCATTGACTCACAATGTAAACATAAAGCATAACATAAATTAAAGTGAGCAGGGGTATGATTTAAAATGTTTTTAAAACCAAATTAACTTGTGAACTAATTGAGAGCAGCAATTGTAGATTAAAATCAAATAAGATAAGCATCTTGGGGTTATACTTAACCTAGGGGTAATTCATGCATGGGTGATTGAGGGTTAGTCCAATTCTCATTCAAAGGTTTGGGTTGGTTAGATTTTTAACTCTTAATATGAGCCTTTAAACAACACACAAAGTTGCACTCATGCATTCTTCCGAATACCACATGAGTATGCTAATATTACAAATCAACACCTCGCCTAAACATCCATATTTATATGATGACGCCAATCAATCAAGCTACATCATAAAACATCCTTATTTCAAAGATAATGCTAAGGACATAACTAGTATCAAATAAGCATTCACGACTACTCATCAGCCACATCCCTCTTTCATGTATGATGTGGGATCCAAATCAATTGGACTTTTTACCAACAATTATCAATTAAATAAAAGAGTAATAGAAAAATCCAACATCAATAAGTAATACTTTATACTATCATTAAACACCCATATACTTTACACCCTAATCAATCATAACCCTAAGATAAGAATTTAGAAACTCATGAAATTAAAGAAAAGAGATATACCCAAGTGGGAATTCAATGCCTCCATTGAAGATGCAAAGAAAGAATAATCCCGACGTCAGTCTCCAAATACAACTAAAAATATCTTGGAAATTTAATAGCAATTGTTCTCTCCCATAAGTGGTGTGTTTTACTTTCTACACAAAATTTAAAATAAGTTCTTAGATCTCCTATTGGGCAAAGGGTTTAAGCTTTTGAAGATTTGGGGTTCAGCTGTGGAGATTGACCATTCTGCACTTGGAGCCTTTTCGCCCATCGTGATCGTCCTTGTATATTTAGGATCGTGATTTATGCAATTGCGGTAATTCCCTCGCGATCGCCAGGATTTTCCCTAGCTTTTACTAGGCGTGATTGCGACCCTTGAACCAGGAATGCGGTAACTGGGGCTTCTTGATTCCTGGTTCTTGCTACTTTTTGTCCACTTTCCTTTACTTTCATCTTAGTTTTCACTCACTTTAATAATAAGCCCTGCAAGACGACAAAAGCTGGAAATGAATGCATTTAAATGGAAAATTAGTCTCAAATACACAATTTATTCATAGTAATGTGCACAAATGTGGATGTCAATGAATGGTAATTATGCCACTCATCAAGTACTCCCAAGAGAGCATAAAGTAATGAAACCATCACAATATCCCATACCACCGAAGAGCAGATCCAAGAGAGCATAAAAGAATCAATTTATCAATATATATATATCACCAACTTTCTCATTATCTATAGTTTTCCACAATTTTCATCAAACGACCATTTGAAAACATTCAGAATCATCACTAAATAATAATAATTAAATAACATATGCCATTTGACTCATAATCGTAACCCTACCACTAAGTAGGCACCTATCTCATCAATAAACCCTATGATCTCATTATTATATAAACAACTTATTTCTAAACCAATTACTCACTAATCATCATATAATGCCTAATTATTTTCTATCCACTATTCATCACATAATCATTATCCAAGGGTCAATGAGTAACCATTAATCACTAACTAGCCAATGTCTATCATCTAGTCAAGAGTCAATCACTACACATATTGGACAATTATCCAACATTAAGTTCTAGCGAACATAATCCCACTAGTAACCATATAACAAATGACCACTAATCACTTTTTATACACTTATTCATCTGTCAACTAACATCTCTTATTAACTAGCATAATTAATCTGAAAAATCCTCGCTAAATAATTAATCAACATCCTAAACATAGTCATCAATAGAAACTAATCATCACCATCGCTAAAACCATTATCACTAACCACCTTAATGAAAAAATCATCCCTATTAATAGCCATTAATACCACCAGTCCTCTTTATCACTAAGGTTCACTAATCCACTTGTCACTATTAGCCACTTTAGTAATATCCCCTACTAAGCATCTTTCATCCTTAAATCAACAATTATACCACTTTATACATTGACTCATTAGAAGAATATAACCAACACCTCTAAAATGAATATTACAACCCGTTAAATAAGAACTAGCAAAACCAAATCGAGTATCATCATAATATCACATATCCTTTGATTGAACCAGGTATCATCATATCATCGTAATATCCTCTGTCCTTGTTGGGTATCATCATATCATCATAATATCCTCTGTACTTACTAGGTATCTTCATATCATCGTAATATCCTCTTGATTTTTTAGGTATCATAATTATATCAATATATCTCCTGGCCTTATCAGGAATCATCATCATATCAATATATCCTCCGTCTTTGTCGGGCATTATCATCACATCATTATATCCTTCGGTCTCATCGGGAAACATCATCACATCAATATGTCAATAATAAAGAACAATCCCCACAAGGGCTAAAGTAAATAACAAGTAAGTAAATGACAAGCCCCACGAGGTCTAAAGTAAAGTTCAAGCCCTACGAGGACTAAAGTAAATAATAAGACCTATGAGGGATAAAATAAAAGAGAAGTAAGGAGAATCATATCTTTATATCTCATCATTCATCTTCGAGGACAATTTATCCATTCATATACAAATATATATAGCATGGATATTACAAAACATTAATGGGTTCAACATGGTTAGTAGCATAGCGTCTGATGTGGTCAATAAATATACCTTTTAGAACCCTTAGTATCACGACTCATATTATTAGGAACAAGAAGGCTTTCTAGTATCATCACAAGTTTGGTTACTAGACAAGAGAATAACACGAGTCCAAACATATTCTATATAGAATTCTTGTATATAGTCAATATGTGTGCCTTCTAGCATCATTTACATCATCATTTTAAATAATGATAATAAGAAAGGTCCCATATGATTTATTAGTATAATTATTAAGCATGATCATAACTTGGGCAATAGTATAATTAACGGCCCAAACACTAGCCTAACAATAGCTTAATCACACATATAATTAATGACTCATCTTTACATAATCCATAATCTATTAATTTAGACATTGGGCATAACCATAAGCAAGATCATGAACAATGTCCTATTTGTAGCATGTTTATTGGATACTATTGGCCTAAAGATAATTTATTATTAGTATGAACGATGGCTAAAGAATGACATAATATATATAGCTTATTCATAGCTTGGTCAATAACATCATTTATGGCTTATGCCAAATTATAGTCAAGGGCTTATTTAATTGCACGTTTGTTAGGCCAAATAATAGTTGATCTTAATAACATAATTAGTAGCTTTGTATAAGCTTTAGCCAAAAAGGCATACAAAGGACTAGTCACTTGTTTATAATTTCCAATGTCATTACACATAACCAACAAGGACCAAGAACCAGCAATATTACCTCAATAGGGCACTCTCAAATCAATCACAAAGAGTAAGGGTTAAAGGCAACTAATTATAAGTTTTTCCTTAAGGTGGGTCAACAAGCCCACATCTAAATCCCCAAATTATACTAAGTCAATTTCTATAAAAAAAAAAACTAGGCTATGGTATCTAAATCTACTCTTTTATGTATACCACCATAAGCCCTAAGGTAGATATTCTACTCAATCTCCTTTACTAAGTCCATTAGAACTAAGACAACCTTCGTTAGTGTTACCAAGTAAGGCCAACTTACTCAAAGTATGACAAACTAGAGAAAAATTTTCTAATATTGAGTATTATAAGTCATTCTCATGATAAACATGAGTAATGAAGTCTATTTCACCTGAATTAAAGGAAAACAAGTCAAGCTTTTCAACCTCTGAGATTCATAGAGCTTAATTGGTACAACTAACCCAAGTCTTGTATTTCATCAATCCAATACTTAAAACCCATCACAATCTAACAATATATCACAATTATATCAAACCATATCTCAAAATAACTAGGAGTAAGCCAAGCCTACCTCCAATCCGAAGAATGTTGAACAATCGGCTAAATCTTTAATTTTCCATTCCGAGAAGCTTCTTCAAGGAGCCTAGCTATCAAAAACACATTCTAAACAACATTATGAGAACATTGACACTCATATTGCATCACTATGCTTTAGGTCTAAAATGACACCAAAAACCCCCAAGTAGGTCCCACATATGGAAAACACATTTCCGAGATCAACCCAATGTTCGCATACCATTAGGGAATCATAACTCTCAAGAATCAAGTAAACTAAGCTTATTTGGGATAAAACAATGCCCTCAACCTTATTAGGGTTTTGGTAAAATAATCAAGAAATTAAATCTTGAAAATGAAGGATTCATACCTTAAATCAATTATTAGTCACAAATATATATGTTAATCAAACTTCTAACACACCCCCAAGAGTCAATTTGATGTTACCATATCATTCTAGGGATTTTAGGGTTCAAAGGGAGGAAAATGGCTGAAATTAGACCAAGAGGGATTTTTATAACCTCTCCAGGTATATAGTTACCGTGATCTTGTTCATACAGGCCGCTATAGCACTCATATGGGGTCAGCAAGGTCAAAACTTATATTGGACCTCCCGGGCTCATTTAGACTCTGATTTTCACAAATGAACTATGTAACCCCACCAATTTTGACACAATATATGCATTAGTAAATTTGAATTTTCTATTGGAGGTCTTTTGAGAAATCTATGAGTCCCACACCTATATCTTCCAATTTTCAACTTTTCGATCAATGGGTTAAAATGAGCATGGGTGTAGTGGGACCTAGGTGATGGCCCATCACCCCAGGTCATCACTAGTAAGATGGAATTGATGTTTTTCTGTCTAAGGATGATGACTTGGTCTAATAATTCATCACATAGGTGATGACTTATTAGCCCAATTCATCTCCGATGAAATTCAGCAATTCCCATTCAAATTCAGAAGGGGATTTTGGTCTTTTCCCTAACCTCCCATAACTTAAATCAAGCATTAAACACTATTAACTCATAAAATATCAGTTTATAATCACTCATAATTCTCTCCACTCTAAAGCTCAAGGGTAAATTAGGGTTTTCCTTCAAGGCAAGAACTCAAGCCCTTCAATCCAAGATTTCCTGAGAAAAAGTGTCATGATTAGGGTTTCTCCCCAAGAATCCAAGAATTTAATTCATCCTCTTAAATAAAGAAACAAAGAATTTAATTCCATAATCCAATAATCTCAAGAAAGCTTTCAAGATCATCTCCTAGGATTTCAAAATCAAATTTCCTACATGAAATCAATCCTATTAAGGTATGTGGGGTTATGAACAAGGATACTCATTTCATCCTTGTTCCCAAAACTAGTTTTTAAAGTCGAGTTTACATGAATTTACACGATTTACAGTTTAGGATTTATACCTAATTTTCAGTATTTAAAGATCATGATGTTATAAGTGATTTAAATGTTGAATTGCATGTCTATTTTCACATCTTTATGTGTGTGATATGATTTTACAAATTTTCCAATTTAGTTTTAAGCATGATATTGTGATTCTTGATTTCAGTATCTTGATATCGTTGAAGTATTACAAGAAGTATATTGAGCATGATGTTTTACAATGAATTCGCATAAGTTTAAAGCGTGGGTTTTAAGCTCTAAGATTTAGTATTGATATTTCAAGAAGATTATGATTTTGAGACTCTTTGATGATTGTTTACAAAGATTCAAGAAAAAAATTGATCTTTTGATCCTAAGCTAAGATAAGGAATCCACATAGTTCATATAGTTTAAGATTTAAAGAAAGAGAAGCATAATTGGTTTTCATGATAAACCCTTGTGCTATTTTAAGGTGGATTTCCTAAAGTTCTAAGCGATAAGTATGGGAGTATTATTTAGCACCGAGTTGGGTATGATTCCAAGGTCTCATGCCCCAGAACTATGAGCCATCGTAGGTTTTAAGCGCCCATAGTGGGCTAAGTCAATGATCATTTAAGATAAGGTTCTATTCTAATGGCAAGGTTAGAACAGCTCTCCCCAATGTGGGTAAGATTTTGGACTCCATTACAGCTCACATGATTTATGTCGGTTAGAATAATCTCCCAATAGAAAGAGTAAATGTATATCTTTTTGAACTAAGTATTATGAATCAAAAATATTATCTATGCTTTACATACTCATGCTTTATTATTTCATAGTACATGTTTTATTCATGCCAAGGTGAGTCATTTACACTTAGCATGCATTATTTTAAGCTTTATGAATATATTCAGTTATTATTTCAATTATGCATTCACCCCCACATGCTCAGTACGTTCCAAAAGTACTGATCTACATATATGTCTATGAGCTACATTGTCTCATAATGTAGGTACCAGTTGTAGCACACACATCATAATCAGATAGTTTGTAGCTTTCAGCCAGCAGATGATGGGTTCTTTTGATTCAAGGACTTGAGTCAACAATAGTTTGAGTAGTATCTTTTTTTCTTTATTCAGTCATATTGATTTAGGATAGTTGTCGTCATGTCCCGACTACCTATAGTCAATACTAGTAGAGGCTTCATAGATAGTCAATAGAGTTTATTTATTGGATTTCAGTCTTATTTTATATAATTAGAGTGATAATCATTTTAATAGTTTTTTTTGAAGTGCTCAGCTAAAGATTTATTTTTCACATTATTCTTTTATGATTATTTATTTTATTTAGTTGCTCATGAGTTATGCCATCGAAAGCGTTAGCTTGGGATTACTTGTGGTCATAAGCATCGTGTGACGACTAGGGGGAAGTCTTGGATCATTACAAACTTGGTATTAGACCATAGAGTTCAAGAGTCCTAGGGTTGTCTGTGTAGCTGTGTCTAGTATAGTATTGCAGAATGGTACGAAGACGTCTGTATTTTCTTTGAGAGGCAATTGGAAATTTAAGAAAAGTTTCCTTTGTTTCATACTTTAGATCGTGCTGTAAAGTTATTCACTCAAAAACTTCTGTTGATTCATGTGTTACTCCAAAATTCTCCATCTGTGACTTATTCTTGAGATAACATGAATAGAAAGTTCCAATTTCCTCCCAAGATGATGCTCTAGAATTACTATCAGTAACTTTAAAAGTCACACAAGAGGCTTGAGAGGAGCTCACTAGTGAGTTATAAGTTCCTCAGGTTGAATGTTATTTTCCTCATCCTCATGAGCCCTTCAGTTAAGACTGAGTAAGATATGTATTCAGATTCCTTATTAACCCTTTAATATAAATAGTACTTATTAGAGGAGATAGTGTGAATATAGATTGTTAAGTAGAGTTTGTATTTGAGGGATATTGCAACCTAGAGTGTTAAAATTTATATGTAGTAGAGCCTTCTTATAATTGTAAGTATGGGTATAAAAATATAGTAATAAGAACGGTGGTGATGGCGATTGAAGGAATGTACATAGATGCATTTTGTCATACGATTGAGTTAGTAGTGAAGTGATATATTCTTGTGTGTTAGTTTAGTGGAAGGTAGAGAAGGAGTAGTTAGTTAAGTTGAATTTATGTTTGCTTGAAGTATGAAAAGAGTTATTAATGGTCTTTGTTATGTTAGAAAAGTATAAGTTATTGATGAAAGTATTGGGTAGTGGACTACTGTGAATTTAGGCTTATAGAGCTAAGAAAGATATTTAGGTGTATGAATGGGTGAATAGTCGTAATATGTAGAAGAAGGATGCGTTAACAAATTTTAATAAGGAATTTCATAGGATTATGATTGATTGTCATTGTTATGAGGTTCTAGTGTACTAATGTTTCTTGATGTTGTGTTTTATAGCTTCCAAGTGAGAATAATATGTGAGGTTGGGTAGTAAATCATGTTTAGCACTAGACGTTAAGTTTGAACAATGGATGATCATCAAGGTGGAAGTAATGATTGCGTAGTTAGTGATTCTAGTTATATGGGAGTGATCTAGTAGGCTTGAACAGTGTATGCATGAGCTTAAGTTCATGTATTTAAAATTAAGTATGATTTAGAGGTGTGCCCAAGGTGATATGAGGTTACAATATTTTCAAAGCTTATTAAGTATTATGTGTTGTTAATAGTACCCTTGACTGGTTAAGTAGAAGAAGGATAGCTATAGCGTACATAATGTTCTTAATAGCTAAGTTAAGGAGTTTTGGATAGATGGTGTTGATCGTTTAAGTATGAATTTGATTCTTCCGATTTGGGAAAATATAAGTATAGAAGTGTGATCTTTGTAGGCTATTATTATGTGTTTAGTGAGGTAGACATGTTTGCAAATGAGAGTGTAAGTCTTTAATGAAGATTATTGAAGTTAGAAAGTTAAGGGTGGTATGTACTAAGAGAGTGACCAAGAATGAAGTTAGTATGGTTCATTAAAGGGTTAGGTTGAGCTAATAGAAATAAGAGTTAAAGCTCTAGATGGTGTGAAATTAGGGTATGGTGATACTCATGAAGATTCTAAGCTAGTAAGTGTTCAAGTTACTCCATGATAATTTTTGGGGATATAGAAATCAAAGAGTTGAATTTCAAAAGGAGGTAGTAGTAGTGGGCGTTTCAAATAGTATTTAAGGTTAAGTTTAGTTTTATTTATTTATTTATTTATGTGTATTGTTATACCCAGACTCTAGAGTAATGCGATTGCAGTTAAGATTAGAGTTTAGTAGAGGGTCCCACAGACTTAGAGTGATGGCTTAAAGCTAAGGGGGAGATGGTAGAATGAATAACTAAGTCAGGATTCCATATTCTTGTAATGATTATAGTGTAGTGTAGAAAAGTAATAAGGGAGGAAGATGCCCAACCCTTTCTTATCTCAGTGTAAGGTTTTTCAGTCATTATGATATCTACTCAAGCCTTACCTGTAAGATCTACGATCATAGCTCATATTCGTGCACCTTATGGAAAAATCATGTACGTTCCAATTCCCAGTATAAGGAACTCTAGTTCACTTAGAATTCGGAGTCATATTCCCTAAATTATGAACTCCAAATTCAGGTCATGCAGCTTATGACTCATATACTCATGTTTTACAGTATTTTCAATTCCAATACTCATGCAACATTCTAAATGATCAGCTAAATTCAGATTTATATCATGTATGACCTCAGTTTAGATCAGTTTAATGAATCCATGTCATTGACATTCTATTCCTCCGGCCTCAGCTAAATGTCAAAGTTACGTATAGTATCCTTTCGTTCTTCAGGTCCTTATATGTTAGCCCTTAAGTGACCTCTTATTATGTTAAGATAGTGGTACCCTTATTGAGAAAGATACTTTATGCTTTTCTATCTAAGGCTAGAGAATGAGGGAATATTGAGGTAAATATTTGGTATGTGTCATAGTTAGTTGAGAATTGTGAGTATGTCTTCTTAATGCGTAGTGCAAGAAGGTTGCTATTCATAGAGGTTTAGAGAATATGAGAAGTGTACCTTTAGGGGTGTTTGCCTTGAAGTACATATGTGGTTATAAAAATAGGCTTGAATGTCATGTTGGGATATAAGTGGAGGAATACAATATCCGCTAGTGAATCCATAGTAAGAGTTCTGAGTTAGTCATTGAAGTGGAAAGGCATGTTATGCTTAGGTTGTGAGCTCTAAAAAAACATAGAAGTTTGAATCAAGTGGTTTAGACTAGTATCATGGTGTGTGTTGTACCTTGAGATTTCGAGTTAAACTTGATCATGGTGAGAGGATTTAGTTCAGTTTAGACTTTAGCAGATGGATTTATCAATGCCCATATGAGAATTATAAGTTGAATAAAATAAGTATGGTATTTATGGGGAATAGTATAGTTTAGGGAGTGTTAGACAAATGTTGCTGAGCTTGAAAGTAAGAAGTTGCATTTCCTAAAGCCTAGTAATTCTACCCTACCTTATGTGTTATATATCTATGTCCCTTGTTACAGAGTTATAGCCATGTTACGACTCCTTATTCAGATATCTCGTTCAGATCATGCCCTAGAATTTTTCTCTCCCTAATGTTACTAGACCTTATTAGAAAGAGCGTTGAAGAAATACTCCAATTGAGTATAAGCTTTCAGTATAATTCAGTTAGTATAGCCTGCAATCCACATTAGGAATCAAGTAGATAAGCTCCTATAGATTTCCAACTTCCCATTTATTCTTACTACCCAATGTTTCACGAGTAAGGACATTCCATGAAGAAAAATGTTTGCACTCATACAAATTACAAATTCATCTCAGTTTATGCATAAGTTTCAGTGCATAACCTTAGTTTTCTAAGTATTCCATATCAGACATTGTAATATGCTTGTACAACCTTGGACTCGTTACCTTATGATTCGTGCTTACATAATGTACTTGGCGATGCCATGAAGCCATTTTCCATTGATCCTTATACGTGTCATATTGAGGGGTAATTCCTAAAAGAGAAATTGCATACTCTCTTCCATCCCTAGTAACTCTAGGAATTTGAATATATTGATTAGAACTTTTCATTTCTATATTAGTGATTGTATCATGGAAAGTTCACGTGAGTTCCGAACTCCCAGCATGAATCAGTTCCTTATAGTCGGTAAAATTAAGTCAGCTCAGAAATCAACTTCATGATAGACTCTGTAAAGTTTCAGCTTAGCTATATACTTTATTAGCATACATTTCATGTCTTAATTATTCCATACTTTTAGTGTTTCAATAATTTCGTACTCATCATTCGAGGATGAAAGATTCTAAGGGAGAGATAATGTAACATCCCGCATTTTTTAGGCTAGAATTCAAACCGTCACTCCTATGCATATAGACCTGAACCCAATTATTCCTTGTTAATATTTGTATGATGATTAATTATATAGTTTTGTAATACCTTTGGATATGAATTGAGGGCACAAATATCTCCTAACTTAGAGACGAGTTGAGAACATTTCTATCGATTAAGTTTTAGTGAACGTCTCAACTTGGGTAAACTTCCATCGACCATAACTTCTTGTATAACGAGTTAGAGGTACTACTATATATCCAGTGAAAGGTCATTGAATCTTGTTTCCAACGCACTAGGTTTTACCTTAATACCGATATCGGAGAAAAAAGTTATGCTTATTTTACTCCAGCCTGTCAATAAAGTAACAACCATAGCTGACGGGCCGTCACCTATGTGATGACTTATTAACCCAAGTCATCAGCCTTAGGAAGAAAAACATCAATTCCAACTTCTATTTGATGGCCTAGGGTGACGGGCCGTCACCTAAGTGACGACTCATTTGCCCAAGTCGTCACCCATAAAGTTCAGCAATTCCCATTTGGATTTGGGGGATATGTTTGTCTTTTACCTCACCTCCCACGACTTAAATAAAGCATTAAAAACTATTAACTGATAAAATATTAGTTTATAATCACTCATAATCCTCTCCACTCTAAAGATCAAGGGTAAATTAGGGTTTACCTTTAAGGCAACAATGCAAGCCCTCCAATCCAAGATTTCCCAAGAAAAAGTGTCAAGATTAGGGTTTCTCCCTAAGAATCCAAGAATTCAATTGATCCTCTTCAAGAAAGAAACTAAGAATTTAGTTCCATAAACCAAGAATCTCAAGAAATCTTTCAATATCATCTCCTAGGGTTTCGAAGTCAAGTTTTCCACATCAAATCAAGCCTATTAAGGTATGTGGGGTTATGAACAAGGATACTCCTTTCATCCTTGTTCCCAAAACTAGTTTTTAAAATTGAGTTTACATGAATTTACATGGTTTACAGTTTGGGGTTCATACCCAATTTTCATTATTTGATGATCATGATGTTACAAGTGATTTAAATGTTGAATTGCATGTCTATGTTCACATCTTTATGCGTGTGATATGATTTACAAATTTTCCAATTGAGTTTTAAGCATGATATTGTGATTCTTGATTTCTGTATCTTCATAGTGTTGAAGTATTTCAAGAAGTATATTGAGCATGATGTTTTACTATGAATTTGCATAAGTTTAAAGCATGGGTTTTAAGCCCTATGATTTAGTATCGATATTTCAAGAAGATAATGAATTTAAGCCTCTTTGATGATTGTTTACCAATATTCAAGAAAGAAATTGATCATTTGATCCTAAGCTATGATAAGGAATGCACATTGTTCATATAGTTTGAGATATAAAGAAAGAGAAGCATAATTGGTTTTCATTATAAGCCCTTGTTCTATTTCAAGTTAGATTTCCTAAATTTCTGAGCGATAAGTATGGGAGTAGTATTTAGCACCGAGTTGGGTATGAATCCAAGGTCTCATTCCCCAAAACTATGAGCCAATGTAGGTTTTAAGCGTCCATAGTGAGCCAATGCAGTGATCACTTAAGATAAAGTTTTATTCCAATGGCAAGGTTAGAACAACTCTTCCCAACGTGGGTAAGATGTTGGACTCCATGACAACTCACATGGTTTCTGTCGGTTAGAATAAACTCCTAATAGAAATAGTAAAAGTATTGCTTTTAGAACTAAGTGTTAGTACTCACAAAGATTATATATGCTTTACATACTAATGCTTTATTATTTCGTAGTACATGTTTTATTCAAGACAAGGTGAGTCATTTACACTTAGCATGCATTATTTTAAGCTTTATTAATATATTCAGTTATTGTTTCACTTATGAATTCACCCCCACATGCTCAGTACATTCCAAAAGTACTGATCCACATATACGTATATATACTATATTGTCTTATAATGTAGGTGCCAGTTGTAGCACACACATCATAATCAGACAGCTTACAGCTTCCAGTTAGTGGATGATGGGTTCTTTTGATTCAAGGAGTTGAGTCAACTTTAGTTTGAGTAGTATCTTATTTTCTTTATTTAGTCATTTATTTGGGATAGTTGGGGGTCGTGACCCGACTATCTATAGTAAATACTAGTAGAGACTTCATAGATAGTCAATAGAGTTAATGTATTAGATTCCAGTCTTGTTTTATATAATCAGAGTTGTAATCATTTTAATAGTTTGTTTTGAAGATGTTCAGCTAAAGATTTATCTTCCACATTATTCTTTCAGAGTTATTTATTTTATTCAGTTGCTCATGAGTTATTCCATTATAAGGGTTAGCTTGGGATCACTTGTGGTCCTAACCACCGTGTGACAACTAGGGGTAGTCTCGGATTGTTACAACTATCCTATTCTATCCATACTTATAAATCTCCACACTATACCGTATATCCCTAGACAATAAAAGAATAAAGAGCAGAAGTAGAATATATAATAATATACAAGGCCAAGGAATGAATTTAGAATCTGAATAAATGAAGGAAGGGATATACAGTAGTACCAGAGCTACGTATAGCAAGATATATATAGGTTTATGTATATGTATATATATATTAGGTCAACTCAAATCACAAACTAAGTCATCATGTCCTCATTTTAAGATGCCATTATAATCCTATTAGGATTTAAGACTATCATACTTAGGGTTTCTAATTTACATGGCTAGACATGAAATAATTATGCATGGTGGTGCAATTGTAAGATAGTAGAGGCCAAAAACATATCTCAACTCTCGATACTGAATCAATGACAAATATTTCATAAACATAGCCGTAATAATGATAATAAAAATATCAATAACAACGCAGGTAACTGGCCATTATAGACAACTAAATACCTAGCTAAGCCTTTGTGTACCCCCATCGCCCCAGGCTTGGAAGGTTCAATAAACATACAACAACACAAGGCATGTCTATCACTCATATCGATGCAATTGTCCCATTCCAGCTGATACACATAGGTGCATACTGGTGTTAAGCATTTTGCATGCAAGAATCCATGCATAGAAAACAATGAATATCACAATCTTATCATCATAACCATATTTATATTAATTGTCATCATCATAACCATAACCATCATAATCAACCCTCGACCTTGTCAGGTATCAATATCATCATCACAATATCCTCCGGTCTTGTTGGGTACCAACATTATTATCATAGTATTCTCCGGCCTTGCAGGGTATCAATATCATCACAATCGTCAATGTATATATATACATATATATATACATATATATAGGTGTATGAACTCAAGCCATTGCTAAATGAGTGTAAATTTATAAGTCTGTTGCCTAGAGTGATATTTGGGACTAAACCATTGCAATGATGTTCAAAGGGTTAGAATATCTCAAGAACAGAGTAAGGAATAGTGTAAAATCATGGACCGAAATCTGCCTTTATCAATTATTTAAAACATCATTATTAACCCCTTTCATTTATATAAGTTATCCATTAAGTTAGGCAATATTATTGTAGAGAAATCCATTTTTAAAGGAGAAAAGTGGGTTTTAATGTTTATTTAAGAAAACAGTAATGGGATCATAGTTAAGATAGAATCACATCAATTACTGATATAATAATCATAAATGTACTCAATTGATGCATGTCATCACCATTATTCAATAAATGAAATCCTAAGCAACATGCCACACCTTTATCTATCCCATACCGGAGATATGTTTATGTAAACACATATACATATATTCATAAACTATAACCACATCCTTTACAAGGATAATTACTTCTCAAATGTACAACGTATATCATAATACGGCCTTTGGCACAATAATATGTCCGAAATAATTACAACAGCATAATCACCACCTTAGGCTCATTACAAATATAGAAATTATATCGATAATCATATTTATAAGACATAGAATATCTATAATCATCTCACATATATAAGGTATCTCACATCTAGGGGGCATCTCAAACATATAAGGCATCTCACATCTAGGAGGCATAATATCAATAAGCATTTCACATCTATAAGACATCACATATCTATAGGTCATACATCATTACTATAAGGAATATCACCTTTATAGGACAATTATCATAACTAAGAGGAATATAATATATATATATAGGAGGAAAATTAGCTACTATAGGCCCAACAATCATAACTAAGAGAAAAATCATCTCTATAGGCCCAATAATCATAACTAAGAAGAAATCATCTCAATAGGCCCAATATTCTTAAATAAGAGGCAAATCATCTCTATAGGACCAATAATAATATCTAAGAGGAAATAACATATCTATGGGCCAAATATCACTCCAAAGAGAAACATCAACTCTATAGGCCAAATATCACATCTATGAGGAATAACACCTCTAAAGGCCCAATATCCTATCTATAAAGGAAATCATGGACATAAGCCATTAATAATTACCAGATGAAAAATACATCATTATCCATCAATTCACCAAGAAAATTATAAATAAGGCTTATTAGTCTCAACTAGTCCTCACATCCTTAACTAAGTCCACAAGGCTAACACAAGTCATGGCCTAAGTAGGTCGGACAAACCCACTTCTAATCCTCAGTTTCCATATTTAGGAAATCTACCCCCAAACTAGGCTAAGGTATCTAGTTCAACTTCTAGATGTCAAGTTGTAATGCCCTAATTTTTAATAACCGAAATGCTACACGGTGCTCATGACGCCGAAGGACCACAAGCTAACCCTCTTCTGATATATGTACCTGAGAACTGTATAATATAGGTAACAATTGCGAAAAACTTGCGAAAACTTGCCATAAGGTTCAAAATATCTAAGATAATCAATACTAAAAACTGAAGACTAATACATCTGTCCGAAAATCTTCTAAACTGTCAGAACTGTGGAGTTGATGGGACATGTCCCCAACTAACTCCATCTACTAAAAATAAACTGAATCTAATGCGATAATGAAATAAGGATCACCCTTGAATGAAGAGGACTCACTGCTACATCTACTGCTGGTGATTGAGTCTAGACTGCTATAAGTGCGCTGGATCCCGTACGTCTGAACCTATGGTATAAGACACCATAGCGCAGGAAAGTATGAGTCAGTACTTTCAATGTACTGGTATGCTAAATGAGGTAAGTTTGAATGCAAGGGCTTATGCATGAACATTACTTAACTGAATAATATGAGAATACTGAATGGAGATATATGCATGAATGCACAAACCAAAATTGGAATCACAAAAACACTGAATACGAACTCTGAATACTAGTTTCTGAAGACCAACTTACTGATGACTGGATCTACTAATACTGATATCTGAGTTTACTAACTTTGGAATACTGAATAACTGAATCTGCTCATATTAATAACTGAGTTCTATGCTTACTACTATCGACTGACTAAATCTAAGATCAAACCTCTCTAACGGATGATCTTTAAATCTAATAATAATGGTAAGGAATGATTTTATTTGAGATCAGACCTATCTAGCAGAAGATATCTGAATCTTTTAATAATAGAAATGATGGATTGAGTTTGAGACCAGGCCTATCTAACGGGTGATCTCTGGATCTATTAGTACCGATACTGATTAACTTTATGTGAGACCAGGCCTATCTCGCGGGTGGTCCATGAATCTATGGAACTATCTACGTTCCTTACTGAGATAGGTGACTATATCTAAATGTCCTAATTTTTGAGTTCTCACTTAATCGACATACCCTAAATCTAAACTAATGGGGTCCAACCTATAACCCCAGCTGGAAGGGTGTCAATACCATGCCACGGGTAAAGAACTCTACTATGGTCAAGTCTTTCTAATGGGTGACCCTGAACAGGAAGTCAAGCCTAAGGAAATATGATAGTCAAGCCTTAATCTTACGGGTGACTCCTGGTCCTGCACTGGCTACGCAGTTCTTGAGTTCAGGGACTATTACTAATCACTCTACCTCTCTAACCGGGAAGTCGTCAACCCTTCACTCGCTCGGTGCTAGTTCCTACTCCCAACTGAAGAACTCTGAAATGGTTCTTAATTAAACTTAGACTGAGCTGAATATGTTACTATTCATATTTCTTGACTAATCTGACTGAGTTCACTTGGTTCCATTATCTGACGAAATGCCACTTGGATTCTACTATCTGGATAAATGCTACTGATTTTTTGTTAGCCTACTGAGTCTCACTAAAGTCTGAGTTGAATACTAAATACTACTAAGTACTACTGAATACTGATTACTTCTGAATACTGTTGAGTCGGAACTGAACACTAAGTCGGATTAGACTGATACTAAGACTAGATTGCATTTATAATGAGATCACTAAATTTTCTTAAGTTCTGCAACCGTCTGAATTCTACTGAGCATAGCACGACTTAGATTATCTTGAGACTAACTCAGCTCAAGACAAGAAGCTAAATTTTGGGTATTAAATACCCCCAGGACTCGATAACATAAATATCATAAAACAAGACAACTCGTACATGACATGACAATAGGTTATCATCCATAACATAATCAATGTGAGATATTACCAATCACTTGAATATAATGAACATGTAATGGTATAGGAAATGCATACCAATATCTCAAAGTTCACTCAATAAGGAATACACGTGAATAGGAATGCATACAACATATCATAAATCATTCAATAAGGCTTTTCAACAAACACTTGGCTTATATGAAATTATACTTAATTGGGGATTTCTTACTACCATGCTATATTAACTCTATTTCCTTCACATAAGCATTTTCTCAAACATATGGGGAGCATGCTTTGGTTATACAACAACTACTACACCCAAGTATCATGATTACACCAACCAACTTGTAAAATTTAAGGATTTAACATGGACATGATGTAATTCAACCCATATCAAGATCAAGACTTGCAACTTGTATTCAAAATCATGAATTACAACTCAACAATAACATGAACAGGAACTTCGATTCACATAAATCATGAAAATCTCACAAAATTATAATCTTTGAATTTAGAAAAGGATTCTTGAACTTATTGGGTGGAAGGGACCCAAGAATCAACATATAACATACCTCAAAAGCTTGAATCTTGAAATATAACTAACATTTATTGAACGTTCTTGGATTGAAAAACACGGATCTTGATGTTTTCTTGATGGTTCTTGAACTTGAAAAACTTGAATTTCTTAGTTTCTTAAAGAAGGGTTTGGATATTGTTATTTGTTTTTTATCTTGGAAGAACCCTAATTTTGATGTTATGGATGAATGAGGAGTTATGTTCTTTGATTTGACGTGATTGGGTGTTAAATAGGATGAAAAAAGACCCAAAAATCCTTTTAAAATGATGTTTCAGTGCTTTTTCAGTCAAAACTGACGGTCTGAGTGACGGACAATCACTCTGGTGACTGACCATCACTCCAACCATCATTTTTGGGCCAGATAATAGCCTTAATACTTTAGTTGTGACGGCCAAAGCTACGGTCCATCGCTGACTTGACGGTCCATCAGCTTGCCCGTCGCTCCTGGGCCGCTCAGACAGCTTTCAGTAAAACAACCATAACTTTTTACTCTGATGGTAGATTTTGGCAAAATTGATATCGTTGGAAATATAATTCAATTATATATCTGTTGGTGGTCATGATCTCAAAAATTTGCAGCATATCAAAAGATATGCTCGTTTGAAGTTGACTATACCAAAATCCTTCTCAAAAATTCAATCGGTAAGGGATATTTTGATTCGTCTAATAGATAGGACGTATTTAAGGCATTAATATACATAAAACTTGATCATGAAAATACCAAATCAATAAGATTTATTTCTCATGAGCTTGTATCATGGTTCTACTATCAGGGTATTACAATATCTCCTCCTTGGGAACATTCGTCCTGGAATGAGGTTGGTTAAGATGAGAATACTAAAAGGCTGAACATACTTACTGGACATGAGCATTTGAACCATGACTATACTACTGGAACTACTGATATTCTGCGTTCTTATACCGAACATGCATGTCTGATGCATGGATATGTGGCTGAGTTATTTTCATGAAAGCCTTTCTGAAATTTTTGATAAGCTGAACTTCTTCTACTGAACATGCATATCTAACGTATGAATGACTGACTCATGAATGCACGAATGAAATTACTAATAAACTAAACTTCTTCTACTGAACATGCATATCTAATACATAAATACTTGACTGAACTAACTCTTGAATGCTTGACTGAATATGCAATGATAACTGATGCAAAGCTGGTAATGAGGATCTGAGCATGAAAATGAATGGGTTTAAGGAATGGAAAACACCGTGGAGTTATAGGGTATCTCCCCCTTAGGACACTATGTCCCTCTTAGAACACTTCACTGACATACTTGAGAAAACTGAGGCGATTCTCAAGGCACCTACGAACTGGATCATAACTGAACCTAGGGAATCTAAAACTTATGCATGACTCATGAACTAAATTTATATTGCAACTACTAGGACTTTTTTCCTTGGAATAGTTATCTTTTCTTGAGATTTCGGATAGAATGATTAGATAAAAAGATGAGAAAACAAACTATACGAATCTGACTTTCTGACTGCTAAACTGACTTGCTGGCTTTACTAACTAACTCATGCTAAAACTTATACTTAACTGAAGTACTTCTTCTGCACTCTTTCAACTATACTCTCATCTTTAGCTCCAAGTCATCACCATAAGTCTGTGAACACTTTACTAGACTCTGAACTGAACTACAATCAACCTACTCTTGAGTCTGGGGTATAATAATACACATGAATGATAAACTCATCTGGAAAGTTTGCACCTGAAAGTATAAAACTCACTGCTATTACTAACTTCTGGAATACAATTCTTAACATTCTTTAGTATCTGTAATCATCATCACATAGTTACACCCCTTTTCGACGCATGTTTTTCTCACTAAACACATCATCTTCTTTTTTTCCTTCATCGACTACTAGGATCAAACCTCCTAACTTACATCCAGACCTTCACACTTAGTTTCTGATTAATAACCTTAAATTCTTGCATGCACTGTTCAAGCCTACTGATTTACCTCTTATACAACTATCCCCATGAATACATAATCTGTTCGATATTGTTAACGATATTCCAACTCTACTACTGCTAAACTCATGGGTTCATGCTTCTAACTCTAGGTCATATACTATTATAGGATTCTGAGAAAGGATCTGAAGGAATACTGTTGAGCCTGTGGGCGATCCTATAACTGTCTGTAGTTACGGTCTAAGAAAGCCCTATCTCTAGGACTTTGAGCTTTACTGCTTCTATTACCTTGAAGGTAAGGTTGAGTTGACATGAGTGGAACATGCTGAGAATCTACATAACTTTCTTGGAGGACCTTTCTATAGCACGATCTGTGATATGAAAGAAGGGAAATTTTTTTCTAAAACATCTCATAGCCTCCTGTACATAAATGTGGCACGCAACACACCCATGCATAAGACTATACTATATGTGGCTTCCAGAATTCCTAGGACACTATTGAACCTTAGGCTCTGATACCAAGTTTGTAACGCCTCAATTTTCTATAACCGGAACGCCATACGGTGCTCAAGACCCCGAAGGACCACAAGCTAACCCTCTTCTGATATTTGTACCATAGCACCACATAATATAGGTAATAAATATAGAAAACTGGTGGAAACTTTCCATAAGGTTCAAAGCATCTAAAATAATCAATACTAAAAAATGAATACTAATACATCTATCTGAAAAGCCTATAAACTGTCTGAACTGTGGAGTTGATGGGACATGTCCCCAACTAACTCCATCTACTAAAAATAAACTGAATCTAATGCGATAATGAAATAAGGATCACCCTCGAATAAAGAGGACTTACTTCTACGTCTACTGCTGGTGATTGAGTCTGGACTGCTATAGGTGCTCTAGATCCCGTATATCTGAACCTATGGTATAATACACTATAGCACAAGAAAGTATGTGTCAGTAATTTGAATGTACTGGTATGCTAGATGAGGTAAGGCTGAATGCAAGGGCTTATGCATGAACATTACTTAACTGAATAACCTGAGAATACTGAATGGAGATATATGCATGAATTCACAAACCAAAACTGGAATCGCAGTAACACTAAATACTGGTTTCTGAATACTGACTTACTGATGACTGGGTCTACTAATATTGATATCTGAGTTTACTAACTTTGGAATACTTAATAACTGAATCTACTCATACCAATAACTGAGTTCTAACTTTTCTACTATCGACTAACTAAATTTAAGATCAAACCTCTCTAACGGATGATCTCTGAATCTACTAATGATGGTAAGGAATGATTGTATTTGAGATCATACCTATCTAGCGGAAGATGTCTAAATCTTTTAATAATAGAAATAATGGATTGAGTTTGAGATCAGGCCTATCTAACGGGTGATCTTTGGATCTATTAGTACTGCTACTAATTAACTTTATGTGAGACCAGGCCTAGCTAGCGGGTGGTCCATGAATCTATGGAACTATCTAAGTTTCTTACTGAAATAGGTGACTGTATCTGATAGTCCTGATTTTTGAGTTCTACTCTGAAGACTAATACTAAAACTACAACTGTGGGAGTTCTTACTTAACCGACATGACCCAAATCTGAACTAGGGGGGTCCAACCTGTAACCCCAACTGGAAGGGTGTCAATATCGTGCCACGGGTAAAGACTGCTACTATGGTCAAGCCTCTTTAATGGGTGACCCTGAATAGGAAGTCAAGCCTAAGGCAGTATAATAGTCAAGCCTTAATCTAATGGGTGACTCCTGGTCTTGTGCTGGCTACGCAGTTCTGAAGTTCAGGGACTGTTACTAACGACTATACCTCTCTAACGTGGAAGCTGTCATACCTGCACTCGCTCGGTGCTAGTTCCTACTCCCAACTGAAAGACTCTGAACTGGTTCTTAACTGAACTTAGACTGAGTTGAATCTGTTATTGTTCATATTTCTTGACTTATCTGAATGAGTTCACTTGGTTCCGTTATTTGACGGAATGCCACTTGGATTCTACTATCTGGCTAAATGCTACTGAATTCTTGTTAGCCTACTGAGTCTCACTGAAGTCTGAGCTGAATATTGAATACTACTGAGTACTACTGAATACTGATTACTTTTGAATACTGTTGATTTGGAACTGAATACTAAGTCGGATTAGACTGATACTGAGACCGGATTGCACTTATACTGAGATCACTGAATTTTCTTAATTTTTGTAACCGTCTGAATTCTACTGAGCATAGCACGACTAATATTATCTTGAGAAAGACTCAACTCTAGACAAGAAGCTAAATTTTGGGTATTAAATACCCCCAGGACTCGATAACATAAATATCATTAAACAGGACAACTCGTACATGACATGACAATAAGCTATCATCCACAACATAATCAATGCGACATCTCGCCAATCACTTGAATATCATGAACATGTAATGATATAGGAAATGCATATAAATATCTCAAAGTTCACTCAATAAGGAATACACGTGAATGGGAATGCATACAACATATCATAAATCATTCAATAAGGATTTTCAACAGACACTTGGCTTACATGAACTAATACTTAATTGGGGATTATTTTATAACCATCCTATATTTCCTCTATTTTCTTCACATAAGCATTTTCTCAAACATATGGGGAGCATGCTTTGGTTATACAACAAATACTACACCCAAGTATCATGATTAATCCAACCAACTTGCAGAATTTAGGGATTTAACATGGACATGATGCAATTCAACCCATATCAAGATCAAGAATTGCAACTTGTATTCAAAATCATGAATTACAACTCAACAATAACATGAACAGGAACTTCGATTCACATAAATCATGAAAATCTCAAAAAATTATAATCTTTGAATTTAGAAAAGGATTCTTGAACTTCTTGGGTGGAAAGGACCCAAGAATCAACATCTAACATATCTCAAAATCTTGAATATTTAAAGATAACTAACGTTTCTTGAACGTTCTTGGATTGGAAAACACATATCTTGATGTTTTCTTGATGGTTCTTAAACTTGAAGAACTTGAATTTCTTAGTTTCTTGAAGAAGGGTTTGGATCTTGTTCTTGGGTTTTGATCTTGAAAGAACCCTAATTTTGATGTTATGGATGAATGAGGAGTTATGTGCTTTGATTTGACGTGATTGGGTGTTAAATAGGGTGGAAAAAGACCCAAAAATCCTTTTAAACTGGTGTTTCAGCGCTCTTTCGGACAAAATTGAACGTCTGAGTGACGGACCGTCACTCTGGTGACTGACCGTCACTCAAACCATCATTTATGGGCCAGAAAATAGCCTTAATGCTTCAGTTGTTATGGCCAAAGCAACGATCCATCGCTGTCTTGATGGTTTGTCAGCTTGCCCGTCGCTCCTGGGAAGCTCGGACAACTCTCATTAAAATGGCTATAACTTTTTACTCCGATGTCGGATTTTGGAAAAATTTGTATTCTTAGAAATATAATTCAATTACCAATCTGTTGGTGGGTCATGAGCTCAAAAATTCGTAGTATAACAAAAGATATGCTCGTTTGAAGTTGACTATACCAAAATCCTTCTCAAGAATTCAATTGGTAAGGGATGTTTTGATTCGTCTAATAGCTAGGACGTATTTAAGGCATTAATATACATCAAACTTGATCATGAAAATACCAAATCAATAATATTTATTTCTCATGAGCTTGAAGCATGGTTCTACTTCTAAGAATCACACTCTCACCAGATAGTGTGTGTTCCCATCCTTGGGTTCACTTGGTGCTAATTCTACTCCCATCTGAATAGACACTGAACATGATTAACTGGACTGAACTAACTGAATTCATAAAGTTCCATTGACTGATGGAATACTACTGAGATTACTGAGTTACTGAACTTTCCTGAGTCACATGACTGACTGAATTCTACTAATGATGGCTTGACTGAGAGTATCGTGAAAACATAACATTGAATCTAGGTACAAAACTATATTTTTTCAGGTACAAGTACCCCTAGGACTCGATAGAAGGAAAACTGACAAAGCATGACTTTCTTGAATACATGACCATCAATAACAATCTGTAATACAATAAGTGGGGGATTTCATAAAGTACATAGTCATCATAATCTTGTACATGGAAAAGAATACGCAACAATACCATGTAAATACTTTCATATTTCCAATGTCATGACCATTCCATATCATAACAACAATACGCAACAATAGCATGGAATTCATGTTAAATCATAAGGGATAGAGCATGGACTTGTCATTTAGGTCCTATTAAGTCATGAAAACATTATTTCTAGTCTCCTAGGCATTTTATCGAACACCTTGCATGCACACTTTATGGCATAGGTATATTCATTAATTTAACAATTCAAACCACCCAAAATTCATATATATTTCAACTAACATGCCATTCTAGTTTCATAGAAACACATAAAGGTTCCATCTTGGAATCATTCAACACATAAACATGATCAAAAATCAAGTCATAACATGAATATCATGATATATATATAGTTTAAAATAGGGTTCCTGAGCTTCGTGGAGGAAAGGAGTCCATGAATCAACATAATGGATGCCTTAGATGAAAGTTCCTTAACGATCTACTATGAACTCTCTTGGATTTGGGTCTTCAAATTGAAACCCTTGCTCTTGTTCTTGAGAGAAATTGATTAAAAGAAGTATATTTTGGTGTTTTGAGGGAAAAAATTTGTGTTTTTGATATATATAGGAGTGGAAAAATGACCAAATTACCCCTCAAAGCACGAAGGTGGAATGCTGAAAAATTGGGCACAAAAGAACTCCTTGCTATTGAGGGAGGGGGCCTTACTATTGAGGGAGGGGGCCAAGGCTATAAGCTGGGCGGCGCCCCCTTATAGCCTTTAGCTACTGGTTCGAAATCCAAACGTGCCCTAAACGGATTCCAAAAATTCTGAAAACCACCCGGAATGTAATACGGACTTGCACCATCGCAACACAACTTGAAAATTGGAAAACGTAGGTCGGGAAGGTCGTTAACTAAATCCCCAAAGTTCGAAAGCTTAAAACGAGACTAAGTGTTGAACACCTAGCTAAAATATTCTTAGTGTTGAACTTTCCAAAGAGCTTTTAGGAGTTAAACAGTTGATTATCAATGTAAGATTTTGCGGGGTCTTACAGTCTGCATAAGATTTCTGACGACTTTGAGTTTCTTTGAATCTTTCTCGAATCAACTGAACTTTCTCCATGGATTCAAACACCATATCTGGCCCAATCGAAGCTGTCGTACCTACTTTGAATGAACTGACTGGTGAACTACTTCTCCACCCATAAAGAGCCTTAAACGGGGCCATCTAAATACTAGCATGATAAAAATTATTATAGGTGAACTCAATCAATGGAAAATGCTCATCCCAACTCCCTTTGAAATAAAGAACACATGCCCTCAACATATCCTCTAGAGTCTAAAGGGTCATTTTTGTCTGACCATCTGTTTGCATATGAAGAGCTGAACTAAGATGAACTTGTGTACCAAGACCCTCTGAAAGGCTTTCCAAAACTGAGTGGTAAACTGAGTAACCCTATCTAAGATGATAGATAAAAGAACTCCATGCAATCTGACTAACTCTCAAATATACTACTTAGTATAATCTTCAGCTGTGTAGGATATGTGAATTGGCAAAAAATTCACAGACTTAGTCAATCTGTCTACAACAACCCAAATCGAATCATGCTGACGACACGAATGGGGTAATTCAGTCACAAAGTCCATATTCACCTCTTTCCGATTCCTAGTGAGGATACCAAACTCCTGCAATGTACCACCAGGTCTTTGGTGCTCTACCTTAACCTGTTGACAAGTTGCACACTTGGCTACAAATTCTGCTATATCTTTCTTCATACCATTCTACTAATATATTTCTCGCAAGTCACGGTACATCAAGGTGGCTCCTGGATGAATGGAGTAATGTGCACCATGCTCTTCTGCCATAATCCGTTGCCTCAAATTATCAACACATGGCACACATAATCTAAGTTGGTACCTCAACACACCATCTCCCCCTTGGGAGAAAACCTCTACCTTTTGGTCTTTAACTGACTCCTTCAGTTTGACCAAACTAGAATCCTTATCTTGCTTTTCTTTCACTTCCAAAACTAGAGAAGATTCATAACTACTCTGGACCCAAACATTCCCTTCAGCTGAATCAACCAATCTCACACCCAATCTAGCTAACCGATGAACTTCTCTAACTAACTCTTTCTTATCACTCTCCACATGAGCAACACTGCCTATAGATAATCGACTAAGGGCGTCAGCGGCTACATTCACCTTTCCCAGAAGATACAACACACTTATATCATAATCCTTCAATAATTCTAACCACCTTCTCTGCCAAAGATTCAACTCCCTCTGAGTAAATACATACTGTAAACTTTTGTCGTCCGTAAACACATCAAGATGCACCCTATAAAGATAGTGCCTCTAGATTTTCAATGCAAACACAACAACAGCTAACTCAAGATCATGGGTAGGGTAGTTCTTTTCGTGAGGCTTAAGTTGTCTGGAGGCATAGTTTATAACTTTACCTCTCTGCATCAACACACAACCCAGACCCATTCTAGAGGCATCACAATACACAACAAAACCATTTGTACCATCAGGTAATGCTAAAACTGGGGCTGAAGCGAGTCGACTTTTCAACACCTGAAAACTCTTCTCACACGAATCTGACCACTGGAACTTAATTTTTTTTTAGTTAATCTAGACATAGGAGACGTAATTGATGAGAAACCCTCAATGAAACATCTGTAATAGCCATCTAAACCTAAGAAACTTCTAATGTCTGATGGAGAAATTGGTCTAGGCCAGTTTCTTACTGCCTCTGTCTTTTGGGGATCCACTCTAATACCATCTTTGGAAATAATATGACCAAGGAAAGATATTGATCTTAGGCAAAATTCACATTTTCTGAATTTGGCAAACAACTGGTGATCTCTAAGAGTTTGCAACACAATTCTAAGGTGGTCTGCATGATCATCCTTGCTACGACAATAGACAAGAATATCATCTATAAAGACTATGACAAACATGTCCAGATACTGCTTGAACACTCGGTTCATCTAGTCCATGAAGGCTACTGGGGCATTGGTGAGACCAAATGACATAACTAAAAACTCGAAATTACCATAATGGGTTCTGAAAGCTGTCTTTGGAATATCACATTCCCTTACTTTAAGTAGATGGTAGCCGGATCTATGGTCTATCTTTGAGAAATAACTTGCACCTTGAAGTTGATCAAATAAGTCATCAATTCTAGGGAGAGGATATTTGTTTTTGACTGTGACTTTATTCAGCTGACGATAGTCAATGCACATTCACAAAGAACCATATTTCTTTCGCACGAATAGGACGGGAGTGCCTCATGGAGAAACACTGGGCTTTATGAAACCTTTATCTAAAAGATCTTTAAGCTGCTCTTTTAACTCTTTAAGCTTGGCTGGAGCCATACGGTATGAAGGAATAGAGATAGGCTGAGTATCTAGAAGAAGGTCAACACCGAATTTTGTTTCCCTATCGGGAGGTACCCTTTGCAAATCTTTGGGTAAAATATCCAGAAACACATTGACTACACTGACTGATTGAACTGTTGGAGTCTCAGACTTAGTGTGTTTGATTGGAACTAAATAATAGATACACCCTTTGGAAATAAAATTTCTGGCTTTAAGATAAGATATGAAATGACTTTTGGGACACACTGAACTTCATCCCCACTCAAAGACTGACTCATCTAGAAATTGAAACTTCACCACTTGGGTTCGACAATCTATAGATGTATAACAAGAATGGAGCCAATCCATACCAAGAATAAGGTCAAAGTCAATAATATCTAATTCTATTAGGTCTGCTAACATGATTTTATGAAGGACTGTGATAGGACACTTTCTATAAATCTGTTCGGCAACAACTGACTCACCCACTGGGGTAGAAACTAAGAAGGGCTTAGGGATCTTTTCAGGACCTATTTAAGAATTCGCTACAACTAATGAGGTCACATAAGAGTAATTCAACCCAGGGTCTAACAGCACATAAACATCAAGATGAAAGACACGAAGTATACCAGTAACAACATCTGGTGAACCCTTCTGCTCCTGTTCGGATGGTAAAGCATAAAACTGATTCTGGCACTGACCGCCACCTGTACTAGATGATGCGCCCTGGGGAGGGACTGGGCGACTTAGAGAAGCTGATGCACTAGTACCCTGAGTCTGGGGACAAACATCTCTGTTTCCCTACTTAGCATGCGGACACTCTTTGATTTCATGTCCTAACATACGACAACCATCACAACCTTTTTGTCCTAACAAACACTCACCAAGATGATTCTTACCACACTTAGCACATAAAGGATAACTGGGCTTTTCACTCACACTATTCAGTGATCTGGAGATAGAAGTCTTACCCCACTTTTCCTGTCTAGATCTGTGAGCGGGAGAACTAGTTGAAGATGGTGCTGGCATAGATGAACGATTCTGAAACTGCGAACAATTCCTCCTTCAAACCTAGTCTGGCCATACTCAAACTGCCCGGTTCTAGGCTTCATATTTCCCCTCTCTCTTCCCTTCAACTTTTCTTCCTTAATATGCTGGGCATGAATCATCAACCTAGCAAGATCTGTGTCCCAAATAAGCATGGCAGTCCTACACTCATTGACCACAAAACTAGATACTCCAGTAACAAACTTACTCATAGTTTTCCTAGGATAAACCATCGTATCAGGGGCATACTTAGACAGCTGGTTGAACTTAAGGCAATACTCTTTTACTATCATTGAGCCCTGCCTCAGGTTCACAAACTCCTCTATCTTAGCTTCTCTCATTTCACGTGGAAAGAACTTGTCTAGAAAAGCATCCCAAAATACCTACCAACTCATAGGAGTTGCATTCTTACCTCTACTATTCTTCCACATAACCACCCAATCATACGCTACATCCTTCAATCTATAGTATGCTAACTTTACACTCTCCTCTTCAGAAACATGCATAATTTGGGTGATCTTTTTTACCTCATGTAAATAAAGTTATGGGTCCTCGCCTGCTTTTAACCCAAAGAACTCTGGCGGATTCATTCTCATAAAGTCTGCTAAATCACCCTTCTGCTAAAGTGGGACAGCCGCCTGATGGTTGCCCGGGCAATATTTTGGTCCTACTGCCACCCTTGTAAAGTGTGGCCTAAAGTAGCAAAAAGTGCAGCCTTTGATCAAAGGCTACGCTTTTGAATTTTAGGCAACACTTTTTGGGGGTGGCCTAAAGAGGCGTAACCTTTGACTTTAGGCCATGCTTTTCAAGTGTTGTCATATCAACTATATTTAAAAAACGTGGCCATTAAAGTGCAAAGGCCACGCTTTGCAGCTTCTAATTGACTACACTTTTATCTGATAAAGCTACACTTTTAAGTGTTGTCTTTACTTTGTTATTGGGCATGCTTTACAAGCGTAGCCTTATATAGCACTTCTATAACGACACTTAAAAAACATGGCCTGGCCTTTTCTATTATTGGACACACTTCAAAAATGTAGCCTTTATCCTTTATAACAACACTTGTAAAGTGGAAGCATATTTTAGGTATATGCCACAATTTAATTAATAAGTCACACTTTTAAAATGTGCCAATATTGTCTAAAATTTGATAGTTCAAGCCACATTTTATAGAAATGACTTTAGACCTAAGAAATAATTATTTTGATTGGAATGTATACATCACTAATCACATTACATATATACATACATACATATAATCTCACGCACCAATTAACTAATAAATAATTCAAATGCATAGATTTGTATTGAACAAAAAAACATGTCTTTTATACACATACTAATTAGAAAACAACATTTTAAAGATTTGTACTAAGTTCCACACAAAAAAATTTATTTAAAAATATATCAGAATATAGCTCAAAAAGCTATTCATCATTCACTTCAATCTAGATAGACTTTTGTGGTGGCCAACATTAAAATTTGATCACCTGCAGTTTTCCTACACATTCAAAATAAATAAACAGTTAGAAAAATATTATGCTTGACAAATATGCAAATATTTTTCCAATCTGGAATGAGGTTTAAGTTTTGAAAAATAAATAAACTAGAAAAAACTCAAGCCACCTCCAAATAGATCATTGTAGAAGTATAATAGGTACTAGGATGGGGAGAAAGGCATGATCACACCAAGGAATTAATATCCTAGAATGACAACGTGCATGATGAAGTTTGTATCTTTCCCTTCCAACTAAATCTGAGACTACTTTCTTCATATCTCACAAAAATATGTCAATATTTAAATTTTACTGTAACAAATTTATTAGAATCCTTGTATCACAATGAACATAAAAACTAGAATAAGAACTCACTTGAACTTTTGAAGATTTCAAGTTTTTCTTCGTGAAACGGTTGTTGGACATTGGAGGGGATATATGGTTAACAACATATTCAGAACTCATCTCAGAAGGTTGGACATTGTCTGTGTACTTTAAGCAAGACATTAATGATGATGAGCCACCAGTTCGTGCATTACTTGCAGAGTTGGAGGAAGAAAGATGAACAGGCGGTTCTTTAGTCTTCTGGTCGTACAGACTTTCACTTGTCTATAAAGATGCTCAATCAATTAATTGAAATTCCATATTTGTTTAACACCTTACTCTAAATTGCATGTATAAATCTTCATTTCAAAGTAAGTAATTTATACCCTGCACCCATTTCACTAGCTTGAGGACTAAGATTGCACCTTTTTAGTAAGTTTCCGAGCACTAAGTCCACCTGGCTTTCCAGATTTCTTTGCAACTATAGGTTTCTTAATCGAAGTAGTAAAATTTGATTGTGATGCTTTGGGTGAAGCAGAAACCTCTGGTGTCTCATCCTTAAATGATGAGGTTTCTTTTAGGGCTTCACTAGTCTTAATATTAGAAAATCCATTTGTAGTCTGCACAACCTGAGAGGCAACAGGTGATGCTCATCGGCATCAAACCTCTACAATAGATATCATAGTATTGGGGTGGTATAAGTAACATAAAAGAATCATAGGCCAAAATGTATTTTTCACTAACAGACCATGTCTGTCCTACATAAATCTTGTATCTGACATAATTGCAGAATTAAGAAAAAAAATTAAATAGGACAATATTTATGATGATATAGAAGGGACATGATAATGAAAAACAAATCCATTTTCATACCTATGGATGCACTGACTAGCTAAATCTGAATGTTTGAAGCCATGATTTAGTTCTTGACTCCAGTCCTACATATACATGTTCCACATTCATCAATTAAGTTTATTTTGCATTGTATCTTCTGTATTGTATTCCTGACGATCAATGTGCATGGTTACATTTGTTGCAGAACAATATACCTGACCATATATATGTGCATCCGTGTCCTATTTTTCTGAAGCATTGCACTTGTGCAGGGTTCATTCCTGCTTAAAACAACATATAGATTTCACTTCCAGCAGGCATATGGTTCCCTATCCGTCCATTGTTTCTTCTCATTTGCTTGCTTTAACTCCTTTGACAATGTCTCCCAAGGCTTTATATTAGTCTCAGTCCTAAATAGTGATTTCAAAACAAAAAAGAGATCAGGTTTGGTAAAACTGTTTAGTACGTTATCATTTCAATATTGCAAGTAAAAGGCAAATGTACCATCCCCAAAATGACCAATATGGAAAAATAATATCAAAACTCGCGTTATTTGAATAGTAATGGAACACAGGTGGAGGAGGAGCCTTAGGACGTTGACAAAATTTGGTCTGAACAACTGTCCGATCACCACATGTGAATATTAGGTCCAAATCGAGCACTTCACCGGGTAATTCCTTAACATTTGTAAAATGCCCCATAATGTAAATGTGTCTCAGCTTTGAAATGACTTCATATAAGTTTAAATATATGCTCTCCTAAGTGCACAATTCCATATTATTCAAAACAAATAGGATACTCTCAGTTGGGCAGCAACTAAGATGAGAGGTCCTCTATCAGCAACTGCCATAGTTTATGAACGAAGCAAGCTGATAATAGGATGATAACTGGCTTTGGAAGCCAATTTGGAAGATTAAGGCACCTATCAAGGCATTGCGGTTTGGATGGGTTACCTGTTGGGCAGCCTATGACGCAAAACAACTTGTAGAAAAGAGGATTCCTATTGTGTAATAGATATTATTTATGTGACAATGACCAAAATATAGATGATCACCTCCTCCTACTCTACAAACTAAGACAATGCTAGGATTTGTTCGTAAATATCTATGGAATCTATTGGGTAATGTCACTGAAGGTAAGAGATTTGGAATGTTGGCAACATCAGAGAACTCCAAGAGCATGGAAGCAGATCTGGAGGACCATCTCTCTATATATATTTTGGACTATTTGGCTAGAGAGGAACAAGACATGTTTTGAAAGTTGAAACAATCGTATATCCAGAATCAAGGAAAAATTACTCCAAAGTTTATATTTCTGGAGAAAGTTGTATCATGTATGGTAGATAGTCTTAGCCAATATATGGATTTTCTAGACTTGGGAGATGGATGTAACTGATTGCATGGCCATTCCTTGCAAGTCTTTTGTTTCTTTTTAGTACCATCATGGTAACTTAATACTCCCTCCGTTTAAAAAAGAATGACCTACTTTGACTTGGCACAAAGTTTAAGATAATAAAGAAGACTTTTGAATCTTGTGGCCTTAAATTAATGTTGTGTCAAATGTACCAAAATGTCCTTTAATCTTATGGTCCTAAACATGCCATGTAAAAAGTTAAAATTAAAGTATTGCCAAAAAAGGAAAGGGGTCATTCTCTTTGAAACGGACTAAAAAAGAAAGTAGGTCATTCTTTTTTAAATGAAAGGAGTAATAAACATTATCTTATCCCAAAAATAATAACTAAAAAAAAGATGCACATACGTTTTAAGTGATTTCTTAATTGTTGATTCAAGACATAGGTTCTAAGAACTTAAATTAGACATAAAAATTGTCACGACAAAAAGTATATAACAAAGCAAGTGATAGTGCAAATAAGTTGAAAATGAAGTGTAATAGAGAGAACAACACACCTTACATACTTATGAATTGTTAAGTTAGTACGAGGAAATAGAAGCAATGCTGACTAGAGCATGAACAGAGACAAACTAATGTACACTAGGGTATTGGGATGTTACTTACAGATAGATAAGCAAATGGGTCACCTAAGTTAAGTAGTGTAGATGCAAGAAGGCCATTTGACAATTAATCTTGAAAAAGTATGACTCGAAACTTAATGCTTGTTCATAACATTAAGGAGAGGAGTGTATATGTTGGAAAAATGGGCAAAATGAAGACAATTAGGGCTTCGAAAATTTTTCTCAGTTTAAGCCTAATACAACGTCAAGTTGATGTTCGGTTGAATTTGAAAATTGGAAAACAATAAAAAGTTGTTTTCACTTTTTTCCATATTCCTTTTCTCACAAAAATTCAAAAACAACTCCAAATATATTCATGGACAAACACAATTTCAACTCAAACTCCAACTTCCAAAAAATTTTGTTTTCATGGCCAAACGCCCACTTAGATTTTAATAATAAAATAATAAATTGAAAGACACAGATAGTAAGGATCCTATTCCATCGTGCTACCCCAACCACCACTCGGTAGTGTCATATATCTGCTAAAACATCCTACTGTTACAGCAAGTTATATGAGCTATTTGAGATCAAAAGAGTGCCTGGATAATTTGACACTCAGAAGTTCTTTGTTTCCTTTGGAGTGGGTGTTTTTATTTCCTTTTTTGTGTGTGTGGTGGGTGGGGTGGGGTGTTAAGATAGTGTGGGACTGGGAATTTGCCCACTAATTGCCATGATTGACGTAGCATTAATGAATTGATGCTATTAATGGCAAGGAGGCAAATTGAATATGGCTCTAATTGCAACTAACCAAAACACCAATATGTCACCACTCACCAGAATGCATTTTCATATATATGGGTAGATCAAGAATTACTGAATTCAATTATATTTTCCACTTGAAACCATTTTTTAGTATTTGGTTATAAGATAATTTTTCAGTACAAGGAATCCACAAACTACTACTCCAAGGTACAAAAAGAAGGCAATGCTGAAGCAGCATCAGTATGAACCAACGCAAGTTAATTAAATCTTTAACTTGCAGATGTACATTTTGATTAAAGAATAGCATATCATTCTATATGTAAGCAACTTATCATTCTATTTACCTTATAAGAAGAACAGAAGAGAATCTTGAAGGTTTTTCCATTGATGAGTAGATATTTGCGAAGTGCACCGGGGGCTTCCCTTTTTTATATTTGGGAAAACTGAATGGCTTCCATAGTAGAAAATATAAAGTCCAATTGTGATAGGAAATTTTGCAATGTTTAAAGATGTTCCACTTGGGTGAAATCCAATGTCATTGATCACTCTAGCCCACAGCAAGCAGATCACCACGATAATCAGTGCAATCACTCCAACGACTGAGTTACAAGCATCAGAATACAACACACGTTAACACACATTGAACATCTATGAACTAATTCAATACATTTTATGGTAAACTTAAATGATCAATACTTGAAACGATAGATAGCAAACTGAGATTTCTAAGCCAAACCATTGGAAGTATGAGAAGAGTAGAAATGATCGCACACATTTGATAAGAATATAGATTAATTCCAGTGACCTCCATGGGACTATTTAGGAATAGGGCGCCAAGATTATCACTCATCATAATCAAATACTCTATGCAAGAGGACTGCAAAGAAGAAGACCATTGCAAGTTATAGGCAATATACAACAGTACCAAAATGAAGTAGAGAGTGAGAATTAGACACTTACATATAGTTCCGCATACAAGGCTATCTGAGTTTAATGAAAATCCAAAGTTAGTAACTAGACACAAATCATGTTCTTCAAATTGAAAAAAGCATTAGTGTATATGTCATCAATAATCTCTCATACTCACAGCTATAAATATTCGGCCAAGGAATCCAAAGGCAGCTTGTCCGATACCTTGATGGGTTTCAATACCAGGAGAACTTTCTAAACGTTTTTTTCAAAAGAGTTCCAGTATAAAAAGTAATGACTCCAAAAATAAGCAGCAGGAAAAGACTACACCATCCCTCTTCGTTGAATGCATAGGGAACCGAGAGGATTCCTATGCCACGGAGAGCGTTTATGGCTGCATTGGAAAATCAATCCACATTAAAACAAAAAACATAATAGAGTTGGGAGTTTTAAGTACTTGAAACAAATTTGGTAAGGGGAAAAAAGAAAAACATTAGTCAGGTACTAATCAACTGATATTTGAACAAAATAATTGGACTTTCAGGAGAAACATAGATGAAATTTCAAAAATTAGTACATATAGAACAACAATACATGAGAAATATAGCTCCAGGGTGTACAAATGCTTGAATTACAATGCACACCTATTGGCTATAGATTTTCTACGCTACGAAATGGTTGTTTCTTGAGTCCCAAATTATCAACTTGAGACCCTTTTCAGAAACAAGGAGTCACCCCAAAACAAAGAATAAGGAATTCTCAAGATTATATTTTTGACTCAAGAGATAACAAAAAAGAACAAAAGGGACCTCAACAACTCGAGTACTATTTTTTTTATGAATCACTAATTAAAAGGACTAAATGGAAACAGAGCATCAAAATTATGAATAATTGAAGGCAAATGAGAAGAAAAGAGAAAAGGACGAAATATTTACCTTCAATCACTCAATTTCAAACTCAAACAACGTCTATTACGACTCTCAGAACTCGGTGTAAAAGAAATTCAAACTAAGAATGAAGCTGGCGCGCCTTTTGAGAACTCAATTTCGAACTCAGTGGCTGATGCTTTGCTGTACGATGATTTATGATTTGATACTTTATGCTGGCACGTCTATTTCGAATGAAGGAATTTGATGCTTAGCGATAAACCCTACCTGTGCGCACCTCTTGAGAACGAAGCGTCTAATACGAATGTTACGCGATAAACCCTAGTTGTGCAACACATTTCAGATGAATTTTTTAATTTTTTTTTGTAATTTGAAATTGGAGGAAATAAAATATATTGGAGGGAATTTAATATTTTAGTGTTAAAAATTTTGAAGGAATATCATATTTTGATTAATTTTATAAAAGTTATAAGACAACACCTATAAATTGTTATTTTAAAATAATAAAAATAGATACATTCTAAATGTATAATCATATTTGTAAACGTGTTGCCAATTAAAGAATGATATAGCCCACACCTATAAAATGTAGTCTATAGCATTAAAGAGCACACTTTACAGGTGTTGTAAAAATTATTGTGGCTTAAAGCTAAAACTTAAGGCTACATTTTAAAAGTGTGACCAAAACTATTTTAGGCAACACTTTACAAGTGTTGTCCAAATTTAGTGTGGCCTTAGGCCAAAAATGTTGTAGTGCCCTGGACATTGGCAGTCAGGGCCAACGCCTGAAAGGCAGCCCAAATTTCAGCATGGAATACATTCTCATTCAGAGGATCAGCAGGCTTGGTGGTTGGTTATCATTTATGTGGGCGTTAGCGTGATGGGGAGGCATATTCAACAATCATGTAAGAGAACAAGTGAAAAGCAGATAGAAATACGGTAAGCACGATAGATCATGAAAGAAAGAGATGATTTCCTAAAAACGTTCCGTAGCCTCTTGATCATAAATATGGCGTGCTTCACACCCATGATCAAGACTCTACGTAACGCGACTTGTCTTACTCCCTAGGACACTTATAAGCCTTAGGCTCTGATACCAAGTTTGTTACGCCCCGAAAATAGGTCCCGAGACATCACACGACGCTCAAGATTATGAGTAGCCTTAAACTAACCATCTTTGCCTTCTACTAAATCTGAATCTCATAACAGAGGAAATATAGATATTATATCAAAACTAAAATGCAGAAATCTGTCTAAGCTAACTAAGAATATCTGAATATATCTCTGAAAAATACTACGCTCAAGAGTCTAATAAATCAATATTGAATAATCATGATCACATCTAGCAGTCTGATAGCCTCTACTACTAAAAACTAGAGAGCCACTGGGACAGACCCCAGATGACTCGAACTGTCTGAAAATATTGAATCATCTATACTAATAATCTAAAACAACAAAAAGACTAAGTCCCCGAACTATGAGGACTCACCAACTGTCGGAATGTAGATGGAGATACTCGGAATCATTCACGCTGCTGGAACTGAATACCTGAACCTACATTATGAGACAATGTAGCACATAGACATATATGTGGTTCAGTACTGTGAGAATGTACTGAGTATATTGAGGTGAATGCATAAGTAAAGCAATGTCTCAACATTATCATAATTTTTAAAACAATGTATGCTAAACGTAGATAACTCACATAAGTTGGAATATGTGAAAGATGACAATCATAATCATGAGTAGTAAATCATACTTTATAAATCTAGTAGGTCATAACATTTAGTTCAAAAATTTGTACTAGTGTTCTGTCCGTAAATCATGTTGTCTAAGTGTAGAAAGGACTCACTTTTATATCTGAAATCTGAAAGTTGAAGTTTGTAGCTAATGTCTTTGTGTAAAGACATATCTAAGTAAAGTTGTGAACCTTTACATTTAGTTTCTAAAATTTGTTCTATTATTCCTTACTCTTTTCTGTAATTTGTAGGAAAATTCACTCAAAAGCTATTTATTTACTTTTACAATTTGGGAGATTCTTCTAACCGACTTATACCATGTGAGCTATCATGGAGTCTAACGTCTAGTTACCTAATGGGAAAACCTCACCTTGGGGAGAGGTGTCATACTTTTGCCAGGGAGTATAACCTAATCTAAGTGATAACATTTGTATCTATCATCCATATAGAAATGGGAATAATCTTATAATCTGAACCTATGTTGCCTCGTAGTTCTGGGGCATGAGAACATACCCAACTAGGTGCTAAATACTACCTTTAATCTGTGTGCTCATTCAGTTGGAAGTCCACTTTGAAATCTAGTATAATAGTTCATTACGAAAACGAACTGTATATTTGTTAAGTTAAATTATGGTCTTAAGCTGAAAAGTGGATTTTATATCTAAACTGAGATCAAAAGATCAAATCTTTATCATAAATCTTAAAATAATCTAGTCATAGTGTGCTTATTGCACAATCAATCTTCAAATAGCAATATCTAATTAGGGCTTAGTGACCCATGCATCAAATTCAAGTTAAATCATCATAATGTTCATGCTTGATAATTTAAATATTGATAATTCAACTCAAAATCTGAAATATATTGTAATACGTATGAAATTACAAAAATAGATATGCAATCCAACTTCTAAATCACTTGAAATCTCATAAACTTGCAAATAACAATAATGGGTATGAACCCTAATTTGAAACTCATGTAAATTTGTAATTATAAACTAGTTTTGGGAACAAGGATGATAGAATATCTTTGTTCATAAACCCCACATACCTTGATTGGTGCAATTGAATAAAATACTTGATCTTAAATTCTTATTTGAGCTTTTGAAGATGAACTCTTGAAGTTCTTGAATTGGGAATACTTAATCTTGAGTTATTTTGGAAGAAGAATGGAGAAAATTTGATTTCTTGGGGAGTAAGTTTTGAGCTCTAGGGTTTTCTTTGAGAGAGAATTGATGAATAATGGGTATAGAATACTTAGAATGAGCTTAATCTTGTGTTTTACACGGTTTGGGGCATGGGAAAAGACCAAACTACCCTTTTTAAAATCTTAATCGGAACCTGAAAAGAAAGAAAATTCTCAATTTGGCATGCCACCGCGATACGCCATTATCACAGTGGATCACTGGAAATTGACTATTGCAAACTGGAAAATCAACGCGACGCGGAGCTATCGCAGTAAGCCACTGAAATGCGATGTAGGCCATCACTGCAACGCGCCACCATCGCGGTGAGCTACTGAAAATTGACAATTGGGAAATGGTACTTCATAGCAAAGTGGTCCAATCACGGAGGGCCACTGGAAATTTGACAATTGTCATTCTGTATGTCACCGCGACGCGGTGCTTCTTAATTTGAGACGTTGTCTCCACTAAAAGGCCATAACTTCCCTACCGAGTATCGAGTTGAGGCAAAATTGGTATCATTGGAAAGCTAATTCAATTTTCTACACACTGGAGGGTCTAGAACTGGAAAATTCTGTATGTATCAAAGGTTATTAATTTTTGAAACTAACCCTTGACATTCTAGGAGCTAAATTGAGCTAGAAAAATGTATGGGGTATTACAACAAGGGCCAACACAAGTCTTGGCCTAAGGTGGATAGGAAGAACCCACATCTAATGCTCGAATTTCATATTTCGTCAAATTTTACCCCGGACTAGGCTAAGTGTCTATATAGATTTATAGATGGTACATAAACCATAATTAGCCCTAAGATAGGAACACCTAGAACATGAATAATTAATTCAACTCCACCTATTTTACGGGTTAAAAATCACTAAAATAGTCCAAATAAGGTTAATCATACTAACAAAATTTCCAATACTTAAACCACATTCAAACCTAGAATAATCTCATATCTATTCTATGGATTAGCTCAATCTATAAAGAAGACAGTAGGGTCATAGGAATATAACAAGTATTACTCTTAATGGGTTAAACCCCTCAGTAAATCCCCAAACTTAAATAATCAAGTCTAAGTCATGGTATTCTATGCATAATCAATCTTATCATTCACTTTCACATGCAATATATAACACAAATCAACTTATGAAAAAGAGTAGATAAAAGCCTACCTCGAAGCCGAACCACAAATTCTTGAATAATTCATAAAATGTTTGTCTTTACTCTGCGATCTATAAATGCCGCTACACTATCAAAATCATAATCTATGCATCATTAGGAGTAAAACCAGACCCATATTTCTACTTAATAGGTCGGGTTAAATTTTGGGCCAAGAACGGTCCTGCGGGGCTCGCTAATGAAATAAAAAATTAAAACTACCACGAGGTCCCTCAAAGAACATGAAATATTTTCCCAGAAGGTAGCACAAACAAAATACAATTGAGGTCTCAAATCAACCCTTACAGTTTAGGAATTCAAAACCCTAATTTCTAAGTATTTATCCAAAAATTAAAGGAAACTTACAATAAATTCGAATGAAAATCACGGAATAATTGATAGCCAAGCTCCCCAAATATACTACAAGCTTAGTCCCAAGCTTTGCCTCTCTTTTAGGGTTTTGGTTCTCAAGATATGGATGACAAATGGGCTAATTTGTGACATAAATTATCTATTTACACCTATACCATGTGATCAAACGTCGCTATCACGACTAGCAAGTGTGCGATCGCACAAACATTGTGACTGAACATCAAGTCACGATTGTCGCCCCTCTTTGCGATTGAACTATCTTGCCTGCCAAGGGTAGAGAAATTGCAACCGTTGGCTGGCGATCATTGTGTACTAGCTAACACAGTGGACTTAGAGATTCCAAGTCCCCATCAAGCCCCCGAGATTCATTCGGAACCCCATATATGCTAACGAACTATCTAACCGCACAAAATTCGATGTTTCAAACTCAATGGTGCAATTGGATTTTCCATCCGAGGTCATTTCGACCAAATATGGTCCCACACCTAAATTTCCTAGTTCTCAACTTTCCGATTATAGGTCAAAATGAGCTCGGGTACCATCTCGATACCTGTACAAACCAACAAAGGGTCATCCAAGACAAAAGTAGACAAAGACATGATTCATACAATAGACATAAAATCCAAATATAACCTTCTTTTACCATTCCACACATGCAATCCACCCTAAACCAAGAGGAAAATCACCTAAGTCTTGTTTATGCAACCTTATCATAGAGAACTCAAAGAACTGAAGATGATCTACTGGAAATCCATACACAATCATGAGAATAATCCCATAAGGTGCTATCGGGGCACACAAATAGAGATAATCAAAGAATTCAATCTATGTCAATGCTACAACTAGTCTGAATGGTATCTGAAATTAAAATTCAGAAGTGTAAGGCATAAATAATCATTAATGAATGATCTATTCCAGGATGTCCCATAAACAAAGAATGAAGCCAAGACGAATAAAACTCATGCATACCACTCCCACTGAGTATATTATCCAAAATTCTCAAAGAAAACTAAAGACCAAAGATTAAAGCTGAAGGAACTAATACTAGGTCCATGGGCTATCAGCTAAACACTTATCATCTGTATTCCATCTGAAGTTGAGAAGACCAAATAGTTTACCACGGTGTAGGCTCTATAGCCTACAATTGAAATTCAAACTCGGATATAGCTAAAACAAAAGGCTGCTCTCAAGCTTTACAACTCCAAGAACAAATCTCAACACCAAGAATGAATCGCTTGATCTCAGTTATCCAAACCAAACCTAATAATTGGCAGGCATTTATGCTCCAAATCTATAATAACTTCCAAATCTTCATTCCAAGGCATCAAATCCAAAGTTAAGTCAACAAATCAAAACAATGGTCAAATACACACATCAGCTATACTGTCCAAATTAGACACATCCGTACTAAGTCATGCTGAGCAAAAATCAAAACATAACTAGAAAATAAAATCACCCGATAAATCATCGACTGAAATCACAGGGAATCAACTCTATATCCACTGGAGGAAATGATCTATCAAAATATATACAAGAACTCCCCAAGGAAGTAAACCACACTAGTAATGGGAAAAACTCTAGCAACCTAGAGAAATGGCACATAATCCAGGAACTAACCAATCGACCATAATCTCTGCAAAGAATAGCCATAGGCACATGCCTTTGAGGAGAAGCACTCCACCAAGACTCATTAGGCTAAACAAAATTGAAATTGGGATTTTCTGAATTCGCCCAAGTAGAACAATAATAACTCGATTAATCCATGAATCACATCATCAAAGGAGAATTCACCAATCTCATAACGAATGACAAGGTTAAGACCACTATAAGAAAATGAACCAAACAACTCAAGATAAAGAATCTTTAATTTTCCAACTTAAGAAGCAGTCACAAGAACTATCACTTATCTCCAACTCTCTAATGCCACTATAATGAGAATTGCATCATGGTGAGAATGAGGCATCCAACTCTACACCAATGCCGAGGGTAAACCAACACTAGGAGACAAACCTAACAAATCTATGAGATGTATTAAAAATATCTCGACATCAACATCAAGCTACTATCGGGCAATAAAACAGCCACAAATAAAGAACAAAACCAAACTGGTCAAGATTAATACGGGCCATATAGAAAAGGATAGAAAAAATGGAAACTATCTAAATGACGAGTCCAAGAATCCCAAACTTGAGAATGTACTATAAGGCAAAATGGTCAACCCTAGAATCATAATAGGGACACAAAAGGTTGACTTTTCTTTAATACCATAGTCTTATAAACAATCAGTCTAGCTGTCATGACCTAAACTAGGGCCTGGATGCGACCGGTATCTCAAGTCCAATGAGGACCAGAGACCACCCCCTTTTTCCTAATCAAATAGAACAAAATACAAGTATTACAATAGAGTTCCAAATATCTAATAAAATAGATAAGTATGGCTCATAAGAAGTACAAGAATATAACAACCAATCCCAAGTCCATAGTAGACTGCAAAATCTTTAGATAACCGATTACCAGTAATAGCTGGGACATGCCCTCAATAATAGGCAAAAATAAGTCCAAAGTAAAGAGTCAATATCAAAAAGTAAACCCAATCAAGAAATAAGGTCTTTCGAAGTATGGAAGCTCACCACTTCAAATCTGATTCACAAGCTATACCACGTTCACCTAGTGACTACACAAGAAAAGTAGAAGTATTTCTAGTAACTGTATTGCATGGGGATACAACATCCGAAAACAGTTAGCACGTTGAGCTCTAGTTGATGAGTGGTGAACTTACCACTTATATGCACTAAATATTAATGCAAATTACCGTGATTTAAATGAATAAGTGAGACAAAGTTGTAATTAAATACAGTAACTTCCATATTTTGAAGGTATATAGGTCATGAGATGGAAATATGTGGACTTGAGCTAAAAAGGATCAACAGAGAGAAAAAAAGTACATCTTGAAGACCTAGAGAAGAAATAGGCCTCACCGCAATCACGGCCAGTCAATCAGGTCAAAAGGCGGCGATCTCAGTGCTTTTACCATGGTTGCAGTAGTCGCTATCACTAACAATCTTCTGCGATCACGTCTAAGCAAAAAATTTTCCAATGGGTAGTTTTATCATTTCACCTAACCGAATCCAACCCTTTTTATAGGTTAAACCCTTTATCGTTTGGGTATTTCTCATTTTGGAGATATTATTTAAATTTAAAGCAAAAACCTTAAATTAAGCAAGGTTTGTAATTAGATTTGAATTCTTGGATTTTTGTATTTATGAAGCATGAATGCTTTGAACAATACTTAGGGTATATGTTTTTTTCTTTTTTTCATGAGCAGCTAAATCTTTTAGTGTTGGGATTATGTAGAACTAAGGTACAATGGTGTTTGGGTAATGATGTGTTTGTATTATACTTTTTTGTTGATTATGGATTCCACTATTATTTAGTTTAAATAGTTGGGATTTATGGATGAAAACCCCAAATTCCTAAAATGGGTTTGTTGGGTGAAAACCCCAAACTTTTGAAAGCTCTCATCATTCTTGAAAGAGGGATGTGGGTGAACTTTTGGGAACCTATAGCTTCATTGAATGAGAGCTATATGGGAAAAACAATAGTGGACGATTATGAACATAACTTAATTTCTTTTTCCATCTTAGAGGTAAGGGTAGATGAGAGGAGGTTATGTTATGGTCATTTTCTTAAAAATAGGGATGCATAATTGAGGTTTTAGGTGGATTTTACTTACACACTTGTTAGGTACTCAAAAGAGTAAATGAGTGACATCTATGAGGCCTTGTAAAAAAACTAGCCTCAAGGACTCTTAACCTATCCTACCATGTCATCAACAGTTAGGACATATACCAAACCATCATGATTCCATGCACACATTGCCTTTAGGTAGACATGATCCCAAGATTTTTCAAAAATTAAATTCTAAGACAACAAGTGTTATCATAGTGTGTTGCTCTACTTGTTATCGAAAAGATCCTATTCCAAACCAAAGCCCCCTACTTTAAATTATGTGTTTTACATTGTGTACACTTCGGGTATCATTTTTGTAATTTCGACGCTCATAAGACTCAAAATTTAAATCTCGCTCCTTATGGATTCAACCTCAACAAAAGTTGAGCTATTGAAAAGAACTATCCCCTATCACTTTAGATGGTATAGGTGAGTGTTATCAAAATGGTGCTTTTTTTGAGGAGTGAAATCTAGAATTCACTTGTGCGGTGTTGATTTTTACTTAGGATATACCCGTAGTGGTTTTTATTTATATTGGTTGTTATGTTTGTTTTGTATAAGAGATCATAGTGTACACAGAACAATGAGTTACAATGCTAGTCACGCCGGATCTTTCGATGACCCTCTTGATGATGAGGGGCAACTCAATGATGTTGGTCATTCAAGTGCCATCTGTATCCCGCCTACTCATAAGAATGGTGTTTTTCATGTCACAAGCGTCATGTTGCGCATGTTCCAAATGAAGGGACTTTTTTTGTGGGCTATCTTATGAGGACCCCAACCTTTATTTGAAGAATTTTGTAGAGGTGTGGGTACCATTTGATATTGCACACATAACCCTAGAGTTAATCCGTCTACGCCTTTTCCCATTCTCTCTAATGGGTGAGGCGATATTATTGCTCTGTTCTCTTCTAGATAGTTTAATTACTTCTTGGGAAGAACTAATCATGGCCTTCCTTGACCAGTATATCCCACCATCCAAAATTCTCCAATTGAGGGATAAGATCATCAAATTTAGGCAATTGAATGGATAGCCTTTGTATAAATTATTGGAAAGATTCAACGAAAAATTAATGCAATGCCCAAACCATGAGGCCTCGAAGAAGATGCTTCTCTAAATATTCTATCGAGACCTTGATCAACTCAATAAAATCGTGGGGGAAAATGTGTTGGGGGGCTCCCTTGTGAAGTTGCATTATCATGCGGTGATTAATTTGCTTAAGGAGGTTATCAAGTAAAACTAGGGGTGGAATACCCAAGATGCTGAGGTTCCTAAGAGTTCTCCTACTACATCCTTGGTTGTCAAGGAACAAAGTAATTGAGATAAAGAAAGAGAAAAGAATATGGAAAAAATGATAACTCAATTAGAGATTTTGACAAAACATATGATGGGCACACCTAAAAAAATGGTAAATGTCGTGGCATATAAAGCCAATGAGAATGATGAAGTGTCTTAAAAACTCGATGAGGAGATTAGGTACTTGGAAAAATATTTGGGGGTTTCTTGCCCCACCTATGATCGGTAAGGTGGGAATCAAGGTTGGATGTATTGTGATCTTGATGGGGATTGGAGAGATAGAGAGAGTGACTATGAGCACTATAAGGGTGGAAGGTACGGACAAGATGGTTCGTGAGATAAAAAGAGATTTTTCATAATTTAATCAAACTGTGGTAGCCCACTATGACCTAATTAAATTATTAAAGACTCTAATCGAGCAAATTTCAACCTAAGTGAATGCTAGGCCAATGTGTGGCCTTCCTAGTGACACTATTGTAAACCTGAAGAATGAAGCTCAAGTTTTAGCAATAGTCACAAGGAGTAGGAAAACCCTTGGCGCTAACTTAAAAGAAGATTTCAGGTAAATATGACTCTGGTTAAGTCAAAAGAAGTGCCCCTAGAATCTTAAGAAAAAGAAGATGAAAAGGAAACGATGGAAGTTGATGAAGAGGTGGTGGAAAATGAAAACCCACAAAGTGATGTGATGCCTACTATACAAGTCCTTCCCCCATTTCCTCAAAGGCTTCAAAGAAAAGAGGAGAGTGATAAACTCAAGAAATTTATGGCCAATCTTAGCAGTCTCTCTATCAATATCCCATTGCTTGAAGCAATCTAAGAGATCCCGGGATATGCTAATCTCATGAAGAAGTTGATGTCAAAGAAGAATCTAATCGAAGGTGACATAATTGAAGTCACCCATGGTTGTAGTGCTATCATGAGTAGAAATATTATAGAAACAAAGGAAGACCCTGGATTTTTTACCATCCCTTACACAATCGGAATGCATATGTTTGCGAAAGCACTATGCAACCTCGGTGCGAGTATAAACCTCACGCCTTTTGTGATTTATAAAAAGCTTAGATTAAATACCCCAACCATAATATCTATGAGAATTTTAATGGCGGATAGGTCTATCAAGAGGCTGGTCAGGATTTTGTTTGGTGTTCTAGTCAAAGTGAACAAATTTGTACTTCTGACGGACATCATGATTTTATCTTATGAAAATGACCAAGTGATTCCCATCATTATTGGTTGACCTTTCTTAGTCACCGAAAGATCCATTATTGACTTAGATTTGGGTGAGATGAAGTTGAGGGTTTATGAAGATGAGGTCTGCTCTCGTGAATGCAAAACAAAGAAACAACCCATGGAACTTCAAGTGATATAGGTGATTGATGTTGAAATTGAAGAAATGAATAAGTGGACCCTTGAGGACCCAACTTGAGAAAGAAAGTAGACGTCGTGCCATGACGTAAACTAAGGCGCTATGTTGGAGGCAACCCACAAATGCCATAAAAGTGGCTCATATCCTTTATTTCTAATTTTTTATTATAGATTTTAGTTTTGTCAATTGAATAACCTATGCATTTATGGCGCTATAGAGAGTGTTGGATGAGTTTGAGAAGAGAAAAGTGTGAATTTTTGCATACTGAACTGAAGAGGTTAAAATCTATCCTAATATGAAGTAAGCTGAATTGAGGGAAACGGGGGAGAAGAAATAGCTCCAGTTACCAAGTGTGTGGGATATTTTCCGCGATCGCGGTCACCCGCATTTCAGCGATCGCAGAACATTAACTGCAATCGTGGTCACGTTATTCATAAGACCATCTAAACCCCCATTTCCTCCAAATCCTCTATTTTTAACTTTTATCTTTAATTCGACCTTGTTCCTTTCAAATTATGAGCATTCCAATAGTATTCTAGAATCCTTGTTGCATCACATATCCCTTAGATGCATTTAATCTATGTCTTGATTATGGAAACCCGGCCATAGAATGCATGTCATAAGAAAGGCCTGAAATTATATTTGTCATGCTTAAATGCTTCATAAATTATACTTGTGTGGTGTTTAGCTGCTAGAATATGTTATGCACATGAGTGGGGAAGTCTTGAGTACCCAAATTGTGTGTGAAATTGAGAAAAATGAAGTGTGCACATCTAGTGCTCGATAGGTTTACCGAATAAGTATTCTCTAATGAATTTTGCATTCTAGGTGCATAATCGAGTACCTAGTAGTCTTGTTCAACACTTTTAGTGTAAACCCTTGTTATAGAACATGCTTTGGGCTTCAAATTTGAATTTTCAGACATTGAAAAATTACGTTGAAACTGGTCTCAGATACCACAATCATGGCTCCATGGCCCGCGATCATAGTAACCCAGGCTAAATTCCTACCTATTCCAAAAATTCTGCACTTCTAATTTTTGTCCAAACACCACCAAGTAACCATCCAATGAGCTTTAGTGGAAAACATAGCATAGTTTGTAAAATAATATGTCAATGATTGATGTTGTTGTGTTATTTTTTTCAGGATAATCTCATGGAGATATACGACCACATCTGATTCATTGAATCCGAGTGCCACACTCTCTACTATGGTGATCTTCCAAGGACAAAACTTCTATTAGAGAGAGGAATATGCTTGGAGAATATGTTGGAAAAGTTTCTGGCATTTCATGACTTACTTATGGCCATAGGGTGGGAGTGTTTTGCCCCAGATCATTGCAAGGCAAATGAGCAAAGGGTTGGACCAAGCAAATAAAAATAGGTAGATATGTAAAAAGTTAAAACAAAAAAAAGAAGTGTCCCATGACCAAATATAGGATAAAATAGTATGATGTAGATGTTCAAGGAGGGTATAGCCTTGCTATTCCTAAATAATATCCTACCCTACCCCAAAACTACGTTACAAGCTCAAAAAGTCCTTCATGATTTCCATCCAAGGATTTTCATTGTAGTGGTGAGTGAAAATAGCGGCAACCCTTTAGCGTGGTACTTGTTAGCCTCGAGTGTTCTTGAGATAGAGAGTGTTTCGCCCTTAAATTTCTTGTGGCATATTTGATAACTTGGTGTTTGGGATTTTCTTTCTTTTGAGGAGGCATGTAAACAAGTTGAGGTGGGTGATTTTATCATCTCCTGAAACATAAGGAAAAAAAGAGTATAGTGTAGTTGAGGTTAAGGGTGATTCATTTCTAGAGAATTAGTGATTATTGCATGGTTGCTATTTGGAGTCTTTTGTATTTTTTAAAATTGTATTTTATGTTGAGGGATGTTATTAAAATAGCTCTGTCCATGTGTGATGTGCTATATATGGTAGTATTCGAAGTGAAGTCATAGTGATTTGGGTTATAGAATTTGGGCATACATATGCATTATCTCAAGGTAAGAGGTAGTATTGTTTGAGGCCAAGCAAAGCTTTAAGTTGGGGGCGTTGATAAGTGTAATGCCCCGATTTTGTACCCTAGACACTACACGGTTCTAGCAACCCCAAAGGACCACCAGCTAACCCATTACTGGTACCTGTCGTGAGCACTGGATAATAACAACACTGCAATGATAATATATCTGAAATAAAATGCGAAAGATAGGCTGAAAATTGCCATAAGGTTCATAACTGAAACAAATACTGAATAATGATAACTGAATACTAAAAACTAAACATCTATCTGAAATACTCTAGTCTGAAAGCATCTAACTATCTGAATCTGGAGTTGATAGGACAAGCCCCCAACTAACTCCGATTACTGAACTACTGATAAACTGAAATAATATCTTTGTCCTCAAACTATGAGGACTCACCCCTAAGTCTGCCACTAATAGGCTGGGCTACTATGTACGGCCAGGAGCCTATGTATCTGAACCTATGATATAAGACATCATAATGTAAAAGAAAAGTATGCGTTAGTACTTTGAATGTACTGGTATGCTAAGTGAGGTAGGCTGATAAGCATGAACAATAACTGCTTGAGTAACATGAACATAACTGAATGAGAGTACATGTATGAATACATAAACTGTAACTGAGGTCATGATAATACTTGATATTGAGTTCTAAATACCAATTAACTGATATCTGAGATTACTGATACTGTATTACTGATAACTGAATTATTGTTTCTGACAGTCTTGAATTGGTAAAACTGAACTGAGTTTTGTACTTAGACTGAAACTGAAACTGAAACTGTGGGAGGTAGTCATCTAACGGACATGTCCTTCTAAAAAAGAATTGAGGTCCGACCTGTAACCCCAGTTGAAAGGGTGTCAATACCGTGCCATGGGTACTGATGGTCGCTGTGTGGATCCACTAAACTAGTGTACTGTATTATCCTGAAGGACTAAGGGTGTCAAGCCTGAACTGACAGATGACCCCTACGAGAAAGTTAATCCTAAACTAACGGGTGATTTATCATATCCTACACTGGATACTTAGTTCTGGAGTACAAGGACTGCTACTAACGACTCTGCCTATCTGACGGGAAGCCGTCATCCCTGCACTCGCTCGGTGCTGAATCCTAATCCAAACTGAATAGACATTGAACTGATTGTTAGACTGTACTAGGCTTGACTTAATTGCTACTGATCCTGCGGTCTAACTGAATTGAGTTCTCCGGGTTTCGTTGAATGATGGAATACTACTAAGTTCTGTTAACTTACTAGGTTTTCTTAAGGTCTGAACTGAATACTGAACAGAAACTGTGACTGATTATTAAGTACTACTATTTTTGGCACCACCGAGATTATTCTATAACTACTGTAGCTCTAGGTAAACAACTAGATTTTTGGGTATTGAATACCCCCAGGACTCGATAACATGAAAAGTAAAGAATAGCATAAACTTAAAAAAAAACATAACCATGTGCACTTGTTCCTAATTCATTCATATAGACATTTTATCAAAATCTTACAAGGCAAAGATTTGACAAAGGAGTAATTTTCAACACGTAGTTCTAGTATGAATTCATCCCTTAGATCACCAATGGTTCACAATGCACAATTTATTCACTTAAGCTTTTTGACAAACACATAGGAGGCATAACCTTATACTTAGGCATGAACAACATACTAATGTATCATGACTACCACAACCAATTCACAATTCAAGGGTTCTTGATATAGAAATTACACCCATCGCACATAGGATACTTTATATTCATGAAACTAGCAATTCAATCTTGAATTGAACACCAAATATCAATACATACATGAACATAATTAAATTTAAAAATGTAAATCATGAAATCTTTAATATTGTAGTTTCAAAAAGGTTCGTGAACTCCAAGGGTGGAAGGAAACCCTTAAATGAATACCTAACATACCTTGATTGTAAATTTTTTGGAGATTGGGGTGAGTACTTGAGGCTTGGTTCTTGAATTTGACGAAGCTAGGGCTTGTTCTTGAGAGGAATTTGCGAAAGAAATGAGATATTTTGCTATTTGGGGCTTTAATCTCGTGGTATGGAGCCATTGGCTGAAGGGAAAATAACCCATTTGCCCTTAAAAACATAGAACAAAGTTGCAGGAAAATACATGAGCCAAACTAGCTAGGGCACTGTGGGCTCTGGAGCGCCTCTCTAGGCGAGGCATCGCGGTCCCTGGAGCACCGCTTTAGGTGAGGAGCCGCGGGCTCATCGCCTCGAGTCACTATTTGTGAATTCCAAACACACCCTTACTCTAATAAAAAAATTCCAAAACTCATCCATGGTGAACTATTGACTTCTCCGATCATGAATCAACCTAAAAATTGATACTTTAAGGTCTTCAAGACTAGAATAAAATGATCGCCAATTTATGAGGCTAAAATAATCCTAAGTGTAAACACTCAGCTGAAATTTCTAAGGATGAGACACCTTATCAAGCTCTAAGGGCTGAGTTAAGCTTAGAATTTTGCGGGGTCTTACAATATTTCCCCCTTAAGAACATTCGTCCTCGAATGAGACTGACTATGTGGAGAATACTGATAGACTGAACTTGCTTATTAAGCATGCATAACTGAAGCATGATTTTATGTTTGAAACTATTGATATACTAAATTTTTATATTGAACATATATGACTGAAGCATGACTGAATTTTGAGGACATGGCATATGATTGGATTGTTTCGTAAGGGCATATGTGAAATGAGAATGATATGCAACTTAACTGTTATCTGACTTATACAGGAAATCTGAATCTGGAACTTTGGAAATTCAAGAAAAACTGTTACCTTGAGCTGAATCAGAGTTTGCGGAGAAGAGGTGAGGATACTTGGTCCGTATATCTACTTTTACTTCCCAAGTAGCTCTCTCAACAGACTGATTCCATAAAAAAACTTTGACTAGAGGGACTTCTTTGTTCCTCAGTCTGCAAATCCATCTATCAAGGATTTTGACTGGGATCTCTTCCTAAGAGAGGTTGTTCTCAATCTCTATGCCCTCTATAGGGACTATGGCTGCTGGGTAACCTATGCATTTCTTTAGAAAGGAGACATGAAACACTGGATGGACTGAAGCTAAAACTTAGGGCAACTCAAGCTCGTAATCTACCTTTCCAAAATGGTTGAGAATAAGGACCGACATACCGAGGATAGAGCTTTTCCTTCTTGTCAAATCTCTTCACTCCTTTCATAGGAGAGATTTTCAAACACACAAAATCCCCACTCTCAAACTTGAGATCCTTTCTTCGCACATCTGCGTATGATTTCTATTAGCTCTGAGCTGTCTTAAGCCTTTCCCTGATCAAATAAACTTTTTCTAAGGTATCAAATACCAAGTCAGGCCCTACCATTGCGGCCTCACCCACTTCAAACAAACAAATGAAAGATCTACATCTCCTTTCATAGAGCATCTCAAACGGATCCATCTGAATGCTGGAATGGTAACTGTTATTATACATAGAAAGTGGTCATCCAAACTACCTTTAATGTTAATGGCACACACTCTTAGCATATCTTCCAGAGTCAGAATGGTCCTTTCTGCTTGACCATCTATCAGAGGGTGAAAGGCTGTACTGAGGTGAACTTTGGTACCAAGACCCTTTTGGAAGGCTTTCAATAAATGAGAGGTAAACTGCGTACCTCTATCTAAAATGATGGAAAATGAAACTCCGTGCAATCTGACCAACTCTCTAACATAGAGCTTGGCATAATCCTCGATTGAATAGGAAGTATGGACCGATAAGAAATGAGATGATTTGGTCATCATGTCTATAATAACACAAATTGAATCATGCTGACGATGAGTACAGGGCGAACCCATCACAAAATCCATGTTCACCTCCTCCAACTTCCAAGTGGGACTACTGAACTCCTGTATAGACCCACTAGGATTCTGATGTTCAATCATAACCAGCTGATATGTCAAGCATTTAGCTATAAACTTTGCAATGTCTCTTTTCATCCCGCTCCACCAATAGATATTCCTCAAGTCGAGATAAATGTTAGTGCCCCTAGATGAATCGAGTAGGGCGCACTATGCACTTCTGCAAGAATTCGCTGCCTCAAGTCATCTACACCTGGCACAGATAGTCAACCCTGGTAATGCAATACACCATATCCCCCTTGGAAGAAAACCTCTACTTTCTGATATCTGACTGACTCTTTCAACTTAGCTAGATTGGGATCTCTATCCAGCTTCTCCTTCACTTTGGAAACCAGAGGTGACTCTGAACTATTCTGAACTCACACACTACCATCTGCTGAATCGACTAAGTAGACACCTAGCCGGGCAAGCTGATGAACTTCCTGAGCCAACTTCTTCTTACTATACTCTACGTGAGCAATACTACCTATGGACATCCTACTGAGAGTATCAACCACTACATTGGCCTTTCCCGGATGATACATAACAATTATGTCATCGTCTTTCAACAACTCTAACCTCCTCCTCTGATGCAGGTTCAGGTCTTTTTGAGAAAACACATACTAAAGGCTTTTATGGTTTGTGAATACATCAATATGCACCCTATACAAATAGTGCCTCCAAATTTTTATGGAAAATACTACAACTGCTAACTCAAAATCATGAGTGGGATAGTTCCTTTCATGGGGCTTAAACTGTCTAGAGGCATAGGATAGACCTTACTTCTCTACATCAAAATACATCCTAAATCAACTCTGGAAGCATCAGAATATACCATAAATCCATCTGAACAATCTAGTAGAGTCAAAACTGGGGCTTTAGTGAGTTGAATTTTCAACTCCTGAAAACTCTTCTCACAGGAATCTAACCATTGGAACTTGACCTCCTTTTGAGTCAATCTAGACATAGGGGATGCAATAGAATAAAATCCCTCATCAAACTATCGGTAATAACCAGCCAAGCCTAAGAAACTCCTAATATCTGACGGAGAGATGGGTCTGGGCTAGTTTCTCACTACTTCGGTCTTTTGGGGATCAACTCTAGTGCCATCACCAAAAATAATATGGACAAGAAAAGACACTGACCTTAGCCAAAATTCACATTTACTAAATTTAGCAAACAACTAATGGGCTCTGAGGGCATGCAACACTATTCTGAGATATTCTGTATGATCATGTTCACTGCGGGAGTAGACAAGAATGTCATCAATAAAGACTATGACGAACGTGTCCAAGTACTACTTGAACACATGGTTCATCAAGTCTATGACAGCTACTGGGGCATTGGTAAGACCAAATGACATGACTAGGAATTCGAAGTTACCATACTGAGTTCTGAGAGTTGTTTTCAGAATGTCACATTCTCTAGCCCTAAGCTGATAATATCCTTATCTGAGGTCTATCTTAGAAAAGTAACTGGCACCCTGAAGTTGGTCAAACAAGTCATAAATTCTGGGAAGTGGATACTTGTTCTTGACCGTGACTTAATTTAGCAGACGGTAGTCAATGCACATTCTGTGAGAACCATCCTTCTTATGCATGAATAGAACTAGTGCACCCAACGGGGATACACTGGGTCTGATTAATCCCTTATCTAGGAGATCCTTCAACTGTTATTTTAATTCTTTTAGTTCTGCTAGAACCATTCTATATGGAGGAATAGATATGGGCTGAGTATATGGAAGAAGGTCGATTCTGAAGTCAATTTCCATTTCGGGAGAAACTCCGAGAAGATCTTCGGGAAACATATTTAGGAATTCACATGCTACTGACACTGATTCAAGATTAGGGGTATATAATCTAGAGTCCTGAACTCGAAAAAGATGATAGACACATTTCTTAGATATCATTCTTCTCGTCCTAAGGTAAGAAACAAGCTGACATCTAAGTGCCGAAGTACTACCCCTCTACTCTAAGATAGGTTCATTTGGAAATTGAAGTTGGACAATTTTGTTTCTATAGTCAACTGAAGCATAGCACGAATGAAGCCAATCTATGTCGAGAATGACATCAAAATCTATCATCTCTAATTCTACTAATTCTGTTGAAGTGACTTTCCAAGATACCATAATCGAACAGTTCTTGTATACCCGTCGAGCTATGATAGATTTACCCACTTGGGTAGAGACTGAGATAGGCTCTGTTAGAATTTTAAGACTGACCTCAAAGTCAACAGCTATATAAGAAGTTACAAAGGATAAAGAAGCTCTTGGATCTAGCAAGGCATAAACATGTAAATAATAAACTTGTAACGTACTAGTGACCACATCAGGAGAACTTTTCTGATCTTGTCGGGACTGAAGCATGTATAATCTATTTGGATGTTGACGACTTGTAGCACTGGAAGCAACATCCTGCTGAGGTGGGCGATCGACTGGAACTGGCGACTAATAGGGCTGGTCCTATTGGCGTAACTCCCTACCTTTCTGAGCAACTACCCGACACTCCCGAATCCGATGGCCTGGCTTGCCACACCTAAAGCATACTTCACTGCCAGCTCTACACTCACCCTGATGGTTTTTTCCATATTTTGACATAGTGAATTCGTATGGGAACTGTTAACACTGCTTTGGGACTTAGATACCGGTGCCCTATCCCTCTTATTATTTTTGAATTTGGGTACTGGGGCACTGGCTGAAGAGGGTGATGGGGCTGAAGACCTCTAATGAAACTGAGGATGGTTACCACTTTTTGACCTAGGCTGAGCGAAGTTGAAGCTACCTGTTCTAGCTCTCTTGTTCTCCCTTTCCTTCTCATTTTTCTTAGCCACTTCTATTTGCTGAGCATAGAGCATGAGCCTGGATATGTCCATCTCCTTAATCAGCATTGCGGTCCTACACTCCTTGAACATACCATTAGACTCACCTGAAACAAACTTACTCATCTTAAATCTGTTATCTGCTACCACGTAAGGGGCGTATCTGGATAACTGATTAAACTTGAGAGAATACTCTTGTACTGTTATGTTGCCCTACATCAGATTAATAAACTCCAAAACCTTAGTTTCCCTCAACATCAGCGGGAAGAACCTATCAAGGAAAACAATGGCAAACTCCTTCCATTCTATGGGCCCTGAATCTGCGGCCCTCTCTACCTTTCACTGCTTGAACCATGAGTGAGCTACATCCTAAACTGATATGCAGCTACATCCTAATTTGAGATTTTTCTCACTCGCACGACATGAATACTGAAAGAAGGGAAACGTTTCCTAAAATATCTCATAGCCTCTTGTCTATAAGTATAGTGCGCTACACACTCATGCACAAGATTAGACGCGGCTTTCAGACTTCCTAGGACTCTATTGAACCTTATGCTCTGATACAAAGTTTGTAATGCCCTGAGTTTGTACCTCGAACGCTACATGATACTTACGACCCCAAAGGACCACCAGCTAACCCATGACTGGTACCTGCCGTGAGCACTGGATAATATTAATACTACAATGATAATATATCTAAATTAAAATGCGGAAGATAGGTTGAAAATCGCCATAATGTTCATAACTAAAAAAAAGCTGAATACTGATAACTTAATACTGAAAACTAAACATCTGTACAAAATACTCTAGTGTGAAAGCCTCTAACTATCTGAATCTTGAGTTAATTGGTCAAGCCCCCAACTAAATCCCACTACTGAACTACTGATAAACTTAAATAATAACTTTGTCCTCAAACTATGAGGGCTCACCCCTAAGTCTGTTGCTGATAGGACAGGTTGCTAAGTACGGCTAGGAGCCCGTGCGTCTGAACCCATGACATAAGGCATCATAGCACAAAAGAAAAGTATGCATCAGTACTTTCAATGTACTGGTATGCTAAGTGAGGTAGGCTGATATGCATGGGTTCATATTCATGAACAATAACTGACTGAGTAACAGGAACATAACTGAATGAGAGTACATGCATGAATACATAAACTTTAACTGAGGCCATGATAACACTGTATACTGAATTCCGAATACTAATTAACTGATATTTAAGTTTACTGATACTGTATTACTGATAACTGAATGATTGTTTCTGACACTTCTAAATTTGTAAAACTTAACTGAGTTTTGTACTGAAACTGAAATTGAAACTGAAACTATGGAAGGTAGTCATCTAACTGACATGTCCCTCTCCAAAAGGATTGGGGTCCAACCTATAACCCCAGTTGAAAGGGTGTCAATACCATGCTACAGGTACTGATGCTGGCTGTTAGGATCCACAAAACTGGTGTACTGTATTGTCCCGAAGGACTAAGGGTATCAAGACTTAACTGACGGGTGACCCCTAAGAGAAAGTCAAACCTAAATTGACGGGTGAAATCTCATATCCTATGCTGGCTACATAGTTCTGGAGTACAGGGATTGCTACTAACGACTCTGTTAATCTGACGGGAAGCCGTCATCCCCGCACTCGCTCGGTGCTGAATCCTACTCCCAACTGAATAGACACTAAACTAATTTCTAGACTGTTCTAGGCTTGACCAAACTGTTACTGATTGTGCTGTCTAACTGAACTAAGTTCACCGGGTTCCGTTGACTAACAAAATACTACTGAGTTCTGTTAACTGACTGGGTTTTCTTGAGGTCTGAACTGAATACTGAACTGAAACTGTGACTGATTACTAAGTACTATTGTTCGTGACACCACTGAGACTGTTCTGTAACTTCTGTAGATATAGGTAAACAACTAGATTTTTGGTTGTTGAATACCCCCAGGACTCGATAGAATGAAAGGTAAAAGCATACCATAAACTTAAAAAAAAACATAACCATGTGCACTTATTCCTAACTCATTCATAGAGACATTTTATCAAACACTTACAAGGCATAGATTTGACATGGGAGTAATTTTAAACATGTAGTTCTAGCATGAATTCACCCCTTAGATCATCCATGGTTCACAATGAACAATTTATTCACTTAAGTCTTTTGACAAACACATAGGAGGCATAACCTTATACTTGGGCATGAACAACATACTAATGTATCATGACTACTACAACCAATTCACAATTCAAGGGTTCTTGACATGGAAATTACACCCATTAAACACAGGCTACTTTACATTCATGAAACTAGGAATTCAATCTTGAATTGAACACCAAACATCAAGACATACATGAACACAATTAAATTCAAAAATGTAAATCATGAAATCACTAATCTTGTAGTTTCAAAAGGGGTCGTGAACTCCAAGGGTGGATGGAAACCCTTAGATGAACACCTAACATACCTTGATTGTAAATTTCGTTGAGATTGGGGTGAGTTCATGAGGCTTGGTTCTTGAACTTGATGAAGCTAGGGCTTATTCTTGAGAAGATTTTGAGAAAGGAATGAGAAATTAAGCTATTTGGGGCTTTAATCCTGTGTTATAGAGTTATTGGGTGAAGGAAAAATGAACTATTTCCCCTTAAAAACGCAGAAAAAAGCTGCAGGAAAATACAAGCGCCGAACTAGCAAGTGAACTGCTGGCCCTGGAGCGCCGCTCACGGAGAGGCGACACTGGCCCAGGAGTACCGCTTTTGGTGAGGCATCACAGGCTCATTGCCTCGAGCCACTATTTATGCATTCCATACACTCCCTTACTCTAATAAAAAAATTCCAAAAATCACCTGTGGTGAACTATTGACTTCCCCGATCATGAATCAACCTTAAAATGGACACTTCAAGGTTTTCAGGGATAGAAAAAAGGATCGCCAACTTATGAGGCTAAAATAATCCTAAATGTAAATACTTCGCTGAAATTTCTAAGTATGGGACCCCTTATCAAGCTCTAAGGGCTGAGTTAAGTTTAGAATTTTGCGGGGTCTAACAATATCTCCCACTTGAGAACATTCATCCTTAAATGAGACTGACTAAGCTGAGAATACTGATAGACTGAACTTTCTTACTGAGCATGCATAACTGAAGCATGATTTCATGGATGAAACTTTTGATATACTGAATTTTTATATTGAACATGTATGACTGAAGCATGACTGAATTCTGAGGACATGACATATGACTGGGCTGTTTCGTAAGAGTATGAGTGATATGAGAATGCTATGCAACTGAACTGATATCTAACTCATACAGAAAATATGAATCTGGATATGAGGAAATTCAAGGAAAATTGTTACCTTGAGCTGAATCTGAGTAGAAAAGGTGAGGATACTTGGTCAACATATTTTCTTCTGCTTCCCTAGTAGCTCCCTCAATAGAGTAATTTCGTCAAAGAACTTTGACTAGAGGTCCATCTTTGTTCCTCAGTCTGCGAATCTAACGATCAAGGATTTCGACTAGGATCTCTTCATAAGAGAGGTTGTTCTGAATATCAATGCCCTCTATAGGGACTATGGCTGCTGGGTAACCTATGCATTTCTTTAGCAAGGAGACATGAAACACTGGATAGACTGAAGCTAAATCTGAAGGCAACTCAAGCTCGTAAGCTACCTTTCCGAACGACTGAGAATTCTGTAAGGACCGATATACCGAGGACAGAGCTTCCCCTTCTTGCCAAAACTCTTCACTCCTTTCATAGGAGAGATTTTCAAATACACAAAATCCCCACTCTCAAACTCGAGATCTTTCCTTTGCACATCTGGGTATGATTTCTATCGGCTGTCAGCTGTCTTAAGAGAGATTTTGGGGAATCCTTGTACCCCTAAATCAATTCACCATTCCCATGCACCCAAATGAATGTACAAACAAAAATTCAATGCACAATAAATCAATACTAATCATGGGAAAAATATTCAAAAAATTTATATCCAAAACCCACAACCCCTGATTCAAAAGCCCACATCAAAACTATGTGAATAATAAGAAAATTTCTACCCATTAAGAAAATGCAAGTGCAAGGAGAGAGATACATGATGTAGGCACACAAGAATTTTGAAGCAATTTTGAACTTGGTACCCAAAAGATGAACGCACGATGAAACTCTTAAACTTTTTCTTGGGTTTTGTGTGTCAGAGAGAAATTGTAGATTTTGTTCCTTGAAAACTTATGGAAATAGGTTCATATAACGTTTAAAGGTCGTACGTAGATGAAAAAGCCTCTATACCCCTCATCCTAAGGGAAATAAAACAAGACAACATAACTTTTACATAGTGGCATGGCGTGGCCTTATCGAGAGGCTAACCTCTGTGCCATGCTGTTTATCCCAGAGACTAACTTTCATGACACGGAGTTATCATTGAGGTATACAACCTCCATGCCACTTTGAAATCGATGAGGCTAACCTTCGTGGCATGCCTAAAATGTGGTGGCTCACTGCCTCAGAATTACAAAATGACCTCAAACCACTTCCAACAAATTCGAAACTCACCCGGATTACCCTTTTAACACCCCTAAGAACATCTCAAGTAAAAAATCGATGATTTGAATACTGGAAGGACGAAAATAAAATGGAAATTTTTTAAGGGTGTTATATTAGCCTCCCTCTCTTAGGATGATTCGTCCCCAAATGATTAGCGAAGACACTTACATCAGGAGAAATAGAAAGAATACACCAGAATTAAATAATAAACTAGGAAAGTAACAAAAGGACAATGAAACTCATATCTTAATAACTGTTATCTAGAACGGGGAACAAGAATGGATACTTGGACTTCATGTCCTGTTCGGCTTCCCAAGTAGCTTTCTCAAACTTTTGGTTCCTCCATAGAATCTTCACTGAAGACACATCCTTAGTCCTCAAATGGTGAACTTGCCTATCCACGATCTCAATTGGGACTTTCTCATAAAACAAGGAGTCCAAAATACCCACATTTTCGAAAGGAACAATCAATGAAGGGTCTCTTACACACTTCTTCAACATTGAAACATGGAAGACCGAATGAACGAAACCTAAACTAGAAAGCCACTCTAACTCATAGGCAACGCTACCCACTCACATCAAAACCAATTATGGACCCACATAATGGGGGATGATCTTTCTATTATTTCCAAATTGCATTACCCCTTTAATTAGAGACACCTTTAACAACACCCAATAACCAACATCAAATTCTAACTCTCTCTACTTCACATTTGCATACGACTTTTAGTGACTTTGGTCGGTCTTAAACCTAACCTAAATTACCTTTACCTTCTCCAAAGGTTGATGAACCAAGTTAGGACCAAATAATCTAGCCTCACTAACTTCAAACAACCCGGTAGGAGAGCTATACCTTCGATTATACAATAAGTCAAACGAAGTCATGCCAATATTAGAGTGATAAATATTGTTATAAGCAAACTTAATGAGAGGTATATGATCAACCCAACGACCACCAAAATCAATCACACAAGCCTGAAACATATCTTTCTATGTCTAAAATGGTACTTTTCTCTTGTCCATTCATCTGCAAGTGGAAAGCAGTACTAAGGTTTACCATAGTGCACAAACCTCTCTAAAATGAATGCCAAAAATATGATGAGAACTGAGTACCATGATAAGAAATGATAGAAACTGGAGCACCATTCTATTTCACAATCTCTTGAACGAAAAGCTTAACATAATCATAAGCTGAATAATTAGTCATCACATGCAAGAAGTGAGTGGACATAGTCATCCTATCCACAATGACCCAAATAGAATCAAACTGATTACGAGACTATGGAAGATTAGTGACGAAATCCATATTAATCACTTCTAATTTCCACACGAGCAACTAAGTCTCTTGGGATATCCCACCAGGCCTCAAGTTTTCCACCTTCGCTTGTCGTCACACTATGAACTTAGCCACGAAATTAGCCACATCACGCTTCATATTATCCCACCAATAAATCTATTTCAAGTCATGATATATCTTCTTTGAACCTGAATGAACTGTATACCATCACTCATTTGGCCAAAATTCTTCCTCACAACCAATCCACATCACAAACGGACAATTTACCTTGGTACCTCAAGATACCATCATCATCAATCTCGGAGGCCATGAATTTTTCTTGGTAAAGGACCAAGATATGACTTCACTACCACTTGAAGAAACACACCTCCATCTTTGAAATATAAAAGAGGAACTCTAAGGTTAGCCAAATAGTTAATATCCTTCACCAATCCATGCTTCTCTTCATCCGCATGACATAGACTCCTCATTGATAACTTTCTAAGAGCATCAGCAACCATGTTAGCTTTACCTGGATGATAATGGAGACTCATGTCATAGTCCTTGAGCAACTCAAGATATCTCCATTGTCAGAGATTCAACTCCTTCCGAGTGAACATGTACTGCAGGCTCTTATGATCTGAATAGATGTCAACATGAACCCCATATAAATAATGTCTCCAAACTTTCAATTCGAACAACACAGCGAACAACTCCAAGTCATGAGTCAGATAGTTCTTCTGGCAGACTTTCAACTATCTAGAAGCATAGGCCACCACCTTACTATGATGCATCAACACATAATTGAGTCCCATAAGAGACACATGAAAATAAACCCAAAATCCATCAGTACCCTCGGGTAGGGTCAAAACTAGACCGAAAGTCAACTTATACATCATCTTCTCAAACTGCCCTGACAAGCATCCGACCACAAAAACTTCACCTTCTTCTGAGATAACTTCATCAACGGAGAAGCAATCAAAGAGAAGCTCTCCATAAACCTTCTATAATACCAGGCCAAGCCTAAGAAGCTTCGAAGATGTTGGTGTCGTGGGTTTAGGACACTTCTTCACAACCTCATCCTTCTATGGATCCACCATGATCCCCTCATTAGACACAGTATGACCCAAAAAAGCCACTGCATTTAACCAAAACTAACACTTAAAAAACTTTTCATACAACCGCTGATACTTAAAGTTTTGCAACACTAAACGAAGGTGATCGACATGATCTGCCTTACTTTTAGAATAAACCAGATTATCATCTATAAATATAATGATGACCAAATCCAAAAACTGACTGAATATCCTGTTCATAAGATCCTTTAATGCCACTTGGGCATTAGTCAACCCAAAAGATAAGACCAAGAACTTGAAATTTCCATATCGGGTATAGAAATTAGTCATAGGGATATCCACCTCCCTAATCTTCAACTGATGATACATCGAGCGAAGATCATTCTTAGTAAATCGCATAGTACCATGGAGCTGGTTGAATAAATCATCAATTCTTGAAAGAGGGTACTTATTTTTCATTGTCACCTTGCTTAATTGTTAGTAGTCAATACACATCTGAACGGAATCATCCTTTTAACGCACAAAAAGAGAAGAACCCTACAAAAAACCACTAATGTGGATAAAACCCTTATTAAGGAGATCTTTCAAATGCTCCTGAATATTCTTCAACTAAGCTGGAGCCATTTAATAGGGAGTGATAAAGATATAATGAGTGTCCTATAGAAGATCGATCCTAAAATCAATTTCCCTATTGGGAGGAACACAAGGAAGATCATCAGGGAAGACTTCAGAAAATTCATTAACAACTGGAACGGATTATAACGACGGACACTCTAAGTTAGAATCATTAACTCCGACAAAATAAAAAAGTCACACCTTGGAAATTAATTTCTGGGCTCTAAGATAAGATATGAAGCTTCCCTTAGGCACTATGAAACTTCCCTCCCACTCCAAAATAGGTTCATTAGTGAATTTAAAGATGACCTTACTGTTTCGAACAATCTTAAAAGGCATTGCACAAATGGAGCTAATCCATCCCCAAGATAATAGACAAATCAACCATATCCAAATCTTTTAAGTCTACCAAAGTCTCCCTAGTATGGAAAGATACCACACAACCCCTATAGACTCTTCCAACAACAAAAGTATCACCCACTGAGGTAAAAATAGAAAAGGGATCCAATTATACTTGGGATAAAAGCCAAAATGAAAAGCCACATATGGGGTTACATAAGAAAGAGTAGACCCTGGATTAACCAAACAGTACATATCACGGGAAAAGAGTTGTAACATACTAGTGAAGTCATCAGGGGATGCCTCAGATTCCTATCGGGTGATAAGAGAAAATAGATGATTCAGTCCAGTGTCGGTACTAGAAGTGGCACCCTTCGGTGCCGGTGTTGAAGAAGTAGCAACATGGACTTTATTTGCCCTAGAAGTAACCTTACCTATGGGATAATTTATCTACATATCTCCCATTTGGCCACAATTGAAACACAAGTTCTTTTCATCATTGCAGAAACAATTACACAACTGACCATAAAATCGACATAGAGGATAGGTCGGGGCCGACTAAGCCCCATTGCCCCAAAATTGGACACCCTAGGCCCTAGGACCATCACCACTTTGAAAATAATGGTCATCGAACGACTTTGGGTAAGGGGCACTAGAAATCACATAGGACCTAAAATTGGCCCACTTCTTCTTAGACCATTTTCGACCATCTCTACCACTCTGCTACTGACCTCCACCCTAATCTGAATACCAAAATTTTGTACTAGGGCAGTTTCTATCACTGCTTTCTTCTTATTTTCCTCATCAACTTATTGCATATATACTAGAAGTCTAGAGATGTCCATATCGTTGTTCAGAAAGGTGACCTTGCTCTCCAAATTAAATCATGGGACAACCCTTAAGAAAATTTCCTCATTCAAGCCTTTATGTTAGACACTATCTCTAGAGCAAAACAAGACCGTTGATGAAATTTAAAGGTATATTCCTTCACAGTAATTTTTCCTTGATTTGAATTCACGAACTCCTCAGCTTTTGACTACTTCAACTCATGTGTAAATAAGCAATCAAGAAAGGCACTAAAAAGTCATTCTACAATGCCACCTCCACATCATAACCCCTGGACTTATCCCATTCTTCGTACTACAGATTCGCACATCCTTCAACTAATAAGCAATGAACTCTACACCCTTTATATGAGTAGCATGAATTACTCAACAAATCTTCTCTATCTCATCTATGAAACCTTAAGGATCCTCCTCAACCTTAGTGATATTAAAAACCGGAGGATTTAACCTTTAAACTGTCCAACTCTAGCAGCCTAAGAAGAACTTATAGCAGCACCAGTAGCACTAGACAGGCGTGTTTGACATGGCACCAACATGCTCAACAAATGAATAGAATGGTGGAACTCAACATTAGTAATATCTCTGAGAGGTGACTGAGAAAGAATATCACTAGTGGAAGAAGGATCTGTTGAGATCAGTGGAACTCTATGAGGGCAATCAGAATCAGCGACCCTGGATCGGGTCTATACCATATAAGTTGGACGAGTTCCATCCACATTATCCTCTGGTGGGACAATTGAGGTTCCACGAGTATCAAATCTTTTTGGAGGATGATTTGAAAGGAGAACAAATATGAATTAAAGGAGATTCAAGACCTTAGACTCCATATCTCGAAAATAGACAAACAAGAAAGGGAACCATTCCCCATATTAGTGTGGCACTCTACACACCAATAAAAGAGACTCTACTTGGCATAATATTGTGGACACCCAATTGACCAGGAATCTAGGCTCTAACACCAACTTTGTCATAACCTAAACCAAGCCTAGCCGTGACTAGAATCTCAAATCCAACGAGGATTGGAGACCATCCCTTTACCTAATCAAACAAAACATAATATAAGTATAAAAATGGAGTTCCAAATATAAAATAAGATTGATAAGTATGAGTCGAAAGAAGTCTAAGAATTTAGCAACCAATCCCAAGTCCATGGTACTCCACATAACCTCTAGACAACTGAATATGAATAATAGTCAGGACGTGCCACTAAAAATAGCCAAATATGTCCAAAGTAAAGAGTCAATGTCAAAAAGAAACCCCAATCAAGTAATGGGGTCTCCCAAAGTATGGAGGCTAACCACTTCAAATATGACTCACGAGCTATCTAATGTTCACCTAGTCACTGCGCAGGAAAAGTAAAAGTATTTTCTGTGCCTGCATTGAGTAGGGATATAGCATCCAGAGATATTTGGTGAGTTGAGAGCTAGCATGTAACTCAGGGATAAAGGATAGCATAATGCCATGATCAATAACCTAAAATCAGTTAAAAATCCAAATATACAACAATATATGCATATATATATAATATAACGTGATGGGTAGGGACCAGTGATTAGCATGTAATTTAAGACCTTAGCCAAGATTGTGTAACCAGACCATAATACACCTACTATCTATATGGGTTTAGCTCTTCCTGTTGAAAAGGCCCAGTGCGTGTTAGGCGGACAAATCGAAGATAACATATAAGTCTAGGGTCATAATACAAATTTTCATAGTGTGACACAAGCACATGGTCATTAAGACTAACCTTCATGTCGGAAAACATGAGTTTCTAGTATCAGTAGTTTGGGACTCACACCTTTACAACCTGCTAACACAAAACCCATAAGCCCAATTAAAATATTTAACACATAACCCAACCAGTATAGTAAGGAGTCAATCATTAAGGCATTATTAAGTGGTATCTTCATACAAACTATAGTATGTAAGCTCATGTAAGCCAACACATTGAGGAATCCATTGTACCCCAGACTCAATTTGCCCTATAAGGTTTTCTTAAATCATTCACTTTGTGGAGTCCGTTGTACCCCACAAGGTTTTCAAGATCATTCTTATTCATTAATCATTTTTGAAATGCATTCGTTTAAATGAAATAAGTTAATTCAACTGATAAATCCCATTTTAAAACTAATTATGCAAGTGGGTTGGGGTTCTTATCAATTTCAATACCAAAATCCAATTATTTGGGGAATCCTTGTACCCCTAATTACAATTTTCAAAAGTTTGGGAAATCATTGTACCCCTAATCACATTGTTCACAAGTTTGGGGAATCCATGCAAACCTAATTTCATTCACCATTCCTATGCACTCCTATGAGTGCACAAACAAATAATTCAATGCATAATAAATCAATAGTGATCATGGGAAAATATTCCAACAATTTATATCCAAAATCCATAACCCATAATTCAAAACCCAACATAAAAACCATATGAATAATAAACCAATTTCATACCATTATGAAAATACTAGTGTAAGGGGAGAGATATATGTCTTAGGCGCAAAAAAATTTGGAAGCGATTTAGAACTTGGAACTCGAAAGATGAACGTATGATAAAACCCTTAAGCTTTTCGTGGGTTTTGAGTGTGATTGTTAATTAATAACTTTTGTTCCTTGAAAAATGATAGAACTAGGTTCATATAATGTTTAAAGGTCGTACATAGTTGAAAAGACCTCATTACCGCTCATCCTAAGGTAAATACAATAGTACAACATGACTTTTACATAGTGGCGTGGGATGTCCTTATCGAGGAGGCTAACCTTTCTGTCACACTACTTTTCGCAGAGGCTAACCTCTATGACACGACATTATCATGAAGGCACACTACCTCCGTGCTATATTGAAATAGCAGAGGCTAACCTTTGTGGCATGCAAAAACACCGAGGCTCATTACCTCGGAATTCTAAAATAACCCCGAACCTCTTCAAAAAATTTTGAAACTCACCTGGATTACCCTTTTAACATCCCAAATCATATCCTAGCTCAAAAATTGATATTTCAAACAGGGGAAGGTTGAAAATAAAATGGATAAAATTTGTAAGGTTGTTACACTAGCATAGCCAATAGAAGAAGAAAACAACCAACCTTACCTCGCTATAGAAAAGAAATCATCAAATTGTGCTATAGCTGCTCAAGCCAGTGAATAAGAACCACAAAGAATGGAATTCTAACTAGATAACACTAGTCTAATCATTTACCCAACGAGGATCAATTACATCAAATAATATAAATAACAACAAAAATATAAACACCAGTATAATGAATAGGCAGTACAAAATTGAAAATCAATAGCAAGTACCACTCAAGGGCCACAATAAGGCCAATGGGCTGAGGCAAATTGGACTCTAACCCAAATGCTACACCCATAGGGTGAAAATATCAGCACATATTTACTCCAACCACTACTAAAAGAAATAAACCATGGGTAGTCATATTACCATGAATTCAATAACAAGGCACACAATAACCAATGTGAACTCAACAAGGCATATAACCATCAATAGGTATGAACACCCCAATACCCATAATGAAATTGGTAAATGCTGGAAAAAAGGCACACCTATCATGGTGAAATCTGTAATCACATGCCTGACGGGTCGAAAGAAGAATAACTTAAAGGTCCAAACTCGAACCGACCAATTGAATCATCAACCATGGAGCCAAGCACACTATCTCTAACTAAAGGTGCCACAATAATAAGTCTGGATGAATGACTACCAATCCCATGTTGGGGCTACTCTCTAGACCAGTGACTAATCTATTTGTCATTTTAGAAAGCTCTTAAAGTCCAAACATAGAAGAAAACACGAATTGAGCCCAAATGGTTGGCCATTGACATTGATAGAACTCTCTACTACCATGATCATCCTTCCCACAATCATAACTTACTTGTAGAACTCTAAGATGGAATGGAATACATGATTACTCTATCTAATCAACTAACTCATATCTAGGGCAATCTCAAAACCAATATCTTATCTATCCACAACTATAACAACTCTACTAGAGCCTGAGCTGACCCTAAATCCTTAGTTTGACTCTCTAGTCTGATGCTATGCTAAAGTTAAAAAACACACATTGAAGCCACGTCCACATCCATCGGCAACCTTGTATCATCCATTAAGGATAGAATATGATTGAAGAATGTGCTTGAGTCTCATAGGAATGCGGACACATGATAAGGGGTAAAGAAATGAATTTCCTAAGAATGTCCCTATAGCCTCTAAAAGCAATATTACGGACTTCTCTACATCGATCCATAGGACTCTACTAAACACTTCACTCTAATACAAATAAACTCATGAAACCTAGGCTCTTATACTAATTTGTTACGACCCAGTTTCTCAGGACATGATGGCACCTACTATAACCTAGTCGTAGGCAAGCAAAACACAGAGTCAGAAACTACTAGTAACGAACCGCAAAAAGACTCAAGGGTAGAATGCGGAATACATGAAATGAAAGACAAACACACATAATATAGCCCCAAAAACTGGTGGTATCAGTACAAGAGCTTCTAATATAATAAGAGAAAAAATAAAATACAAAAGGAATTACACTATTACAAAACATCTCTGAATATAACATAGAAACTTGTCTAGTACATAATAGGGTGGAATGTAATACTAAGAATGTCAGGAGCTCACTCTATGTCGCTGAACCATTACTGCTCTGTATGATGCACCCATTAACAATGATAACCCATAAAATGATCTGCAGATTGAAAAAGTATAGTACCAGTACCAAATGTGTGGTACTCAATAGACAACTACCACCTTAACTTCAAAGATAATGTAGTTATAAATAACATATAAACAAAAATAAAACTATACTAAAATGTCTACCAATCACATAATAAAGCAAGTGAGATAGTAAGAGCCACTATTGTACACATATCTAAGAAAATAGCATAATAAGGCTAAGAAAGTATTAAGGATGAACTATCCTACTCCAGCTATGCTCAGTAATCTCTACACTATACCGTATATCTCGAGATAATATACGAATAAATGGCGAAAGAAGGATGTATAACAGTATACAAGTCCAGTGAATAAATATACAATCTGAATAAATGAAGGAAGAGATATACGGTAATACAATATCCACATGTAAAAAAATATAGATATATTTGTAAAAATGAGGTCAAGTAAAGGTAAAACTAAAATCATAAGACTAGCATCTTAAGACCTCAAAGTCATAGTAGGAACTAGTGCTACAATATTCAGGGCTTCTAATCCATATGACTAATCATGAGATAATCATGCATAATAATAAAATCATAATACGAAGAGGCGAGAATCATCCCTTAAATCTCAATACCAGATCTCAAGCCAAGCTGCCATAAACTAGGCATAATAATAATTATAATAATATTAATAACAATAGTAATAACAATGCGAGTAATTGGCTAGTTTGAATAACCACTAACAAACTTAGACTTTCATGTAGCACCACCGCCCAGGCTGACACGATCCGAACCACGGCTTGGTCATAACTAGTATCTCAAGTCCAACAAGGACTAAAGACCACCCCAATACCTAAATCGTAGAGCACTTTACACCCATGTAGGATGAATTCCAAACATATAACAGGATAAGAGAAATTAAAATTAAAAATATTATGATATGTATATAACCAAACCAACTATCAAACAAATCATCCCAAGTCAACAGTAGTCCGATAAAGTATCTACCAAACTGAATATCAATAAAGTATTGTTACATGTCCCCGACTATAGAAAAAATTAGTATCTTATAGTCTATAACTCAAAATAAAAATATAATACTAAAAAGCAGTCTTTCGATGTATGGAAGCTCACCACTTCAAGTCAACTCTCAATCAATCCACAATTACTGAGCAGGAGAAGGAGAGGTATGCCCAAATCCTACACCGCGTGGGGATACAATATTCAAAGACGGTTAGCAGGGTGAACACTAGCATGTGACTCAGGGATAAAGATAAAATAGTGCCATCAATTCAAACAAAGTCAACCAATGCACATAACCATATGCAAATACATATATATATGTATATATATTTTATGCCGGGATAGGGAACTAGGTTGAGCATGAAATTTCAAACCTTAATCTGGATTGTGTAGCTCAACCATCATATAATAGAACCCACGGACTATATGGGCCCCAGTTCTCACCACTGGTCGGGCCCCAGTGTGTGCTGCCGCACAAACCAGAGAATAATCTCATATATATGCACGAGGGACTAGAACCATCTAATTATATACTAAGGTGACTTAAGCACCCGATCATGAAATATGATATAGGGTACTTAAACCATCTAATCATAGTAATAAAAATAAGGTGGACACAAACCACCTGGTCATAAGCAAGAGGACTCGAACACAAGCTATAACGACCCCCTCACCAGCTAGCACGGTTTCCATTATTGGTTACTTTGACCTCTACTTTCACGACATAGATGTACAACCCTCTTTTAAACCTAAATTAAAAACATTTGTCAAACTTTCCCATTCATTGAACTATATCTAAAATTAAGGCATACATTGTTGGTATCATCATACCAACTATCTTGTAAGGTAACAACAACATGCCCAAACAATTATATCACTTGGGGAATTCATAACCCCTTTGGATTAATTGGCCATAACTTGTGAAAACATGATTTCATAAGGTTTAATTCAACATCATGATACAATAGTTAAAGAATAATTTAATTCCCATATTCCTCATAACAATATCAATTTCATAATTTGGAGTTGAGGTCAAAACCATTTCAAAAGTCACAAGTTTGGGGAAAATCACAATTCCCTAGTTAATTCACTATACTGATGCACCAACCTGTTCAAAATAATAATTAAAGCATGAAAATCATATATAAACCATGACAAACATTGTTCAAATAATAAACATTCAAAACCCCTAACTTTTGTTTCAACACCATCATAAACATCTCATGAACAACACTTTAAAACACATGCTTTTAACAAATTAACAATAAGGGAAGACTAACACACCTGAAATAGTAGGTTGTATAAAGAGAAATCACCCTTGAAAGCCCTAATTGATGATCCTCTTGAAAACCCTAAGTGTTCTTAACCTTGAGGAATTTGAGAGTATCGCGAAGTTACTTATAGTGTTTCTGAGTGCTAATGACACATTAATAAGGTTATAAGATATGGGTTTCATGTTGGGTAAGAGGATAAATATCTAGAATGTCCTTAACTTAAAAGTTGAAAAGTTCCGCCTTTGACTGTGGGTCAACCTTTGGATCGTAGCCACTCCTTACGACTTGTCACCACAAGTCTTAACCAAGGCAATACCATAAAGGCACCCTACACTATTATTCATGCAACTCAATTGCACCACTCATAATGGGACCTTACGACTCATAGTAGTTGACACAGAACCTAAATCGTTACTTACACTGGACACCCTACAATTACACCAAATGACTCATGACATATCCTTATGTCTCTTGGTGAGCCACTTATACTCAGAGTAGAATCAAGCCAAACACTTATTGATTTGGTTACGATTCCATCACAATGACTTGTTATGAGTCTTTATGAATCGTGTCCCAAAGTCATACCCAAGGCAGAAACTCAAGCATTTTTCACTGTACACCTTATGACTAGGGTCACCTGACCTATCAAGACACTTTACGACAAGTAGGGTGAGTCATAGTCAAGGCAGAGAGCTCAAAGCTCAAGAATTTTAAAGGGCCAAAAAGTCAAGGTGTTTCAATTCTCCCCAACTTTGTTTATTCATCCTCAAATGATCAGACAAGGAATTTATTAGCACGATTTGACTCCATATACCTCTACTCTTACCTTTAACAATGACAAAAAACAAAGATGCTAAGGAATACACGTACTTTAAGCATGATTATCTGGAATGGGAAACAAGAATGAATACTAGGACTTCATGTTCTCTTTGGTTTCCCAAGTAGCCTCTATAACGTTGTGGTTCCTTCATAGAACCTTTATCGAAGCTACATTCTTTGTTTGCAGCGATGAACTTGCCGGTCCAAAATTTCTACTGGGACTTCCTTATAAGATAAGAAATTTGAAATACCCATCTCCTCTATAGGAACAACCATCGAAGAATCACCTACGTACTTCTTCAACATCGAAATATACAACACCAGATAAATGGAGCTCAAACTAGGAGGAAACTCGGTCTCTTATGCAACACTACCAATCCTCTTCAAGACCAAGTAAGGGCAAACATATTGAGAACTGAGCTTCCCCTTCTTCACAAAATAAAATACTCCCTTTATGGGAGACACCTTGAAGAACACCCAATCGCAAACCTCAAACTCTAACTCTCTATGCCTCATATCTGTATAGGAAATTAGCCAACTTTAGGCAGTCTTAAGTCTCTTGAATTACCTTAACCTTCTCTATGTCTTGGTGAACCAAATCTGGGCAAAATATCTCTGCCTCACAAACATCGAACCACCTAATTAGAGATCCACACCTCCTACCATATAATTTCTCAAATGGAGCCATCCCAATACTAGAGTAGTAGCTATTATTATACACGAACTCTATAAGATGCACATCCGAAGGGAACCATCCCTCTTATGCAAGAACAAAATAGGAGCACACCATAAATACATACTAGGAAGGTTAAAACCATTGTCACGGAGGTCATTCTACTATTCCTTGAGCTTCTTCAACTCAACCAGAGATATCTTATAGGGAGCTATAGATATAGGATAAATGTTCCAACCAAGGTTAATCCCAAAGTCAATTTCCCTATTGGGAGGGCCGTGGGAATATTATCAGGAAAAACTAATGAGTGGTGATTTTACCACTTATTCTCACTCAACATTTGTGAATATTGCCTTGATTTAAATGAATAAATAAGTCATATTCATGAGTTAATGCACTAATATCCACTCTTTCTACATACAAAATTGAAATTATACAAAGATGTGGCTTGGAGCTTAAAATGATCAAAAGAGAGAAAGAAAAGTACAGTTGAAGACCTGCAACAGAAGAGCCTCAGGTACCATAGTCACGGTTCGATGACCGCAATCGTGGCAGTCAAGCCAAGGTCAATCAAATGTGGTCACGTTAGTTAGTCGCGGTCCCATATCCGCAGTCTCGGCCAAGTTGGTGCAATTGAAGCGCAACAAAAGTATTCAACTCAAGGGCAAAATTGTAATTGCACATGCTGATCCTAATTTGACAAAAAGACTCAAACCATAGCCTTGAAAAAATAAATTATCCTCCCCATTTTTTTAGGTTTAGTTTTAGACTTCACAACCTTTCTTTTTGGAGAAGAAAATATTGTATAAATTTTGGGTGAAAAATACATTGGAGACTTTCTAAGTGGAACATTTTCTCACTTCTATTTGATATTGTGGGAGAGCCAATTTTGAAGTAACATTCACTTAATTCTTCAATAATTTATTTCAATGGAGATTATGGGTATATCTATGCTTATTTATCTTATGTGTAGTTAAATCTCCCTCTTGGGGTTATGTGTGAATATGGTTTAAAGTGTGTGTGGGTTGTTATTGTTAGAATCTATTTGGTAATTCATGTTTATGGGTTTTATCATTGCTATGCTACTTTAGTTGGGATTTGATGGGTGAAAGCCACAAATACCCACAAGGGTTTGATGGGTGAAAGCTCTAAGCTCTAGAAAGTTCAAGGCTATTATCGAAAGAATGGTTTTAGGTGAACTTTAGGAATCCATATCATCCTCAAAAGAGGGATATGGAGACCAAAGCAATGATGTACAATCATGTGTGTAGTTTGTTAAATTTTGACTATCTTAGACATAAGGGTGAATTTGAGATTGACTATGCCATGGGTATTATCCATGAAATAGTAATGCCTAGATTTAGTTTTTTTTACCAATTGTTGAACACACCTATTAGGTATTCGAAAGAATCAATAGGTGTAAGTTTGGTGTTTTGTTGAAAAACTAGCATCAAAATCCATAACCTAAACTACCCATATTTGATTTACTAAATTGATGTTGATTACTAACCCCCATATGTCACTCTCTTAGTAATTCATAATCCCAAGATCCATGCATAATTGTTAAACCCTTATTATTCGAAGTCCAAAATTTATACTAGAAAACCCAAAAAGAAACATTAGTGTAGGAACCTATCCTCTATTTTATCTTTTTGTACAATTTGTTTGAATTTAACTTGTATCTATCATTTTGAATTAATTTGATCGCCACTCACATTGTTCATCATGGATTCGACCCTGACTCCAAAGTTAGGTAAATATATTGACGACGATCGCCTTGTACTTAAATTAACGTGTAAGTTGAGAATTAGCAAAGACCTCAGGAAATTCATTAACCATGGGAAAAGATATTAACGAAGGACACTCTGTCTTAGAATCCTTAACCCAGACCAAATGATAAAGACATCTCTTGGAAATCAACTTCTGGGCTCTAAGATATGATATTAATCTTCCCTTAGTCACTAAAGAACCCCCTTCCCACTCAACGACTAGCTTATTAGGGAATTTAAACATGATTTTATGGGTTTGACAATATAAGGAGGCATAGCACGAGTGCAACCAATCCATCCCCAATATGACATTAAAATAAACCATGTCTAAGTCTATCAGATCTACCAGAGTTTCTCTGCCACAAACAGATAACACACAACCTCTATAGAATCTTATAGCAACCATAGAGTAACTCACTGGGATACAAATAAAAAAAGGATTAGGGATATACTCGGGATCGAAACCAAAATGCACAACCCCAAATGGGGTCACATACGAATATGTAGACCCCAAATTAAGTAAGCAATACACCTCACAAGAAAATAGTTGTAACATACTAGTGACGGCATCTGGAGATGCTTCAGAGGCCTGGCGAGTAGCAAGAGCATACAAGCGATTCCAGCCAGTGATGATACTAGAACCATAAGCAGCACCCTTTCGTGCAGGAGCTGATGAAGTGGAAATAGGAATCTTATTTTCCCCTTAAGCAACCTTAGAAGGACAATACCTATGTAAATGACCAATCTTACAACATTTAAAAGACTTGTTCCTCCCCTCTTTACAAAACCCATGGTGCGTCTGCCCGAAGAATCAACAATAAGGATGTGATGGAGTTTACTGAGCCCCAAAAAACTGAGATTGGACACCCCCATGATCTAAACCCACAATCATGCTGAGTACAATGATAAACCGATGACTTTTGATAAGTCGCACTAGCCGTAGAGTAGCAACCAGAACCTCCCACTTTTTTTAGACCACTTTACACCATCTTCACCACTTTTCTCTAACCTCCACCATAGTAAAAAAATCTATTTTTCTTACTCTGCCTTCCCCTATCTACACATACTTCTTTTTCTCTTTCTCAACCTGCTACACACACACAACTAATTTTGAGATATCCATATCCTTGTTTAATAAGGTAGCCTTACTCTCTAGGATCAATCATTGGACAAAAGTAGAAGAAAATTTCATCATTATATCCATCATGCTAGACAATAACTCAGGAGCATACCGAGATAACTGATGGAATTCCTAGGCATACTCCTTGAACGTCATCCAACCTTTCTTCTAATGAGCAAACACTTCTACTTTTCCCTCCCTTAAATCCTGAGGAAAAAAGTTGTCTAGAAAATCACTGGAGAAATTATCCCATAGTGCATATTCAGTATCATCTCCCCCAAGATTATTTCCATTCCTCATAATTAGCATGTTATATCCTTTAATTAATAGGCAGTGAATTCCGCACCCTCTATATCTGAAGCATTCATAACTCAGAAGATCTTCTCCATCTCATCTATAAGACCTTGAGGATCACCTCAACTCTAACACTAGTAAAAGTTTGAGGACTTAACCTTATAAACTAGACAACACTTGTGGCCTCAAAATATAGAGTAACAGAAGCTATACGCTCAGGATGAGAAGCTACCAACTGAGCCAATATATGAATAGATTGATGAAATTCCACATTCAACACATCATCCTGAGGAGTTTGAGGAGGAATAGAGGGGACCAGTGGAACACCAGAAGGGAAATTGGGAAATGGACCCATAGATCGGGTATGTGCCCCATAAGCAGGGTGTGTCCTATGAGTATTGTCCTCAAATGTGAAAGAGGAGTTTCTATGAGCTTTAGATCGTCTAGAAGGCATGATCTGAAAAGAGAACAAACAGGAATTAGAGGAGATTTCAAGACCTTAGACTTTACAGAGTGAAATAAGACAACAAGAAAAAGAAACATTCCTAATAGCACATAGCCTATCCCTTATAAGTGTGGCACGCTACACACCCATAAAAAAACTCTACTTAACACGACATTATTGACACCCAATTGACCTTGAACCTAGTTTCCAATACCACTTGGTACGACCTAAACCAGGGCATGGTCATAACTGGTATCTCAAGTCCAACAAGGATCGGAGACCACCCTCAACACCCAAACTGTAGACCACCTTACATTATGTCAAATGAATTGCAAACTATAGAAAGATAAGAGAATTTGATATTAAAGATATTACAATATATGAATAACTAATCCAACCAACAACCAAACTATCCCAAGCCCACAGTATTTCGACAAAGACTCTACCAAAATGAATATCAATAAAGGGTCAGAACATGCCCCCGACTATAGCAAAAATAGTATCCAATAGTCTATAAGTTAAAAGAAAAACATAATCCTGAAATGGAGAATTCCAATAAATGGAAGCTCACCATTTAAAGTCGACTCTCGATCAATCTACAATCACCGAGTAAGAGAAGTAGACGTATATCCAAATTCGGAATCACGTGGAGATCTAAAAATGGTAAGTGGGGGTGAACGCTAGCATGTAACTCTGGGATAAAGATAAAATAATGTTGTCAATTCAAAAAAAATCAACTAATGAATATAATCATATGCAAATACATACATATATATAAATACATATATATATATATATTTCATGCCATTATAGGGGAAAAAGTTTAACATACACTTTAAAACCTTAACTTGGATTGTGTAGATCAACTATCATATAATAGTACCTACAGGCTATATCGGCCCCAATTCTCACCCCCTAGTCGGGTCCCAGTGTGTGTAGCCACACAAACTGGAGAATAATATCATATATATGAACATGGGACTTGAACCCTTCAATCATATAATAAGGTGACTTAAGCACCCAATCATGAAATGTGATATGGGGAACTGAACCCTTTAATCATAATAATAACAATACGATGGACTCAAAATACCTAGTCATAAAAAGGGAACTAGAAACTTCAAGCCATAACGAACCCCGCACCGGCTAGCATGGTTTATAGTAGTGGTCACTTGGACCTCCACTTTCATGACTTATCTACACAACACTCTTTTAAAGCCCAATTAAAAACATTTATCACACATTCCCATTCATTGAACCATATTTCACATTAAGGCATAAATTGTTGGTATCATTATACCAACTAACTTACAAGGTAACAACAACCTGCTAAAATAATTAAATTACTTCAGGAATTCACAACCCCTTTGGTTCAATTAGACCATAACTTGTGAGAACTTGATTTCATAAGAGTCAATTTAGCATCATGATGTAATAGTTCAAAAACAGATAAATTCCCACATACCTAAAAAAAATAAATTTCAAGATTTGGGGTTGAGGTACTAACAACTTCAAAAGTCACAAGTTTGGGAAAATTACAATTTCCTAGTTCATTCGCCATACCCATGCACCCAAATATTTAAAACCATAATTAAAGTAAAAAAATCTTATATAAACCATGATTAACATTGTTTAACTCAAAAACATTCAAAACCCTCAACTTTTGTTTAAATAACATCTTAAATATCTCATGAACAATACTTTAAAACACACGCCTTTAACAAATTAACAATGAGGGAAGAGTAACATGCCTGAAATAGTAAAATGTATGGAGATAAATCACCCTTGAAATTTCTAATTGATCAACCTATTGAAAATCCTAAGTGTTCTTGACCTTGAGGAAATTGAGAGTGTAGACAAGCTACTTTGATGTGTTTTGAATGCTAATGGTACCCTAATAAGGGTATAAGATATGGGTTTAAAGTTGGGTAAGAGGGAAAATATCTAGAATGCCCTAAAATTAAAAAACTAAAAAAATGCCGCCTTTGACTACTAGTAAATCCATCACTCGTAGCCACTCCTTATGACTCATCACCATGAGTCGTGACCAAAGCAGTATAATCAAGGAACCCTACAAGGTTATCCTTAAAACTCAATGGTACCACTCGTAAAGGGACCCTTCAACTAGTAGGGTCCTGTCGTAGTTTACACAAAAGACAAATTGGGACTTACACTGGACGCCCTACAATTACACCTAACGACTCGTTACATAACCTTATAGCTCTTAGTGAGCCACTCGTACTTAGAGAAGAATCAAACAAAAAACTTACTGATTTGGTTACAATTCTATCACAATGACTCATTATGCGTATTTACGACTCGTACCAAATCTTACCCAAGAAAAAAACTCAAGAAGTATACATTGGACACCTTACAACTAGGGTCACCATACCCATCAAGACACCTTACGACTCGTAAGGTGAGTAATAGTCAAGGCAGTTAGCTCAAAGCTCAAGAATTTTCATGGGCCAAAAATCTGGGTGATTCCCAGGTTTCGAAAGTTCAATCAACATGCAACAAATCACAAGGAATAATCATCACCCATACCTATGCACCACCCTATAAGACTGATAGATATAGTCCCATACTAGTGAATTGTGCATGAAAAGTTAAATGCAATAGAATCCATCATATTATATAAAGTATCCAGACTCAAACCCGTGAGTATAATAAATATAATAATCATTATCATCACAACCATCATCATAGTAATCATTCTGTAGAATCAAACCAGACATATACGCATATCATTATAATTATCTTCTAACCTTGCTGGGTATATAAACATATCATCATCATAATCCTCTACCATGATGGGTATATAAACATATTATAATATTCATTCTCCAGCCTTGTAGGGTATATAAGCATATCAACATCATCATCAACATATATTTATAATATCAATATTATAATGTAACATAAAGTTTTACCTGGAATTTATATCATTAATACAACATTTTCCTCCATCCCATACCAGAGAGGTGTATATAAAAATATAATAGGTGAACTAACTTAAGCCACAGGTAAAATGAGTGTAAATTTGTAAGTCCATTGCACGAAGTTAATTTTTCAATTAAATTATTATTAAAATGTAGAAAGGGTCAGAATATTTCACGACCGAAGTAATTAGTAGTATCAAATCATATAATAGAATCTGCCTTTGTCAAATCTTTAAAACATCATTAATAATAACTTTTACATATAATTTATTCATTAAGATAAACATTTATTGTTATAAAGAAAATTGTTTTAAGGTTTAAAGTGAGCTTGAACCCTTAGGAAAAATAGTAATAAGATCATAATTTAGCTTACCCATTTAATGATCATAAATGAACCAAATCTTTGCATGACATCACTAGTATTCAATAATGGAACCACAATCATTAATATATTCATATCATACAACCGCATCCTTTACAAAGATAAAACTTCCTAGATTTCTAACCTATATCACAATAGGGCCTTGGACCTAATAATGTTTTTGAAATAATTACAACATCATAATTACAGCCTTTGGACAATATATATATCTAGAACATATATCGATAATCATATAAATTAGTTATCTCACATCTATATGCCATAGCCTATTTATGAGGCATAATATATCCATAAGCCATAAATCATATCTATAATCATCTCATATCTAGGAGACATATCATGTCCATGGAGGATCTCATATTTATAGGCCATATATCATGTCTATGAGGCATACCATCTCTATAGGCCATATATTGTATCTATGATACATACCATATTAATAGGTCATATATCATATCTATGAGGCATATCTCACCTATAGGACATAAATCATCTTTATCAAGCATATCATATCTAGGAGGCATAATATATTAATAAGCATCTCACATCTAGGAGGCATAAAATATCAATGAGAATCTCACATTTAGGAGGTTAAATATCAATAAGCATTTCATATCTAGAAGGTATAATATAAATAAGGCATTGCTCATAACTATGAGGCATTCATATCTATAAGGCACCTTATATCTATAAACCATATATCATAACTATGTCTTTGCCTATGCTATTAAGAATGTCGATGGACCATATAATAAATCAAGTTTGAAAGCCATATCATAGCTATAAGCCCTAAATCATAATTCGATAACACCGTTATCATTCACCAAGTATTGAATTAACTTTATACTAAAGGATCAAAAGTCTTAACTATGTCTAATATGGAAAGATAAGTCCACAAGGGCAAAAAGAATTCATGGCCTAAGGTGGGCTGGAAGAACCCACTTCTATCCTCGAATTCCATATTTAGTCAAATTCTACCCCAGGCTAGGCAAAGGTGTTTATATTGATTTTTAGATGGTACATAAGCTATAATTATCCCTAAGATAGAAATTTCACCTAAAACATGAGCAATTAAGTCAACTCCATCTATTTTACTATTTCAAGAATACTAAAATAGTCCAAATAAGGTTAATCATAATGAAAACATTTTCAAGACTTAAACCGCATTCAAAACCTAGCATCATATCATATCATATCCATTATACAGATTAGCACAATCTATGAAGAAAATAATAAGGTCCTAGAAATAAAACAAGTATTTCTCCTTACGGGCCAAACCTTTCATCAAATACCCAAACATAAATAATCAAGAATAAGTAATGGTGTTATACATATAATCATTCTTAGCATTCACATTTATATGCAATATATAACACATATTATCTTATTTAAAAGAGTAGAAAAAATCCTACCTCTAATCCAAAGGTAAATCCTTGAATCATCCACAAAATGCTTGTCTACACTCCACGATCTCAAAATATCCCTACATTATAAACATCATAATCTATGCATTGTAGGAGTAATAAAAGACTTATATTTCCACATAATGGGTCAGATCAAATTTTGGTCCAAGAACGAGCCTGTGTGGCCACTAATAGAATCCAAATTAAAATCATCACGCGATCCATTAAAGAATAATAAAGTTGTGCTCAAAAGTTGAGCATAAATGAAACACAATCCGGGTTTAAAATAAACCGTTAAAGTTTAGAAATTCAAATCCCTAATTTCTTAGAATTTATCAAGAAATTAAAGGAAACTTACCATGAATTCGAAGGGAAATCACAGAATAATTGATAACCAAGCTCTCCCAAAATTAACTACAAGCTTAGTACTAAGTTTTACCTCTCTTTTAGGGTTTATCTCTAAGGATAATGATGAAAAATGGGCTAATTTGCAACATAAGGGGTCTATTAATACATAGACCAGGTAATCAGAATTGCTATCCTGACCAGCATGTATGCAATTGCACTAACTTAGTAACTGCACATCGAGTCAAGATCATTGACCCTCTCCTTGATCATATTATATTGCCTTCCAACGTACCACAATTGCGACCCTTGGATGGAGATAGTTGTGCACCAACTGACAGTAGTGGACTTGGAAATTCCAAGTCCTTACCAAGCCCTCATGATTTATTTGGAACCCTATATATGAAAATGAACTGTGTAACCACACTAAATTTGATGTTCTAGACTCAATGGAACAATTATTTTTTCCATTCGAGGTCATTTTGACCAAATATGTGTCCCACATATAAATTTTCAATTTCTTAACTTTCCGACAAATAGGTAAAAATATGCCTGGGTGAATCAGGAATGGAATCAAAGGTCTACCTAGCCTATAATAAACATTCTAGATTAATAGGGCTATCATAATTCTCATTGGAGGTCATCTATTAGGATTTTTCGTCCGAGACCAGATTCTAAACAAAGAAAGCTCCAAAAATAGGAAAATGAGCCTAAAATTCAAATAAACTATCTAATCATCTAACTGATAGTTTCAGAAAATTATAAATGACCTATAGGTACTTTAGGAAGGCTCGAAAAATTAGAAATTCATGTAAATTAAGAAAATTACCTGGAGGGTCATTATAGTGCCTTATGTACCAATTAGCAAACACTTCAAAAATTAAATGGGTGGATGTGCTCAGGATATGAATTATTTAAAGGCCCAAGAAAATTCTGATATAGAATGATATAATGAAGTAGAACCTATTGATGTATATGAAAATTTTGATAATCTTGATATAACATCTGGACCCTTAATGATAATGTTCAATCTGTATTTATTAATCTTCCTCCCTGACCCCTGTAAGATCTCTAAAAAATAAGTATGGTGTGAAATTTTTATACTTAAATAGAAGGAACTACTTATGTTGAATGCAATATTTGTCAGTAAAAAATGAGCATAAGATCAGGGATAATATAGGGAGTACAGGTCGATAGTTGAGACATTTGCAAGGTATTCACAAAAATGAGATACAAGAGGTAAATGATGGTGGCACTCTAGGGGAGCCTACTCAAACTAGATTGACCCAAAAATTGATAAATTAGTTCAGAATTATTACATAATATAAGATCATGAAGGTTTAGCAAAAATGATAGCTATGGGTTGTTTGGATTTCTCTTTTGCTTCCTCTCAAGCTTTTATTCATTATATTTAGGAAGTCTATATCTTATATTTGAGGGTATTCCTAGAGGTACTTGTCGGTTTGATATTTTTAAACTTCACCAAATATGTTTACTATTTATCTGCATTATTAAAAAATCTTCCAAGTAGAGTTGCTCTAATTTCTAAGCTTGGTCGTGCTATTAATAAAAATTATTATTCAACAATTACTTGACATTGAATAGATAGTAATTTTGTTATGCAAGAATATATTTTAGTTTTTTGTATGACGAAAAACATAAACATACTGCAAAGTTATTCTTGAATCTATTACAAAAGTTTCGATATTATGGTATTGATAGTAAAGTTTTATTATATCTTTTGATAATGCATCTAACAACACTACTTTTGTTGATCAGTTAAAAAATAAAATTTATCCACCATTACTCAAAATATTTCTAGTTAAATGTGTTTTACATATATAAAGTTTAAGTCTAAAAGATTCTCTTGCCTTTTTTTACCCTTCTATTGAAAACGTTAGGCTTGCAGTTGGCTTTATTCATGGAAAACAATAGAAAAATTCGAATCATAAAATTTAAAAGAAAATATTAGCAAAAGGGACTTAGATCGAGATTAATGCCTAAAGACATTGATGTTAGATGAAATCCTACTAATTATTTCTTAAATATTAGCAATGTTATAAAATTTCTATTACTATGACTTCTAACCAATTTGCAGGTTCTTTTCTAAGGAGTATGTTACATGATTCACATTGGGCTAAAATTGATGTTGTTGTTAATTTTTTGTAAAAAAATTATTTAACTGTGGTTGAATTTTTTGGTGCTTATTATCCCACTGTTTGTAATATTTTTGGTTATTTAGCTGACATTTTTTATTTCTTAACGAATATAAGTCTAAACAAAGTTACAAAAATTCTATTGATGCAATGCTTGATAAACTTACAAAATATTTCTTTTCACTTTTTCCTATTTACTTAGTTGGTGCAATAATATAGCCATGTATGACATATGATACAATGTCTTAATTTGCTTCTCTTATTTATTTTTCTTTAGAATTAAAAGTTGACGAAGAACCTTCTTTATTTATGGCTATGTCTGATGTGAATAGTTACATCAAAGAATAAGACTTTCATTATGTTGATTAACTTAAAAATGCATTACTGTTATATATTACCCCCACTTCCGTCCATCTAAAAAACCATCATCTTCCTAAAGATAGGCGCATGATTTGCCTGCTTGTGGTGTTTTGATCTATCAGTTTGGTCTAGCTTGCGGAATTCATCACATAAAAGTATGAAATAGAAAAAGCTTAACTATTATCTTAGACAACCTACAAATGATAATAGAGGATGAATCAATGTGCGAAATAGTAGAAGAACAATGAAAGAAAATATCATGTACTTTCAAGATTAGTTATAGATATATTAAATTTTCCAATGTCAACCGTTGCATTAGAGAATGATTTTAGTAAATGCCTGTCATGATCCAAAATCAAGGGTCATGATGGCATTGGTTGTGGCAAGCCTCGACAAGAAGTCCTATCAAGTAAAATGATATGAATTAAAAGGACAATAAGAAAATCCAAGGAAAGACTACTAGAATAGAGTCGAACAACACATATATAGTAAAAGTGGGAATGCCATACAATATCCTAAAATCTAGTGTCAAAATTTAAGAACTACTAAATGCATCTCAAAATTTAAATAGACAATGATAGACAAAGAGGATCATAATCTGTCTAAGAATACAAAAAACAACATGAAATAGATAGAAAGAGGTAGTAGATCAATTCCAAAAGCATAGATCTACTGCTAACTCAAATATACTCCAGATAGCACCTTAATTATCTACTGTATGGCAAACACATAGCTAGATCTGCATCAAAATGACATAATAGGGGTGAGTACGCTCCACTTGCACTCAGTAGGTATCACAGGCTGATTAAGCAAAGTATAAAATAAAATACACACTATAGGAACATCACCTGCAATCAGAAAATGTCCTAAATGGTAGCCCACACCGACTCTACTAATAGTTCTATAATATCCACATAATGCTCAAATAAAAGTACAAGAAAGAAGCACAAATATACACATATACAAATTACAAGTATGAGAAATAAGTAAAAAAAGAAAAAATTATATCATGGATGATAATGCAACACAAAATAAGAACAATATATGAAATGCAAAAGATGATGATGATGATTTGATGAAAAAGGTTATCGCACAACCTCTGTATATACCTACTGAGCTTCACTCTTGAGGTAGTACCCATTGGTGGTTCATCAATCCATATATAATCCAATATCTAATACCAATATCCACTACTCTTCTCTAGCATATAAATTTGTAGAGGGTCTATAAAGGTGTCACAAAGATGGTGCTCCCCATATTTCCACAATCGTACCATTGTTTCATAAGTATATTTAACATGAGAATGTAATGTTTACAACCAACCAGAATGAGAATTTCCACGTCCAACCATTGTACCTACCATGTGAGCAAAAAAACCATTCCATATGTCAACCATCCATGGATTCAATGTAATCCATATGCCAATAGAGTAATATACACAAAAATATTCTATTGATACAACATAAATTCAAATTTTGGATCTTATCACTAAAAAAGATACCACCAAATATACATACATAAGGCCAACAACATTATATAAGACCCCACATTATCACACATAGTAGATAGTCTAAAAGCCAGCAAATAATAAGAACACAAGCCCCTCACACGAGCACAACATAACAGTAAATCCATTTCCATGATTAATTACCACACCCATAACATGATTTATATACCTATATTAACTACCAAGCCCAGTTTTAAGAAAGTTAAGTCATAACCTACCTTGACTTTTGAAAACTAGTCCAAAAAGCCTTTCCCACGAAGCTTTCTACTCATGAGCGAACCTGGAATATTTTTTTAAAAAAAATATAGAATCTATACATTAAAAGAAAGGTAATGATACCCATATTACCCATTTCCAGGCCAAGATCAAAATAGACCCCCAAAAGAAGTTTTCAAAAAAGAAGGTAAAATTGGAATTGTCCAAAATATTTTTCCCAAGATTAAAGGAAAATATAAAGGAAAACTAAATTAAAATTTGGTTGGATTTAGGGTTTAAATAAATGAATTACTAATTATAGGCCTTCCAGGCAAAATCCCCAAATTCCTCTTTTGGATTCAAGTTTTAAAAAGATTTAAATTACAACAATGAAAGAAAATAGTTGAACTATAGATTTGGAGCTTACCCAAGATTAAAATGGAAGAAATTGGCCAAAAATTCAAAACCCCAACCTCCAAGTCTAAAAAATAATAAAAATGGGGGATATAAGCCACACAAGCATCGCCTAAGTGACCACTAGTCCGCTTAAATGACTAGGCATCACTTATGCGATACCTGCTTCATGGTATATGAAACATGGTTGTCACTTAAGTGACATGTGCATAAGCGATGTATAAGTTGTTTATGCGATACCTCAAGCTGGCTACCATATAATGACTCTTCAAGTAATTTTCCATACCTTTACTTATTTTAACCATTAGAACTTTCCTATAGTTTCCCCAAGTCATATATGAATTATTGGGATTTATTGTTTGGTTACCTGATAGTTTATTTTATTTTTAGAATGATTTTCCTATTTTAAAGTCTTCGCTGGTTCAAATTAGTTACCGAGAAAAAAAACAATAAAGAAACCATGTATGATAATTCTGATCATTTCAATAACTCCAAAATATATATTTTAGACTAGGTGGACTTTTTGTTTGGGTCTTGAGGCACTCGGGATCATTTCGACCTATTGGTTAGAAAGTTGAGAAAATAAAAGCTGGGTGTGTGACCTACTTTTTGTCAAAATAGCCTCTGATCAAAATTCCAAATGCACCGTTAATCCATAACATCAAACATGATAGGGTATCATATTCTTATTGTGTATATGATATTCCAAATTAATCTCGAGGGATTGGAGGGGATTTGAAAACTTCTAAGCCTCATTTGGGATGGTGCACTCGCTAACAACAAGCTATGGGTCGCGATTGTGATACCCTTGTTAGGAAACCATATGCCGTGATTGTGGTATATTATGTTGTGAAAGTTAATCACCTAGATACCACCATATATCATGATCGTGACAATCGGGTTTGACGAGCCCCAAACAACTGGGAAGGGAATAAATATTCCTTTTTTCCCCTTTTCACCCTTCTTCTTCTATTTCAAAGAGAGTTAAACCATAGATATTGAGAAAGCTTAGGATTTGAGCTTGTGGGTGATTTGGGAAGATTAGATAATGATTATTATGTGATTCTCCATTGAAATTATGGTATGATTTCTTCATGTTCTTGGTGATTTCCCCATTTCTTCTCTAGAATCCCTAAAACATGGTGACTTGGTTTTAGAACCAATTTATTGCAAATTTTATAGATTTTGAGGGTAGTTATTGTTAGCCTCATATATTTATGTTCTACATTTTAATAATGACAAACTAAAGAGTAAATATTTGCAGGATATTGAAGATCTCTAATGATGGAATGAAAGGCTATTAAAGATACACCAAAGATGCAAAAGAGATTCCAAAATCTCTAAGGGATTAACTCAAGATATCCAAGAATATATTGCAAAAGGAATCAAGCATCTCACAACATGATGGTTGGTGCTAAACTTGGAAAAATATCAATCATACAGAATCAACTCAAGATTTCCCAGAAAATCTCACAAAGGAAAGCAAGCATCATACAGTAGCCTGACTAGAGCAAAACTCAGGAAAAGAGCATCATTCACTATTGGAGAAAAAAGAAAAAAAATCATGAATGTATCTGATACAGACCTGTATAAGTACCGTGTTTGAACATATCTGATATGGACATACTATACGGTAACATTCCCCAATCAAAAAATCAATTCAAATCAATGATTGGGATGAAATCTCTTGGGTTTTCTTCCAAAGAAAAGTTGGTGAAGAATATAAAGAGCGAACTGAAGATCGAAGCACTTACGCAACTCTAACAAAGAATCTCAAAGTTTCTCTATCTTAGTCTCATAGAGTTTTGTACTTCTTAGTTTACAACAGTTATACAAATAATAGGGTCGAGTGAACTTTGTAATACAAAGTGAAGATGTGTTATGAGATCTGATGAACAAAATAAGTCTTCGGATCTTGTTTATCATCATTTTATTCGAAGCCAGACTTTAAAAGATCAAAGGAGACTTTGAAACCCAGGGGGAATTAAAGTAGGGACCACATTGGTGTTCCGAACTAGGATAATTCTCCATGTCTTTACTTTAAAGTTGATTATTTGGTTGTCTATTTATTTAAATCTACTCTATTTTTTGAAGTGCACTGATTTGAAGGCAAGTCGGCTGTAAGGACATAATAGTCGACTCACTAAATTTTTTTAATTCACCACCCTCTTGAATTTCAATTGGTATCAGAGCAGGTCTCACCAACAGGGTTGCTTAACCACACATGAGCTAAGATCAAATGGAAAACTATCAAATTCTCGGTGCTTTTCTTCAAGATGGTCATTCCTCCATAAGACCACCATACTTTACTGAACAATACTACTCTTATTAGAAGAATAGATTTAGAATCTTTGTCCAATCAAATGACTTCCAAGCGTGGGCTGTCATTAAGAAAGGGCCAAAGCCAATTCCAAGACTAAAGGAGAAGAAAAGGACAAAGACAAAGAATTGAGTAGTACTGATATAGAAGACCTTGAAAGATTTTAGGTTATAAAAGAACAACAGGAGGCAATCTAAACTAATACACGATCTATAAGATTACTTCTTTGTGCAGTTAGTGGAGAAGAATACGACAAGATATAACCCTACGAGATTGAAAAAGAGATATGGGACAAATTGGAGGTAACCTATGAAGGAACCACCAAAGTCAAAAGTCAAAGATCACTACGCTAGTCAATGAATATGAGCTGTTCAAAATGGAGGAAAATAAAAACATTAAAATAATGTTTTCCAGATTAAGTAAAATCAAATGTGAGCTGAAATCATTGGGGATGATCTATCCACATAGCGTGTCAGTACAGAAGTAGGTCAGAAGACTCCCAAAAGTTTAGGAATCCAAGGCTGCCATACTGGAAGACGAAGATCTCCACAACATGACATATGATAAAATATGAGGTAATCTCATCGCATATGTACAAAATTAGATCAACAGGTACCACAAAGAGGATAAGAAGAAACAAGTAGCCTTTAATGCCACACCAACTGAAGAAGAGGGCATTCTAGAAGAAACCAATAGCAAAAGAATGACTCTCATAAATCGTGGAGTAAGACAAATCATGAGACAGATACAACAAAGATCCCAAGGAGCCAAAAATAATAATTCCAATAGAAACGATGATCTTTGTTATCACCACGGAAAGCCTGGTCACTACAAACAAAACTTTCCAGAATTAAGAAAAAAATCATTTAGAAAGAATTAAAATTTTTAAGCTTGGAGTGATGAGATGAAACTGAAGAAGAAACAAAAGTAGCTAACATGTGCTTCATGGAAAAAGGTGAATCTAGTGATGTATGACAACACGACTTTCATAATTGTAATATTCTTGATTTAAATTTAGATATGATAACAGACGAGCTTCAAAAAGTTATAGTTAAATATAATAAACTCAACCAAGAAAAGAAAATTTTGGAAGCTTGGCTTAAACGAAAACTCGAAGAGGAATGAAGAAACTATTAAATATAAATTTACTTACTTCAAGAAGAGCTTGATAGTGTAAAAATGAAATTGAATTGCATTAGGAAATCACCAAGTCACAGTTTCGTGAGATTGAATTCTTTTAAAACCAACTCAAGGTCTTTATCAAAATTGCTTAAATTAGCAAAAACCACTTTCTTTTCTCGAGGAACTATCTATTATATTTGTGGATAAAAAGGGAAAAATCATACAACTACAGGCATAATCCTAAAAATGTGTGGGTTTTGAAGCCTAAAGGGGGAACTTCTAACCCGCAAAAAGCTCATACCATTTGGGTACCTAAATAAAATTAATTTTCTTATTTTGCAGGAAGCTGCCCGCAAGAGCTATAAGAAGGGAATGTGGGTCATTGATAGTGGATGTTTCAGATATATGACAAGAAAGAAATAATTTTTTTTTGATCTAAAAAAATAGATAAGGGATCAGTCAAATTCGTTGACAATGCTATAGGCAGCGTCGTCAGAGTCGTCTCAGTAAAGCTCAGCTCCTCATGTGAATTTTTTAAAGTGTATCTAGTAGATGACCTCAAATATAATTTGCCTAGCATCAGTCAGTTGTGTGATGCCTGATTTGGAGTCTCCTTCAGCGCTGAATATTTCTCCATCAAACACGATAAAAAATATCTCTCTCATCGGTGAACGTGTTGAAAATATTTATTTCTTAAGTAGTCCTAACTTTGCTACTTTAACCTACCTTATTGTGACAACCAATGCTATTTGGTTGTTGAATAGAAAACATTGGCATGCTAGTATGCATATCATTGAGAAACTGTCCCGACTGGAACTGGTGAGAGGTCTGCAAAAACTAAAGTTTGAAAAGGATCACATTTATGATGCCTGCCAATTGGGTAAACAAAAACAAACATCATTCAAAGTCACAAAACCCCTTCATACAATCAATATGGATCTATTTGACCACACCATGACCGCAAGTATTGGTGGAAAAAGATATGCCTGTCATTATTGATAACTATTATCGTTTTACTTGGGTAATGTTTTTGGCTCATAAACATAAGGCTTTCACAAACTTTGAGATCTTTTGTAGAGAAGTACAGAGAGAAGCTGGACACCTCATTACCTATGTTCTTAATGATCATGGAGGAGAATTTCAAAAGAAGGCTTCTGAGGAATACTATGCTTATAATAGATAATCTCAGAACTTCTTATCACCTAGGTCTCCACAACATAATGGTGTGGTGGAGCGAAATAATTAGTCTCTCCGGGAAACTGCTTAGACCATGCTACTGGAATATAATCTCCAAAATTAATTTTGGGTAGAGGTATTAAGCGCAATATGTCACATCATCAACAAATATCTCATCAGACCTATTCTAAAGAAAAACCTTATGAACTATGGAGAGGGAAAAAGCCAAACTTTATCTACTTCTATCCTTTTTTATGCAAATGTTTTATCCACAACAACGGTAAGAATAACTTTGGCAAATTCAATCTATGAAGTGACAAAGGTATTTTTCTTGGGTACTCTCCCACCAGTCATTCTTAGAAAGATTATTATAAGCAAAAATTATGTGTTGAAGAATCTTTGCATATTGTATTTGATGAAACTAATCACTTTCTTATGAGTTTGAGTATTAATGAAGAAAAGGTGAGTGATCTATAATTTTGAGTCAATGGCCTCAAAACCTCTAAGCCATCATAAGAAAAGTTGATTACACCCCCTCTAGAGTAGACTCCCACCATAGAAAAATTCAAACCTAGTGTTTAAAAAGAATGGAAACACGATGCTAACTATCCAAATGAAGTTATCATCAAAAATCCAAATGATAGGATATTGACAAGAGCATCATTGAGAAAGCAAGTGACTGTTGCCTTGAATCTCAAATTGAACCAAAGAAGACCATTGAGGCCCTCAAAAATGAATCCTGGGTTGAAGCCACGAAGGAAGAATTAGACCAGTTCAAATGATATCATGTTTGGACTCTAATTGAAAGAACCAAAAACTGCTCAGTAATTGGAACTAGATGGGTTTAAAGAAATAAATCAAACGACGATGTTAAGGTTATCATAAATAAGGACATACATGTAGCTCAAGGCTACTTCTAACAAGAAGGTATTGATTATGATTAAACCTTTTCCCTTGTTGAAAGGTTAGAATCAATTTGAATTTTATTAGATTTTTCTACTTTCAAATGCTGTAAGTTATATCAAATGGATGTCAAAAGCACCTTATTAAATGTATTTATTCATGAAGAAGTTTTTGTAAAACAACCCCCAGATTTTGAAAATCCATCTTATCCAAATCATGTTTTCAAATTGTCCAAAGCACTATATGGTTTCGAAGAAGCTCCAAAGGCTTGGAATGAGAGATTGAGAACTTTCTTTCTAAAGAATAACTTTCAAAGAGGTAAAATCTATACAAAACTATTCATATATATGTTTGATTCAAATCTTCATATTTTGTAAATTTACATTGATGATATCATTTTTCATAGTCCTAACATCTTCCTGTGTAAAAATTTTGTAAATCTGATGAAAGGAGAATTTAAAATGAGCCTCATGGGATAGCTCACATTCTTCATGGGATTACAAATCAAACAAACTTTCAAAGGTACCTTCATAAGTCAAGCTACAAAGAAAAACATTAATAAGTTTTGTATGGAGAAAGGAAAGGCCTATGGAACTCCGATGAGTCCATCAACAAGTCTTAATTCATACTCATCAGGAAAGGATGTTGATGAATATATGTACAGGGGAATGATTGGATCACTACTCTATTTGACCGCCAGTCGACCAGACATGATGTTTAGTGTATGTAAGTGTGCTAAGTTCCAGTAGACTCCCAAAGAGTCTCATCTGAATGCCATTAAAAGAATCATCTAATATCTCATAGGAACTCAAGACTTTATACTATGGTATCCATGCTCTTCCCATTTTGATTTAATTGGATAATCAGATATTGACTTTGAAGGTGATAAAAGTGATAGAAAAAGTACTAGTGGAATGTGTCAAATTCTTTGTGATGCCCTGATTTCATGGTAAAAAAAGAAGAAAACTTCAATTTTTCTTTCAACAACTGAAGCCGAATACATAGCCGTTGGAAGTTGTGGTGCTCAAATTTTATGGATTATGCATCAACTACTTGACTTTAATTTTTCTTTTAAATTTGTTCCCATGATGTGTTATAACACCATTGCTATTAGGTTATCTAAATATACTGTGCATCATTCTAGGGCTAGACACATTGATATTAAACATCATTTTATTCAAGATCAAGTAGAAAATGGAGACTTTTCTTTAGTTTTTGTTAACTACAAAATTCAACTAGCAGATATATTTATGAAACCCTACTTAGAAGAAAGATTTTGTTACCTTAGAAAAAGTCTTGATATTCTCAGTATTAATGACCTATGAATTTTATATTTGAAAAAAAATTCTTTTTAATTCTTCTAATTCTCTTTAGTTTTTAACCAAAAATCGGTTTTCAAAAAGGGAGTCATCATTACTATCACCGGTATTCACACCACCATGCTGCTTTTGAGACCTTTTACCTCCCCAACACACCCTCTTATTTCTTATCTTCACTTCTATCAATCACTTTTTCACTTCATACCTTTTCTTCTTCTCCTCTATTCTCTTTCCCAATAGTTACCTACATCTCCTCTCTCTTTCTCTATTCACTTACCAATCTTGTCTTCTCCTTATTTGTCCCTTTAACATCAATTCCACTCCTTTCCTATGACTAGAACTTGTTCCATGGCTAGTGTTTCAACATCTCTTCCTAAATCTCTCTCTGATAGCCTTATTCTTCTCTCTGAGTCCTCTAACTAATCCTTGTCAGATTCTCAATAGTCTACTTTCATAAAAAGACATCGTCCTGCTCCAGCCTAGCCTCCACTACCATGAACCTCAAACTACCTCTAGAAATTCCTTCAATCCTAAGGATATGGACAAGTTCTGGAAATGCTCTAAGAAAGAAAAAGTTTCTTCCTTCAAAAACCACTCAATCGTAACCGATCGCATAATCAATCTCTTTCAATTAAAAGATGCCTCTTGTAATGTTAGTCAATTCTTTAAGTTTCAAGATTTGTCCCTGGTCTTTCGACTCTATAGACTAGTAGTTTATGATGATCCCATTCGCATGTTCTATGTGAACCTATGCCTCTCTCTAAATAGTGGTGTAAGACCCGGCAAAAAAAATCCTAAGCTTAATTCAGTCCTTTAGACTTGTCAAGGGGTCCCAGACTTAGAATATTTTAGTTAAGTACTCAGACTTAGTGTAATTTTAACCTAAGAAGGTTGGAAGTCTTATATCGCGACCTTTATGTCCATTAAATAATGATGTTTAGGTTGATTCATGATCAGGAATGTCCATAGGTGTTTTCGGACAAGTTTTGGATTTTTTGAACTTCGTTTGAAGCTCATTTGGAATCCCATAACAGTGAATCAACATGATCTTGGAGTGCAGCATCGACTATCGCATTGATTACTATTTTCCCCAGTTACTACTGTCTAATTCTAGTGAATCAATGCGAATATGGCATGAGGTATTGGTATCGCGTCGATGCCATCAACACTCCGCGTCGACCTGCACATCAGTAACCCAGTTTTCAGTAATTAAAAGACCACATTCTTGGGGTATTTTAGTCTTTTTCCCTCGACTCTCAACCTTAAAAACATGAAATTAAACTCCCTATAGAGAAAATATATTCATTCTTTCTCAAATTTGCTCAATAACAAAACCCTAGAAGATCCAATTTCAAATCAAGAACTCAAGATTCAACCATAAGCTTTCAGAAATTCTTCAACAAAGGTATGCGAAGTGTTCATCCAAGGGTTCCTTCCACCCTTTGAGTCAAAGAATCTCTTTTGAACTTCAAGTAATTGATTTTATGATTTCCATGGTTGAAATTAATGTTTATCCATGATTGCTATTTGGATTAAGTTCCTAATTCATGATTTTATATACGTATCTCATGTAAAATTGATCATTATGTGTGTAGATTCATGTGAATCCATGATATACCCTTGACTTGTGAAATTAGCGAAGAATTATGATGCTCATTTGTTGTTCAAACTATGTGCATATAATATGCTCACCAAGTGCTTGATAAATTATCCATGTGAACTATTAAGTGAATGAAATCATGTCAAGATAGCTTATGTGCAAGTTATATCATGCAAGTTTTTGTTACAATGCCCCAACGAATGAATGATGATCAAGTTCATAGTTTACATATTTTATGTTATGCTATGTATTTTAATTTATGCTATCGAGTCTTGGAGGTTCTTGTACCCGACAATTTAGCTATTTATCTAAAGCCATGGTCAGTCATAGAATAGTATCAGTCATGATATGATCAGTAGTACTCTAAGTCAGTTACAGAACTCAGGAAAACACAGTAGAATCCATATTAGTCTAGTCTAATTCAGTATCTAGTTTAGACCTCAGTAAACTCAGTCAGTCAAAAGAATTCAGTAGTACTCCATCAGTCAACGAAACTCAGTGAACTCAGTTCAGTTCAGCTAAACAATAATCTTAGTAACCATTCAGTCTAGCCTAGTAGAGACAAGAAATAAGTTCTATGTCTATTCAGTTGGGAGTAGGATTCAACACTGAGTTAACCTAAGGATGGGGGCATTCCTGCCAGCAGAGGGTTTGACCCTTAGTAGCAATCCCTGCATTACAGAACTATGTAGCCAGCGTAGGTTGAGGTATCTTCTTACTAGGCATTATGAAGGTTGATACTTCTCATCCGAGTTATCCTGCCAGCGAGGGTTAACAAAAGAGGTTCCTATCAGAGAGGGTTAACTCATAGCTTGTCCTTAGCCGTGGAAAGGTATTGAAACCCTTCAAACTTAGGTTACAGGTTGGACCCCAAATCCTATTAGAAAAAGGGTATATTGGTTAGATGATTACCTCCCACTGTCTCAATTCCAATCTCAATCTTAGAACAGAACTCAGTTCAATTTTATAGATTCAAGACTATAAGACATAGTCACTCAGCTCAGTACAAAATTAAGTATGGTTCCACTGTATTTAAAACTTTCAGATACAGTTATTCAGATAATCAGTAATACTGTATTCATAAACTCAAATTTTGGTAATCAGTATCCAGATTTAGTACTCAGTATTAGCACGATCTCAGTTATAGTCTATGTATTTATGCATGTACTCTTACTTAGTCATACTCATGTTATTCGTTTGTTATTGTGCATGCATATGAACCCATTTATATTAGCCTACCTCACTGAGCATACTAGTATATTCAAAGTACTAATTCATGCTTTTCTTTACGCTATGGTGTCTTATATCATAGGTTCAGATGCACGGGCACAAGAGCACCCTTATTAATTCAGATTCTCAGCTTTCAGAGTAGTGGTGAGTCCTCATAGTTTGAGGACATGCTTATTATTTATAGTAATGTAGTTTTATTTTAGTAGATAGAGTTATTTGGGGGCTTGTCCCATCAACTCCACAGTTTAGACAGTTAGAGGTTTTTTTAGACTAGAGTATTTTAATATAGTTGTTTAGTTTTTCAGTATTTATATTTAGTTTTGTTATTTTGATACCGCATTCAATTTTATTTATAGATTTGAAGCTTATGGCAAAGGTTTTCGCCTATTTTCTCAATTATTACAGTATCTATTACACAGTTATTGCAGCAGGTACCAGTCATGGGTTAGCTTGTGGTCCTTTAGGATTATGAACATCGTGCAGCGTCTAGGGTACAGACTCGGGGTGTTACAAACTTTGTATCAAAGCCGAATGTTCAACAGAGTCCTAGGAAGTCTAAAGCCGCATCTAGTAGAGTCTTGTGCATGGGTGTGTTGCGCACCATATTTATGGACAAGAGGCTACGAGATGTTTTAGGAAAAGTTTCCCTTCTTTAAGTATTTATGTCGTGTGAGTGAGCATAAGCTCCAGTTACACTGTCTTTCTAATCCTATATCCTTTTTCATTTACAGAATATGCCTTCCAAGAGGACTCAGGGAAGAGAAACGAGAGATCAGTCAGCCCCTCAACCCATCCATCCAGATCCTTTAGGCGAGCATGTCTCTCACGTGGAGTTCAGAGCAGCCTTCACCACTCTATCTTATTCTGTGGCAGCCCAGAATGAATGTCTAGCTGTGGTACCGACCAACCCAGTAGCCAATACTGCTATATCCAGGGTTCAGGGTGTCTAGCAGCGTGGTCAAGGAGTATAGGACCACAATACTTATTAAGGAGATGGACATAGCCAGGCTTATAGTCTATGCTCAGTAGATAGAGGAGGCCAAGAATAAAGATAAAAAGAGGGAAAATAAAAGAGCAAGAACAGATAGTTTCAATTTCGCTCAGCCTAATTCAGAGGGTGGGAATCGTTCTCAGTTCCAGATGAAATCCTTAGTTCCAGCTCCTTCCTTAGCCAGTACTCTAGTGCCAAAATTTAGTGATGGCAACCGAGATAGAGCATCATGCCCTAAACCCCAAGGCAATGTTAGTAGTGCCCAAACCAATCCCCTTTGCTAGAAGTGCGGTAGAAACCACTAGAGTATCTACAGAGCTGGCAGCGATGTGTGTTTCGGATATGGCAAGCAAGGCCATAGAGTCAGACAGTGTCCTCAAGTAGGTTTGTAGAGTCAGCATAATCGTCCCCCAACTTAGTCCGGTCGCTCGAATCAGTAGGGTGCCTCTTCCAGTGCCACCAATGGGCAGCGCCCAAATAGACTCTATGCTCTTCAGTCCCGACAGGATCAGGACAGTTCTCTTGATGTGGTCACTGGTACGTTACAAGTTTATCATTTGCATGTTTACGCTTTGCTAGATCTAGGAGCTTCTTTGTATTTTGTTACTCCATATATAGCAGTTGATTTTGGAGTCAGTCCTAAGATTCTAACAGTGCCCTTCTCAGTTTCTACCCATTGGGTAAATCTATCATAGCCTAGCGGGTATATAGAAACTGTTCGATTATGATATCTCAGAAAGTCACTTCACCAGTATTAGTCAAATTAAAAATGTCTGATTTCAACATCATTATCTACATAGTTTGGATTTATTCCTGCTATACCTCAAATGACTGCAGAAATAGAATTGTCCAGTTTCAGTTTCCGAATAAACCCATCCTAGAAAGGAAGGGTAGTACTTTAGCACTTAGGGGTCAACTTATTTCTTACATTTGGACTAGAAAAATGATATCTAAGGGATGTGTCTACCATCTCATTTGAGTCCAGGACTCTAGTTAAGAAACCCCTACTCTTGAATCAGTATCAGTAGTATGTGAATTCCAAGATGTGTTTCCCGAAGATCTTCTCGGAGTTTCTCCTGAAAGAGAAATTGATTTCTGAATTGATCTTCTCCTGATACTCATCCAATATCTATCCCGCCGTATAGAATGACACCTACAAAACTCAGAGAAATAAAGGAACAGTTAAAAGATATCTTTGATAAGTGATTCATCAGACCCAGTGGTCCCCGTAGGGCACACCAATTTTATTCGTGCGTAAGAAAGATGGTTCTCTCAGAATGTGCATAGATTATTGTCAGTTAAACAAAGTTATGGTCAAGAAAAAGTATCCACTCCCCAGAATCATTGACTTGTTTGACCAACTTCAGGGTGCCAGTTATTTCACTAAGATAGACCTTAGATCAGGCTATCATCAGCTCAGAGTCAGGGAAAGTGACATCCCAAAAATAGCTTTTCAAACTCGGTATGATCACTTTGAATTTTCAGTCATGTCCTTTGGTCTTACCAATTCCCCAGTAGCCATCATGGACTTGATGAACCGTGTGTTCAAGAAATATTAGGACATGTTCGTTATAGTTTTCATGGATGACATTCTTGTTTACTCTCATAGTGAACATGATCATGCAAACTATTTCAGAATAGTATTGCAGACTCTCAGAAACCATTAGTTATTCACCAAATTCAGTAAGTGAGAATTTTAGCTAAGGTCAGTGGCATTCCTTGTCCATATAATTTCAAGTGATAGAATTAGAGTTGATCCCTAAAAGACCAAAGCAATGAGAAACTAGCCCAGGCCCATCTCTTCGTCAGATATCAGGAGTATCTTAGGTTTGGCTTTCTATTATCGATGGTTTATTGAGGTATTTTCAACTATTTCATCCCCAATGTCCAGATTGACTCAGAAGAAAGTCAAGTTTCAGCGGTCAGATTCTTGTGAGAAGAGTTTTCAGGAGTTGAAGACTCGACTCACCACAACTCTAGTTTTGACCCCACCAGATGGTTCCAATGGTTTTGTTATGTACTATGACGCTTCTGATGTGCTAGCATTTTGTTAGCACATTTTAGACTTTTAACTCGAATTATTGTAAGTTCTTAAGTAACTATCATTGTTTTTGATGATATTTCTTTGATATCGCAGTGAAAGGCAAGATGCAAGAGAACCTCAGACAATAAGGACAAAAAGAGGTGAATATGGAACAAATAGCCAAGAAATTATAGAAGAGTAGTTGACGACTTTTGTGATAAGTCGTCAACTTGGTGATAAATTATCAGGTCCATTGTCAGCTGGAGGCAGTGTGATAAAGTTGGAGCAGAAGTATGACGACATCCCTTGATATGTCTTCACAAATTTGATAAGCTATCAAGAGCGTCGTCAGCCTTAGACAGGGAATGGACTTCAGCTGGAATCCATGATGACATTGGTGATAAATCATTAAAGTTATTATAGGCCGTCAAGTTTGGTTGTCAGCCTAAAGCAGAGAATGTCAAAATTGAAGGGGATCTTACGACATTCCTAATAAGGAGTCACGCATGTCGTTGTCTATTCTGAGAAAAAGATGTAACCTGTGATTTTGTTTCCATAATTAGCCTAACTATTTAAGGACAAGTCTACGTTTTACTTAAGAGTTTGAGTCATCTAAGGAATGAATTTCAAAAATTTTAATTCTGAATTTCCTTTAAGTTACAGCTATAAATAGCTGCTTTTAGGGTTTTATTAAAGAGGGAGGAGGAATCTTAGACATCTAAAACTTCATGAACTTTAGTATTTCGCTCTCTAGTTTTGGATACACTGTCGCCATTAACTTGTGAGAGATTACTATTGCCTTTTGCAGAGTTATTTAATGATTGAATAGAAGAAATAATTATTGCTTTTCATTGCTCTGTAAGTTTATCTTTGAAATCATGAATTCAATTATGTGTTTCATTCGTTACATCATGAGTGGCTAAACTCGAGTTATGGGATCTAGGGTTAGGTCTTGATGAGGTGCTAAGTATTCAAGATTCAAAAGGTGGTAGGATTTCTTGATAATTCTAAAGTTTTAATTAACATCTGTTGGTTGCAAACAGTAGACATACCTTTTTTGATTTGCTTGAAAAAGAAATCAAATATAGTAGGAAGTGAATTATCAACAGGGACTCGGAAATACTTCACTTATTAATCAGCGCTGTAACAAGGTTGGTTAACCTGAGGTAAAATCTGGGTAGTAAATAGAAATACCCTAGGTCGGAGAGGATTAGGAAATTAAATGCTTAAGTAGGTCGAGAGACATTTAAGCATAACATCGATAAAGATAGCTTGATATCCTACTCACCGTGAGAATCTTGAACCACTTTTAGCATCTGTCATTTACTGGAAGCCCTAGTGAACATTATTCTTGTTATTTCATAAACTCTTGATTACAAACACTGAAACTAAATTGACCAACTATTATTTACTGATAAAAAAAACCCTATTTTATCTTTTCGTATCATTTGTTTGAATTTAACTTGTAGCTTTAGTTTCAAACTAGTTTAATCGCCACTCAGATTGTTCCCTCTGGATTCGACCCTGACTCCAAAGTTGGGTAAATATATTGACGACGACTGCCTTGCACTAAATTAAAGTGTAAGTTGAGCGTTATCAAAAATGGCGCCGTTGCTGGGGAACAATTTGGCGTATTGAGTTGGTTTGAAATTTTATCCTACTTGCTTGAATTCAAACTTGTAAATATTTATTTTTAGTTTTCTTTTATTTCTTGTGTTAGGTAGATTTTTATTTTAGTTTACCTATTACTATGGTGTCTTTGAATGAACATGAGCTTGGTGGTTGGAAATCGTATCTTGATGATCTATGTCGATATTGTGATGGACCTCAGTTTTGGCAAGATTGTAGATATGCTCCTAGGAGAGAGATGTGTTCACCATCTCCATCCTACTGGGAGTATGATTTTTTTTTATGTGGTGGTCAAGATGGACATTGGAGCGATTGCCCAAATGCCCCTTCCCCCCGGTATGCTAACCCAAATTCTAGTTCTTCTTATGATTTTAATAGGTCTTATGGTCAAGAACAAGAAGAACGAAGCACCAAAAAGAGTGACATTGAAGCTATGCTTCAACTAATGTTGGAGTGTGTGGACACAAAGAATGATATCATACGTGATATACATCAAGACATAAGGGTAAATAATGAGGAGAGAAGAATAATAGAGGATATGGATATAGAGGTCATGCATTCAAAGCACTTTTCCATATTATGTTTAGATAATATCTTGTCTGTGGAATCATTTAACATAATGGACGAGTGTGAAAATGAGGAGAAAGAATCCGATGTTGATGATGAGCTTGATGTTGAGCAACCCTTGGTGATTTCCCAACCAACCGAACCATTTATGAATGAAGATGCCAAAGACGAGGAAATAGTACTAGATTCAAAAGAAGAAATCAAGTACAATCCTTGTGAAAACTCTAGTCCATTTTAGGGTAAAAATACTAATAGGGATGGTACTCCAAAATTGAGAGTTAGTCCTCATTCGAACCACTTTTCAACATTATGCTTGGTGGATGTGATGAAAGTCGAATCACCTAAGCAAATGATGAATTTTGAAAATGAGGAGGAAGATTCTTACATTTTGGAGTTTGTCCTTCCAAAAGGGTATACTACAACCCCAATATGAAAGGCTAAGAAGCTTAAAGATCAATGTCCATTTAGTGGCTGTTTAAGATTCTCACCGTGCCAAATGAGCCCACACGAAAGTTCGATGCAAAATTGGGCAAGCAGTTTAAGTCTTCAAAGTGGCATGATAGAACATTCCTCATCATGCCCTCACATTTTCCTAACACACCCCGAAGATATATTGATCAAAAGTTGGGTCGACGTTTTAAATCCTCCAAGTGGAGACATAAATAATTAGCAACAAGGTATCTTGATGAAGTCTGAGTAGTCAACATAACTGAGTCATGCCGCGACATTAAACCAGGCGCTTCTTGGGAGGCAACCCAAGGTTTTTTGTTGTTTGTATTCGTATTATGTGATTGGCATCAAATCTTCACACCCGTGGTGCCACAAGTATGTTTCTAACTCTCTTGTTTTGGTTTGATGCATTGGGGACATTGCATGATTTTATGTTGAGGGTGGGGCTACTTGTGGGTTTTGATGTCCTCTGTGGGTTTTTGTTGCCATGCCACTTTTCCCCGAAGTCTTATTCCTAGTAGAGCCGGCATGTTTAGGCGTATTGTGTTTTATTTTGTATTGTGTTGTGGCTAACTGAGAGAAAAATAAGTATCTAGGGAAGTTGACATGTTTTGTGATTTTTGAGCACCTCTCCAAGTGTCTATTTGTAATACTATGTAAATTGCATTCGTTTGTGACCCCAGTGCATCTTTTGGTGGCATTAGTTCTGGAAACTTGATAATCAATGCTAAACAATTGTATTAACTGGATAAGTAGTGATGTGTGATATATTTGTGTGCCATGTGTGTGTGAGGTCTTACTCAGTTCCCTTTGTGTGTGAATCCAGAACTTGCTCGATTACTCTTGCCTCGGTTGTAGGATAGAGATTAGGAAAGGATCATTGGCCATTTTCGATTATAACCCACTTTTAGCCTAAATGACCTTCCAAATGTGAATAATATCCATTGATCCCTGATTTGAGCCTATATGCCTGTTTCTTTCTGTGAAACTTCTCACCTTCCCATTACATCATAATGAACCTGTTTTGGCCCTGGTCCTCCTTGGACACTATGCATCTTGACTTAGGAAAATAGCCTAAGTTGAGAGTGGCTATCATAGGGGTGCGTGATTCAAAATGAGTATGAAGAGAGTTAGAATAAGAGAAAAAAATAAAAAGCCAGGTGTGGTGCAAAAAGAATAAGAAAAGAAAAAGTTGTGTAAAAGATGAGAAAAAGATAATTTGGTTTTTGAAAAAATAGCACCCATTTTGAGCATGTATGATCAATAAAAGAGAGAAAGAGAAAAAGGTTAAGAAGTGAAACCCCAAGAGGTTAGCGTAGTGTCAAGGAGGCGTAGTCACTTTAAATACCCTTGAATATCATACCATCCCCTAGACTACATTACAAGCCAAGAAAAAGACCTATAGTGATCCTAGATGACCTGTCCAAAAACCTTGGTACTGACTATAAGGGCATGCCTATGACATTTGACGTACATTGAGTGGAACTTCATTCTGAGAGTGAGTCTCGTGATTATCCCTATGTGTATATATGTGATTTCTAATATGAGAGAAAAAGGAATTTCTTTGCTGTGAGGGTACACAGGTTATGTTGCTAGTTGCTAACTTGTTCGGATAGTGTGATCTTGGTATATGCATGGTTGCTATTGCTGAATTTATGCCATAGCTTGATTTCTATGTGTTGCATTGTTGTTTTTCAATAGTATACACAGTTGAGTTTTAATTGATTGACCTGGGAGAAGGTGAAGTTGTGTTGAGATGATATAGAAAATTGACTGCCGAATGTACTTTGTATTCTCTTAGTTATATTTTGGTTGCTTGAGGACAAGTAATTATTTTAAGTTGAGTGTGTTGATGTGAAAGCATTTTGTTAGCACATTTAAAACTTTTAACTCGGAATAATTGTAAGTTCTTAAGTAACTATCATTGTTTTTGATGATATTTCTTTGATATTGCAGTGAAAGGCAAGATGGAAGAGAACGTAAGACAATAAGGACAAAAAGAGGTGAATATGGAACAAATAGCCAAGAAACTGTAAAAGAGCAGTTGACGACCTTTGTGATAAGTCGTCAACTTGGTGATAAGTTATCAGGTCCATCGTCAGCTGGAGGCAGTGTGATGAATTTGGAGCAGAAGTGTGACGACATCCCCTGATATGTCGTCACAAATTTGATAAGCTATCAAGAGCGTCGTCAGCCTTAGACAGAGAATGGACTTCAGCTGGAATCCATGACAACATTGGTAATAAATCGTCAAAGTTCTTATAAGCCGTCAAGTTTGGTCGTAAGCCTAAAGCAGAGAATGTCAAAATTGAAGGGGATCTAACGACATTCTTGATAAGACATCAGAACCTTGATAAGGAGTCACACATGTCGTCATTTATTCTGAGGAAAAGATGTAACCTATGATTTTGTTTCCATAATTAGCCTTAGTATTTAAGGACAAGTCTAGGTTTTCCTTAAGAGTTTGAGTCATCTAAGGGACAAATTTTGGAAATTTTAATTCCGAATTTCGTTTAAGTTACAGCTATAAATAGCAACTTTTAGGGTTTCATTAAAGAGGGAGGAGAAATCTTAGACATCTAAAACTTCATGAACTTTAGTATTTCTCTCTCTAGTTTTGGATACATGTTCACCATTAACTTATGAGAGATTACTATTTCTTTTTGCAGAGTTATTTAGTGATTGAATCGAAGAAACAATTATTGTTTTTCATTGCTCTGTAAGTTTATCTTTCAAATCATGAATTCAATTATGTGTTTTGTTTGTTACCTCATGAGTGGCTAAACTCCATTAACCTGAGTTATGGGATCTAGGGTTAGGTCTTGATGAGGTGCTAAGTATTCAAGATTCAAAAGGTGGTAGGATTTCTTGATAATTCTAAAGTTTTAATGAACGTCTGTTGGTTGCAAATAGTAGACACACCTTCTTTGATTTGCTTGAGAAAGAAATCAATTATAGTAGGAAGGGAATTATCAATAGGGACTCAAAAATACTTCATTTAATAATCAACACTGTAACAAGGTTGGTTAACGTGAGGTAAATTCTGGGCAATAAATAGAAATTCCCTAAGTCCGGGAGGATTAGGGAATTAAATGCTTAATTAGGTCGAGAGATACTTAAGAATAACATCGATAAAGATAGCTTGTTATCCTACCCACCATGAGAATCTTGAACCACTTTTAGCATCTTTTATTTACCAGAAGCTCTAGGGAACATAATTCTGGTTAATTCATAAACTTTTGATTACAAACACTGAAACTAAAGTGACCAACAATTATTTACTGATAAAAAAATAAAACACCATTTTATCTTTTTGTATCATTTGTTTGAATTTAACTTGTAGCTTTAGTTTTAAACTAGTTTAATCACCACTCACATTATTCCCTGTGGATTCAACCCTGACTCCCAAGTTGGGTAAATATATTGACGATGACCGGCTTGCACTAAATTGAAGTGTAAGTTGAGTGTTATCAGCTTCCATAGTCGGATTGGGTTGTGTTCTGATGTAGATAGGTAAGGTCATAACCTATGCCTCTAGACTACTTAAGCCCTATGAGAAGAACTATCCTACTCATGATCTTGAGTTAGCAGCAGTAGTTTTTGCCTTAAATATTTGGAGGTATTACTTGTATGGTGTGCACGTTGATGTGTTCAATGATTATAAGAGCCTACAGTGTGTGTTCTCTCAGAAAGACCTCAACCTTCGTCAGATAAGGTGGTTGGAATTGTTGAAAAACTATGACATGAGTGTTTTGTATCATCCAGGAAAGGCCAATGTAGTGGATAATGCTCTCAGTAGAATGTCTATGGGTAGTGTTTCCCATGTTGAGAATAGTAAGAAGAAGTTAGCCCAGGAAGTTCATCAGCTAGCCCAACTAGGTGTTCGCTTTGTCGATTCAGCAGAAGGTAGTATGTGGGGTGCAGAGTATCTTAGAATCATCCCTAGTTTCCAAAGTGAAGGAAAATCAAGATAGGAATCCCAATTTAGTCAAGTTGAAGGAATCAGTCAGAAATCAGAAGGTAGAGGTTTTCTCGCAAGAGGGAGATGGGGTTTTCCATTGTTAGGGTCATTTGTGTGTGCCAGGTGTAGATGACTTGAGGCAGTGAATTCTTGTAGAAGTGCATGGTGCGCGTTACTCTATTCATCCAGGGGTCATGAAGATATACCACGGTTTGCAGGAGATCTATTAGTGGAGTGAGATAAAAAAAGATATTGCAGAGTTTATGGCTAAGTGCTCAACATGTTAGCAGGCTAAGATTGAGCATCAGAAGTCTATTGGGTCCATGCAGGAGTTTAGTATTCCCACCTGGAAATGGGAAGAAGTAAACATAGACTTTGTGATGGGCTTGCCTCGTACTCGTCATCAGTATGATTCAGTTTGGGTTATTGTAGATAGGATGACCAAATTAGCTCATTTTCTTCCAGTTCATAACTCCTATTCAGCCGAGGATTATGCCAAACTTTATATCAGGGAGTTGGTTAGATTACACGGTGTTCCATTGTCCATTATCTCAGATAGAGGTACCCAGTTCACCTGTCATTTCTAGAAAGCATTCCAAAAGGGTCTTGGTACTTGAGTTCATCTCAGTATAGCCATTAATCCTTAGACAGATGGTCAAGAAAAAAGGACCATTCAGACCCTTGAGGAAATTTTGCGAGCATGTGAGATAGACTTTAAAGGTAGTTTGGAAGACCAATTGACTTTGATTGAGTTCGCATATAACAACAATTATCACTCCAGTATTCTCATGGCTCAGCTTTGAGGTGATTTATGGGAGGAGGTGTAGATCTCCCATTGGTTGGTTTGAAGTGGGTGAGGCCGTAGTGGTAGGGCCTAACTTGGGGTTTGATACCTTAGAGAAGGTCCAATTAATCAAGGAAAGGCTTAAGATAGCTCAGAGCCGACGGAAATCATACGCAGATGTGCGAAGAAAGTATCTCGAGTTTGAGATTGGTGACTATATGTAAGTTTAGATATCTTCTATGAAAGGAGTAAAGCATTTTGGCAATAAAGGGAAACTCAGTCCCCAATATATCGGTTCTTACTAAATTCTCAGCCATTTTAGAAAGGTATTTTACGATCTTGAGTTACCTTTAGATTTATATTCAGTTCATCCAGTGTTTCATGTCTCCTTGGTAAAGAAATGCATAATATGCCCATCAGTCGTAGTCCCTATTGAGGGAATAGATATTTAGAACAACCTCTCTTATGAAGAGATCCCAGTTGAAATCCTTGACTATCAGATTCACAGACTAAGGAACAAAGAAGTTTCTCTAGTCAAAGTTCTTTGGTGGAATCAATCCGTTGAGGGAGCTACTTGGGAAGAAGAAGTAGATATGCGAACAAAGTTATGATGCCCGAGTTTTTCCAATTAAATATTTCGCTCCCAAATGTGTCGAGTCGTTAAAGCCTTTTTATCTTGCCAAGAGAAGCTTAGCACTAAAAAAAAAATAAAAAATTGCTAAGTGTTGAAACTTTCTCATTTAGACCTCTGATCTTTGAATATTTATTTGACGACCTTTCCGACATCCCGTTTTTTATTTTCAAGTTGTGTTGCGATGGGGAAATGTCGTAATACATCCCGAGTGAGTTTCGGAATTTTTGGAGTAGCATAAGGGCACGTTTGAGTGCCCAAAACAGTGGCACCATGCGATTAGCATGCTCCAGAAATTTTCAGCATTTCAGGGTCAACTTCAAATGATTATCACTTCCTGAATATAAGGAACTGGGAGATCTGCTATATATCAAACGAAAGCTCTCTGAGTCTTATTTCCAATGCAATTGGTTTCACCCCATTCCAACATCAGAGTAATAAGTTACAATAAATTTATTTCAGCATAGCAAATAAATAACTGAGCGACGGATTTGATTTGGGTCAACTTCGGTCGATCATAAATCCTTATATATGACTAACTAGGTGGCCTACCATATATTAAATTAAATCTCTTTGAGTTATCTTTCCAACGATATAAATTTTCCAAAAATCCAATACCCGAACGAGGAGTTATTCAGTTTTTCGTGGCCAAGGTATGCAGGATTTTTCTGCCATTTTTCAATTTCCTTAGGGGCAATCCAGTCATTTCACCCTTGCCCCATTTCGTGGAAATAACCATAAAAACTGATTTTGGGCATCAAAGTCTGTTATTTTCAAAAAAATTCCAAGAAAGAAATCCTAAACCTCTAAATTCCCCTTCCTAAATCTTCCAATTCCACCAAGGAAATTCCATATTAATCCGATAAATGAAGTCCCCGTTCCGAGCTCTTCGAGATGCATCAATCAATTTTGTGAATAGTATTCCGAGGCAAGAATTCATTCCAATCTTTAATTTTAAGGTATGTGGGGTTTGAACAAGAATAATTCTTCCGTTCTTGTGCCCGTATCTTTAATTTTTATTATGGATTATTATGAGTTTGGCAAATGAATTTATTTCTAAGATATCCTACAATGAGATTGTGATTATATATCTATGTAAATTTTTCCAGCTTGCCAATTATGATTATGTAATGGATTCATATGGTTCTGTAAGTTGAATTATGTCTAAATAATTTGATTATGAACTTATAAAGATTTGAATTGTAAGTTTTGAATCACATGAGTATTTGACTATTTTCGTTCTATGAATTGAGATTTAATATTGGGATTCTTGGTGTTTCTATCAAGAATTGATATATTTTGACCATGTATCCACGTTTTAAGTTCAAGAATGAATTATTGGTATTTTCAAGTATTTTTTGAGCCATGTTTCAAATTTTGAGCTTTCTTATGACGATTTGAGTTATTGGGTATATTGATATCGAAGTTACAATGAGTTTTGATATTTTTCGGATGGTTTTGATGAGTTAAATTATTGAAAATATTACTTATTGAGTCTTCATATCCTTGTCCAAATGTCGAGTCGGTTATGGTTCAATGCATTGATACCTTGTTGATGTTGAGGAAGATTAAAATGTTTTGAACTAAAATGTATTGAGTTAGGAATCCACAAATTGATATGATTTGATAAATGAGAAAGATATTTGATTTGGTCTTTATGATAGACCCTTGTGATGTTGTGGTGGATTTCCTAACGTGTTCTGAGCTTGTCAAAGAGTAGTACTTAGCACTGAGAGGGAAATTTGGTATTTCCCCAAACCTATGTGCCACCGTAGGGTTGTTTGATGATGATATTGAGTCTTCAATCCTTGTCCAAATGTCGAGTTTGTTATGGTTCAATGCATTGATACATTGTTGATGTTGTGGAAGATTAAAATGTTTTGAGCTAAAATGTGTTGAGTTAGGAATCCACAAATTGATATGATTTGATAAATGAGAAAGAGATTTGATTTAGTCTTTATGATAGACCCTTGTGATGTTGTGGTAGATTTCCTAATGCGTTCTGAGCTTGTCGGGGAGTAGTACTTAGCACCAAAAGGGAAATTTGGTACTTCCCCAAACCTATGTGCCACCATAGGGTTGTTTGATGATGATACTATCGGCCAGAGAGCCCAATTGTGATTATTGTAGTTTTAAGGTTGTACTCCCTGACAAAGAGTATGATGCTCCCGCCAATGGGGGTTTCAAATGTTTGTATTCCACGTAGCTCACGTGGGGTTGTCGGTTATTGGAAACTCCCGTGTCCATAAGATTAAGTTTCTTGAATTACCGAGTCACTCCGAGATTTGAGTCAAAGAGTTGAGATGTTTATGATGTTTTATGGTCATTCATGATGATTTATAATTACCTATGATGATTTTTGATGATATGATAATTTATGATGATTTAGGATGATTTATCATAATTTGTGATTTATAATGATTTACGTGGATTACGAGATTTTATCATATGAACTATTTATTATGAAATTACAAAAAGTATGATTTGATATAACTCAAGCCAAGTGAGTCATCATTGTCCGTATGCATGTTTTCTTGAAATTGATTATACTATTTATATTATTTCATGCACCCGCACATACTCAGTACATTTCAAAGTGCTGACCCACATATTTCCATAGGCTACATTCTTACCAAAATATAGGTACAAGCTGTAGCGCACATATCATGTTCAGCTGGATCGTAGCTCTCGATCGGTAGGTGATTAGTTCTTTTAATTTAGGGACTTGAGTTGTTCAGATTTGAGGTGTATTGTATTTTCTATATTCAGTCGTATTGAGTAGGGGTAATTGGGAGTCATGACCCGACAATCTTTGGTCAATGCTAGTAGAGACTTCATAGACAGTCACTAGTAGTCAGTGTATTCAGTTTCAGATTTGTATATATATGAGCAGAATTGTGACCGTGTAAATTTACTTTCATGTTGGTCAGACTAAGTTATGGGTTGTTTCCGCATTATTCCTTCTATTTTATGTATTTTATTCAGTTGCTTCGGGTTATGCCAGATGAAGGGTTAGCTTGGGGTCACTTGTGACCTTAAGCACCATGTGACGTCTCGGGATCCAATTTTGGGGCGTTACAAGCTTGGTATCAGAGCACAGAGTTTAAGTGTCCTGGGTGTCTATGAAGCCGTGTCTAGTAGAGTCTTACGGACCGGTACAGAGACGTTTGTACTTTTCTTCGAGAGGCTATGAGGCATTTAGGAAAATGTTTCCTTTCTTTCAAGTCGTACATCGTGCTGTGGAAAGGTTCCTTAAGAAATTCATACGGTTTCATATCTTGCATAAATTGGGCCATTTTTCCTTGTTCTAAAATACCAGATATAGTCAAGCGTAAATCCTTATAGATGGTTCTTTCTTAGATAATCTCCTCTGATATTACGGGCTTGTAAGTGAGCTAGAAAAAAATGATTTCATTAGTGCTCTTGAGTTTTGAAAAATTGAGGTGTCATATGTACGTTCTTGAAGGTTGGGCATTAAGCCTATGTCGGAAGTGTTTTTGGATTTCTCCCTAGAATTCATGATGTGATTTCGTATTTTCCTTATCCGTGTACTAATGTTAAGACAGGGTGATTAACTAGTTCTAATTTCCTCTGTTGATTATAGTCCTTGGCTTGCTAGCAAAGGTTCCATAGCTTTCAAGATGTACCCTCATCCCTCTTGAGTCGTTCAGTTGAGATAAAGAGAGACACATATTCTTTGATCCTTGATTATGGTGTACCAGACTTTTATTTCTTGAAAATATTTTCTGATCATCTTTTGATGAAAACTTGAAGTCTAGTGAAGTCGTGTGGGGCTTATTTCAATTCACTAGCATAATTGTTTTGATATTTATTTCCTTTTTCAAAATATAAAACCAAAGTCTTGTGAAGACGTGTGAGGCCTGTTTCGATTCACTAGCAGCTGGCTGTTTACTCTGTTGTTCTTGCATTGGTTAGAAATGTGGTGGAAGACGGTGTTAATAAATTATTATGGCATAGGCCATGGAATTATGGATGATTATTGTCGTTATGAGGTTTTGGTGGACTGGTATGTTTGGGGTGTTTGATAGATGGAAATGGTTGTTGAGATTGTTGTTAATTGTAGTCAGAGTGAGTTGTTAAGTTTGTATAGAGGGTGATGAGAAAAATGAATTTAATGATTGAATTGCTACGACGTTAGTGATAGGGAGGAGATTTAGTAGGTTTGAACCGTATGTACGGGATCTTAAGTCTATTTGTTTGTGATCAAGTGTGATATTGTGTGTTGAGGTAGTAGTATGCTCAAGGTGTTAAAGGGATTTTTTAAAGTTATTAAATGTTAAGCGGTTAGTGTTATCCTTGATCGGGTAAGTATGAATGAGGATATGTGGTATACGATGTAATTGTGAGTTAACTTGGGCATTAGAGGTTGACGAGGGTGTTAGTTTGAGATGTGATATTAGTAAAGCACGAAGAAGTTAGTATGGTTTAGCGAAGGTTTGATGTATCCATGGTAAGTTCTAGAATCTAAGCTGCGGAGTGCATGAATTGTTGTATGATAACTTTTGAAGTTGTCTAAGTTGGTGGGTATTTGAGAGTTATGTTAAGAATGGGTTTTGCGCTCGCAAGTGTAGTTATGCGGGTTAAGTTATGGATCTTGTGTATGGGTATATCTGGGGACCTGGAGTAAAGCGAATGCCGTGGACTAGAGTTTGTATGGTGATTCATTGACTCGGAGTGTTGGCTTAAGAATTTTTTTTTTAACTAAGTTAAGATTGCGGGATTCAGGTAGGTGTATCGGTGGGTTACAAGTTGGTGGTGAGAAGTAGTGGTGTTGATCCTATTTTACCCCAGCCTTTTCAATGACTTCGATATTTTCTCATGCCTTATGTTTTATTCCCCCGATCATAATACATGTTCATGCATATCATGGGAAAACATGTATTCTCCTAACTATCGAAATATGGAGCCCCAATTTTTCTAGCGGGCGAAATCGATATTCCATAAGCTATAAAATCCAAACTCAAGTTGCGCGGTTCATAGTGCATGTGCTTAAGTTTTATTGTATGTTCAAGTTCAGTCCACCGACAACACCCTTAGCGACCAATAAGATTCAATTTATGTCCTGGGTGTCCTTAATCTTTAATCTTGATTCTGGTTGAATTCATGCATTTGATGCCCTAGTTCTCCGGCCTCAATAACCGCACCAAGTCATACACAATATCCCTTCATATTCTACCCTTTCATGACTTTTCATTTGTCGAGGGAGTGTGGATGAACAGAGGTGACGATAGGAGAGAGTGAGCGGGTTTTTGTTGATAAAGATTGTGGCATGTTCATTTTAGCTAAGGTGGAAAGTGTGGAGTATGCTTGAGGCTAGGCTTTTGATGGATGTCATGGTTATTTGAACCATTTCGTGTTGTGTTTGTGAAAGTGGTTGTGTGATGGTTTATCTAGGTTTGTAGGTGGGGAATTATTGAAGTGAAGTCTTGTGCATGGCTTAGTTAATTGGAAAAGTTAGTGAGTGTTTTCTTAAGAATAGTGCCCGGAAGTTGTCTTAATAAAGGATTGTAGAATTTGAAAAAGGTGTTTTATGGGTGTTGATTAGGAGTGTATATGTAATTATAAAGATAGGATTGAACATCATGTGTGTATATATGGACGGAGATTAAAATTTATATTATCGATAAGTTTTGGTGTCTATGTTGATTTAGAAGTCTAAGCTAAAAGCTCTTGTAAATTGATCTTGCATAGCACTCATGTATTGTGAATATATCTCCTGTCTGAGGATATTAGTTGCAAGCCTTGGCCTTGCTATAAGTTGAATTGCGTATATGCCTATGAATAGTTCCCTAAGCTTCAAGACTTGTTGATATGAATATGATGGTTGAAAATGGTAAGTATTAAGTGGATTATAGTTGATTGAGTGGTAATAAGAATTATCTGTGAGATGAGGAATTGTAACAATGTGGATGTCTGTAAATTTATAATTCGGAATGGTGCTATGTTACGGTGTTAGGTGGAGGAATTGGTGACTCCAAATTAATCTTGAAAATGAGGAGAGAGAGTTTGGCTTAGTTAGATTTGAATAGCCAAGATTGCAAATGCCTTGTGAGAATTATGAATTGAATCAAGTAAGTTTGGCATTTGGGGAAAATAGTATTGCGGAGAAAGGGTGTGCGAAGCGTATTGATAAGCTTGAAAGTAAGTTGTACTGTGTGGGTTCTAGTACTTTTATTTTGATATAAGACTGATCGACCTATGCTTCGTACTTAAAATTGAGGTCGAGTTATAAATCCTTATTTCAATACATATATATTTATTGTTTGGACCATATCCCAAACCCAATTGCTTCCTAGTAGCGTTGAAAGTTCCTTGGAAAGTCTTGATTCGGTCCGTGCACCTAGAAATTCAACTTGATAGTTATTCCGATGGATTCATATATTTCATCCATCTTCCGATGTGGTCCAATCTCACTACTTGAAGTTTCGTGAGAGTAACCATTTCAAGAATGATTCATTTGCGTCGAAGCGAGTTACCAAATTCTATTTAGCCTTTTCTTTTGCTTCCGACCCAAGTATTAAGCCATGGGTCGATCATAAAGTGTCCCGTGTATCAATTAGTATTATTCGGGGAGAACCGATCCCAAGAGGGAGATATTGTGATATCCCGAGTTTTCATATCCTAGATCTTTCATCTCTTTCTTTGTGAATGCGGATTTAAATCGAAGTTAATAATTTTTCCTTCATCCAACTCTTTTAGTAATAGACTCAACTATGTCGTTGTGATTATCATGAGCTTATGCATCGGAAAGTACTCCAAAGCTTAGAAAAATATAAACTTGTTCATCAAGCTATTTTAGTTGCGTATCCTCAATTTTTCTTGCCTTCCTAACCTAACGAACGACATTCGGGGACGAATGTTTCCAAGGGAGAGATGATGTGATACCCCGAGTTTTTCTCGTTAAATATTTTGCTCCCAAATGTGTCGAGTCGTTAAAGCCTTTATATCTTGCGAAGAGAAGCTTAGCACTCAAAATAAAATAAAATTTGCAAAGTGTTGAAACTTTCTCATTTAGACCTCTGATCTTCGGGTATTTATTTGACGATCTTTACAACATCCGTTTTTCGATTTTCAAGTTGCGTTGCGATGGGGAAAGGTCGTAATACATCCCGAGTGAGTTTCGGAATTTTTGGAGTAGCATAAGGGCATGTTTGGGTGCCCAAAACAGTGGCACCATGCGATTAGCATGCTCCAGAAATTTTCAGCATTTCAGGGCCAACTTCAAACGATCATCACTTCCTGAATATAAGGAACTGGGATATCTATTATATATTAAACAAAAGATCTTTGAGTCTTCTTTCCAATGCAATTGGTTTCACCCCATTCCAACATCAGAGTAATAAGTTACGATCAATTTATTTCAGCATGTCAAATCAGTAACTGAGGGACGGATTTGATTTGGGTCAACTTGGGTCGATCATAAATCCTTATATATGACTAACTGGGTGTCCTACCATATATAAAATTAAAGATCTTTGAGTTAGCTTTCCAACGATATAAATTTCACAAAAATCCAATACCCGAACGAGGAGTTATTCAGTTTTTCGTGGCCAAGGTACGCAGGATTTTTCTGCCATTTTTCAATTTCCTTAGGGTCAATCCAGTCATTTCACCCTTGCCCCATTTCGTGGAAATAACCATAAAAACTGATTTTGGGCATCAAAGTCTGTTATTTTCAAAAAAATTCCAAGAAAGAAACCCTAAACCTCTAAATTCCCCTTCCTAAATCTTCCAATTCCACCATGGAAATTCCAAATTAATCCGATAAATGAAGTCCCCGTTCCGAGCTCTTCGAGATGCATCAATCAATTTCGTGAATAGTGTCCCGAGGCAAGAATTCATTCCAATCATTAATTTTAAGGTATGTGGGGTTTGAACAAGAATAATTCTTCCGTTCTTGTGCCCGTATCTTTAATTTTTATTATGGATTATTATGAGTTTGGCAAATGAATTTATTTCCAAGATATCCTACCATGAGATTGTGATTATGTATATATGTAAATTGTTCAAGCTTGCCAATTATGATTATTTAATGGATTCATATGGTTCTATAAGTTGAATTATGTCTAAATAATTCGATTATGAACTTATAAAGATTTGAATTGTAAGTTTTCATCACATGAGTATTTGACTATTTTCGTTCTATGAATAGAGATTTAATATTGGAATTCTTGGAGTTTCTATCAATAATTGATATATTTTGAACATGTATCCACGTTTTATGTTCAAGAATGAATTATTGGTATTTTCAAGTGTTTTCGAGCCATGTGTCAAATTTTGAGCTTCCTTATGACGATTTGAGTTATTGGGTATATTGATATCGAAGTTGCAATGAGTTTTGGTATTTTTTGGATGGTTTTGATGAGTTAAATTATTGAAAATATTACGTATTGAGTCTTCATATCCTTGTCCAAATGTCGAGTCGGTTATGGTTCAATGCATTGATACCTTGTTGATGTTGAGGAAGATTAAAATATTTTGAGCTAAAATGTGTTGAGTTAGGAACCCATAAATTGATATGATTTGATAAATGAGAAAGAGATTTGATTTGGTCTTTATGATAGACCCTTGTAATGTTGTGGTGGATTTCCTAACGCGTTCTGAGCTTGTCGGGGAGTAGTACTTAGCACCGAGAAGAAAATTTGGTATTTCCCCAAACCTATGTGCCACCGTAGGATTGTTTGATGATGATATTGTCGGCCAGAGAGCCCGATTGTGATTATTGCAGTTTTAAGGTCATACTCCCTGGCAAAGAGTATGATGCTCCCGCCAATGGGGGTTTCAAACGTTGGTATTCCACGTAGCTGACGTGGGGTTGTCGGTTATAGGAAACACCCATGTTCATAAGATTAAGTTTCTTGAATGACCGAGTCACTCCAAGATTTGAGTCAAAGAGTTGAGATGTTTATGATTTTTATGGTCATTTATGATGATTTATAATTAACTATGATGATTTTTGATGATATGATAATTTATGATGATGTAGGATGATTTATCATAATTTATGATTTATAATGATTTATGTGGATTACGAGATTTTATCATATGAAATGTTTATTATGAAATTACGAAAAGTATGATTTGATATAACTCAAGCCAAGTGAGTCATCATTGTCCGTATGCATGTTTTCATGATATTGATTATACTATTTATATTGTTCCATGCACCTGCACATACTCAGTACATTTCAAATTGCTGACCCATATATTTCCATGGGCTACATTCTTACCAAAACGTAGGTACAAGCTGTAGCGCACATATCCTGTTCAGCTGGGTCGCAGCTCTCGATCGGCAGGTGATTAGTCCTTTTAATTCAGGGACTTGAGTTGTTCAGATTTGAGGTGTATTGTATTTTCTGTATTCAGTCGTATTGAGTAGGGGTAGTTGGGAGTCATGACCCGGCTATCTTTGGTCAATGCTAGTAGAGGCTTCATAGACAGTCACTAGTAGTCAGTGTATTCAGTTTCAGATTTGTATATATATGAGCAGAATTATGATCGTGTAAATATACTTTCATGTTGGTCAGACTAAGTTATGGGTTGTTTCCGCATTATTCCTTCTATTTTATGTATTTTATTCAGTTACTTTGGGTTATGCAAGATGAAGGGTTAGCTTGGGGTCACTTGTGACCTTAAGCACCGTGTGACAACTCGGGATCCGATTTTGGGGCGTTACACAAGTATCCTCACCTCTTCTCCACAAACTCAGATTCGGCTCAAGGTAATAGTTTTCCTTAAGCTTATTCAGTTTCATATTTAGATTTCAGTTACGAACTTGGCATCAGTTACCATTGCATGTTTGTTTATACGTTCATGAGGCGGTTCAGTCATGCATTCATGAATTATGTTCACTTATATGCATGCATCAGATATGCTTGTTCAGTATTATAATTTAGAATACTAGTAATATCAGTCATATAATATTGTTCCAGATGTTCATACCCAGTAAGTAAGTCACTCACTTAGTATTCTCAGTCTCAGCATTCTTATTCGAGAATGAATGTTCCCAAGAGGGAGATAATGTAAGATCACATAAAAAAATCATAAGCTTAATTCAGTCCTTTATGCTTGTTATGGGGTTCCAGACTTAGAATATTTTAGCTAAGTACACAGACTTAGTGTCATTTTAACCTATGAAGGTTGGAAGTATTATTTCGTGACCGTTATGTCCATTAAATGTTGATTTTAGGTTGAGTCATGATCAGGAATGTCCTTAGGTGTTTCTTAAAAAGTTTTAGATTTCTTGGACTTCATTTGAAGCTCCTTTGGAATCTCAAAATAGTGAATCAACACGATCTTGGCTCGCTGCATCGACTATTGAGTTGATTACTATTTTCCCCAGCTACCAGCATCTAATTCCAGTGAATCGATGCGGAAATGGTGCGATGTGTTGGCTATTGCATCGGCCTACGCGTTGGTAACCAATTTTTAGTCTGTAACACCCCGCCAAATTGTCCCTGAGATAGTCTCATTTATTTTGACTTACTAAGTGAGTAAAGTTTAAACCATATAGAATTTCCTTAATTTTGACTCTCTATCAAGTGGGAAATTGCATGCGCTTTTCGTTGATATAAGATTTTCCCAAATCCGATACCCGGGAAAGAAGTTATGGCTAAATTTAAGTCCTAGTCGTAAAACACAATCATTTTGGTGTTTGGCGTGTCGCGGAGGTGTCTATTTAACAATTGTCAAATTCCAGAAGGCTAGCGCGATTATGCTACATCGCGCTGAAGTTCCAGGTCCCATCCAGTAGGAAAACGTGATGGCTCCACATCACGGTGACCCCAAGAATCCCATTCGTCAATTTCCAGTAAACTACCGCAATAGTGACGCGTAGCGGTGGCCCATAAAATTGGGCTCCCAGTTGTATTTTTTTCTAGTTATGTTAAGGGTTAAAAGGGGGTATTTGTGTCAATTATCCTACCCCCAGTACGTCCATACACATACAATCAATGGCATAGCAAAGCACTTTATGCCCAAATCTTCCTTTTCTATAAATAAAAAACCCTAAGCATCTCAAAAACCTATTCCAAGAATCTCAAGATTCAACAGTGGATTTTTGTAATTGACTGAAGATTTGCAATCCCCAAATCGTAGGCTTCAAGAATTAGTCACTAGTTCATAATTCAAGATACGTGGGGTTCATGCTAAAAACTATATGGGCTTGAAAACATTAGTGTATGATTTTAAGAGTTTTATGCATGAATTTCAAATGGGTTTTTGGAATCTCTGTTTTAAATTACGTATTTCGAATGCTTCAATGTAATTATTTCTTTGACCTTGTGGTCAGATCCCATAAATTGTTTTACATGATATGCATATGTATGGATTTTGAGATTGAAGATTATTTGAGAGCATAAACTCTGAACTCCCTCTCTTGTATCAAATTAAAGCTATGGTTTGGTTGGAAAAAGAGTTGACATGCATGTTTCATGATTGAAAATAGTTTAATAAATGTTATAGTGTTTGAACATAATTTAGAGATGATGAGAGGGTGTTTCTTTATATAAATGTGTTTTGTGTTAAAGAGAAAGAGTTTTACGATACTGAGACTTTTGAGATGACCACCTATGTTATTGAATCATTGATAAAGTGAATTGTTTGCACAGTTTTACATGGGTTTCCAAGAAAGAGCTCTTTGTAATGATTTATTGATATAGTCATTCTGAATTCCTTAATTTGAGAATAGAGACTTAATTTACTATAAATGGCTTAGAGAATGTGACTTGCAAGTCAATGGTATGACGATACCATAAGCATGTATGCCATAACAAAGTATGTTTTCAGAGTGTGTTTTCAGAGAATACATGTTTTAAAGAGTTAAAAATGGGTTTAAATAGGGTTAGGTGGTCACCCGAATAAGGCTTGAGTTCAAGTGACTCTTAGCCTAAAATCGTGATTTGCCGATTCGAGTATATTATTTTTACGATGGCAATGGCTGTGTGACGTAGCTGAGTCAGAGACTCCAACCCTTCTGGCTCACTTAAGTTGGGAGATTCCCCGCCGAGTTAATGACGGATTTCATGTAGCCCATGGAATTTCAGAGTTGTAGGGTATACCACCTAGCACAAAAGTAAAACAAAGAGTGTCACAGAGTTCAGATGATTTATCAGAGTCTTTCGAAAAAAGCCCATGTGATTTCTTACAATATGATATGTTTATGAACTGTTCTAAATTTCTCTCATATATATTATATATAAATTACTATTTTGGATTTGCTCTGCATAACAGTACAATTGTATTGACCCTCTTCCTTCCAATTTTGGAGGCTCAGTCTAGGGGTCTGGCTAATCAGTAGAGTATCCATAGAGAAGTGATCCGCGCAGTGGTGAGCCTTCTTTGTTCTAGAAGGCTTGTTATTTTATATTATGTTATTCCTTTGTTTCGGTCTACTGGGGGGTGTTGTCCCAGCTTTTCAGACAGTTGCCTTTAGATCATGCAGTAGAGATTTCATAGACTGTTCCAGATGTTGTTTAGTTGATTTTGGATTTCATTCCTTATTGATAAACTAAATCCAGAGTTTGACCATCTTTTTGTATCAAGTTATATTTTCGCATCTTCTTTATTTATATGAATGTTGTGCATGATTACCGTATAGAGTAGGACATTCGGGCCTTCATGGTTTGGGATATCCTCACAGCCAGGCCATAGTTCGGGTCATGATAAACTTGATATAAAGTACGGTTTATGGTCCCAGGATGTCTGTGAAATTGCGTTGGGTAGAGTCTTATTTATGGGTGTGTAGCGCGCCACGCTTATAAACAGGAGGCTACTAGGTGTTTAGGAATGTTACCCCTCTTTGTGATTTCGTTCATGCCTTAGAGTCTAATTTACCCCCTAATCATGTGTTCTCTTGTATTTTAGAAAAGCAGCCATGCCTCCTCGTCGCTCTAACAATCAAAATACTCAGGACAAAGAAGTCTGTCCTACCCATGGGATGCAGACCCATAAAAGAGCTTACACCCCAGAACCTGTTCTTACTCCGAGAGTACCTCTAGACCCGACCAGTCCTCCTCGATCCCCAAGGACAAATGTCAACCATCAGAGAGACATATCTAATACAGAATTCAGACACTCAATTCATATACTGGCGCAACTGGTGGCCATACAGACAAAATGATCGGAAGATATTGGGTATGCATCTACTTCATCTGAGGCTACTAGGGTGGGTCAGTTCATAAGGATAAACCCGCCCAAGTTTACTAGTACCAAAGTAGAAGAGGATCCAAAGGAGTTTGTGGACGAGATGGAGAAGATCTTTAAGGTAATGTATGTAGATGAGGTAGAGGGGGTTTAGTTGGCATCTTTCCAGCTTAAGGATGTAGTGAACCAATGGAAAAACGAGTGGGAAGATTCAAAGAGTTAGCATGTTGAACCCACAATTTGGGCGGAGTTCGTGGAAGCCTTTCTTGATCGGTTCTTTCCTCTCTAGCTGAGGGATGCCAAAGCCGAGGAGTTTATGAATCTAAAACAGGGAAAGATTAGTGTCTAGGAGTACACTCTGAGGTTCAACCAACTAGCCTGTTATGATCCAGAGATGACTAGTAACATGAGAGCCTAAATGAGGAAATTTGCATCCGGCCTTTCAGATGACTTAGTACTTGAATATCAGGGAGCAATATTAAACCGGGACATGGATTTTGCCAGACTATCAGTCAACATGCAATAATTTGAGAAGAAGAAAAAGAAAATCGCAGAATCTAGAGAGAAAGACATACATGCAAAGAGAGCCAAAATAGTAAACCAGAGTTACAGTCAACAGAAGAGTGGAATTGGAGTAATAAATGGCAGAAGAAGAAGATTCGGGTAATGCACAGTCTTCAGCCAGTTATCTGGTGACTAGTCCTCTAGCCGAATAACGCACTCAGGATTTTCAGTATAGGTAGGGGCCGAGGATGCAGGGTTTGAAGTCTCAAGGAAGTGTAGCTCATACCTCTCGGACATACCCGCACTGTGAGAGATATGGGAGGAATCATCTAGGGAGATGTCAGTTTGGAGCTATGGTATGTTATTCATGTGGCTAACAAGGCCATATCCAGAGAGACTGTCTGAAAGCAAAGGGTAATATTGGTGGAGCCAAGTCACAGGTTAATTGTTCTGCACCACCACCGCCTCAGAAGGGTACCACTTCTGCCTCCAAAAATGGATGCAACCGATTGTATGCCTTGACCAACTGCCAAAAGGTAGAGGCCTCACCGGACGTAGTTACTGGTACATTGCAAATATTTTCCCGTGATGTTTATGTGTTACTTGATCCTAGGTATACCCTGTTATATGTGACTTATGTGGCTGTTGGTTTTTGGTTTGAACCCGATGTGATTGCTGAGCCTTTTTCTGGTTCCACTCCAGTGGGAGATTCTGTTTTATCTGGGAGGGTGTATAGAAATTATTTGGTGAATGTTTTTGGGTGGGATACTGTGGCAGATCTCATAGGACTTGAAATGATTGACTTTGATGCTATCTTAGGGATGGATTGGCTCCATTCGTGCTATGCCACACAAAATTGTAGAACCCAAAGAGTCATTTTTTCTTTCTTGAATGAACCATTAGTAGAGTGGGAGGGACATTCTTTAGCACCTAGAGGGCACTTTATATGTTACCTCAGGGACCATAAACTTTTTTCTAAGGGATGTTTGTATCATCTTATTTGGGTTAGAGATTTAAATACCGAGAACCCTTCTCTTAAGTTCATCCCTATGGTGAATGAATTACCAAAAGTTTTTCCAGATGATCTCCTAGGAATACCACCTGATAGGGAGATAGATTTTTGTATTGAATGGCTCTATTTATCCATATAAAATGGCTCCTTCAGAGCTAAAAGAGTAGAAAGAGCATCTAGCAGATCTTCTAGACAAAGGTTTAATTCACCCTAGTGTTTCTCCCTAGGTGCACCTGTACTCTTCGTGCGAAAGTAAAATGATTTTCTACATATGTGCATAGATTACCGTGAGTTGAATAAGGTCACTGTTAAAAATAAATATTCTCTTCCTAGAATTGATGATCTTTTTGACCAGCTTCTAGGTGCTAGATGTATTTCAAAGATAGACCTTCATTCGGGATACCATCAGTTGAAAGTTAGAGAGTCTGACATTCCCAAAACAGCTTTCCGAACCAGATACGGTCATTCTGAGTTCTTAGTCATGTCCTTTGGGTTGACTAATGCCCCTGTAGACTTCATGGACCTGATGAATAGGGTGTTCTGTCAGTTTCTAGACCTGTTTATCATAGTTTTCATTGATGACATCTTGGTGTATTCTAAGAGTGAGGAGGACCATGCCAACCACCTCTGAATTATTCTTTAGACTCTCAGAGATCATAAGCTGTATGCAGAATTTTGCAAATGTGAATTCTGGCTTGATGCTATTGCTTTCTTGGGGAATTTTGTGTCTAGTGAGGGAATTAAGGTTGATCCCCAAAAGGTTGAGGCAGTGAGGAAATGACCCAGACCCACTACTCCAATCGATATTCGGAGCTTCTTAGGTTTGGCAGGGTATTACAGGAGATTTGTAGAAAGATTTTCTTCCATAGCTGCTCCATTTACCAAACTGACTTAGAAAAAGGCAATGTTTGTGTGGTCTGACTCCTTTGAGAATAGTTTCAAGAGGTTGAAAGACAAGTTGACCACTGCTCTTTTTTTACTCTTCCGGAAGGTATAGAGGGTTTTGTTGTGTATTGTGATGCATCCTGAGTGGGACTCAGCTATGTCTTTATGCAGCATGGTAGAGTGGTAGCTTATGCATCTTGGCAGTTTAAGATGTATGAGGAAATTACCCCACCCATGACTTGGAGTTAGAGGCTGTGGTGTTCGTACTTAAAGTCTAGAGGCATTATCTTTATAGAGTTCACATTGATATATTTACTGACCACAAAAGTTTGCAGTATGTTTTCTCACAGAAAGAACTTAATCTCAGGCAGCGACGGTGGTTAGAATTGCTAAAGGTTTATGACATGAGCCTGCCCTATCATACGGGCAAGGCAAATGTGGTAGCCAACGCCCTCCACAGGTTGTCTATGGGCAACTTTTCTCATGTTGAAGAAGGGAAAAGAGAGATGGTAAAGGATATTCACTAACTTAAAAATCTTGGAGTGCGACTCTTAGATTCTGAAGATGGACGGGTGGTTGTTTATGAGATCGATAAATCATCCCTTTGTGCAAAGGTTAAGGAAAAGCAGGTTAAAGATCCCATCTTGATACAGATTAAGAAAGATGTGGGTCAACAAAAGGTGATGTCCTTTGAAATTGGTGGTGATGGTATTTTGAGATATCAGGGTAGATTTTGTGTGCCAGATGTAGAAGGTCTGAGGGAGAGAATTCTTGAAGCTTACACATCGAGGTATGTCGTGTACCCAGGAGCTACTAAGATGTATCATGACTTAAAAGCTATATATTGGTGGAATAATAAGAAGCGTGATGTGGCTAACTATGTTGCTAAGTGTTTAAATTGTCAACAAGTGAAAGTAGAGCGTATGAGGCTTGGTGGTACTTCCCAAGAGATAGCTTTGCCCTTGTGGAAATGAAAGATGATCAATATGGGCTTCATCACGGGACTTTTTAGGTCCCGAAACCAGTATGACTCTATTTGGGTGATTATTGACAGGCTGACCAAGTCAACTCACTTTCTACCTGTGAGGACTAATTATACGGGAGATGTCTATGCCAAGATTTACATTGAGGAGATAGTCTGTCTACATAGAGAACCTATGTCTATCATATTTGACCAAGGTATGCACTTCTCTTTGCAATTTTGGAGATCTTTTCAGAGGGGTTTAGGTACTCAAGTGAACCTAAGTACGACTTTCCACCCCCAGACCGATGGGTAAGGTGAACATACTATTGAAACCCTTGAGGATATATTTCGGGCATGTGTGATTGACTTCAAAGGTATTGGGTAGATCACTTGCCCTTGATAGAGTTTTCATATAATAATAGCTACCATGCAAGTATTAAGATGTCTCCTTTCAAGGCATTGTATGGAAGGAGATGTAGGTCGCCAATAGGGTGGTATAAAGTAGGCGAGACCCAGGTGTTTGGGCTTGATCTAGTTCACCAGGAAATGGAGGATATGAAGATCATTAGAGAATGACTTAATACAACCCAGAGTAGAAGGAAATCCAATGATGATGTTAGAAGAAGGGAGCTAGCATTTGGGGTTGGTGATTGGGTATTTCTCAAAGTTTCTCCTATGAAGGGAGTTATGCATTTAGGAAAGAAAGGTAAGTTGAGTCCTCGCTATATAGGACCATACCAGATTGTGAGAAGAATAAGTGAAGTTGCTTATGAGTTAGAGTTGCTGGCAAATATAGGTTTTGTTCACCCGATGTTTTATGTATCCATGTTGAAGAAATGAATTGGGGACCACTCTCTAGTGTTACCCGTAGAAGAGATCAAAGTGTCAGACTCCCTATCATATAAAGAAGAGCCTATTGCAATCTTAGATCATCACATTCGAAAATTAAGGAGCAAAGAGATAGGTTTGGTTAAGGTGTTGTGGAGAAATCAAAAAGTTAAAGAAGCAACTTGGGAATCAGAAGAGGACATGAGAGCAAGGTACCCAAATCTATTTGATCCGTTAAATGATGAGACAAAAGGTACAATACTTGTATTACTCTTTCCATTTCCTTAATATGCTTGTAATCGTATTTGTCTATGCCCCACACCATCATTCGAGGATGAATGATCCCAAGGGGGGATAATGTAACACCCCACCAAATCGTCCATGTGATAGTCTCATTTATTTTGACTTCATAATTGAGTAAAGTCTAAACCATATATAATTTCCTTAATTTTGAATCTCTATCAAGTGGGAAATTGAATGAGCTTTCCGTCGATATAAGATTTTCCCAAATCTGATACTCGGGCAAGAAGTTATGGCTAAATTTAAATCCTAGTCATAAAACACCGTCATTTTGGTGCTTGGCACATTATGGAGGGGGTCTATTTAACAATTGTCAAATTCCAGTAGCCTAGCGTAATTGTGGTGTGTCGTGCTGAAGTTCCAGGTCCCAACCAGTGGGATAACGCGATGGCTCCGCGTCGCGGTGACCCCAAGAATCCCATTAGTCAATTTCCAGTAAGCCATCGCAATAGTGGTGCATCGCGGTGGCCCATAAAATCGGGCTCCCAGCTGTATTTTTTTCCAGTTATGTCAAGGGTTAAAAGGGTGGTATTTTGGGCAATTACCCTACCCCCAATCCGTCCATAAACATACAATCAATGGCATAATAAATCACTTTATGCCCAAATCTTCCTTCTCTATAAAGCAAAAATCCTAAGTATCTCAAAAACTTGTTCCAAGAATCTCAAGTTTCAACTGTGGGTTTTCAAAATTGACTGAAGATTTTGAATCCCCAAATCGTAGGCTTCAAGAATCTGTCACTAAGTTCATAATTCAAGGTATGTGGGTCATTTGATTGGCTTTGATCCCTACCTTATTATGGAGAGGGTCAAAGGTTCTTTTTTCCTCCAAGCCTTACGTGCGTTCATCCTAGAAACTACACGGACTTGAAAACATTAGAGTATAATTTTAAGAGTTTTATGCATGAATTTCAAAGAGGTCTTTGGAATCTACGTTTTAAATTATGTATTTTGAATGCTTCAATGTTATTATTGCTTTGACCTTGTGGTCCTATCCCCTAAATTGTTTTGCATGTATATGTATATGTATATGTATATGTATATGTATATGTATATGTATATGTATATGTATATGTATATGTATATGTATATGTATGGAATTTGAGATTAAAGATTGTTTGAGAGCATAAACTATGAACTCCCTCTCTTGTATCGAATTAAAGCTATGGTTTTGTTGGAAATAGAGTTGATATGCATGTTTCATGATTGAAAATAGTTTTCTAAATGTTATAGTGTTTGAACATAATTTAGAGATGATGAGAGGGTGTTTCTTGATGTAAATGTGTTTTGTGTTAAAGAGAAAGAGTTTTATGATATTAAGACTTTTGAGATGACCACCTCTATTATTGAATCGTTGATAAAGAGAATTGTTTGCATGGTTTTACATGGGTTTCCAAGAAAGAGTTCTTTGAAATGATTTATTGATATGGTGGTTATGACTTCCTAGATTTGAGAATAAAGACTTAATTTGCTATAAATGGCTTATAGAATGTGACTTGCAAGTCAATGGTATGACGATACCATAAGCATTTATGCCATAACAGAGTATGTTTTTAGAGAATGCATGTTTTAAAGAGTTAAAACTGGGTTTAAATAAGGTTATGTGGTTACCCGAATAAGGCTTGAGTTCATGTGACTCTTAGCCTAAAACCGTGATTTGCCAATCCGAATATATTATATTTATGCTGGTGACGGCCGTGTGGCGTAGCAGAGTCAGGGAATCCAACCCTTGTGGCACACTTAGGATGAGGACTTCCCTGCTGAGTCAATGGAGGATTCAATATAGCCTGTGGAATTTCAGAGTTGTAGGGAATACCACTAGCTCAGAAGTAAAACAAAGAGTGTCACATAGTTTAGATGATTTGTCAGAGTCTTTCGAAAATGCCCATGTGATTTCTTACCATATTATATATTTATGAACTATTCTAAATTGCTCTCATATATGTTGAATATAAATTATCATTTTGGATTTTCTCTGCATACCAGTACAATTGTATTAACCCCCTTCCTCCTAAGTTTGGAGGCTCAGTCTAGGGGTTCGACTAATCAGTAGAGTATCCAGAGAGAAGTGATCTGGGAAGTGGTAAGACTTCTTTGTTCTAGAAGGCTTGTTATTTTAGATTATGTTATTCCTTTGTTTCGGTATACAGGGGGCCTTGTCGCATCTTTTTAGACAGTTTCCTTTAGATCATGTAGTAGAGAATTCACAGACCGTTCTAGATGTTATTTAGTTGATTTCGGATTTCATTCCTTATTGTTAAACTAAATCCAGAGTTTGACCATGTTTTTGTATTAATTTATATTTCTATATCTTCTTTATTTATATGAATGTTGTGCATGATTACCGGATAGAGTAGGATGTCCGAGCCTTCATGGTTCGGGATGTCCGTCACAGCCATGCCCTAGTTCAGGTCGTGACACAGTCATTAAAAGACCGCATTCTTAGGGGGTATTTAGGACTTTTCCCTTGAGTCTCAGCCCCCCAAAACATGAAATTAAACTCCCTATAGAGCAAATATATTCATTCTTTCTCAAATTTTCTCAAGAACAAAACCCTAGGAGATCCAATTTAAAACCAAGACCTCAAGACTCAACCATAAGCTTTCAGAAATTCTTCAACAAAGGTATGTGAAGTGTTCATCCAAGGGTTCCTTCCCCCCTTGGAGTCCAAGAATCTCTTTTGAACTTCAAGTAATTGATTTTATGATTTCCATGGTTGGAATTAAAGTGTATCCATGATTACTATTTGGATTAAGTTCCTAATTCATGATTATATATTGACAAAAGGCTCAAATATACAACTAAACTATCAGAAATTGCTCATTTATGCCATCAGTTAAAAGTTGAGCTCATTCATGCCATCGCTATTACAAAACCAGCTCATCCATGCCATAACTTTTTAACAGTGGTTTTCAAAAACAACTTATCCACGTGGCCTTTTAATAAATGTCCACATCATTAGTTAAAATAGTCAAAAAGGATCAAATATGCCATTGAACTATCATAAATGGCTAATTTATGCCATCAATTAAATGTTTGGCTCATTTATCCCATCACCGTTATAAAATCAACCCACTCATGCCATTACTTTTTAATGATGGATTTTTAAAAATATCTTTGCCACGTGGTATTTTATTAGAAGTTCACGCCATTAATTAAAAAAAATCAATATTAATTTCAAAATATCTGAAATTAGTTAGTATCGAGATTATTTATCTGAAATGATTTTTCAATAATATACACTCCCCTAATTCGTGATGGGAGAATGGAGAAGTTGTATTGGTACGCCTCTTTTTTTTCTTGCTTGCCCTGATCGTTCACTAGCTTATTTTCTTGCAACTTCAGAGTATATATTGGAGTTACTGGAATTTAAACTAATTAGTTACTGTAGGATAGAATTTTTGAGGTTTCTGTTAAGCGTAACATTTATAATGATTTAGAATGAACTAGAAATAGCCAAAGGATATACATTAATCACTATTTTTTTTATTAGAAAAATAGTTGTTGTTGTAGGAAAAAAAATACTTTAATGGGTGTGGGTCGTGTTATGTTAAATGAATTGGTTGTTTTTAATGGGTATAAGATATTTTGAAATTAATATTGGTTTATTTTAATTAATGTCGTGGACCTCTAATAAAAGGCCACATGGAAAAACTATTTTTGAAAACCCACCATTAAATGGTAATGACATGGGTGAGCTGATTTTATAACGACAATGACATAAATGAGCTGAACTTTTAACTGATGGCACTTCTGAGACATTTATGATAGTTCAGTGGCATATTTGAGCCTTTTCCCTTATTTTAATTAATGACATGGATCTTTAATTAAAGTCTACGTGGCAAAGCTATTTTTGAAAACCACCGTTAAAAATTAATGGCATGGATGAACCGATTTTGTAATGGCGATGGCATGAATGAGCCAAACTTTTAACTAATGGCATAAATGAGCTATTTTTGATAGTTCAATGGCATATTTGAGCCTTTTCCCTTATATATATGTATCTCATGTGAAATTGATCATTATGTGAATAGATTCATGTGAATCCATGTAAACCCTTGACTTGTGAAATTAGAGGCGAATTATGATGCTCACTTGTTATTAAATACATTATGCATATACTATGCTCACCAAGTTCCTGATAAATTGTCCATGTGAACGATTAAGAGAATGAAATCATGTCAAGATAGCTTATGTGCAAGTTATATCATGCAATTATTTGGGAAAATGCTCCAATGAATGAATGATGATCAAGTTCATAGTTTACATTTTTCATGTTATGCTATGTCTCTTAATTTAGGCTATCGAGTACTGGGGGTACTTGTCAACAATTTAGCTGATTACCTAGAGCCATGGTCAGTCATAGAATAGTATCGTTCATGACACGATCTGTAGTACTCCCAGTCAGTTACAGAACTTAGGAAAACTTAGTAGAATCCATATTAGTCCAGTCTAATTCAGTATCCAGTTCAGACCTCGGTAAACTCAGTCAGCCAAAAGAATTGAGTAGAATTCCATAAGTCAATGGAACTCAGTGAACTCAGTTCAGTTCAGCTAAATAGTAATCTCAGTAATCGTTCAGTCTAGCCTAGTACAGATAAGAAATCAATTCAGTGTCTATTCAGTTAAGAGTAGGATTCAACACCGAGTTAACCTAGGGATAGGGTCATTCTTATCTGCAGAGGGTTTGACCCTTAGTAGAAATCCCTGCATTACAGAAATACCTAGCCAGTGTAGGTTGAGGTATTTTTCTTCCAAACATTATGAGGGTTGATACTTCTCATCTGAGTTATCCTGCCTGTGAGGGTTGACAAAAGAGCTTTCTGTCAGAGAGGGTAACTTACAGCTTGTCCTTACCCGTGGCACAGTATTGACACCCTTCCAACTGGGTTAAAGGTTGGACCCCTAATCCTGTTAGAGAAGGGGCATGTTGGTTAGAGGATTACCTCCCACAATCTCAGTTCCAATCTCAGTCTCATAATAGAACTTAGTTCAATTCTACAGATTCAGGACTATCAAACATAGTCACTCAACTCAGTATGGAACTCTGTATTGTTTCACAGTATTCAAAACTGTTAGATATAGTCATTCAGATAATCAGTAATACAGTATTCATAAACTCAGATATCGATTATCAGTATCCAAATTCCGTACTCAGTATTAGCATGATCTCAATTACAGTCTATGTATTCATGCATGTACTCTTAATCAGTCATACTCATGTTATTCAGTTGTTATTATGAATGCATATAAACCCATGCATATCATCTTACCTCACTGAGTATACCAGTACATTCAAAGTACTGACGTATGCTTTTCTTTACGCTATGATGTCTTATATCATAGGTTCAGACGCAGGGCTTCAGAGCACCCTTAACAGTTCATATTCTCAACTTTCAGAGTATTGGTGAGTCCTTATAGTTCGAGGACATTCTTATTATTTACAGTACTTTAATTTTATTTTAGTAAATGGAGTTAGTTGGGGGCTTTCCCCATCAACTCCACAGTTCAGAGAGTTAGAGGCTTTTTTAGACTAGCATATTTTTAGACAGTTGTTTAGTTTTTCAGTACTTATATTCATTTTTTGTATTTTGATACCATATTCAGTTTAATTTACAGATTTGAGCCTTACGGCATATGTTACCGCCTATTTTTGCAATTATTACAGTATCTATTACACAGTTATTGCAATATGTACCAGTCATGGGTTAGCTTGTGATCCTTCAGGATTATGAGCACCGTGTAGTAGATAGGATAGAGACTCGGGGCATTATACGTGGTGAACTTGAGACTCCTATGCTTGGACCAAAAATTGTCATAAATGATTTTCTTTTGGAGAAGGTTTTTGATACAAATTTCTCTGGTGTGATTTCCATCATGAATGGTACCTGGCCTGAAGATTTAGAGGTAAGTTTTTTAGAAAAAAAGGATCCTGTCTAACCCAGACACAACATTATCTACTTTTGGTCCCTTGTCCCTATGTTTTAAGTATCCCATCATGACCCACATAATTTCTACCTCACTGATTCCATGTAAGGGAACCCTCCATAATATTACATGCCTTGATCTATTTATTTGGTATTGTATGGTTAAGAAACACTAAGTCAATTGGGCAACTTTGATCCGCTAGTATATGTTGGAGGGTGCAGTGGTTGTTCATGCCTCCGCCAGTTTACCATATGGTCTGCTAATTACTCAAATTCTCTTGTATTACTATATTAATCTCTCTACTTATCCCCGGTGGAAGTCATTACCATTTATTATTCCAAAACTTTTGCCAGTATGGGCTATGTTATGGATGATAATGAGTGGTGCAAGAAGGTTTATACTTGTGCAAAATCAGGACCCCCCAAGGTAGGCAAGTCTGTTTCTAATCTCAAGATTATGGTGTTGAAGGAACTAGGGGAAATCAAATATTACTTCAAATCTATTGACGAAGGTATCATGCTTCTATAGGAGTCTACTTCCAAATATCTTGACCATGGGATAAGAATAGGGAATGACATATGCATGGTCCAGTTGGCTATCAACGAGTTTAAACAAGAGGGCATCAAGTTGTTTACTCGAGTGTTCACTCGCATGGACTCCCTCAAGTCCCAAGTCCACTCCTCTAATGATGATCTTTCTATTTTAGTTAAGAAATTCTACTCCTTCTTATTTAAAAATGTTGAAAATCATATGAAAAATTCTTCCATAATATACATAATACCCTAACATACTTTTTGGCTAAGCGGTGAATGATGACTTTTTTTTAAAAGGGGGCCCTTTCCCTTGTTTTTTTGGGTTTTAAGATGATTTTTAACATACTATCTACCATACTTTTTTTTTCACCTAGTACTTGGTAATTAATTATATTAATTCTATGCTATATGTCTATTGTTGTTTTACTACTCTGTGGTTCTTTTTTATTATGCCAAAGGTGGAGAAAGACAGGAACATCGGAAGGGCTTACTAGTCAGGGGGATAAATTTGACTATAAAAGTCATTATAAAAGGGGGAGATTATTAGCCTCCTATATTTACATTATATATTTTAATAATGACAAACTAATGAGTAAATACTTGAAGGATATTAAAGATCTCAAATGATGTAAGGAGAGGATATTTAAGATACTCTAAAGATGCTAAAGAGATTCCAGAATCTCAAAGAAATCAACTTAAGATATCCAATAATATCTTGTAAAAGAAAACAAGCATCAAACAACATAATGGCCATCACTAAACTTGGAATGATATCGATCATAAAAAATCGACTCATAATTTCCAAGAAAATCTTTCAAAGGATAACAAGCATCTAACAGTATCTTGACTGAAGCAAAACTCAGGAAAAGAGAATCAATTACCATAGGATCAAAAGGAAAGATATCACAGACACATCTGATATGAATGTCTATAAGACCATGTATCGATATATCTCATATAGAAATACTATATGGTAACATTTCTCAATCAAGAAATCAATTCAAATACTTGATTCGGACAAAATCTCTTGAATTTCCTTAGGAAGAAAAGCTGTTGAAGAATATAAAGAGAGGACTCAAGATTGAAGCACTTACACAACTTCAAGAAATAATGTCAACTTTGTAATGTAAACTAAACATGTGTCACGAAATCTGAAGAACAAAATAAGTCTTCAAAACTTGTTTATCATCATTGTATTCAAAGCCCAACTACAAAATATATAAGAAAACTTTTAAACCCAAAGAGACTGGAAGTAGGCACCACAGTGGTGTTCCGAACTAAGATAAATCTTCGTGTCTTTACTTTAAAGTTGATTATTTGCTTATCTATTTAGTAAAATCTAATCTGCTTTGTGAAGTGCACTTATTTGCAAGCAAGTCAACTGTGAGGACTCAATAGTTGACTTACAAATTTTTTTTAATTTACCCCCCTCTCGGAGCATAGAGAAATATTGTGTTGGCTTCAGAAAATGTAATTTTTGTAGATGGGAACCACATGAGAGTTTTGAGTTATTTTTGTCTTGAAGCATAATACTGAAATATGGATATTAATTTTATAGTGTGCCCCCTTGCGAAAGCTTCTTGAAAGGCAAAGTCGGTGATTTAGTAGATTATTTGAGCTTTGTTTGGCATCCAGGTAGGCTAGATTTCACCCTCCATATATATTGATAGAGTTTATAATATTTTTATGAAATTGTGTTGGATTTGGGATAGGTTTTGGGTGTTGGCATGATGAATTTCAATACTTTGGTTAGTTAGACCTTTCAGTCCATTCGAAGATCACAATTGTCTTAGTAGCTCATGCTTTAGGTAAAATCTCTATCCTAGGACTGATTGTGTCTTAGTTAACATCTAAAAGTAAATTTAGATACCTTAGCTTAGTACGCAACAAAATTTGCCCTGTAATGGTTTTCGAGGATTTAAAAGTGGGCTATTTGACCCACTTTAGTCCAAGATTAGTGTTAGCTTGTGAAAACCTTTATTACACTAGTTGTATACCTTAAAAATGCTAAGTGAGGTAATATTAAGAAACTTTGGAATTTGATGGTTATGATTGGTTGGCATTGAGAGTTATTTCTTAATGATTATTATAGTAATCATGCTTATTGATTAAGCTAGTAATCATGCTTATTTATTAAGCTAGTGATCATGCATATTGATTATTCTATAAATTATACTATTACAAACACTAGTGATTATGCTAGTGATTATACTAGTGGTTATGCTATTGAATATACTAGTTATTATGCAAACGATTATGCTATTGAATACGCTGTTGGTTATGCCATTTATTATTCTAGTGAATATGCTCTTAGTTACGATAATGATTATATAATTACCAGTTTGCGTCCAGATATTGATGATGATATTAATGTTGTATATATTTGGTAAAAGTCTAGAAGATGATTATGATATTGTTCACACATATATATAACCGGTTCGAGTTCAATGGATGGTTATGGTATTGATTACATACTTACCAGTTTGAGTCTAGGAAATTTACTATGATATTTTTCATGATACTAATGATATGACTTTGGGGACTTTGTGGTGTAATATTGAGAATAAGGATAATGGCTAACTCAAAAAGGAAGAAAATGATTATAATGAGACATGACATGGATGAATTCTAGTTGTATCATGGAAATTGGTAGATGATGGTGGTTCGGGTAATACTTTACTTGATTGTACCTTCAAGGATTATGGAGTCCTGTGTTGTGTTAGTTACTTCTCTACACTTATTGGCTTATGGGTTCCAATCCTATAGTTATAATTGCATGACTTGTATATAATGATCTTGGTTTATTTAGTTGCTTATTTACAACAGTGATAGAGATGTTCATGTGTAATTACCCTTCAGGTCATTTTCCATGTCTGTGCTTATTTTCATTATTAGAGATTCTTTATAGATTTAAAAATTCATTTATGACTTACTGGAACAAACAATATGGTTGTCGGGCAGGTCTTTTGGTTTATAGAGTCATTTAACTATTCTGAAGTCTTTACTGGTTCCAAATTTTGGTGTAGGACCACATTTGGTCAAAACGACCTTGAATGGAAAGTATGACTTTGCCAATGCATATGACACGTTGAATTTATCATGGCTACATAGTTCATTTGAATATATAAGATTCCAAATAAGTCTTGAGGCCTTAGCGAAAATATGGAAAATTCCAAGTTTCAGCTTTCAGCTAAGGTCTGGTGCCATGGAAATCGCACCCCCAAGGGTTGTGATCTCACCTTAGTGTGCAGAGGGTGTATTTGGAGTGCACAAGGGTGTGTTGCAATCACAAAATCTGGTTTTGACACTAGATTGTGCGTTTATGGTTTGCATGTTACGATTGCAACATCTGATTGCCTGGAATGGATATAAAAGGCCCCTTAGGTTGCATTCTCGCAATTTTTCACCTGCTCTCTTTAAAGTAAAATCACTAATGGGTGTGGTAACTCAAAATTGAGACTGGTGGGTTACTTGGGAGCTTGATTAACATCTATTATCATGAATATCTTTGGATTTAATGTAAGATTTTATCCCTTTCTTGATGAATTTCTTGGTTCTTGATACAAAATACCAAATCGCTTGAGGGTCTAATTTTAGCCCCAAATTATCTTGGTTTACACCCATTTTTAGGGTTAAGTTTCCTTGATCATGTATGAACGTTGGGTTGACCTCAGTAAGTGATTTTCATAAGTGGAACCGTTGGGTTTTTAGTGTCGTTTTTGGATCCGAACTGCAATGGTGAAATATGGATATCATTATTCTCATATAGATGAGTAGATTATAATTTTGATAGTGTGATGGTATTTTGGGATTTATAAATGAAGAAGGACGTTTGGTGAATTATTTAAGGATTTTGCACTTCGGATTTGATGTAGGCTTTTGTCTACTCTTCTCCGTAAGATGATGTGTGTTATATATTGTATATGAATGTAAATGTTAAGTTTTATTATGGGTAGAATGACTCAATCTTTATTATTGAAATTTGGGGATAAAATGAGGTGTTTTGACCCATAAGGTAAAATGCTTATTGAACTTTTAGAATCCTAGTGCCTTTCCCTCGATTGAACTAATTCGTAGACTGGATATGCTATGATGCTAGGTTTAGAATGTGGTTTATGTATAGGAGGCATGGTTAGTATGATTTACCTTATTTTGGTCTATTATGGTGATCTTGAAACCTTATTTTAGGCGGAGTTGACTTAAATGCTCTTATTGCTAGGCGAAATTCCAATCTTAGGATTGGTTCTGGCTTATTTGACATCTACAAGTTAAACTATATACCATAGACTAGTTTGGGTTATAAATTGTCTAAGTATGGAAATTGAGGATTGGAAGTGAATTCCTCAAAACCACCTTAGGCTAAGACTTGTGTTAGCCCTTGCAGAGTTAGTTGCGGATGTTAGGCATAGTTAAGACTTTTAAGCCATTAGAATAATTAACTATGCGATTTGATAACTTATGATGACTTTCCCTAGATTATGACTTATCGATTATGGCTATGAAATTTCATTTCATACATGACTTATGATTTGGTCCATTGGCATACTCGATAATATAGGAATGGACATAGTCATGATATTTGGCCTATAGACGCAATATTTGTAACGCCCCGAGTCTGTACCCCGAATGCTACATGGTGCTCATGACAACAAAGGACCTCAAGCTAACCCATGACTGTTATCTGCTGGGAGAACTGAATAGTAATACTAATATAAATTCAGAAAATAGGATAAAATGCCATAAGGTTCAAAATCTATAAATACTGATAAAGAATATCTACTGATAATAGTAATCTATAAAACTAAATACTGTCTGAACGTCTAGTTTGAAAAGCCTCTAAGCTGAACTGTCTGAATATGGAGTTGATGGGACAATCCCCCAACTAACTCCATCTACTGAAATACTGTATCTACTGAGAAACTAAAATAATAAAATATCCTTGATAGATGAGGACTCACTACTAACTCTGACACTGCTGGCTAAATCTGAATCTATCTATGCACGGTTGGGAACCTGCGGGCCCAAACCTATGATATGAGGAATCATAGCGCAAAGAATGAGTACGCATCAATATGTGGAATATACTCGTATGCTAGATAACGTAAGGATGAATGAAAAGGTTCATATGCATGAACAATGACTAACTTTATAATATAGAGTAACTGAACATGAGAGTACATGGAAACTAATACTGCGGTAAAAACTGAGTGTGCACTAATGTGCATATAAATAAATAATGTGACTAAGATTGTCTGAAGCTAAGTCCAGGATTCTTCTACTGAGTAACTGATATCTGAAGTTACTGATAACTAAGTTACTGATACTGATTGACTGTATCTGACAGTCCTAATTTTGTAGAACTTAACTAAGTTCTTTTCTGAAGACAGAAACTGAGACTGTGAGAGGTAATCATTCAACCGATATTCCTCAAAAAATATAAATGAGTTGGGTCCAACCTATGAACCCAGATAAAAGGGTGTCAATATCGTACCACGGGTAAAAACACTGACAAGTTACCCTCATTTGGTAGGTTAAAACACCTCATCAAAAATCAACTGGCAGGTTTGATGTCTCAACCTACGTTGGCTACATAGTTCTGGAATGCAAGGATAAATTCTAAGGATCAAACCCTCTACTGGCAGGTGAACCCCCATCCTTAGGTTTACTTGGTTCTAAATCCTACTCCTAATTAAAAAACACTAAATTGAGTATACTGAACTGGACTGAATTGATACTGAGTTTACCGAGTTTTCTTGTGTTCTATAACTGACTGAGTTCAACTGAGTTCTATAAACGATCGAGAGTACTATTGATCGTGACATGGATGATACTATTCTGTAATTGATACTGGTCTAGGTAAACAACTAAATTTTCGGGTATTAAATACCCCCAGGACTCGATAACATGAATAGTAAAGCATAACTTGATCTTACAAAGCATAACAATGCACACTTGTTCACAATTTATCTATAAAGACATTTTATCAAACACTTGTAGGGCATAAGCTTGCACATATCTTAACATGTCATGAGTTCATTAGTTTATTCACATGGACATTCTATCAAACACTTAGGTAGCACAACTAAATGCACATAATCATGGTTAACACCCAAATGCACATAATCATGGTTAACACATAAATATGACAATTACAATGCTCAAACTTGCAAATTCATGGATTATAAAATAGGGATTTGACAATTCAATATACATTCTATTCAAACTTCACAGAATCTACAATTAATCTTGAATTGAAACTCACTTAATATCAAGAGCGCGGATACAATACAATTTTAAACATGTAAATCATGAATAATAAATCTTGAAGTTGTAAAATGGATTCTTGGACTCTATGGGTGAAAGGGATCCATAGATGAACTCTTAACATACCTTGGAATGTTAATTCTTAAAGTTGTTGAAGGAAATTCCTTATTTTGTTCTCGATTTCTTAAAACTAGGGTTTGTTTTCTTGAGAATGAATGCCGTTTAGATTTGGGGAAAAGTTGAATAATGGATGACTTAAAATGGTTTTAGGGCTTTAATCTCTCACTTGGGCAGAATAAAATCATGGAAAAAAGACCCATTTAACCCTGGAAAACATTTAAATTTTTGTAAAAAGTTCCTAAACTGGGCCTTGGAGCGACGCACCACTATCGCGTCGGGCTACTGGAAATTGACAACTGGGAAAATGCATGGTGGTGCAACATGGTGGTATCGCATTTCCACTTTAGATGCGACCTGGAAGCTCAAGGAGACGCGGTGGAATCACATTGGTACACTGGAAAAGGACAATTTTGAATTGAGGGCTTGGCGTGATGCGCCAATATTGCAGATCAACACTGGAATTTGTGTATTGACATTTGTCTTTCCTCCACGATGCGTTGATGGCCAAATTGGCGCACTATCTTACTAAAATGGCTCTAACTCTTCGCCCGGGTATCAGATTTGGACGAATTTTATATTGTTGGAAAGCTAATTCAATTTCCTAAGCCATGGAAGGATCTAAACTGAAAAATACTAGGTATTTAGAAAAATTTATACAGGTTAACTCATGTGCTGAGGGTTAATTTAAATTAGAAAAATACGATATATTAAAATATCTCCCCCTTGGGAACATTCATCCTCGAATAAGATTAATAAAGCTAAGAAGAACTTATAGACTAGGTTTACACACTGAACATGCACTCTAAAACATAACTAAACTACTAATAAGTTGAGTTCTTATACTGAACATGCATGTCAGATGCATTGAATACCTGACTGAAGCTACTGATACGCTGAATTTTCATATTGAACATGCATATCTGATGCATGAGTACATGTTTGAACTTATTCATGAATGCATGGCTGAAATACAACGGTAACGAATACCAAAATTATAACTGTAACTGAACATGGGACTGAGTAAAGCTAAGAAAAACTGTTACCTTAAGCTGAATCTGAGTTTGCGGTGACGAGGTGAGGATACTTGCTCCGCATATCTGCTTTTGCTTGCCAAGTAGCTACCTTAACGGGATGATTCTTCCAAAGAACTTAGACTAAGGGAACTTTTTTGTTCCTCAGTCTACAAATCTGATGATCGAGGATCTAGACTGGAACCTCTTCGAAAGAGAGACCATTCTGAATATCTACACCCTCTAAGGGAACTATGACTGCTGGGTCACCAATGTGTTTCTTCAACAAGGAAACATGGAATACTAGGTGTACTGAAGCTAGATCTTAAGGAAACTTTAGCTCATAAGCTACCTTTCCAAAATGAATGAGAATTTTATAAGGGATGACATATCGAGGAATGAGCTTTCCCTTCATGCCGAACAACTTTACTCCCTTCATGGGAGAGATTTTCAAGAACAAAAAATCACTGATCTCAAACTCGAGATCCTTTCTCCACACATCTATGTATGATTTTTGGTGGCTTTGGGAAGACCTAAGTCTTTCTATGATCATCTGAACCTTCTTTAAGGCATCAAATACTAAGTCAGGCCTTACTACTATGGCCTCACCTACCTTAAACAAACCAATTAGAAATCAACATCTCCTACCATAGAGAGCCTCAAATGGGACCATCAAAATACAAGAATGATACCTGTTATTGTATATGAATTCGATCAAAGGTAAGTGGTCATCCCAACCAACCTTAAAAATGATAACGAAAGCTCTTAGCATATCTTCTAGAGTCTGAATGGTCATTTCTTCTTTACTATCTATCCGAGGGTGGAAGGTTATACTCAGGTGAACTCGGGTACCAAGACCCTTTTGGAATGCTTTCCAGAAATGAGAGGTAAAATGGGTACCTCTATCTAAGATAATGGATACTGGGACTCCGTGTAACTTGACCAACTCTTTGATATAGAGTTTGGCATAGTCCTCAGTTGAATAGGAAGTATGAAATGGCAAGAAAAGAGCTGATTTGGTCATCCTATCTATTATAACCCAAATAGAATCATACTGATGACGAGTAGAGGAAGGCCCATCACAATGTCTATGTTCACCTTTTCCCATTTCCATGTGGAAATGTTGAACTCCTGTATGGACTCACTAGGCTTCTGGTGCTCAATCTTAACCTGCTGACATATAGAGCACTTAGCTATAAACTCTGTAATATCCCCCTTCATCCCACTCCACCAATAGATCTCTCACAAATTGCGGTACAACTTAGTGGCCCTTGGATAAATAGAGTATCACTCTTCTACAAGAATTTATTTCCTCAAGTCATCTACACTTAGCACATATAAATGACCCTGGCAATGCAACACACTATCACCCCTTGGGAGAAAACCTCTATTTTCTGATCTCTGACTGACTCTTTCAACTTAACAAGGCTGAGATGTGTATCCTTCTTTTCATTTACTTTGGAAACTAAAGATGATTCTGAACTATTTTGCACCCATACACTACCCTCTGCTAAATCGACTAAAAGGACACCTAGTCGGGCAAGTTGATGAACTTCCTGAACTAACTTCTTTTTAGCATTCTCAACATGAGCAACACTACCTATAGACAATCTACTGAGAGCATCAACCACTACATTGGCCTTGCTCGAGTGATATAGAACACTCATATCATAATATTTTAACAACTCTAACCACATTTTCTAACAAAAATTTAAATCTTTATGAGAGAACACATACTAAAGGCTTTTATGATCTGTGAACAAATCAACATGCACCCCATACAATTATTTCCTCCAAATCTTTAAGGAAAATACTATAGCTCTAACTCAAGATCATGAATTGAGTAATTATTATCATGGGGCTTAAGCTATCTGCAGGCATAGGTTATTATCTTACCTCTTTGCATGAGGACACAACCCAAACCTACTCTAGATACATCACAGTACAAAAAAAACCCATCTAAACCATTTTGTAGAGTCAAAACTGGGGCTAAGGTGAGTCGAGTCTTCAACTCCTAAAAACTCTTCTCGCAAGAATATGACCACTGAAACCAGACTTTATTCTGAGTCAATCTAGACATGGGGGTTTCAATAGATGAAAACCTTTCAACAAATTGACTGTAAAAGCCAGCTAAACCCAAGAAACTTTGGATATCTGATGGAGAGATGGGTCTAGGACAATTTCTCACTGCCTCAGTCTTTTGAGGATCAACTCTTATGCCATCACTAGAAATAATATGACCAAGGAATGCTACTGACCTTAGACAAAATTCTCACTTACGGAATTTGGTGAACAAATGATGAGTTTTTATAGTCTGAAGTATGATTTTGAGGTGATCTGTATGATCATTATCGCTGCAAGAATAGATAAGAATGTCATTGATGACGACTATAATGAACACTTCTAAGTACTTCTTGAACACACGATTCATTAAGTCCATAAAAGTTGCTGGGGTATTTGTAAGACCAAAGGACCTGACTAGAAACTCAAAGTGACCATACCGAGTTCTGTAAGCTATTTTCGAAATGTCACATTCTCTGACTCTGAGTTGATGATAGCCTGATCTAAGTTTTATCTTAGAAAAGTAAATAACACTCTGAAGTTTGTCGAATAAGTCATCGATTCTGGGAAGTGGATATTTAATCTTGATTGTGACTTTGTTAAACAATGGTAGTCTATACACATTCTAAGAGAACTGTCTTTCTTACGCATAAATAAGACTGGTGCACCCCACAAGGAAATGTTGGGTCTGATGAATCCCTTATCTAGGAGATCCTTCAACTGTTCTTTTAACTCTCTATATTCTGCTTGTGCCATTCTGTATAGCGAAATGGATATGGGATGAGTATCTGAAAAAATATCTATCCAAAGTCAATTTCCCTTTAGGGAGGAATTCTGGGAAGATCTTCAGGAAACACATATGAGAATTCATTTACTACTGAAATTGAATCAAGACTGGGAGTTTCTGAGTTAGAGTTCGTGACTCTCACAAGATGGTAGACACATCCCTTGGATATTATTTTTCTCGATCTCAGGCATGAAATCAACTGAACCTTAAGCACTGTGATACTTCCCCTCTATTTAAGGACTTGTTCATTTGAAAACTGAAAATAAACTATTTTGTTTCTACAATCAACTGAGGCATAACATGAATGAAGCCAATCTATGCCGAGAATAACATCAAAATTTGCCATCTCTAGCTCTACAAGGTCTGCTAAAGTAACTTTCTGAGATATCATAACCGAACAGTTCCTGTATACCCGTTGGGCTATGATAGATATACCCCCTAGGGTTGAAACTTAGAAAGGCTCTGCTAAAGTTTCAGGACTAACTCCGAATTTAATAGCTATATAAGGAATTACGAAAGATAAAAAATATCCTAGATCTAGAAAGGAATAAACATGTAAATGGAAGATTTGTAACATACCAGTGACCATATTAGGAGAATTTTCCTGATCTTTTCTGGACTAAAGTACATAAAGCCTATTTGGGCGTTGCCCAATGGTGGCACTGGAAGTGGTACCTTGCTAATTTGGGTGACCTGACTGAGTTAAAGGACAATTATACTAACCTTAAGAACCTGAATGAGGACAATATCTGACTCTGTGGCCTGGCTTACCACACCTAAAACAAACATCATTGCTAGATCTGCAGACACCCTGGTGGTTTCTGCCACATGTCTGACAAAGAGAGTTTGTTCGAGCTATATGCTGACCTTGGCGCCCTATATTTGTTACCATTTCTGAACTTACGTACTGCAGGATTGGCTGAGGAAGGAGCTGGAACTGAAGATTTTGGGCAAAACTGGGAACTGTTATCGCCCTCTGACTTAGGCTGATTAAAATTAAAGCTACCTGTTCTAGCTCTCTTGTTCTACCTCTCTTTCTCTCTCTATTCTTCACCTGTTCTATCTGGTGAGCATGGACCAAAATCTTAGATATGTCCATCTCTTTAATCAACATTGCTAATCTTCACTCCTTAACCACACTATGTGACACCACAAATACGAACTTACTCATTCTGGACCTACTGTCTTCTACTACATGGGGAGAATACCTGGATAACTTAGTAAAATTAAGGGAATAGTCTTTCACACTCATACTACCCTACCTGAGATTCATGAACTCTAACACCTTAGCTTGTCTCAACTCTAAGTGAAAGAATTTTTCTATGAAAGCAGTAGCAAACTCTTCCTACTCAATGGGCTCTACATCTGTGCCCCTGTCTATCTTCTACTGGTTAAACCACATATGAGCTACATCTTTTAGATAATAGGCTGCTAACTTAGCACTCTCATTGGAAGTCACTCTCATAATATTTGTGACTTTCTAAACCTGACCGAGGAACCCTTGTGGATCCTCTTCTGGCTTAAATCCTGAGAATTGGGGAGAATTCATTTAGGTGAAGTCCTAAATCCAAGATGTAGCAGTATTAGCCACTGGGTTTTCCTGAACAACATCTCGACATTCATTCTGAGCTACTACAGAATTTGCTAGAGTAGTGAATGTAACTATGAATTCTGCATGAGAGACATGCTCATCTAGGGGATCTACCTGAACGGGCAGAGATGCTTACTGATTTTTGGTTCTCCTTTTATTACTATTTTTGGGAGGCATATTCTGTAAATAAAAGGAAGAAATAGAATAGATTGATATTTTAACTTGATCTCATGTTCACTAGCATGAAATGAATACTTAAAGAAGGGAAAATTTTCCTAAAATATCTCATAGCCTCCTGTCCACAAGTGTAGCACGCTATAAACCCATGCACAAGACTCTACTAGATGCAGTTTTTAGACTCCCTAAGACTCTGTTGAACCTTAGGCTTTGATACCAAGTTTGTAACACCCAGAGTCTGTACCCCAGATGCTACACGGTGCTTACGACCTCGAAGGACCACAAGCTAAAGCACTGAATAATAATAATGACATAAATGCAGAAAATAAGATGAAATGCCATAGGGTTCAAAATCTTTAAAAACTAATAAAGAATATCAAGTGATAATAGTAATCTGTAAAACTGAATACTTTCTAAAAGTCTAGTTCAAAAAGCCTCTAAACTGAACCGTCTGAATATGGAGTTGATGGGAAAATACCCCAAATAACTCAATCTAATAAAATACTATATCAACTGAGAAACTAAAATAATAAAATATCCTTAATAGATGAGGACTCACTACTAACTCTAACACTGCAGGCTGAATCTGAATCTGTCTATGCGTGGTTGGGAACCTGAGCGTTCGAACCTATAATATGACACAACATAGCGCAAAGAAAAAGTATGTGTCTGTACGTGGAATGTAATGGTATGCTAGATTAGGTAAGGCTGAATGAAAGGGTTCATATGCATAAACAATGACTGACTGTTTAATATAGAGTAACTGAACATGAGAGTAAATGGATAACTGATACTGCTGGAAAAACTGAGTATGCACTAATATGAAAATAAATAAATACTGTGACTAAGCTTGTCTGAAGCTAAGTCCTGAATTATGATACTGAGTAACTAATATCTGAAGTTACTGATAACTGAGTTACTGATACTGGTTGACTGTATCTGACAGTCCTAATTTTGTAGAACTGAACTAAGTTCTTTTCTAAAGACTAAAACTGAGACTGTGAGAGGTAATCATTTAACCAACATTCCTCAAATAATATAAATGAGTTGGGATCCCACCTGTGATCCCAAGTGGATGTTGTCAGTACCGTACCACAGGTAAAGACACCAACGAGTTACCCTCATTTTTCAGGTACTCTAATGAGAATGGTGGAACCCTCAACTGGCAGGATAAAAGACCTCATCAATCCTAAACTGGAAGGTTTGATGTCTCAACCTATGCTGGCTACGTAGTTCATAAATGCAAGGATTTCTTCTAAGGATCACACCCTCTACTAGCAGGTGATCCCCAATCCTTGGGTTCACTCGGTACTGAATACTACTCCAACTGAAAGACACTGAACTGAGTATACTGAATTGGACTAAATTGATACTAACTTTACTGAGTTTTCCTGAGTTCTGTAATTGACTGAGAGTACTATTGATCGTATCATAACTGATACTATTTTGTAACTAACACTGGATGTAGGTAAATAGCTAAATTATCGGTATTAAATACCTCCAGAACTCGATAGCATGAATAGTAAATCATAACATGATCTTACAAAGCATAACAATGTACACTTGTTCAAAATTTATCTATAAAGACATTTTATCAAACACTTGTAGGGCATAAGCTTGCACATATCGTAACACGCCATGATTTCATTAATTTATTCAAATTGACCTTCTATCAAACACTTAGGGAGCACAACTAAATGCACATAATCATGGTTAACACATAAACATGGCAATTACATTGCCCAAACTTGCAAATTCATGGATTATAACATGGGGATTTCTCAATTCAATATACATGCTATTCAAACTTCATGAAATCTACCATTAATCAAGAATTGAAACTCACTTAATATCAAGAGCATGGATACAATCCAATTTCAAACATGTAAATCATGAATCATAAATCTTAAAGTTTTAAAATGGATTCTTGGACTCTATGGATGAAAGAAACTCATAGATGAACACCTAATATACCTTGGAATGTTAATTCTTGAAGTTCTTGAAGGAAATTCCTAGGCTTGTTCTTGATTTATTGAAGTTAGGGTTTTTTTTCTTGAGAGAGAATGCCTTTTGGATTAGGGGAAAAGTTGAATAATGGATGACTTAAAATGTTTTTAGGGCTTTAATCTCATAACTGGGCGGAATAAAATCATGGTAAAAAGACCTATTTAGCTCTGGACAACATTTAAATTTTCGTTAAAAATTCCTAAACTGTGCCCCTGGCATGATGCACTACTATCGTGTCGGGCCACTGGAATTGACAACTAGGAAAATGCATGGCGGCGTGATGCGGTGGCATTGTGTTGCCACTTTGGATGCGACCTGGAAGCTCAACGCGACATGGTGGAATCATGTTGGTACACTGGAAAGGACAATTCTGAATTGAGGGCTTGGCGCGAGGCACCAATATCATGAAACAACACTAGAATCTGACCATTTCCATTTGGCTGACCTCCGCGACGCGTTGATGGCCAAATTGGCACACTGTCATACTAAAATGGCTCTAACTCTTCGCCCGGGTATCAGATTTGGGTGAATTTTATGTTGTTAGAAAGATAATGGAATTTCCTACAAAAATACAGGCTCTAAACTAAAAAATACAAACTATGTAGAAATTTTTATATAGGGTAACCCATGTACTAAGGATTAATTTAAGTTAGAGAAATATGGGGTATTACAATATTCCTCATAGACATGTTATTAGGCATATCGAGATGATACTTCCTCATAGTTATGATTTACATAACTTATAGATATGGGATGCCTTATAGATGTGATTTTCATCATTGTTATGAATTAGGCCATATTAAAACTATGCCTCCTAGATGTGAGATTTTTATTGATATTATTCCTCCTAGATGTGAGATGCTTATTGATATTATTCCTTTTATATGTGAGATGCTTATTTATATTATCCCTGTTAGATATGAGGTGTGTATTAATATTATGCCTCCTAGATATGAGATTCTTCCTAGATGTGAGATGCCTATAGATATGTCGTATGGCTTATAGAGATGTTATACCTTATAATTAGCTATGTCTTTTCCATATAGGATGATGTATAGATATGATTATTGATTTATATTTTGGAAATGTATGTGGGCCAAACATCATGATTATGATGCTATAATTATTTTAGACACCTTATTGGGCCCAAGGTCGTGTTATGATATGAGTTCACTGTCCAAGAAGTGTTTATCTTTGTAAATGATATGATACTAGTTTATTGATAGATTAATGATTATGGTTCCATTGTATGAATAATGGTAATGGGATGCATAAATTCCGTGCTTTCATGATCATTGTATCGACGATTGAACAATTCTAATTACATTAGAATCTTATTATTGCTTCTAGTAAATAAGGGTTAAAACCCACTTTCTACCTTAAAATGGATTTCTTCATAATAATAAATGTTTGTCTTATTGAATAACTTATATTTAAAAGAGATTAACAATGTTTTTTTAATGACTGTACCAAGATAGATTCTGGTTTAGGATTTGATACTACTAGTTACTTTGGTCGTGAGAGTTTCCAACCCTTTATAGACTTTAATAATGATTTATTATTGAAGTTCACTTTGTGTAATAAACTTAAGGATTTTCACTCTTTTATCCACTGCTTTATCCTGAGTACCTATCATATCGAGATATAAATCTCTCCGATAAAGGACAAAACAAGATGCTAGATTGATGATATAATTTTTGGGTAAAACCCGATGACAAATTTTCATACATATTGATGATATATTGATATCGGGAAGGGACAGAGGAAACTATGATACTGATATTGATACTGGGTAAGGTCATAGGATCATTATATTAATGTTCCTTTCTGTATATCTATCGATTCGTGTCTAGCTAGTCATATGTATGACAATTATATATAAAAATCCAGCAAGGTTGGAGGATGATTATGATGATAATGGTCATTATAGTGATGGTTAAGATCATGATATTATGATACTTGGACCAGTTATGGTATTGTGGTTTCTATTGCATTTATTCTTACATGCGTATTTCCTATCACCAATTTGAACCTAAATCTATCAGCCCATATGGGGGTTGGGTTACATAGGTAATGGTGATGACTATGACTTATGGTGTATTGTTTTTTGATTTAACCTTCTATGCATGGGGATGTGGGGCCACGTGATAGGCTCGATTAGCTATTTGGTTGTCCGAACTAGCTAATTACTTGCGTTTTTATTAACATTGTTATTATCATTGATATGATCATTGTTATGGCTAGTTTATGAAAATTGTTCATTGATTTTGTATTGATACTTAAGGTATGATTCTGACCTTTATTTTCTTAGAATTATATTATTTTCATGCATGACCGTGTGATACTTTATATATGGATTAGAACCTTGAGTATTCTAGCACTAGCTCCTGTTATGATTATGAGTTATTAAATAACTAGTCTGATGATGTAGGATGCACTTTGAGTAGACCTTGATTTTATACTTATGCATGTATATATGCATACTTAGCTATATGTAGCTAAGGTTTTATGAATATACCTCATTTCCTTTATTTACTCAGATTATTTATGCATTCCTGGGCTTTGTAGACTTATATTTATTTTCTTTTCACTCCTACTTGTATATTGTCTAGTGATATATAGTATGGTGTTGAGATTCCATAGTATGGCTGGGATAAGATAGTGCATTATTACTACTTCCATAGACTTAATATGTTAGTCTCTTGGATGTGAATTAGATAGTTTATCGTTATTATCTCATTGGTTGTCTTATATGGTTACTGTACATTTGGGTGTAGTTTTCCATTTTGTTTATATGTTTTTATATATTCTTTAACTTTGGATCTCAATCACCAGTTGCCAATTGATTACCAAGTATTTTTATTATACCCTATACTATTCTTAGCTCAGTTCAGCTTCTAGTTGCATATATAAGGGACTTAAGGCCTAAAAATTTCACTAAGTGTTGGGAACTTAGTCATTTTTAAGGCTTCTAAACTTGGAGGATTTTTAACTTTGTTTTCCCGACCCCAGGATTTTGGTTTTTCAGGTTATTCATGTTCAAGGATAAAAAGAGAATGTCTCAGAGAAGTTTTATTTTTTGGATGGGGTTTGAGACATATTTGGATCACAAAACCTGTGGGTTAACATGATAAGCCTGCGATGCGGCATTAGTCCCACTAGCATACAAACCGTATCACAGTGAGAGAAATGCATGAGAATGATAACGCCGCATCACAGTAAGCTTGTTACATTCAGTTATGAATTTAAATATCAGAGGGGCAAGTTCCCCCACAAACTAATTGTTCATAACACGACTTGGGCATCAGTTATGACATAATTTTTCCCATATTCTCCAATTATACTTCCAAGAAAACCATTCCCTTCCCCAAGATCACAAATTCAATTCCTTTATCCCCAAGAAATAAAGAATTTAAGTTCTCTAAGTTTAAGAACCTTCAAGAAAGCATCAAGATTTGTGTTTCTCTTTTATGTTAAGAGTTTAAGGTATATGGTGTGTTTATTAATGGGTTCCTTTCACTCATGGAGCCCCAAAACCCTCTTTTCAATTAAAGAATGTATTTTATATTATTATTATATTTTATATTGCTTAAGATGGATTTCAATTCATGTTTTCATGGTGATTTTAATTCAATTCAGCCCATGTATGATTCCATGCAAAATTTTGAATTCCACATGCCATGAATTTGAGTTTCCCATGCTTTATTCATGTTGATTCCATGTTAAATCAACAAATTTATGACTTCAGTCATGTAATCATGATTCCCACAAGTCTGATGGAATGTCTATGCTTCTAGGTTTTGAACCAAGATCCTTTACTAAAGTTTGAAGCTTGTTATTTCATTAAGAGATCATTCAGTGCTGGTGTGTTATGAATACCCGATACCTAAGTGTTTTTACATGAATTTAGAGCATTTCAGTCATGATTCAGTTAAACCACAACTTCTATTATTTACTCAGTTGATGTAATCTTGATGAGCATTATAAGTTATAAAATTATGTTCTATTAAGTTTAATTCAGTCCAGTCAAGTATCATTGTCATTGAGTTTGGAGTAAACTTTAGCACCGAGTGAACGTAGGGATGGTGTGTCCCCCGTCAGTTAGGCATGAGGCACTAGTAACAGTACCTACATTCCAGACTGTAACACCCCAAGTCTGTAACCCAGATGCTACACGGTGCTTATAATACCGAGGGACCACATGTTAACCCATGACTAGTACCTGTTGTAATAATTGAATAATAATACTACAATTATGCAGAAATTAGGTAAAAACATTCCATAAGGTTAAAACTGAAAGTAAATACTGAATACTAAAAACTGAGTACTAATACATCTATATGAAATACTCAAGTTTGAAAAGCCTCAACTGCCTGAACAAAGATTTGATGGGACAAGCCCCTAATTAACCTCGACTACTGAAAATTGATAAACTGAGATACTAAAATACTGAAATAATAAGTCTTTCCTCAAACTATGAGGACTCACTACTAAGTCTGCTACTGATAAATCGGGATGCTAAGTATGATTAGGAATCTGTGCGTCTGAACCTATGATATAAGACATCATAGCGTAAAAGAAAGGTATGCGTCAGTACTTTGAATGTACAGGTATGCTAAGTGAGGTAGGATGAGATGTATGGGTTCATATGCATAAATAATACCTATGTAACGTCTTAATTTTTCTAAACTAGGAAGCTACACGGTGCTAATGACCCTGAAGGACCACAAGCTAACCCATGATAGATATCTGTACTTGTACATTGCATAATATATAAATATAAATGCAGAAAGCTGGCGAAAATTGCCATAAGGTTCAAAATGTCTAAAAATACTCAAAACTAAAAACAGAATACTAATACATCTGTCTGAAAAATCTCTAACTGTCTGAACTGTGGAGTTGATGGGGAATGTCCCCAACTAACTCCATCTACTGAAAATAATATAAATCTAATGAGATAGTAAAAAAATAAGGATCACCCTCGAATGAAGAAGACTCACTGCTATGTCTACTACTGCGGAATGGGTCTGGACTGCTAAGAGTGCTCTGGACCTCGTGCATCTGAACCTATGGCGTCAAATAAAACACCAAAGTGCAAATGCGTCAGTATGGGAATGTACTGAGTATGCAAATAAGATAAGGCTAAATGCAAGGTCTTATGCATAAACAATACCTAATTGAATGATATGAAAGAGATGGATTAGCATACAAAGAGAATCTGTAGCTAATTAACATACTGTGCATAATGTAACCGAGCATACTGGGACTGAATCTGACAACTTATACTAAATATACCGTGAATCTGAGGTTTCTGAACATACTGAGATTATACGTATTTGAAGCTACTGAAACTGATATTTGTACTTATTAATACTGATAAACTGGATGACTGAGTCTACCGATAACTAATATTAACAGGATGAATTTAAGATCAAAACTGTATAGCAGGATGATCTCTAAATCTTCTAATGATGATTAAGATTAACTAGGCTTGAGATAAGGCCTAACAAACGGTTGATCTCTGGAACTGATATTAAGAATACTCAACTAAATCTGAGACTGAGATCAATACTATATGACGGGTGACTTCTGTAGGTACTGATACGGAATAACTTTATGTGAGACCAAGCCTATCTAGCGGGTGGTCTATGAATCAATATAACTATCTGAGTTCCTCACTGAGATTGATGACTGTATCTGATAGTCCTGATTACTGAGTTCTACTCTGAAGACTGATATTAAAACTGTAACTGTAGGAGTTCTCACTTAACCGACATGCCCCGAATCTGAACTAGTGGGGTCTAATATATAACCCCAGCTGGAAGGGCGTCAATACCGTGCCACGGGTAGAGACCTCTTATATGGTTAATCCCCTCTAGCGGGTGAACCTGAACAGTAAGTAAAGCCTAAGGAAATATAATAGTCAAGTCAAAGCTTAATCTGATGGGTGACTCCTGGTCTTACGCTAGCTATACAGTTCTGGAGTACAGGGATTGCTACTAACGACTTTGCCTCTCTAATGGGGAAGCCTCCATCACCATACTCGCTCGATGCTAGTTCCTACTCCTAACTGAAAGACTGAATTGATTCTTAACTGAACTAAAACTGAGCTGAATCTGTTATTATTCATATTTCTTGACTGATCTGACTGGGTTCACTTGGTTCTATTATCTGACGGAATACTACTGAATCTAATATCTGATTGAGTGATACTAACTTCTAAATTATGTAGCTAACTGAATTCTACTGATCATAGCACAACTGAAATTATCTTGAGACTTACTCGGCTCTAGGCACACAACTATATTTTTCGGGTACAAGTACCCTCTGGACTCGATAGAAGGAAACTGAAAAAATATGACTTCTTGATTCACGACTAACATCAACATCATAGCATGTATTCAAGTTTACATAATTGAATACTTCATACTAACATATAAGAATTATTCAACAAGGGACGCATAAGGATAAGAAAGCATACAACATACTATAATTCATTCACTATGGTCTCTTAACAAACACTTGGCGTGCATGTCTTATACTAAATTTGGGGGTTTCTAGGCAATATGCTATAATGACCCAATTTTCTTCACACAAACATTTTATCAAACACATGGGGAGCATGCTTTGTTCATATAATAATTTCCACACCTAATTCTCATGGATAATCAATCAACATACAACTTGAAAGGATTTATCATGAATGCCACATAATTATTACATAATAGGGTCAAAGTTTGCAACTTTATAATCATATAATGAATTAAAACTCAAAAACAACATAACCTTCAAACTCAATTCACATAAACCATGAAAAATACATAAATTTAAAATCATGAATTTAGAAAAAGGGATTCTTGAATTCCTTGGGCGGAAGGGACCCAAGAATCAACACTTGTATACCTCAAAGGCTTGAATCTTAAAAGATAATGTCTTTTATTAGTTTTCTTGCAGGAGAGCTTGAATCTTGTTCTTGGGTGATTATCTTGAGAGAAAACCCTAATTTTTTTGTTCTTGAGAGTGTAGAGGATTAAAGGATTTTAAAACTTATTTATGATGGTTATGTATGTGATTTTGATGATTTATGTAATGGAAGGTGAAGGAAAAGCCCAAAATACTCCTATGAAACCGCTTCCTAGTTGCTGAAATTTTTAGCTAACGACCAAGGCTGATAAGCCGTCAGATTTATGATAGCCCATCAGCCGAGGTCGTCACCTAGGAGCTGGAATTGATGGGTTGCTGTCTAAGCTTGATGACATGGCTGATAATTCATCAGAAATGTCATTATAAATATGATAAGTCATCAGAAATATCATCAGAAATGTGATAAGTCGTCAGAAATGTCGTCACTTAGTTTCCAGGCTGACATGCTGGAGTAAAATAGGCATAACTTTTTGCTCCGATATCGAATTTGGGTGAAATTGATATTGTTGGAAATATAATTCAATTATATATATTTTTTTGGGTCATAAGATCAAAAATTCATAGTAAAACGATAGATATGCTCATTTGAAGTTGACTATGGCAATATCCTTCCTAAGAATTCAATCGGTAAGGACTTTTTTCCTTCATCTCATAGTTGGGAGTTATTTGAAGCCTTAATATACATATATATTACTCATAAAAATATAAAATAATAATGGTGTACTATTCATGAGATTGAAACATTGCACTAATATTGGTTTGGATTTTTTTGGGGTATTACAATATCTTCCCCTTGGTAACATTTGTCTTCGAATGAGACTGACTGAGAGGAGAGGAATGATAGATCGAACATGAAATGAACATGAATAACTGAATCATGATCTCATGGCTGACATGACTGATAAACTAACTATATCATACTGAACATGCATATCTGATGCATGTGTAACTGATTCTGAATGCATGTAAGATCTGAAGCTACTCATAAGCTGAATTTTCATAATGGACATGCATATCTATTGCATGGATGTGTGAATGATTTGTTCTCATGGATCCATTACTGGGTATACTGATAAGCTGAACTTTCTCTACTGGATATGTATATCTAATGCATGAATGTCTGACTGAACTGACTCCTAGAGGCATGACTGATTAGGCAATAATGACTGATGCAAAGCTTGTAATGAGAATATGAGCATGAAACTAAATAGATTTAAGGAATTTGATAACTTCGGGGAGTCATGGAGTATCTCCCCCTTGGGATACTATGTCCCGCTATGCACACTTACCTTACTAATATACTGGGGCGATGCATAGGGCATCTATGAACTAGATCATGACTGAACCTTAGAAGTCTGAAAATAATGCATATCATGAATATAAAAGATTCATACACACCTGAATCTATGGCAGGAAAACTTTCTGGATCATGGAGAGTATAAAGTAAATAGAGTCGGTTCTGACGCAGACCACAGTTGGTACTAGGAGAGGCGCCCTACTGACATGAATCTCTACCTTTTTGAGCTAACACTCTACACTCCCGCACTTTATAACTTTGATTACCAAATCCAAAACATACCTGACTATTGGATCTGCATGCACTTAGATAGTTTTTGCCACACTCTCCACAAAGTGGATAAGTGCGCTCACTTCTAACACTACTCTGGGCTTTGGAGCCTGGCGCCATCATGACTGACATCTCCAACATATGGTGTAGGCACACTAGCTGAGGATGGAGATGGGACTGAAGTCTTCTGACTATGGTGAGAACGATTAACACCCTGTGACCCAACTTGAGAAAAGTTATAACTACCTGTTTTGAATCTCTTATTAGATCTCTCTCTCTCCTTAGATTTATTTTCCTCTATCTGCTAAGCATGTATCATTAACCTTGCAAGATCCATATCTCTATTGATTATAGATATTCTACACTCATTCAACACCAACCCCAACAAACCAGTCACAAACTTACTCATACTCTCCCTAGGGTCAGCTATCAAGTCAGGAGTATACTTAGCTAACTGGTTGAACTTAAGACAATACTCCTTCACTGTCATGGATCCTTGTCTTAGGTTAATAAACTCTACTACCTTAGCTTCTCTCATCTCTAGTGGGAAAAAAATATCTAAGAAGGCATCCTAAAATATCTTCCAAGTCATGGGAGTTGCATATTCCCCTCCACTCTTCTTCCATAACACCACCCAATCATGAGTAAAATCTTTCATCCTATAGGATGATAATTCCACACTTTCCTCCTCTGACACATGCATAATCTAGGTGATCTTCTTTACCTCTTCTAGATGAAGCTGCGGGTCCTCACTTGCTACAGACCTAAAGAATTCAGGTGGGTTCATTCTTATAAAATTCTAATCCTGGCTGTGGCTAAATCCCCATCTTGCTGAGGTGGGGTTGCAACTTTATGGTTTCCCTGAACAAAAGTGGACACAACTTGGGCTAGCACCTAAAAAGTTTCCCGGAACTCTGCATGTGACACATACTCATTCAGATGATCTATGAGCTAAGGTGGCTGATTGTCATCCCTACGGGCATTATCTCTGCGAGGAGTCATATTCTACAAATGGAAGAGGAATAAGGATTAGACAGAGAGTTCAACTTGAGATTTTTTCTCACTTGCACGACATGAATACTGAAAGAAGGGAAACTATTCCTAAAAAATCTTATAGCCTCCTGTACATAAATGTGGCGCACAACACACCCATGCACAAGACTCTAGATGTGGCTTTTCAGACTTCCTAGGCCACTATTGAACCTTAGGCTCTAATACCAAGCTTGTAATGCCCTAATTTTCCAAATCCAAATGCTACACAGTGCTCATAACCTTGAAGGACCACAAGCTAACCCATGACTGATATCTGTACCTGTACACTGAATAATATTGAAATATAAATATGGAAAGCCGGCGAAAACTTTCCATAAGGTTCAAAACCTCTAAAAATACAAAAAACTAAAAATTGAATACTAATACATCTGTCTAAAAGGCCTCTAACTTTCTAAACTATGGAGTTGATGGGACATATCCCTAACTAACTCCATCTACTAAAAATAATCTGAATCTAATGAGATAGTAAAAAAATAAGGATCATTCTAGAATGAGGAGGACTCACTGCTACTTCTACTGCTGCTGACTGGGTCTGGACTGCTAAGAGTGATCTAGGGCTTGTACTTCTGAACCTATGGCATCAAATAAAAAACCATAGCATAAATGCGTCAGTACGGGAATGTACTGAGTATGCAAATGAGGTAAGCTAAATGCAAGGGCTTATGCATGAACAATAACTAACTGAATGATATGCAAGAGCTGGATTAGCATACATTGAGAACCTGTAACTACTAAACATACTGTGCATAATGTGACTGAGCATACTGGGACTGAATCTGATAACTTATACTAAATATACTGTCAATCTGAGGTTTCTGAGCATACTGAGATTATACGTATCTGAAGCTACTGAAACTGATATCTGTACTTATTAATACTGATAAACTGGATGACTGAGTCTACCGATAACTGATATTGACTGGATAAATCTGAGATCAAAACTATCTAGCGGGATGATCTATAAATCTTCTAATGATGATTAAGATTGACTAGGCTTGAGATTAGCCCTAACTAATGGGTGATCTCTGGAACTAATATTAAGAATACTCAACTAAATCTGAGACTGAGATCAAGCCTATCTGACGGGTGACCTCTGTAGGTATTGATACTGAATAACTTTATCTGAGACCAATCCTATCTAGTGGGTGGTCTATGAATCTATGGAACTATCTGAGTTCCTCACTGAAATTGATGGCTGTATCTGATAGTCCTGATTTCTGAGTCTTACTCTAAAGACTGATACTGAAACTATAACTGTGGGAGTTCTCACTTAACCGATATTCCCCAAATCTGAACTAGTGAGGTCCAACATGTAACTCCAACTGGAAGGGTGTTAATACCGTGCCACGGGTAAAGACCTCTGCTATGGTCAAGCCTCTCTGACGGGTGACCTTGAATAAGAAGTCAAGCCTAAGGCAATAAAATAGTCAAGTCAAGACTTAATATGTTGGGTGACTCCTGGTCCTTCGCTGGCTACGCAGTTCTAGAGTGCAGGGATTGCTGCTAACGACTCTGCCTCTCTAATGGGGAAGCTTCCATCACCATACTTTCTCGGTGCTAGTTCTGAATCCCAACTAAAAGACTCTGAATGGATTCTTAACTGAACTAAAACTGAGTTGAATCTTTTATTAATCATATTTCTTGACTGATTTGACTGGGTTCACTTGGTTCTGTTATCTGACGAAATACTACTGAATCTAATATCTAACTGAATGATACTAAGTTCTGAATTCTATAACTAACTGAGTTCTACTGATCATAGCATGACTGAAATTATCTTGAGACTGACTCGGCTTTAGGCACACAACTATATTTTTTGGGTACAAGTACCCCCATGACTCGATAGAAGGAAACTGACAAAACATGACTTCTTAAATTCATGACTAATATCAACATCATAGCATGTATTCAAGTATACATAATTGAGGACTTCATACTAACATATAACAATTGATTCAACAAGGGACGCACAAGGATAAGAATGCACACAACATACTATAATTCATTCACTAAGGTTTCTCAACAAACACTTGGCGTGCATGGCTTATACTAAATTTGTGGGTGTCTAGGAAATATGGTATAATGAACCAATTTCCTTCACACAAACATTTTATCAAACACATGGGGAGCATGCTTTGGTCATATAACAATTTTCTCACCTAATTCTCTTGGATAATCAATCAACATACAACTTGAAGGGATTTATCATGAACATCACATAATTATTACATAATAGGGTCAAAGTTTGCAACTTTATAATCATATCATGAATTAAAACTCAACAACAATATAACCTTCAAACTCAATTAACATAAACCATGAAAAACACATAAATTTAAAATCTTGAATTTAGAAAGAGGGATTCTTGAAATTCTTGGGCGGAAGGGAACCAAGAATCAACACTTGCTTACCTCAAAGGCTTGAATTTTGAAAGAGAATATCTTTTCTTGGTTTTCTTGAAGGAGAACTTGAATATTATTCTTGGGTGATGATCTTGAGAGGAAACCCTAATTTTCTTGTTCTTGAAAGTGAAGAGGATTAAGGGTTTTTAAAACTGATTTATGATTGTTATGTACGTGATTTTAATGATTTATGTCATGGAAGGTGAAGGAAAAGTTTAAAATATTCCTACGAAACTGCTTCCTAGTTTCTGAAATTATTAGCTAACGACCAAGGCTGATAAGCCGTCATATCTTTGATAGCCCGTTAGCCCAGGTCGTCACATAGGAACTGGAATTGATGGGTTGATGTCTAAGCTTGATGAAATAGCTGATAAGTTGTCAGAAATCTCATCAGAAATGTGATAAGTCATCAGAAATTTCATCAGAAATGTGATAATTCATCATAAATGTCGTCACTCAGTTTCCAGGCTGACATGCTGGAGTAAAATGGGCATAACTTTTTTCTCCGATATCGAATTTGGATGAAATTGGTATCGTTGGAAATCTAATTAAATTATATATCAGTTTGTGGGTCATGAGCTCAAAAATTCATAGTACAATGAGAGATAAGTTCCTTTGAAGTTGACTATGACAATATCCTTCCCAAGAATTCAATCGGTAAGGAATGTTTTTCTTCGTTTGATAGCTGGGAGTTATTTGAAGCCTTAATATACATATAAATTACACATAAAACTATAAAATAATCATGATGTACTATGCATGAGATTGAAACATGGCACTAATATTGGTTTGGATCTTTTTGGGGTATTATAACTGACTGAATAACATGAATATAACTGAGTGAGTATACATGCATGAATACGAAAACTCTAATTAAGCTTATGATAACACTGGATACTGAGTTTTGAATTACAGATTTACTAATATCTGAGTATACTAATACTGTGTATCTGATAACTGAGTGACTGTATCTGATTGTCCTGATTCAGAAGAGCTGGTCTAAGTTTTATACTGAGCTAAGTAACTATATCTGACAGTCCTGAATCTGTAGAATTGAATTGAGTTCTTTACTGAAACTAAATCTGAAACTGAGACTGTGGGAGGTAATCAGTTAACCGATATGCCCCTCTCTGAATGGATTGGGGTCTAGCCTCTAACCCAGTTGGAGGGGTATCAGTATTGCGTCATGGGTAAAGATAAGCTAAGTCACCCTAATATGGCAGGTGCTCTGAATGAGAATTGTGGTTCCCTCAACTGGAAGGTAGGACACCTCATCAACCCTTAACTGGTAAGTAGGACACCTTTTCAACCCTCAACTGACAGGTTGATGTCTCAACCTACACTGGCTATATAGTTTTTGAATACAAGGACTGCTTTAAGGATTACACCCTCTACTGGCAGGTGAGTCCCCATCCTTGGGTTAACCCTGGGATAAGTCCTACTCCCAACTGAATAGATACTTGACTTATTCAAAATTGTATTAGGCTGGACTAAACCATTACTGATCGTACTATCTAACTAAATTGAACTGAGTTGTCCGAGTTCCATTGACTGATAGAATACTACTGAATTCTATAAACTAACTAAATTTACTGAGGTATGAACTGAATACTAAACTGGACTGGAATGATATTGAGTATACTGAGTTTTTTTGGGAGTTTTATAACTAATTAAGAGTACTACTGATCGTGACATGACTGATATTATTCCATAACTGACACTGGCTCTAGGTAAACAACTAAATTGTCGGGTATTAAATACCCCCAGGACTAGATAGCATGAAAAGTAAAGCATCACATGACCTTGCATAGCATAGAGATGCACACTTGTTCATAATGCATCTATAGAGGTATTTTATCATACACTTGAATGACATGAACTAGAATACATGCTAACATGATATAATCTCACTATTTAATTCACTTGAACAACTCATCAATAACTTGGAAGGCATTGCATATGCACATAGTACTAATCAACACATAAGCATCACAATTTAAAGACTTTAACATGAGTTCACATGATACTACATACATAATAATTATTTTTACATAAATCTTGCACTTATTCAAGGTATAGAAACCAAATAAGCATTATAATTATCAATGCACTTGAATCCAAATCATGGAAGTCATGAAATCAATTTTTTTAAAGTTTAAAATAGCTTCTTGAACTCTAAGGGTGGAAGGGACCCTTGGATGAACACTTGACATAACTTTACAATTAAATTATGAAAGATTGAAGGTAAGTTCTTGAGCATTGAATTGAATTTGAAATCTCCTTGGGTTTGTTCTTGAGAGAAACTTGTGAAGAATGAATAGTTTTTGAACTTAGAAGGGTTTAATTTTGTGTTTTGGGGCTAGTAGACATGGAAAAAGACTCAATTACCCCTGAGGATGCTGCTTTTTAATGACTAAAAGCTAACATAGCAATGCGTAGACTGACGAACTGCATCATTGGCATCGACATGATGGCCAATGCACCGTATCGAGTCTGCATCAGTTCACTGGAATTTGAACCGGGGTAGGTGGAAAATATTTATCAATGCGATGGGTGACGCGACATATTGAGATCGCGTTGATCCACTGGTTTGAGCTTTCAAATGTGACCCAAATGAAGTTCAAAAAATCCAAAACTTGTCCAGGAACACCCACAGACATTCCTGATCATGATTCAACCTAAAATTATTACTTTAAGGTCATGAGGGTTGTGAAATAGAGTCGCCGACCTACGAAGGCTAAAATAACACTAAGTCTGAATACTTAGATAAAATTTTCTAAGTTTGGGAACCCTTAACAAACTTTAAAGGACCGAGTTAAGCTTAGAATTTTGCGGGGTCTTACAATATCTCACCCTTGGGAACATTTGTCCTTGAATAAGACTGATTAAGTTGAGAAATACTAATAGAATGAGCTTACACACTGAATATGCATATTTGATTCATGGAACACTTGCCTGAAACTACTTATAAGCTGAGTTTTCAAACTGAACATGCATATTTGATGCATAAGTACATGACTGAACTGATTCGTGAATGCATGACTGAATATGCCACGGTAATAGATACCAAGTTTATAACTGTAACTGAATATGGACTAAGTCAATCTAACAAAGACTGTTACCTTAAGCTACGAATATTGATGAACCTGAGATCAGTTACTAAACATACATGAATGGGAACATGAGAACATAACTGAGGCCGAAATGTGGTATACGAACCAAATATCATGGACTAAACTGATCCCCTGAATACATGGCTTACAGTTGAGATTGAAACTTGAGGGTCCACCTATGAATACCCACTACTCCAAACTTGATTTGTTACATAGATAGAAGATGGAAGGTTTAGGTCATGAAATATCGGGGGGATTATAGTGCATATCTCCCTTGGGACATTATCTCTCCTGAAGAATATTGTCTTGGCTGAGATAGTAAGGAAAAAATAAGATGATGCACAGGTCATTTATGAACTGAATCATGAATGCTTTTGGGAATTTGAAATTAAGGCATGACACCTAAACTGAACCATGTCGTTGCTTGATCTTGGAATAGTTACATTCGTGAGACTTCAGATAGTGTGACTAGATATAAGGATGGGAAACCCAACCATACGAACATTATCCTCCTAACTGCTAAACTGAATTGCTAATTTTGTGGACTAACTTATGCTGAAAATTTATATTCGACATGAGCCTTTCTTTGACACTCTTTCTATAGAGTTATAGTGGCTTTAGGGATCAAGGAGTCTTGGCATGGCTAAATAAAATAGCTGAATAAGAAAATCATATCCTAGATAAAACTCTATAATATGAGTCGGGGCCTACAAAACATCATCTAAGATGAAATGACTAATCCTTATGCACTGCAACTATAAATTTTCAACCTTAGACATATCCCTTGAATACTCTCTAAACTATACTCTCCACCTTAGTACAGAACATCACCTGAGACTACTAAAAATATTCACATGGGTGCTGAGCACAAGTGCATAAACATACTAACTTATCTGATTATCTGAATGGTTGATAGCTGAATACTTGGTCATGTAATATTAGACTACACTTAGCCTGAAAAACTGGACTGGAACTGTAGAGTATTATATATATGAGGTAAGGACTGACTGTGTAACAGGAGATAACTAAGATTGAATTCCTGATAATTGTATTATTTAAGAATGCAAGACCAAGCGTAAAACATGATTCTGATATATTCTATAAACTGAGGTACTAAAATGTTGATAACTGAATAACTGATAACGGTACGGTATGGTCAAGCAAACCTGAAACTGAATTGAGTTTTTGATCTGATTATTAGACTGAGACTGTGATAGAGATTGTAACTAAGATGATAACTAAAACTATAACTGATACTATAACTAGGACTGTAACTGAGCTCATACTGAAACTAAATACTGAGTTCTAATAACTACGTGATGGAGACTGACATAAATCGAGGATCTGAATAGACACTCACACTTGGCATTTTCTCAACTTATTATCTCATGAAAAATTTAGATTTCTCTCCATTTAACAACTAAATACAACTTCTTGCTAGCCATTTACTTAGCACACTACCCTAACATTTAGGCCTATTCTCATAACTACAGCCTCGTGTAAAAAAATATGCAAAAATCTTTTTTATCATGATATATTTACTCTCTCCCATCTAAGCAATCGCTCATCACTATATCATTTTATAAGAAGAGTTCACTAAAGGGTTAAAACATGAGGACCTGATGTATGAGTGAATACTATGCCGAGCTCGTCACTTAACTAAGGCCTGAGGAACAGAATAGAAACACCATGGATTTATCAAGAGACCTAAACTGAGGATATACATGACATAATCTGAACTTTATCGACCATTAGGAGTGTAGCATAAGTCATGGGAACTGGGTATACTATAAAGCATGACATTAGTACATGAGTCATGAGGTGCATGACTTGAGTCTGGAGTTTCTGTATTAATGAAACATGATTCATAATACTAAGTGAACTGAAACTCCTATACTAGGAATTGTAAGCATACATGATTTTTGCCAACGTATATAAATATGAGCTATTATTATAGAGTGGACATATAATACATGAATATATAACATACCATGATAACTGATGGTTTTTGAGAGTCTGAAGTACGATTCTGAGATAATCAACGGGTTTATCCTCATTACGGGAATAGACAAGAGTGTCATCTATGTAGACTATGACGAACATGTCCAAGTACTTCTTTAACACGTGGTTCATCAAGCTCATTAATGCTTCTAGGGCATTAGTAAGACCAAATGACATGACTAACAATTCAAAGTGACCATATCGAGTTTTGAAAGCTATTTTCAAAATATCATATTCTCTGACTCTGAGCTGATGGATTGCCTTATCTGAGGTCTATCTTAGAAAAGTAACTAGCACTCTAAAGTTGGTCAAACAAGTCATTTATTCTGGGAAGTGGATACTTGTTCTTGACCGTGACTTTACTTAGCTGATAATAGTCTATACACATTCTGAGAGAACCATCTTTCTTACGCACGAATAGAACTGGTGCACCCTACAGGGACACACTGGATCTGATGAACCCCTAATCTAGGAGATCTTTCAACTGTTCTTTTAATTCTTTGAGTTCTTCTGGAGAAATTTTTTTGGCGTAATAGGTATGGGCAGAGTATCTAGAACAAGGTCTATTCTAAAGTCAATTTCCCTTTTGGGAGGAACTTTGGGAAACACGTCTGGGAATTCACATGCTACTGATACTGACTCAAGAGTAGGGGTTTCTGATCTAAATTCCTAGACTCAAACGAGATGGTAGACATATCTCTTAGATATAATTTTCCTTTCCCTAAGGTAGGAAACAAGCTGACCCCTAAGTGCTGAAGTACTACCCCTCTTCTCTAGGATGGGCTCATTTAGGAACTGAAACTGGATAATTTTCTTTCTGCAGTCGACTGAGGCATAATAGGAATGAAGCCAATCCATGCCGAGAATGACATCAAAATAGGTCATCTCTAACTCAACTAAGTCTGCTGAAGTAACTTTCTAAAATACCATAACCGAACAGTTCCTTTATACCCACCAGGCTATGATAGATTTACCCACTGGGGTAGAGACTGAGAAAGGGTATGCTAGGATTTGGGGCTGACTCCGAAGTCAACAACTATGTATGGAGTTACAAAGGATAAAGAAGCTCATGTATCTAGCAAAACATAAACATATAAAAGATAAACTTGTAACGTACAAGTGACCACATCAGGAGAACTTTCTTAATCCTATTAGGATTAAAGGGCATAGAATCTATTTGGGCGTTGCCCACTGGTAGAACTGGAAGTGGCACCCTGCTGATTCGGGCGACCGGACTAAGTTGAGGGATGGCTATGCTGACTCTGCAAACCCACCTGAGGACATTGTCTAGCTCTGTGGCCTGGCTTGCTACATCTAAAATGTACATCACTGCCAGCTCTACAGATACCCTGATATATTCTGCCACACTTCTTACAGAGAGGATTTGTTTAGCCAGACTTTGGACTTGGCGTTCTGACCCTCTTATTCTTTCTCCATCTTTTCCTATATCTTTTCTCCTCACTCTATGAAGCTTGACTCATAGACCTAGATAGGATTGTAGCCAACTAATTGTTCTGGGATACTACCAAATAAGATAAAGCAATAAAAATAGCTCTAAATTCAGAGTGAGAGATATGCTCTTTCAGAGGATCTGCCTAAACGGGCGGAGGACTGGCAGATTTCATTACTTTTCTCATAAGATTCTTTGGAAGGCATGTTCTGGAAGCATAAGGAAGAGATGAATCAGACTGAGAGTTTAAGTTGAGATTATGCTCACCCACACGCCATGAATACTTAAAGAAGAAAAACTTTTCCTAAAACATCTAATAACCTCCTGTCCATATGTGTGACGTGCTACACACCCATGCACAAGAATCTACTAGATGAAGCTTTCAGACTTCCTAGGACTCTGTTGAACCTGGCTTTGATACCAAGTTTGTAATACCCCGAGTCTGTACCCCGGACACCTACAAGGTGCTATTAATCCCGAGGGACCACAAGCTAACCCATGATTGGTACCTTCTATAATAATTGAATAATAATACTATAATTATGCTAAAATTAGGCAGAAACATGCCATAAGGTTAAATCTGAAAGTAAATACTGAATACTAAAAACCGAGTACTAATACATCTATATGAAATACTATAGTTTGAAAAGCCTCTATTGTCTGAACAAGGAGTTGATGGGACAAGCCCCCAACTAACCCCGACTACTGAAAACTGATAAATTGAGATACTAAAATACTAAAATAATAAGTCTATCCTCAAACTATAAGGACTCACCACTAAGTATGCTACTGATAAATCAGGCTGCTAAGTATGATCGGGAGCTCGTGCGCCTGAACCTATGACATAAGACATCATAGAACAAAAGAAATGTATGCATCAGTACTTTGAATTTACTGGTATGTTAAGTGAGATAAGGATGAGATGCAGGGTTCATATGCATGAAAAATACTAATAAAATAACATGAATATAACTGAGTGAGAGTACATGCATGAATACATAAACTGTAACTGAGATCATGATAACGCTGGATACTGAGTTTTAAATTTCTTATTTACTGATATCTAAGTTTACTAATACTGTGTATATGATAACCGAGTGACGGATCTAATAGTCCTAATTCTGAAGAGCTAGTCTAAGTTCTATACTGAGCTCAGTGACTGTATCTAACAGTCTAGAATCTGTTGAACTAAACTGAGTTCTAAACTAAGACTAAATCTGAAACCTAGACAGTAGGAGGTAATTATCTAATAGACATGCCCCTATCTGAATGGATTGAGGTCCAACCTGCAACCCCAGTTGGAAGGGTATTAGTACCATGCCATGGGTAAAGACTAGCTGAGTCACCCTCATCTGGCAGGTGCTCTGAATGAGAATAGTGGTAGCCTCAACTGGTAGGTAGGACATCTCATCAACACTCAACTAGCAGGTTGATGTTTCAACCTACGCTGGCTACATTGTTCTGGAACACAAGGACTACTTCTAAGGATCACACCCTCTATTGGAAGGTAAGTCCCCATCCATGGGTTCACTCGGTGCTGAATCCTACTCCCAATTAAATAGACACTGGACTAAATTCTTAACAGTACTAGGCTGGACTAAACTATAAATGATCATACTATCTAACTGAACTGAACTGAGTTCACTGAGTTCTTGTTACTGATGGAATACTATTGAAGTCTGTTATCTGACTGAATTTACTTAGGTCTGAACTGACTACTGAACTGAACTGGACTGAAATTGAGTCTACTAATTTTTTCTTGAGTTCTATAACAGACTGAGAGTACTAATGATTGTGACATAATTGATATTATTCCATAACTTACACTGGCTCTAGGTAAACAGCTAAATTATCGGGTATTAAATAACCCCTGGACTTGATAGCATCAAAAGTAAATCATCACATGACCTTGCATTGCATAGAAATGCACACTTGTTCATAATGCATTTATAGAGGCATTTTATCAAACACTTGAATGGAATGAACTAGTATACATGCTAACAGGATATAATCTCACTATTTAATTCACATGAATAACTTATCAGACACTTGGAAGGCATTATATATGCATATAGTACTAATCAACACATGAGCATTACAATTTCAAGGCTTTAACATGAATTCACACGATACTACATACATAATAATTTATTTTACATAAATCTTGTACTTAATCATGGTATTGAAACCCAATCAATATTATAATCATGAATACACTTGAATCCAATTCACGGAAGTCATGAAATCAATTTACTTAAAGTTTAAAAGAATTTCTTGGACTCCAAGGGTGGAAGGTACCCTTGGATGAACACTTGACAACTTTAATAATTAAATTCTGAAAGATTGACAGTAAGTTCTTGAGCCTTGAATTGTATTTGAAATCTCCTAGAGTTTGTTCTTGAGAGAAATTTGTGAAGAATGAATAGTTTTAGCTCTTAGAAGGGTTTAATTTCATGTTTTGGGGATGATAGACTTGGTAAAAAGACCCAATTACCCCTGAGGATACAACTTTTTAATGACTGAAAACTAACCTAGCAATGTCCGACCGACGCACCGCATCGTTTACATTGACATGATGGCCAACGCGTCATGTCAGTTCACTGGAATTTGCACTGAGAGCTGGAGAAAAATATTGATTAACAAGATGGGTGATTTGGTGTGTGGAGATCACATCGATCCACTAGTTTGAGATTTCAAATGTGACCCAAACGAAGTTCAAAAAATCCAAAACTTGTTCGGGAACACCCACTGATATTCCTGATCATGATTCAACCTAAAAATCATTACTTTAATATTATGTGGGTCGTGAAATAGATTCAACGACCTATGAAGGATAAAATAACACTAAGTCTGAATACTTAGCAAAATTTTTCTAAGTTTGGGACCCCTTAACAAGATTTAAATGACTGAGTTAAGATTAGAATTTTATGGGGTCTTACACAGACCTACAATGGCACCGTAAATTTTGAGGGGTTATCCATTAGTTAGGAAGGACACCTTCATCCTACAGGACATCTCCCTTATGTATCCATATCATCAGTCAGTGGTAGTACACTTGGCAAGGTACCAACACCCTTACAACTTAGGTTACAAGTTGGACCCTAATAGCTTAGATTGGGCTATGTCGGTTATATCTATCTCCCATTGTCTCAGTACATTATTCACTGTATATTCAATTAAGGTTTGCTTGACTAACTGTACATACTTTTAGATATTAAATTTTATAGTATTCAATTTTTTGGATTACAGATTATCTCAACAATATAATAGATATAAACTTAGTCTTGCATTCTCAGATACTTATATGTTCATGCATTCATACATAGTTACCCCATTTATTTTAGCAATGTCCTTATCTCATATACAAATACATTCAAAATACTGATCGTACACTCTTCTTTATGTTATGATGTTTTATATCATAGGTTTGGATGCTCAATTTTTTGATCGTGCTTAGACAGTTCACGTACTAAGTAGCAGTAGTGGTGAGTCCTTATCCATCAAGGGAAATATTGATAATTTAAATTATTTTAGTAGCTTAGTACATCTAGTCATTCGGAGCTAGTTAGGGGCTTGTCCCATTAGCTTCTCAGTTAGTCTTAGAGGATTTTTAGACAATTAGATAATTAGTTAGATAGTTTTCATCTTATTAGTCTTTTTAGTGTTCCCATGTGTTTTAAATAGATAGTTAGATTTTTTAGTATTTTCATCAGACTTGTGGTTGAACATTATTTTCAGTATTTGGATTAGTATTACATTCAGTAGACTATTTTCTATACATATGTTATATTGTTATTTTATTCAGTGCTCACAGTAGGTACCTGATCATGGGTTAACTTATGGTCCTTTCTGACCGTAAGCACCATTTTTGCAACTAGGGTTAGCCTTCGATCGTGAAAAAATATGATATCAGAGCCTAAGGTTACAGTGTCCTAGGGTGTCTAAAAGACGCATTGAATATAGTGTTGTTCATGGGTATGAAGAACACCACACTTATGGACAAGAGGCTAGGAGATGTTTTAGGAAAAAAGTTTCCCTTCTTTCAGTATTCATGTCATACGAATCCTCATGAGCTCTATTTGAACTCTCTTTCTAACTCATCCTTTGTTACTTTTACAGACTATTTGTCCTTGAAAAAGGAATGGGGACCAACCTGCACCTCCTCCTATTTAGGAAGATCCCTTGAATGAACATGTCTCTCACACGAGTTCTGAGCTATTTATACTACTTTAGCCCATCCAATGGTAAATAAAGTTGCAGCTAGGATTTGGGATTTCTCTTAAATGAATCCCTTTTTGTTTTTACGATCCAAGTCTTAAGTGGATCCACATGAGTTTCTTGATATGGTTAAGAAGGTGAAAAATATTACAGGTGTTACGTCAAGTGAGAATTCAGAAGTTGTTTCTTATCAGTTGTATGATATGGCTCACACTTGGTTCAAGTAGTGGAAGGGGGATCGTGGTGATGATGCAGGGCTTGTAGAGTAGGAGGTTTTTCCCATGACTTTATTGTACAAATTCTTCCTATTATAGTTGAGGGAAGTTAAGGTGCAAGTACATATATTGTCTAGAGCATGGGAAACTTATTTTCTACAAGGTACTTATGACTATAATTTTTAATGACATAATTTATAATCAATTTATTTAATGGATGTTGTCCTATAATGGGGTTTAGGCTAGTATGGGGTATTCGTTTCTCTTAAGTGTTTGAAGTATCCGATTAATATCCGGTTTCAGACGTTGGTCAGCCTGAAAGTATGGTCTCTAGCTGAGGTAAGCGTTTCGACCTTGTTGGTGGTCCCGTCGCTAAGATAACATTAAGAGAATACTGTTGTAAAAGCCATTAAAACTTGTTAGATCCCATAGGCCTTGCATGCATTATTTAAATTATTATAAGTCTTGTAATTAATTATTATTGTTATGTGCTATCTTGTGTGATACTAATCGTTTCCCTATCAGTCTCTAGGCAATTTTTCAAAATATGGAGACAAATCACCATGTTAAAAATACTATTAACTTGTCTTCCCAAGCAACTCAGATTGCTACTATTGAGAATAGCCTCCAAAACTGGAGTATTCCCGAAGAATCTTTTAGAACTATTTATCAATTAGGTAAATTTAGTTTTATTAGAAATCATAACATCAAGACCTCTGAGTCTACTGTGGCCATAAATAATTCTCTAGAAATTATTCAGTTATTAAATGAGCATGATATAAACAGATTTAAACATCAGTTTAATTATCTTCATGTAGGTCTTGTACAGGTAGCTATCAAGCCACTATTCAGACAGGGTCTTGATATCCCCGTCTGTGCTATTTTAAGAGACGCTCGTCTTTTAAATTTTGATGACTCACTCTTAGGAGTAATACAAAGTAACCTCGCCGATGGCCCGGTATACTTTAATTGTTACCCCAATTTCTCAGTGGACATCAATGATCCTAACATCATGGATGTTTTGACACTAAACGTCAAAACTAAAAACATGAATAGTAAGGATAACACTAGAGAAATAGCTATAATATACAGAGTATATTACCGGATAATGGGTACAACTTTAGCCCCTAGGGCTAGAATAACGAGCCCCAGAGGTGTTACAACTCTCATGGAGGCAAACAGAGCTAAGGCCAATATTTTTGTCCCTAAAGCTCTGGTATGGGATGAAATCCTTCATCAAAATGACTGGCATTTTGACGCCATAACTCAGCCTCTCCCATCTTTCCCAGAAAAATCTCAGATCGAACGGGTTGTTCAACACCCAGACGGCTCTATTGATTTGAATTTCCTTAGTTTTGAGGCTTCTAGAGCCTCCTCCTTTCGAGGATCTGTCTCGCACAGACCATCGACTTCAAAACCGTCGGGAGGGAGTGACCAAAATGATGAGAATGACAATGACAAAGGGAAGGTAAGAGGAGTAGACTTCTCAGGACCTGTCCCAAAAGTCTATTACCAACAACATACGAGAATCAGTGAACCTGAACCCGAAAACTTGTATGATCCGGGCAGTCCTACCACCTCAGACATGGAGCCACCTCCTAACATATCCCGTCAAAAAATTAGGGTAGACCCAGGGTTAAATGTCATCAAAATAGATGATGATGATTTCACCCCTGACCTCAAAGCCCTTGAAGTCATCTGGTACCGTCCAGAAGACGCCTTAAAACGGAAATGGTATATAAGTACCTACACCAAAGAACAGCAAAGAGAGTTTGGACGACTCTGGATTGCTGATATGAAAAGATTTCGATGCGATATCGAATTCTTCAAATGGTTCGAATGGACTGGACGGACACCAGACCAAAACGAATCTCTCCAAGTTATCATCCACAAATGGTATACCCAAACCAATAAGGTCGTTGAATCTGTCACGCCCCCTCTAGAAGGAATAAAAATTCCTCACTCCAACGAAGTCCTAAATGCTTCTCCTTTCAAGAAGAAGCATGACAAACCTTTGTCATCCCCCTGTAACAAAGATCTTGATAGAATAGTTGAACAAAACAACTATACGAACCAAGTTCTCCATACTATCTCCCAACAGATAGGAGAATCCAAAGACCCTAGGCCCCCGTCTCCTTTGCCCAGTACTACTCCAAAAGCTAGCTACACTAGCAACCCAATCTTTAAGATTCCTGAATTTCAAAAGGACAAATTCCCTAAACTTAAAGACGACTTCGGTGTCTCTGCTAAAATCCTTGATCAAATCAACGAAAAGCTAGCAAAATTTAGCATTTCAGAAAAAGGTAAAGCAACCTCCAGCACCCCGCAAGAGAAAGGGTCTCTTTCCAAACTGACCAACTCCTACCCAAAGGATCGCTTTCCTACAAAGAAAAATTACTATCAGCGACCTTCTCCTCCAGATACCCAGTTTGAGGAAAACCATTTCCTTTTTAGCGGTAACTACGATGGAGTAGGAATATCTGAATGGAATATGGACGGATTAGCCAAACATCAGATCTATAACAAACTCCATGAAATGGGTATGGCAATAACTGCTTATAAGATGAAAGGTGCTACGGACAAGCAAGCCTTTACTTTAATTGCCTCGGGATTCACGGGCATGTTAAAACATTGGTAGGATAACTACTTCGCTGAGGATATTCGACTCCTCATGTGGGAAGCTACAGCTGTGGAACAAGCTATTGTTCAAGACGAGCAGGGCAGGGAAAGCGTCCAGCAAGTCGAAAAAGAGGACGCCTGTGCCACTCTTTTATACCAAATAGCCAGACACTTCATAGGAGAACCCAAGCTATTTCAAGATAGGAGCTTAGAAATCCTAAATAACCTTAGGTGTAAAGATCTTGCGAACTTCAGATGGTATAAAGATACCTTCTTAGTTAAAGTAATGATCAGGCCTGACTGCAATAAAGATTTCTGGAAAGAAAGATTTATTAGCGGCCTTCCACCTCTTTTTGCAGACAAAGTAAGAACTAAAATTAAGGATAGGTACGAAGGACAGATTCCTTATGACTCCTTGACCTATGGTGATCTTACTAGTTTTATTACAACCGTAGGGATTGATCTATGCACTGACCTCAAGCTTAAGAGACAACTTAAGAAAGATAGTTCATCCAAATATGGATTGGGATCATTCTGTCAAGACTATGGGTTTGACAAAGATTCCCCCAAAGCTAGGAAAAAGCATAGGAAATCCTCTAAAGGAGATAAGAAGAACAAAACCAAAAAAGCTTCCGCAAAAAGAGATTGGAAGCCTAGCAGAAAAGCTAAGCGAAAATCCTCCAGGAAAAATGTCTGTTGGACTTGTGGAAAACCTGGTCATACGGCCCGGGACTGTAAGTCAGGGAAAAAGAACAAGATTAACCAATTAGGTTTGCCTGAGGAAATCAAGGATAAATTATTTTCCCTGATGGAAGAAGACTCATCTGGTTCATCTTCCTCTTCAGAATCTGATAGCTCTTCAAGCAACGACTATAGCGACGAAGATTATATCAACGCTGCTTATGAGTCAGATAAAACCCAGTCTAGTCAAGACTATTCTTGCGAAGGTACTTTTTGTACATGCACCAAGAAAAATATTAATGTCATCTCAGAAAATCCTAAAGAAATTCTTTTTGACATTGTAGAACATATCCACGATGACGAGGCTAGAAGCAAATACCTTCTCGAACTCAAAAAACTTATGCTCCCTCAAAAGGAAAAAGCCCCTAAGCCTACCATCCAACCCTTCAGTATGAAGCAAGTCATGGCAAGATTTGACAAACCATCCGAGCCTACTATTTCTGATCTTAAAAATGAAATCTCTACTCTCAAAACAGAGGTCAGAGATCTTAAGATTAGACTTGACAGGGTAGAACTAAACATCCTAACCGAACAAGTTCTAAAGGATGTATCCCTACCCAAAGAAAGCTCTCCTAGACCCCCTCTGATAATCCCTGATCATACCCCAAATGATCATCTTAAAGAACCTATCTCCTTCCCAGGTACAGAAAGACCTTCCTCCTCAGATGCCGCTATTACCACCATTAAAGGTCATAGCAAACATATTGTAATAAAGATTGTCATTAACAAGGACTTTGTACTTAACAGAGTCGCCCTTTTTGATACTGGTGCAGACAGTAACTGCATTGTTAAGGGTTTGATCCCCACCAAGTATCTTCAAAAAAGCACTTCTCGTCTATACTCCGCCACCGGGGAAAGAATGAGAATTAATTATATGCTTCCCAAGGCCCATGTCTGCAACAATGTCATATGCCTAGTTAATGACTTCGTTATTACTGAAGGTATTACGGAAGATATTATTCTTGGAATACCTTTTGTAAATCAAATTAGGCCTTACATAAGCGATTTTGATGGAATTCGCACCACTATTCTAGATCAAAATCTTTTCTTCCCGTTAATCAGACCTCTCTCCCAAGAGGATAGCAGATTAATAAAGGAAAAAGCTGCTTTCAAAATTAACAGACTTTCTTCCCATATTTGTTTTTTAAAACAAGAGGTTCAACTCAAACAGATTGAACACATTTTAAAAACCCCGGAGATGATAAGTAAAATAGTCAATCTTCAAAAGAATTTCGAAACAGAAATTTGTTCTGAACTCCCTAATGCCTTTTGGGAAAGGAAAAGGCATTCAGTCGAGCTCCCATACATTACAGGATTTAATGAACAGGCCATTCCTACAAAGGCAAGGCCCATTCAGATGAATCAAGAAATGATGGAAGTCTGCAAGACTGAAATAAACCATTTGCTAGAAAATGGTATCATTAGAACCTCTAACTCCCCTTGGAGCTGCTCCGCATTTTATGTTAATAAAAGTGCAGAAAAAGAGAGAGGAACTCCGAGGCTAGTAATTAACTACAAGCCTCTAAATGCTGTCCTTAAATGGATCAGACATCCAATCCCAAACAAACGGGATCTCTTGAAACGAACTTGTAAAGCCAATCTTTACAGCAAGTTTGACATAAAGTCAGGATTTTGGCAAATACAGGTTGCCGAAAAAGATAAATTTAAGACAACATTCAATGTCCCATTTGGGCATTACGAATGGAATGTCTTACCTTTTGGGCTCAAGAATGCCCCTTCAGAATTTCAAAATATTATGAACAACATATTCAATCCATACAGTTACATGCTAATTGTTTACATTGATGATGTGCTCATATTCTCAGAGAACATTGATTCTCATTTTAAGCATCTGCATACTTTCTTTAAAATTGTTAAGCTTAATGGGTTAGTCATTAGCGCTTCTAAAATGAAGCTCTTTCAGACTTCAATTAGGTTTTTAGGTCATGACCTTAACCAAGGAAGTTACAAGCCTATCTGTAGAGCCATAGAGTTCTCTTCTAAATTTCCTGACGAAATTCCTGATAAAACCCAGCTTCAAAGATTTTTGGGAAGTCTAAATTATGTTGCAGACTTCATTCCAAACATCCGCCAGGTCTGTGAGCCCCTCTACAAAAGGCTCAAAAAGACACCAGTACCCTGGAGCCATGAGCAAACCAAGGCAGTCATCAAGGTTAAAACACTTGTTAAGAGTCTTCCATGTTTAGGAATTCCTAATCCTGATGCCTTTATGATTGTTGAAACAGATGCTTCTGACATTGGATACGGAGGTATTTTGAAGCAACGCATTAGCATCCAATCCCCTGAACAATTAGTAAGGTTCACGTCGGGAATCTGGAACTCGGCTCAAAAGAATTATAGCACAGTTAAAAAAGAAGTTTTAGCTATAGTGCTATGTATCACAAAGTTTCAAGATGACTTGATCAATAAAGAATTTTTGTTAAGAGTAGATTGCAAATCTGCCAAAGAAATTTTACAAAAAGATGTGAAAAATCTTGTTTCAAAACAAATATTTGCTAGATGGCAAGCTCTCCTATCTAGCTTTGATTTTCAAATTGACTTTATTAAAGGAGAACATAATTCCCTTCCCGATTTTCTGACAAGAGAATTCTTACAGGGAAAGAATGAGACCGACCACACTGGGAAAGATCCCAGCAGTCAATAAGAATGATCAAACTAAAATGGCCAGACCATTTGATCCTCCTCCGGCAACAATGAATCCACTGAGGCCATCAGTTCCACAGAGGCCGATCCTCAGAGCCGAACCCCAGTTGCCATCCCAAAACAGGTATGCAGCTCTAACAGAAGCCCCAAGGCTTCCCCCTCCAACACCAACCAAGTTAGTTGATCTCAAGACAGGCAAACCCCTAGATGCCAAACAATCGCCGAGCTCATCGGTACAATCCAAACAGAGTTATGCTATGAAGGCTCCAGAATCCTTTGCCCAAGCAGTTAATCCAGCAGCATCCAAAGCCGCCATTCAAGCCCCTCTTCCAAAAGAGGAATTCAAGTTCATTACCACTTCAGTAATGCCCATTATTGCCCTTGATAAGGAATATGAGGGATATCCTTTAGACCAGCTCATCAAGCCGGTATACAATGACAAAAACTTTGTAGACACAGAATGTCCACTTAAAACCAGGAGGTTCTACGAAGCCATCCTAGTTGACACTGACTCCATCGAAGTGGAGCATAATATGAATGATAGGAACCCGGAATTCATTGACTATTCCAGGTTTACTATTAAAGGGTTTTTACCCCTTTTAACTGGTTTGCTGATCATCTCCACACTCCAGTTGTATTATCCATGCCTCATCGTCCTCAGACGTACAATTGGTATGACTATAAGTCTGCATGGTTCAACTTTCTATACGTCCGACCAGGGCACACCTGGTTTGTTAAATACTGTCCGACCATGATAGATGCTATTATTCCCAGATGGTTCTATGAATGGTGGACAATTTTTGGAGGAACCAAAGAAATCCTCCCCTTACAATTCGCTAGCAGATTCTTAGATTTCTGCACAAAAGAAGGGTGTACAACCTTACCTGAGCACATCCAAATGTGCAAGTTTTTTATTAAGAAGAGAGTATCTTATATCATCTCCTGGAACTTCGCCAAAGGAGAACAGGACAGAATAAGGTATTTATCCAAAGAAATCAAAATCAAGGGTTGGACTCCAAAGACAACTGCATCAAAAACTCCAGATAAGGGAAAGACTTCTTTACCCAGTTCATCCAGCAATGCTTCGTTAAGTAAAAAAGCATTGAAAGAAAAATTGAGAAAGGCTTTACAAGATATGGAAAGCCAAGAAACTACTGACGAAGAAGTACTACAACTTCTCGAAGAAGCTTCATCAACAGGGAGCAGTGACAACAATGGCGATATGCTAAACCCTACGGGAATAGCATTGGCCTACATGGACCCCTATTGAGAATAGGGAAATGACTCTTCAAAAATGATAGAGGTTCAAAGAACTGGAATTATCTTTTCTGAAGAGGCAACCTACTATTCCAAAAGGAATCCCTGAGCCCCACTGCGTTTCCAAAAGAGAAAGCATCTACTTTTCAGAAAAGACCCCACTGCTTTTATAAAGAAAGCATCTACAGCTCATCTGTTCAGAAAAAGACCCCACTGCTTTTATAAAGAAAGCATCAACAGGAAAAGTAACTGTCGGCTATCAAAAATTGATCTCAGCCTTACACTTGTATACACTAGATGTATCCTTCTACTTATCAGAGTCTATTTAAGGCTTCTATGTAACATTGAGGAAAGCATTCGGAAAATATCTTAGATATCTCCTCTGCTAAATTCTCTCCCCTCTTGTAATTCTTCTGCAATGTTTTCAGCTTAAATAAATTTTGTAAGTTTAAGTACTTTTCTATATCTTTCACTAATCTTCCGCTTTTATCACTTAAAGAGAGAGAGAGAGAATAAGGAGGCGAGAACAGGTAGTTTCAACTTTTCTCTATTGAGGTTATAGGGTGGTAACCATTCTCAGTTTTTGTCAAAAAATTTCAGCCCAGCTTCATCTTCAGCTCGTGCTCTAGTGCAAAAGTTCAGGAAAGACAGTCAAGATAGAGCGCCAAGCTCAAAGTCCCAAGGTAGTGTGAACAGTGGTCGTACAAATCTTCTTTGTCAAAAATATGATAGAAATCATCTAGGTGAATTTAGTGCTGGCAAAGAGTTTTCTTTAGATGTGGAATACCAGGCCATTGGATGAGAGAGTTCCATATAGGTATGTGGAAGGGTAGGAATGATCGCCAGCAGGGGTATAGTAAACTCACACTCTTTATTTCGCTTTACACACACACCAGGCAAGTTCTAGCATCAGTCACAACACAGAATATACTATATCCTCACACACACAAGGCACATGGTCAACTTTATTGGGAGCAGTATAGACTCTTGACCCAATAGATGAATGAATTAAACCACACAATTATCACACAGTGAGTCACACGTAGAGCCTAAATGTCTCAATAGTAATGATTTAGCACAAACTCTTGTTGTACTACCATCCGTCTATCAGAACAATTTTATGCAAAATCTAAAAAAAAATCTAGATTTTAAACTAACTAATTACGACTAATTAAAACAAAAAAGAACTAGAATAAATGTAGGCAAAGCAGTACAAAAAGCATACAAATACCAGCACCCCACACTTAGACGGGACACACGACCCTCAGTGGAAAATAAATAAGGAAAACCTGATTAGTCGGACTCCTCTTCAATGTCTGGAGTCATACCCCCTGCATCGGAATCATCATCAGAGTCGTCATCCTCAGAGTTTCCTCAAAATGTACCCCACTTGATCCCAAAAGTACGTCGAGGTATTTGTAGAGAGGAGGACTCAGCTTGCTCCTTTCTTGACCTTTTCTGTCCTTTCTGTAAGGTGGACGTTTTTTCTTTCACTTGTCGTCCTTTTGGGGCCATTCTACCTGAGATTAAAATAGAGTCATGTTAGCTTCATCTCGGAAGATTCAATTGAAAAACAAAAAGTAGTGGCACCACCCCACACTTTATTTGTTGGCACAGACTAATTAAGTGAGTGATGTCGATTACTCAGACTTCATCGACATACATTTAGGCGATATGTTCCAACAACATGTTCAGCACAGTCATACATTCATGTCATCTTAACAATCCTTTCCAATTTTATTTCATGTAATCTTGTCTATACTTTCATGTTTGGATGAATGCACTTTTTGAACAAAACTACCACATAAGGATCGTACAACAAATAGAAACAAGTTATTGCATAGGCATAATCACACCATCTTAAGCTTGTGGTCAATCATAATCGGTATCTCGATGAATGAGTCATTCAAACATTCAAGCTTTCAACTTACAAGATTATGTATTAACTTCACCATTTCAATTCCGCAAAAAGATGACAGTGTATAACAACCAAAATACAAATCAGAACAAAGTTTAGAACACCCATACGTATTCTTTCACTTAACTAGATGTATCAATACAAACCAACTGCATTCAAATCACCAACACTACTTCAAGATTTAACAAATCATTATAGGCGTAGTATTGTAATAACTACGAAATATAAAAGAAGTACTTACTTGGTGATGGCCTCGGAAGATGATCTTGCAAGGTTAGAAGAGCAAAAAGAAAAATCTTGAGAGATTTGGAGAGTAAAGGCGGCGCCTAGGTTGAGCAAATAAGTGTGTTTTGTTCTAATGTTGAAGTTTTATTTATAGGACAAGGCTTAGGTCGGGATTGACCCATTTAAAATCTGATTAGGAGACCAAAACGTAAGCATAGGCGGCGTCTAATGCTTTGCCTATGCTTAGCATAGGCGGCGCCTTTTGCAAAGCCTAGTTGAGCATAGGTGGTGCCTATGCTATGGCATTGTTAGGCATAGGCGGCGCCTATGATATGGCATTGTAGATTCAGAGAGCAAAGGCAATGGCATAGGCAGCGCCTATGCTATGGCATTGTTGGGCATAGGCGGCGCCTATGCTATGGCATTGTAGATTCAAAGAGCTTAGGCCATAGCATAGGCCTTGCCTTGTTCGTTGCCTAGATTTACATAGGCCTTGCCTTGTTCGTTGCCTAGATTTGCATAGGCAATGCCTAACCAATAGCCTTTGTTTCTTCATTCCAAAGTTACCACCTTCAACATGACACAATTCCAAATTAAAATTTGGGCTAGATCTCCTCCTTTATACGTCTTACACCTATATTTACTAAAAAACAACAAAAATAATTAGAACGATGGGTTGCCTCCCACCAAGCGCCTTAGTTTTGGTCGTGGCTTGACTCTTCTTTTTGGATTTTTATTTAACAAAAACAAACTCTTAGTAAAACAAAATGATTAAAAACGATGGGTTGCCTCCCGTGTAGCGCTTGATTTCTTATCGCGGCATGACATAGTTTCCTCGATTACTTAGACTTCGTCGAGATAGATGGTGGCTCTTTTTCTGAATGGATTCAGACGACGCTGATGCTTAGTTGTAGGTACACAATCTTCTTCGAGATGACTCTTGTGCATACATATCCCAGGAGGGATACCAATTATATCATTAATAGTCCAACCCATAGCTCTCTTGTACCTCTTCAGAGCAGAGATGAGAGCCTCTACGTGCTGTTCACCTAAATCAGCCGCAACACTCACCGAAAGTGTATTTCCACTTCCCAAGAATGCATACCTTAGGTGACGGGGGAGCTCTTTCAATTCTAGCACTGGTGGCTCTTCAATGGAAGTCTTCGTTGTTGGTGAAGGTCGATTCCTAAGATCAAGGTCCAGCTTCTTAGTAGCATGAGAATAGGACTTTATTCCTGTTAGAGCACAAACAGTTTCTTCATATTCTTCAACATCCTCATGCTCAAAATTCAATAGCACAGCAGACAATGGCTCAACAGTAAGGTGCTTCTCTATACATAATTCTTTCTCATCCTCATAATAAACATCTGCTACAGAGAACACATCCATCTCTCTAGCTGCTTCATCGATTTGCATACATCAAAATGGACTACTTCGTCATTCAGTCGAAATAAAAGTTCATTAGCTCTTAAATCAACCAGCACACTTCCAATTGCGAGGAAAGGATGCCCCAAGATTATGGGAACTTCAGAATCCACCTCGCAATCCAAAATAACAAAGTCTGCAGGAAAAATGAAGGTGGAAACCTTCACCAACACATCATATAAGATACCAACAGGTCGTTTTACCGACCTATCTGCCATCACGAGCCGCATATTGGTTGGTGTAGGATCGCCCAACCCCAACTTTTTGTAAACGGATAACGACATCAAATTGATGCTAGCCCCCAGATCGCACAACGCCTTAGCAAAATCCAATGATCCAATCGTGCAAGGAATAGTGAAAGCACCAGGATCTGCCTTCTTTTGTGCTAGCGACCTTGTAGCGATTGTAATGCAATGATGGACATTATCTGCCAGATCATAACTTGCTGCCCGCTTCTTTTTCAACAGGTCCTTCATGAATTTAGTATACCCAGGCATCTGTTCCAGCGCCTCCACCAACGGAACATTAATAGTCAGCTGCTTCAACATGGTCATGAATTTACTAAACCTAGTGTCATCAGTTTTCTTCTTCAGTCTCTGCGGAAAAGGTGGTGGTGGAAGAGGAATCGTTTTCTCTACCACTTCCTCTTTATCTTACTTCCGATTATCAACCTTTACAAGAGTGTCATCAGCCTTCTTCTTCAGTCTCTGAGGAAAAGGTGGTGGTGGAAGAGGAATCATTTTCTCCACCACTTCTTTTTTATCTTGCTTCCGATTATCACTCTTTTCAGGCTGGTGACGTCTAGGTGTAACATCATGAGCACTCACTTCAGCTTCTACGACATCTTCAAACTCTGCTTCATCAACATTCTCTGCTATATCATCAACCACCTGCTTGCCTTTGGATGGATTTTCCAAAACTTTACCACTCCGGGTAGTAATAGCCATACACGATCTGTCATTCCTTGGGTTTTACACAGTGTCACTGGGTAGTGTGCCAGTCTTTCTTTGGTTGAATACCGCTGATAACTGACTCAATTGTTGCTCCAGCTATTTTATTGCAGTAGAATGCGAGTCAACCAATTGATTTATTGATGACAAATCATTCTTTACCTCAGTAACGCCCATGTTGGTTGCCTCCACTCCTTTCAACAGCTTAGCCATCATATCTTCCATGGATATCTTCCCAGAGCCAGACGCCACAGCCTCACGATTTCCAGGAGAAACATACAAACCACTCCTGTTGGTCTTATTCTTCCAACTACCTTGATCACGGTCCTTATATCCTGATTTATCATAATAGTTCCGACCTTGGTTTCCTTGGGCATTGCCCCGGAAACCCCCTGATTATTCAAGTAATTTACTTCCCCCTCAAAATCGGAATCATATCTTCCCTGTGATACAACGGCTTTAACCTTTTCGGTCTTCCCTAATAATAAATGATTGGTAAGAAGATCCATTTTCATTTTCATGTGAGTCATATCTTGGTCACGTTCCTCTTGTCTACGCCTCTGCTCTGCAGTCAAGCCAATAGATACTGTAGATCTTGCTACCTCAGAATCCCTGGTATGCCAAGCTCTACTCTGCTTTGTCATATGATCTAGAATATCACTTGCCTCAAGAAAAGTAAGGTCCATGAATGACCCACCTGCAGCATTATCAACCACTGGCTTAGTCACTGAGTTCAAAGCCTTGTACAATATCTCCATCAAGTGGATGTTGGTCATCTGATGATTTGGGCACCGCATAAGCTTCTTCTTGAACCTCTCCCATGTTTCGTGGAGAGCTTCAGTTGGAAGCTGTCGGAAATTCCTGATCTCATCTCTCAACTGTGCTCTCTTGGATGACAGAAAGAATCTTTCTAGGAAAGCATCTTTCAGTTGCCTCCAATTAGTAATAGAATCAGGAGTTAGCCCGTTCAGCCATAGAGTTGCCTCCCCAGACAGAGACAATGGAAATAAGCGCAGCCGAATTACATTCTGCCCAACTCCTGGATTGTCAAACGACTTGCATGTTGAAATAAATTGACCAGATGCATATTCGGATCATCTCCTGCAAGTCCACCAAATAAACCTTTGAGCTGCAATAGCTGAATCATGGTGCTAGTGATATTGAACTTGGCTCTAGGTGCCAAGGGTGGAGGAATAATAGACCCTGTGTCATCAGCTCCATCCAGATCGTCATCATCATCATCAAAAGGAGCCTACACAGCTCGGCGGTAAGGTCTCATTCTAGCTTAACGTTCCCTCATATGCATAGGTGCCGCCACTTCATCAGTACGCCTGGGATTCATTAACTCATCATCACCCAGGTCCTCATCATCAGGATTTGTTTCTCGCCCTGGGTTATCAATATTCTGTTGATGTACTTGAGCAGCTGTCAGTGCAGCTAATCTATCCTGCTCCTGTTGAGCTACTCTTCTGTCAATGTCACGTTGTGCATCCATTCTGCCAATTAGTTGAGGTTCAGGATTTATCGGTAATAATGGCTGACCAGAACTACGAGTATTTGGCATGCACTCAACAGAACCTAAATAAAACAAAAACAACAACTAAAAGTAAAATTCGAGAATCTTTGACCAAAGGGTCTAGTAACTATCACAAACTTAGTTGACAACTGTATTCCCCGGCAACGGCGCCAAAATTTGATAACGCCCAAACTACAGCTCTCGTAAGAATGTAAGCGGTCGCTGTCAAATATAGAACCCAACTGGGTTGGGTGTCAAATCCTACAGGGAATACTTGGTCACTAAGTGTTGCAATTATTAGTAGACTGTTGATCGAAAATTCCCCAGCAACGGCGCAAAAATTTGATAACGCCCAAACTACAGCTCTCGTAAGAGTGTAAGCGGTCGCTGTCAAATATAGAACCCAACTGGGTTGGGTGTTGAATCCCACAGGGAATACTTGGTCACTAAGTATTGCAATTATTAGTAGGCTGTTGATCAAAAATTCCATGGAAAAGGGGGGATTGGATTGTGGAGTGAATTAATGCTATCAAAGTAACAATAGAATGCTTGATTTAGTAAGATTTAATCACAGAGAAAAATAAGTTAGGGTTATGTCCACCTTATTAGTTCTACGTATCTATTAACTATGAGTAATGCGGAATTCAGACATGCATGCACTTATAGAGATTCGTATTCTAATGGTAAATCCTAGTGTTTCTCAACCATCAAGGATTATTTCACTTTAACTCTCTCGAGCTTAAAGCGTATAACTAATGGTACGAACTCTCCAAGAGGTTAACCCAGTTACGGCACTAACGTGTAAATAGGGGTTGGTAGCCCTATTTCCTTGTCACACTCTCTTTTCCAAACATGTAACTTTTCTCTCGAACAAGTTAATGCTATAATGGCCTATTCTCTATGTTTGCAACCACGAGAATTAAATTAAAACGAAGAGAGTAATGATATAAGTAGCATACGCATCAAGAATTCACAAACTCATAGTAATAGATAAGGCTTCCATAACCCTAACAGAGAAGTTTAGCTACTCATGATTACAACGGAGATCACAATAAACATCATCATCGTACCAAAGCTCAAAGAATCGCCCGTTGAAGGTGGGTGTGGCGTCAAACTAGGTTGACGTTTTTGCCCTCTAGCCGTTTCCCCCAAGTTAGCATTTTTTTTCTCTGTTAAAACTTACAGAATCTGCATACTAAATAATACTAGAAAGTCGAATGAATAATGAAAGTATCTATCAATTCGTGAATAATGAAAAGCATGAATCAACGAATGAATGCTGAAAAATTCAGCAAATAGGGTTTTTATAACATCCTTGTCCTAGTCCTACTAAGTTACTGCTGATCCCCAAGTTTTTAGAAATACTATTTTTGCCCGGGACAAGTTCTCCATGCATCACTTTCAGTCCATAAGCTTCCAAAAGCTGCCTTCCCTCTTATGTGAAGTTTCCCTTGCTACCAAAAGGTCCACAAAGTGCTGAAATCTTCATCATTAATACCTGAAAACATGCTAATCATGTTGGTTAGCTCACTTACAGGAAAATGGACTAAAAATGCAGGAATTATATATTTTGTCCTTAAAACTTAGCTAAAATTTGGGTAAATTATGGTGCTTTAGGCGTGTAAATACGCCTATCATCAATTATCTAAGAAATTTATGAATTTCCTCATCTTGCTCTATTCATGCTAACTCTGCCTTAGTTTTTCGGCAATAGAAACAGTAAAGCTTAAGTCCTTACAGACAGTGTTTCCCCTGCCAGTCCCTACAGAAAGTTATGGGATTACATGTTGGCTCAGAAAGTATCCCATCAGTGCCCTTATGTCATAAATTTTGAAATATTTCATTAATGTTCATGAAAATCATGTGTTAAGCCAAATTTAGATGTGCTTTTAGATCCCCTCTCAGAATTCCTTTTACAGTATGTGGTCTAGAGTTTGAATCATAAACCCAGAAGTTTAGCAGTAGCAGAGTTGGGATAGCATTATCCAGATTGAGTAGATTATATATTCATGGGGCTAGTCGTACGAAAGGTGAATCAGTAGGCTTGAACAGTTTATGCAAGAATTTAAGTTTGTTGATTCAAGATTAAGTATAATGGTGTGGGTGAGTTATCATTTATGGGTATTATTATACCCTATACTCTAGAGTAAAGTAATTGCAGTTCAGTTTATAGTTTAGTAAAGTGGTCACAGACTTAAGACGATGGCTCAAAGCTAAGGGGGAGAAGATAGAACAAGTGAACTAGTCAGGTTCTTACACTCTAGTAGTAGTGCCAGTATGTGCAGAAAATAAGTAAGGGAGGATTATTCCAAACCTATTCTTATCTCAGTGCAATGTTTTTCAACCATCGTAATATCTACTCATGCCTAACATATTAGCTCCCTCATCACATCTCATATTTATGCACCTTACAGGAAAAAAAACATGTACGCTTTTAGTTTCTTGTATGAGAAGTTCTAGTTCACTCAGTAGTATAAATCATGTTCTATGATATCCTGAACTCCAAACTCCGGTCATGAAGATCATGAATCATGTACCCATGCCTTTTTTGTATGTTTAGTCCCAGGTGTTCATCCTACACCTCTAATGATCAGCAAAATTTAGTTTATGTCATGTATGTCTTAAGTTCAGACTTCTCTGACGAATTAATATCACTGCATGTATTAAAAGAAATTATTACAGTTCATGATATTCAGTTCATGTATCATGTTTTAGAATCAGTTATGCAACCATGTTCCAAGATATGCATGCTTAGAATATTATCTCAGTTACCTTCACGCAGTACTCTCTATCTAACCAGTCTCATTCGAGGATGAATGTTCTCAAGGAGGAGATAATTTAATACCCCAAATTTTCAAACTAGTCCTTGAATCATCTTTCCTATGTGTACAAGATATGATCTTAATGATTCCCATGCAAATATGAGTTTCATGATCTTTATCCTCATGTTTGATTTGCTTTTGAGGTGAGAATGTTCATAAGAATCACTTAGAACAAAGTTGATCTTAGAGCCCTTGATTTTTCAAAAGTTTGGTATTTCATTATGCAAGAGTCTACTTAGAAAGTGTATAACTTTTTATATACGTGTAATTTTGCAGCTCAAGAAATTGTAGATAATTGAATTATCTTTCCAACGATACAAATTTCACCAAAATCTGATACCCGAGCAAAAAGTTATGGCATTTTCTGTGTTAGGCATTAAGCCAACGTGATAGCGACGCGATGCGTCGGCTAACGCGTTACGGAATTGTTTTACACGCTAATTCAATTTTTAAAAGCTCTAGAGGCACTTTGGTCACTTCCACTCACCCATATCCGCCCATAAAACTTAATTTCATCTCCCTAAAAGAAATATACACTCAATTATTCATCTTTTCGCTCAAAGAAAAACCCTAGCCTCCTCAAGAACACCAGGAACTTCATCAAATTTTCTTCAAGAAAAGCAAGAACTCAAGTTTCCTAATTCAATAATGCTTTCAAGATTGTGTTTCTCCTTCAAGATTAAAGCTTTAAGGCATATGGGAGTTCATCCATGAGTTCTTTTTCACCTATGGAGCCCAAAAACTCTTTTATTTTAATTAAAGAATGAATTTTCCATTATCATGGTATTTTGTATGTTCAAGAAAGATTGAATCTCATGTTTTCATGGTGTTTTTAATTTAATTAAGCCCCAGATTATTCCATGCAAGATTTTAAATTCCTTATGCTATGAATTTGAATTTCACATGCTTTATTGAAGTAAATTGCATGATGGAACCTAAATTTATGATGTTTAGCAATATTCCCATGTTTTAAATTCATGCCTTCCATATGTTTGATGAAATTACCATATCATGTAAAGTAAATTTCAAGATGAATCCCCAAGTTATGAATTTTTCCATGTAACTCTAGATTTCCTCATGATTAAGACATTCTTACGTTCATGTTATGAACTTTACATGTTTTGATGAAACGCTCATGTCCTATTTCAAGCGAATTACATTTGAATTCTCCAATTCACGATCTTAGTTATTAATCATGCTATGCTCCCATGATTAAGATATTCCCATGTTCAAATTCATGATCATGACATGTTATTATGTGGTCCCATTCATGTATAATTTCACGCCTCTCGAGGGTTTGTCCAAAATGTCTAAAGGAATGCATGATGAATAAGTAGTTTATCAAATGCTTTCAAGGTCATGCTATTCTTTACTATCAATGCTATCGAATCCTGAGGGTATTTCATACCCGATAATTTAGATGTTTACCTAGAACTATAGTAGTTACAGAATAGTCTCAGTAATGTCCCAAAAAGTAGTACTTAGTCAGTTACAGAACTCAGTAAAACTCAGTATCAGTCCAGTTCAGCTCAGTATCATGAACAGTAGTAATCTGTTAGTTACAGAACTCAGTGAAACTCAGTATCAGCCCAGTTCATCTCAGTATAATAATAAGTGTCTTCAGTCTGGAGTAGTATTAAACACCGAGTGACCTCAAGGATGGGGGCTTACCTGCCAGTAGAGGGTGTGATCCTTAGAAGTAGTCCTTGCATTCCAGAACTACGTGGCTAGTGTAGGTGGAGACATCAACCTGCTAGTTGAGGGTTGATAAGGTGTTTTACCTGCATGTTCAGGGTACTACCGTTCTCATTCAGGGCACCTGCCAGTTGAGGGTGACTCTTCAGTTTGTCTTTACCCGTGGCACGGTGCTGACACCCTTCCGGCTGGGATTACAGATTGGACCCCAATCCATTTAGAGAGGGGCATGTAGGTTAGATGATTACTTCCCACAATTTCAATTGCATACTCAGTATAGAACTCAGTTCAATTCTACAGAAATAGGACAGTCAGAAATAGTTACCCAGCTCTGTATAGAACTCAGTTCAGTTCTATTGAATCAAGACGATCAGAAATAGTCACCCAGTTATCAGTAACTCAGTTTTTAGTAATCTCATCTATCAGTTCCTCAGTTATCAGAACTCATTATTCAGTCTCAGTTACAGTCTCAGCCACAATCTTAGTTATAGTCTTAGTTACAATCTCAGTTATAGTCTCTTCTACAATCATAGTTATAGTCTCAGTTACAATCTTAGTTACAGTCTCATCTATAATCTTAGTTATAGTCTTAGTTACAGTCTTAGTTACAATCTAAGCCACAGTCTTAGTTATAGTCTCAGTTACAGTCTCAACTACAATCTTAGTTATAGTCTCAATTACAATCTCAGCTACAATCTTAGTTATAGTCTCAGTTACAGTCTCAGTTACAGTCTCAGACAAGTAATTAATTCAACAACTCAATTTTAGGTTTGCTTGACCATAGCATACAATTATCAGTTATTAAGTTATCAGTATTTCAGTATTTCAATTTATAGACTATTTCAAAATTATATTATATGCTTGGTCTTACATTCTTAGACAATACAGTTTACATGCAATCATGCTCAGTTATCTCATGTAACTCAGTCAGTCCTTACCTTATATGCATAGTACTATATAGTTTTAGTCTAGTTATTAGTACAGTCTTACAAAATTAGTATTCAGCTATCAGTCATTTAGTTAATCAGATAAGTTAATATGTTTATGCATTCGTGCTCAGTATAATTGTATATTTATATCCTCGATTTATGTCAGTCTCTATCACATAGTTTCAGACCTAGTATTCATACAGTATTCATATTTTACCATGTCCCAGCTTTAGTTCTACTTATATCATTAAAGTAAAGTTTTACAGAAACTAAGTGTAGAGATTCACCATCTTATAAGAGTATTTTTGTCACTTATGCATTAAGATGTTTTCATCTTTAAATTTATTCCAGTGTATTGGTGAATCTACTTACACTTCGCATGCATGTTTCATGATTACGTATGAAATCATTTTTACTTATTACATTCACCCCTGCACACTTAGTACATTCCAGAAGTAGTGATCCACATATATGTTTGTATGGCTACATTATTTAATAATGTAGGTACCAGTTGTAGCTCGTATATCACCATCTAAAAGTTGCAGATTCTAGTTAGCAGGTGATGAGTTCTCTTACTTTGGAAACTCCAAAGAATTTTAGTTCATGTACAGTTAAGTTACTTTCATGTGTATTGATTAGGGGTAGTTGGAGGCATGTCCCATCTATCTATAATCAGTATAGTAGAGGCTTCATAGATGCCAGTCAGAGTCAGTCATGAAATTTTCAGTTTCATCCTTCAGATTTATCATATTGCAAAGCTTTATCAGTATTGTATCTATTTTATATTTTCAGTATGATTATGTTTCCGCATATCTGAACAGCTATTTATTATGTTATAATTTAGTTGGTTAATAGTATGCCAGTTCATAGGTTTGCTTTGGATCACTTATGATTTCAAGCACCATGTGACGACTAGGGGGTAGTCTCCGGTCGTTACACAAGTCAAGTCCTCAACTCCTGAAAACTCTTCTTGTAAGAATCTGACCACTAAAATTTGACTTTTTTTCTGAGTCAATCAAGACATAGGAGATGCAATAGAAGATAAAACTTCAACAAACTTTCTGTAATAGCTAACAAAACCCAAGAAACTCCTAAAATCTAATAGAGAGATGGATCTTGGATAAGTTCTCACTTTTTCAGTCTTTTGAGGGTCAACTAAAATGTCATAATCGGAGACAATATGGACAAGGAATGCTACTGATCTTAGCCAAAACTCTCACTTATTGAACTTGGAAAATAATTGATGAGTTCTAAGGCTTTGCAATACAATTCTCAGATAGTCTGCATGATCATTTTAACTATGGGAATAAACGAGAATTTTATTAATGAAGACTATGAAAAACATGTCAAAGTACTTCTTGAACACTCTGTTCATCAAGTCAATGAAATCTACAGGGGCATTCATTAGTCAAAAAGACAAAACTAGGAATTAGAAGTGACTATACCAAGTTCTAAAAGCTTCTTCGGAATGTCACATTCTATTACTCTGAGCTGAAGATAGCCAGATTTAAGGTCTATATTAGAGAAATAACTGGCACCCTAAAGTTAGTCGAACAATTCATTAAACCTGGGGAGTGGATACTTATTCCTTATTGTGACTTTGTTGAACTGATGACAATCGATGCACATTCTAAGAGAACCATCTTTCTTATGCAGAAAAAAGATTGGAGCACCCCATGGGGAAACACTGAGCCTGATAAATCCCTTATCTAAGAGATCTTTCTATTTTTTTTTCAATTACCTAAGCTCAGTTAGAGCCATTTTTTAGGGAGAAATAGAGATAGGTTAGTATTTGGAAGGATATCTATTCTGAAGTTAATTTCCCTTTTGACAGGAATTCTGGAGAGGTCTTCAAGGAAAACATCAGGAGATTCCCTTACTACTAAAACTTACTTGAGACTTGGAGTCTTTGACTCGGACAAGATGGTACATGCACCCTTTATATATCATTTTTCTTTCCTTTATGTAAGAAACAATCGGACCCCTAAGCACTGAAGTGCTACCCCTCCATTTATGAATAGTTCATTGGGAAACTAAAATTGTACGACTCAATTTATGCAATCAACTGAGGCATAGCATGAGTGGAGCCAATCCATGCTGAAAATGACATCAAAATCAGTCATCTCTAACTCTAGAAGATCAACAGAGGTAACTTTCTAGGACATTGTTACCAGGCATTTTTTGTATACCTGAGTGGCTATAATAGATTTACCCACTTGGGTAGACACTGATAAAGGTTTTTCTAAAGCTTCAGGACTAATACCAAAGTTGACAGCTTTATTGGGAGTTACAAAGGAGAGTGAAGATTCGGGGTCTAACAATGTATAAACATAAAGATGGAAAACCTATAATGTACACATAACCACATCAGGAGAATTCTCCTGATCTTGTTGAGTCTAAAGGGCATATAACCTATTTTGGTGCTGCCCACTGGTAGCACTAGAAGTAGCTCCCTACTGGGTCGAATGATGTGCTAGTTCTGCTGAAGGGTTAGTCTGACCCTGTTGGCGATCATTCCTACCCTTCCACATACCTATATGGAACTCTCTCATCCAATGGCCTGGTATTCCACATCTAAAGAAAACTCTTTGCCAGCACTAAATTCACCTAGATGATTTCTATCATATTTTTGACAAAGAAGATTTGTACGACCACTGTTCACACTACCTTGGGACTTTGAGCTTGGCGCTCTATCTTGACTGTCTTTCCTGAACTTTTGCACTAGAGCACGAGCTGAAGATGAAGCTGGGCTGAAATTTTTTGACAAAAACTGAGAATGGTTACCACCCTATAACCTCAATAGAGAAAAGTTGAAACTACCTGTTCTCGCCCCCTTATTCTCTCTCTCTCTCTTTCCTTAAGCTTCTCTTTCTCAATTTGCTGAGCATAAACAATAAGCCTTGATAAGTCTATTTCCTTAGTAAACATGGCAGTCCTACACTCCTTAACCACACTATCAGCTACACCAAACATAAACTAACTCATTCTAGACCTATTATCAGCCACCATCGAAGGAGCATACCTCGCCAACCGAGTAAACTTAAGTGAGTACTCTTTCATACTCATACTTCCTTGCTTTAAATTTATGAACTCTTGCACCTTAACTTCCCTCAACTATAATAGGAAGAATTTGTACAATAAAGTCATGGGAAAAACCTCCTACTCTATAAGCCCTGCATCATCACCACGATCCCCCTTCCACTACTTGAACCAAGTGTGAGCCATATCATACAATTGATAAGAAACAACTTCTGAATTCTCACTTGACGTAACACCTGTAATATTTTTCACCTTCTTAACCATATCAAGAAACTCATGTGGATCCACTTAAGACTTGGATCGTAAAAACAAAAAGGGATTCATTTAAGAGAAATCCCAAATCCTAGCTGCAACTTTATTTACCATTGGATGGGCTAAAGTAGTAAAAATAGCTCAGAACTCGTGTGAGAGACATGTTCATTCAAGGGATCTTCCTAAATAGGAGGAGGTGCAGGTTGGTCCCCATTCCTTTTTCAAGGACAAATAGTCTGTAAAAGTAACAAAGGATGAGTTAGAAAGAGAGTTCAAATAGAGCTCATGAGGATTCGTATGACATGAATACTGAAAGAAGGGAAACTTTTTTCCTAAAACATCTCCTAGCCTCTTGTCCATAAGTGTGGTGTGCTTCATACCCATGAACAACACTATATTCAATGCGTCTTTTAGACACCCTAGGACACTGTAACCTTAGGCTCTGATATCATATTTTTTCACGATCGAAGGCTAACCCTAGTTGCAAAAATGGTGCTTACGGTCAGAAAGGACCATAAGTTAACCCATGATCAGGTACCTACTGTGAGCACTGAATAAAATAACAATATAACATATGTATAGAAAATAGTCTACTGAATGTAATACTAATCCAAATACTGAAAATAATGTTCAACCACAAGTCTGATGAAAATACTAAAAAATCTAACTATCTATTTAAAACACATGGGAACACTAAAAAGACTAATAAGATGAAAACTATCTAACTAATTATCTAATTGTCTAAAAATCCTCTAAGACTAACTGAGAAGCTAATGGGACAAGCCCCTAACTAGCTCCGAATGACTAGATGTACTAAGCTACTAAAATAATTTAAATTATCAATATTTCCCTTGATGGATAAGGACTCACCACTACTGCTACTTAGTACGTGAACTGTCTAAGCACGATCAAAAAATTGAGCATCCAAACCTATGATATAAAACATCATAACATAAAGAAGAGTGTACGATCAGTATTTTGAATGTATTTGTATATGAGATAAGGACATTGCTAAAATAAATGGGGTAACTATGTATGAATGCATGAACATATAAGTATCTGAGAATGCAAGACTAAGTTTATATCTATTATATTGTTGAGATAATCTGTAATCCAAAAAATTGAATACTATAAAATTTAATATCTAAAAGTATGTACAGTTAGTCAAGCAAACCTTAATTGAATATACAGTGAATAATGTACTGAGACAATGTGAGATAGATATAACCGACATAGCCCAATCTAAGCTATTAGGGTCCAACTTGTAACCTAAGTTGTAAGGGTGTTGGTACCTTGCCAAGTGTACTACCACTGACTGATGATATGGATACATAAGGGAGATGTCCTGTAGGATGAAGGTGTCCTTCCTAACTAATGGATAACCCCTCAAAATTTACGGTGCCGTTGTAGGTCTGTGTAAGACCCCATAAAATTCTAATCTTAACTCAGTCATTTAAATCTTGTTAAGGGGTCCCAAACTTAGAAAAATTTTTCTAAGTATTCAGACTTAGTGTTATTTTATCCTTCATAGGTCGTTGAAACATGTTGTTGGAACATATCGCCTAAATGTATGTCGATGAAGTCTGAGTAATCGACATCACTCACTTAATTAGTCTGTGCCAACAAATAAAGTGTGGGGTGGTGCCACTACTTTTTGTTTTTCAATTGAATCTTCCGAGATGAAGCTAACATGACTCTATTTTAATCTCAGGTAGAATGGCCCCAAAAGGACGACAAGTGAAAGAAAAAACGTCCACCTTACAGAAAGGACAGAAAAGGTCAAGAAAGGAGCAAGCTGAGTCCTCCTCTCTACAAATACCTCGACGTACTTTTGGGATCAAGTGGGGTACATTTTGAGGAAACTCTGAGGATGACGACTCTGATGATGATTCCGATGCAGGGGGTATGACTCCAGACATTGAAGAGGAGTCCGACTAATCAGGTTTTCCTTATTTATTTTCCACTGAGGGTCGTGTGTCCCGTCTAAGTGTGGGGTGCTGGTATTTGTATGCTTTTTGTACTGCTTTGCCTACATTTATTCTAGTTCTTTTTTGTTTTAATTAGTCGTAATTAGTTAGTTTAAAATCTAGATTTTTTTTTAGATTTTGCATAAAATTGTTCTGATAGACGGCATGGTAGTACAACAAGAGTTTGTGCTAAATCATTACTATTGAGACATTTAGGCTCTACGTGTGACTCACTGTGTGATAATTGTGTGGTTTAATTCATTCATCTGTTGGGTCAAGAGTCTATACTGCTCCCAATAAAGTTGACCATGTGCCTTGTGTGTGTGAGGATATAGTATATTCTGTGTTGTGACTGATGCTAGAACTTTCCTGGTGTGTGTGTAAAGCGAAATAAAGAGTGTGAGTTTAGGAGATGATTTAGGAATCTCTTTGGCAGCCTGTGATTGTTTACCTTCTTTTTACCTACCCGTGGACATTATCCTAGTTAACCCCCTTTGAGCCTTTAGCTATTTTCTTTGACAGCCTCATATGTAGCCTAATCCATTTTTTTCAAGACCATAATTTGATCCAAATTCCTAAGCGCTTTAAATTGTAGAGTCATGTGACAAAATAAGAGGAAAGAGGGTGAGAGTGATGCTTCAGAGTGTATTAGTACTTGAAATTGTTGTGAATAAGAGTGGCTATCATAGAGGTGTTTTATAAAAAATAAAAAGAAGAAAGAAATAGAAAAAAAAAATAAGTTGTATATTCTCATCTTTGTGTTTATAATTGAATAACAAAACAGGTGAAAAGGGGTGTTAGATGAAAAGAAAGGTAGAAGGGTTGTTTAAAAGAGAGTGTTAATGGCATAATGTGATGTATTAAAGCGCTTAGGGAACATAGTCACTATTTCTGGCCAAAATAGTCCTACCTGTCCCTTAGCCTACATTACAACCTGTAAAGACCTACCAAGAAGGATGGAGACAAATCCACTGGCATGTCAAAATATGGAGACAAATCACCATGTTAAAAATACTATTAACTTGTCTTCCCAAGCAACTCAGATTGCTACTATTGAGAATAGCCTCCAAAACTGGAGTATTCCCGAAGAATCTTTTAGAACTATTTATCAATTAGGTAAATTTAGTTTTATTAGAAATCATAACATCAAGACCTCTGAGTCTACTGTGGCCATAAATAATTCTCTAGAAATTATTCAGTTATTAAATGAGCATGATATAAACAGATTTAAACATCAGTTTAATTATCTTCATGTAGGTCTTGTACAGGTAGCTATCAAGCCACTATTCAGAAAGGGTCTTGATATCCCCGTCTGTGCTATTTTAAGAGACGCTCGTCTTTTAAATTTTGATGACTCACTCTTAGGAGTAATACAAAGTAACCTCGCCGATGGCCCGGTATACTTTAATTGTTACCCCAATTTCTCAGTGGACATCAATGATCCTAACATCATGGATGTTTTGACACTAAACGTCAAAACTAAAAACATGAATAGTAAGGATAACACTAGAGAACTAGCTATAATATACAGAGTATATTACCGGCTAATGGGTACAACTTTAGCCCCTAGGGCTAGAATAACGAGCCCCAGAGGTGTTACAACTCTCATGGAGGCAAACAGAGCTAAGGCCAATATTTTTGTCCCTAAAGCTCTGGTATGGGATGAAATCCTTCATCAAAATGACTGGCATTTTGACGCCATAACTCAGCCTCTCCCATCTTTCCCAGAAAAATCTCAGATCGAACGGGTTGTTCAACACCCAGACGGCTCTATTGATTTGAAATTCCTTAGTTTTGAGGCTTCTAGAGCCTCCTCCTTTCGAGGATCTGTCTCGCACAGACCATCGACTTCAAAACCGTCGGGAGAGAGTGACCAAAATGATGAGAATGACAATGACAAAGGGAAGGTAAGAGGAGTAGACTTCTCAGGACCTGTCCCAAAAGTCTATTACCAACAACATACGAGAATCAGTGAACCTGAACTCGAAAACTTGTATGATCCGGGCAGTCCTACCGCCTCAGACATGGAGCCACCTCCTAACATATCCCGTCAAAAAATTAGGGTAGACCCAGGGTTAAATGTCATCAAAATAGATGATGATGATTTCACCCCTGACCTCAAAGCCCTTGAAGTCATCTGGTACCGTCCAGAAGACGCCTTAAAACGGAAATGGTATATAAGTACCTACACCAAAGAACAACAAAGAGAGTTTGGACGACTCTGGATTGCTGATATGAAAAGATTTCGATGCGATATCGAATTCTTCAAATGGTTCGAATGGACTGGACGGACACCAGACCAAAACGAATCTCTCCAAGTTATCATCCACAAATGGTATACCCAAACCAATAAGGTCGTTGAATCTGTCACGCCCCCTCTAGAAGGAATAAAAATTCCTCACTCCAACGAAGTCCTAAATGCTTCTCCTTTCAAGAAGAAGCATGACAAACCTTTGTCATCCCCCTGTAACAAAGATCTTGATAGAATAGTTGAACAAAACAACTATACGAACCAAGTTCTCCATACTATCTCCCAACAGATAGGAGAATCCAAAGACCCTAGGCCCCCGTCTCCTTTGCCCAGTACTACTCCAAAAGCTAGCTACACTAGCAACCCAATCTTTAAGATTCCTGAATTTCAAAAGGACAAATACCCTAAACTTAAAGACGACTTCGATGTCTCTGCTAAAATCCTTGATCAAATCAACGAAAAGCTAGCAAAATTTAGCATTTCAGAAAAAGGTAAAGCAACCTCCAGCACCCCGCAAGAGAAAGGGTCTCTTTCCAAACTGACCAACTCCTACCCAAAGGATCGCATTCCTACAAAGAAAAATTACTATCAGCGACCTTCTCCTCCAGATACCCAGTTTGAGGAAAACCATTTCCTTTCTAGCGGTAACTACGATGGAGTAGGAATATCTGAATGGAATATGGACGGATTAGCCGAACATCAGATCTATAACAAACTCCATGAAATGGGTATGGCAATAACTGCTTATAAGATGAAAGGTGCTACGGACAAGCAAGCCTTTACTTTAATTGCCTCGGGATTCACGGGCATGTTAAAACATTGGTGGGATAACTACTTCGCTGAGGATATTCGACTCCTCATGTGGGAAGCTACAGCTGTGGAACAAGCTATTTTTCAAGACGAGAAGGGCAGGGAAAGCGTCCAGCAAGTCGAAAAAGAGGACGCCTGTGCCACTCTTTTATACCAAATAGCCAGACACTTCATAGAAGAACCCAAGCTATTTCAAGATAGGAGCTTAGAAATCCTAAATAACCTTAGATGTAAAGATCTTGCGAACGTCAGATGGTATAAAGATACCTTCTTAGTTAAAGTAATGATCAGGCCTGACTGCAATAAAGATTTCTGGAAAGAAAGATTTATTAGCGGCCTTCCACCTCTTTTTGCAGACAAAGTAAGAACTAAAATTAAGGATAGGTACGAAGGACAGATTCCTTATGACTCCTTGACCTATGGTGATCTTACTAGTTTTATTACAACCGTAGGGATTGATCTATGCACTGACCTCAAGCTTAAGAGACAACTTAAGAAAGATAGTTCATCCAAATACGGATTGGGATCATTCTGTCAAGACTATGGGTTTGACAAATATTCCCCCAAAGCTAGGAAAAAGCATAGGAAATCCTCTAAAGGAGATAAGAAGAACAAAACCAAAAAAGCTTCCGCAAAAAGAGATTGGAAGCCTAGCAGAAAAGCTAAGCGAAAATCCTCCAGGAAAAATGTTTGTTGGACTTGTGGCAAACCTGGTCATACGGCCCGGGACTGTAAGTCAGGGAAAAAGAACAAGATTAACCAATTAGGTTTGCCTGAGGAAATCAAGGATAAATTATTTTCCCTGATGGAAGAAGACTCATCTGGTTCATCTTCCTCTTCAGAATCTGATAGATCTTCAAGCAACGACTATAGCGACGAAGATTATATCAACGCTGCTTATGAGTCAGATAAAACCCAGTCTAGTCAAGACTGTTCTTGCGAAGGTACTTTTTGTACATGCACCAAGAAAACTATTAATGTCATCTCAGAAAATCCTAAAGAAATTCTTTTTGACATTATAGAACATATCCACGATGACGAGGCTAGAAACAAATACCTTCTCGAACTCAAAAAACTTATGCTCCCTCAAAAGGAAAAAGCCCCTAAGCCTACCATCCAACCCTTAAGTATGAAGCAAGTCATGGCAAGATTTGACAAACCATCCGAGCCTACTATTTCTGATCTTAAAAATGAAATCTCTACTCTCAAAACAGAGGTCAGAGATCTTAAGATTAGACTTGACAGGGTAGAACTAAACATCCTAACCGAACAAGTTCTAAAGGATGTATCCCTACCCAAAGAAAGCTATCCTAGACCCCCTCTGATAATCCCTGATCATACCCCAAATGATCATCTTAAAGAACCTATCTCCTTCCCAGGTACAGAAAGACCTTCCTCCTCAGATGCTGCTATTACCACCATTAAAGGTCATAGCGAACATATTGTAATAAAGATTGTCATTAACAAGGACTTTGTACTTAACAGAGTCGCCCTTTTTGATACTGGTGCAGACAGTAACTGCATTGTTAAGGGTTTGATCCCCACCAAGTATCTTCAAAAAAGCACTTCTCGTCTATACTCCGCCACCGGGGAAAGAATGAGAATTAATTATATGCTTCCCAAGGCCCATGTCTGCAACAATGGCATATGCCTAGTTAATGACTTCGTTATTACTGAAGGTATTACGGAAGATATTATTCTTGGAATACCTTTTGTAAATCAAATTAGGCCTTACATAAGCGATTTTGATGGAATTCGCACCACTATTCTAGATCAAAATCTTTTCTTCCCGTTAATCAGACCTCTCTCCCAAGAGGATAGCAGATTAATAAAGGAAAAAGCTGCTTTCAAAATTAACAGACTTTCTTCCCATATTTGTTTTTTACAACAAGAGGTTCAACTCAAACAGATTGAACACATTTTAAAAACCCCGGAGATGATAAGTAAAATAGTCAATCTTCAAAAGAATTTCGAAACAGAAATTTGTTCTAAACTCCCTAATGCCTTTTGGGAAAGGAAAAGGCATTCAGTCGAGCTCCCATACATTACAGGATTTAATGAACAGGCCATTCCTACAAAGGCAAGGCCCATTTAGATGAATCAAGAAATGATGGAAGTCTGCAAGACTGAAATAAACCATTTGCTAGAAAATGGTATCATTAGAACCTCTAACTCCCCTTGGAGCTGCTCCGCATTTTATGTTAATAAAAGTGCAGAAAAAGAGAGAGGAACTCCGAGGCTAGTAATTAACTACAAGCCTCTAAATGTTGTCCTTAAATGGATCAGACATCCAATCCCAAACAAACGGGATCTCTTGAAACGAACTTGTAAAGCCAATCTTTACAGCAAGTTTGACATGAAGTCAGGATTTTGGCAAATACAGGTTGCCGAAAAAGATAAATTTAAGACAGCATTCAATGTCCCATTTGGGCATTACGAATGGAATGTCTTACCTTTTGGGCTCAAGAATGCCCCTTCAGAATTTCAAAATATTATGAACAACATATTCAATCCATACAGTTACATGCTAATTGTTTACATTGATGATGTGCTCATATTCTCAGAGAATATTGATTCTCATTTTAAGCATCTGCATACTTTCTTTAAAATTGTTAAGCTTAATGGGTTAGTCATTAGCGCTTCTAAAATGAAGCTCTTTCAGACTTCAATTAGGTTTTTAGGTCATGACCTTAACCAAGGAAGTTACAAGCCTATCTGTAGAGCCATAGAGTTCTCTTCTAAATTTCCTGACGAAATTCCTGATAAAACCCAGCTTCAAAGATTTTTGGGAAGTCTAAATTATGTTGCAGACTTCATTCCAAACATCCGCCAGGTCTGTGAGCCCCTCTACAAAAGGCTCAAAAAGACACCAGTACCCTGGAGCCATGAGCAAACCAAGGTAGTCATCAAGGTTAAAACACTTGTTAAGAGTCTTCCATGTTTTGGAATTCCTAATCCTGATGCCTTTATGATTGTTGAAACAGATGCTTCTGACATTGGATACGGAGGTATTTTGAAGCAACGCATTAGCATCCAATCCCCTGAACAATTAGTAAGGTTCACGTCGGGAATCTGGAACTCGGCTCAAAAGAATTATAGCACAGTTAAAAAAGAAGTTTTAGCTATAGTGCTATGTATCACAAAGTTTCAAGATGACTTGATCAATAAAGAATTTTTGTTAAGAGTAGATTGCAAATCTGCCAAATAAATTTTACAAAAAGATGTGAAAAATCTTGTTTCAAAACAAATATTTGCTAGATGGCAAGCTCTCCTATCTAGCTTTGATTTTCAAATTGACTTTATTAAAGGAGAACATAATTCCCTTCCCGATTTTCTGACAAGAGAATTCTTACAGGGAAAGAATGAGACCGACCACACTGGGAAAGATCCCAGCAGTCAATAAGAATGATCAAACTAAAATGGCCAGACCATTTGATCCTCCTCCGGCAACAATGAATCCACTGAGGCCATCAGTTCCATAGAGGCCGATCCTCAGAGCCGAACCCCAGTTGCCATCCCAAAACAGGTATGCAGCTCTAACAGAAGCCCCAAGGCTTCCCCCTCCAACACCAACCAAGTTAGTTGATCTCAAGACAGGCAAACCCCTAGATGCCAAACAATCGCCGAGCTCATCGGTACAATCCAAACAGAGTTATGCTATGAAGGCTCCAGAATCCTTCGCCCAAGCAGTTAATCCAGCAGCATCCAAAGCCGCCATTCAAGCCCCTCTTCCAAAAGAGGAATTCAAGTTCATTACCACTTCAGTAATGCCCATTATTGCCCTTGATAAGGAATATGAGGGATATCCTTTAGACCAGCTCATCAAGCCGGTATACAATGACAAAAACTTTGTAGACACAGAATGTCCACTTAAAACCAGGAGGTTCTACGAAGCCATCCTAGTTGACACTGACTCCATCGAAGTGGAGCATAATATGAATGATAGGAACCCGGAATTCATTGACTATTCCAGGTTTACTATTAACAGGGTTTTTACCCCTTTTAACTGGTTTGCTGATCATCTCCACACTCCAGTTGTATTATCCATGCCTCATCGTCCTCAGACGTACAATTGGTATGACTATAAGTCTGCATGGTTCAACTTTCTATACGTCCGACCAGGGCGCACCTGGTTTGTTAAATACTGTCCGGCCATGATAGATGATATTATTCCCAGATGGTTCTATGAATGGTGGACAATTTTCGGAGGAACCAAAGAAATCCTCCCCTTACAATTCGCTAGCAGATTCTTAGATTTCTGCACAAAAGAAGGGTGTACAACCTTACCTGAGCACATCCAAATGTGCAAGTTTTTTATTAAGAAGAGAGTATCTTATATCATCTCCTGGAACTTCGCCAAAGGAGAACAGGACAGAATAAGGTATTTATCCAAAGAAATCAAAATCAAGGGTTGGACTCCAAAGACAACTGCACCAAAAACTCCAGATAAGGGAAAGACTTCTTTACCCAGTTCATCCAGCAATGCTTCGTTAAGTAAAAAAGCATTGAAAGAAAAATTGAGAAAGGCTTTACAAGATATGGAAAGCCAAGAAACTACTGACGAAGAAGTACTACAACTTCTCGAAGAAGCTTCATCAACAGGGAGCAGTGACAACAATGGCGATATGCTAAACCCTACGGGAATAGCATTGGCCTACATGGACCCCTATTGAGAATAGGGAAATGACTCTTCAAAAAAGATAGAGGTTCAAAGAACTGGAATTATCTTTTCTGAAGAGGCAACCTACTATTCCAAAAGGAATCCCTGAGCCCCACTGCGTTTCCAAAAGAGAAAGCATCTACTTTTCAGAAAAGACCCCACTGCTTTTATAAAGAAAGCATCTACAGCTCATCTGTTCAGAAAAAGACCCCACTGCTTTTATAAAGAAAGCATCAACAGGAAAAGTAACTGTCGGCTATCAAAAATTGATCTCAGCCTTACACTTGTATACACTAGATGTATCCTTCTACTTATCAGAGTCTATTTAAGGCTTCTATGTAACATTGAGGAAAGCATTCGGAAAATATCTTAGATATCTCCTCTGCTAAATTCTCTCCCCTCTTGTAATTCTTCTGCAATGTTTTCAGCTTAAATAAATTTTGTAAGTTTAAGTACTTTTCTATATCTTTCACTAATCTTCCGCTTTTATCACTTAGGATCCTTCTTGGTATCAGAGCCAAACTGACCAACTCCTACCCAAAGGATCGCTTTCCTACAAAGAAAAATTACTATCAGCGACCTTCTCCTCCAGATACCCAGTTTGAGGAAAACCATTTCCTTTCTAGCGGTAACTACGATGGAGTAGGAATATCTGAATGGAATATGGACGGATTAGCCGAACATCAGATCTATAACAAACTCCATGAAATGGGTATGGCAATAACTGCTTATAAGATGAAAGGTGATACGGACAAGCAAGCCTTTACTTTAATTGCCTCGGGATTCACGGGCATGTTAAAACATTGGTGGGATAACTACTTCGCTGAGGATATTCGACTCCTCATGTGGGAAGCTACAGCTATGGAACAAGCTATTGTTCAAGACGAGCAGGGCAGGGAAAGCGTCCAGCAAGTCGAAAAAGAGGACGCCTGTGCCACTCTTTTATACCAAATAGCCAGACACTTCATAGGAGAACCCAAGCTATTTCAAGATAGGAGCTTAGAAATCCTAAATAACCTTAGATGTAAAGATCTTGCGAACTTCAGATGGTATAAAGATACCTTCTTAGTTAAAGTAATGATCAGGCCTGACTGCAATAAAGATTTCTGGAAAGAAAGATTTATTAGCGGCCTTCCACCTCTTTTTGCAGACAAAGTAAGAACTAAAATTAAGGATAGGTACGAAGGACAGATTCCTTATGACTCCTTGACCTATGGTGATCTTACTAGTTTTATTACAACCGTAGGGATTGATCTATGCACTGACCTCAAGCTTAAGAGACAACTTAAGAAAGATAGTTCATCCAAATACGGATTGGGATCATTCTGTCAAGACTATGGGTTTGACAAAGATTCCCCCAAAGCTAGGAAAAAGCATAGGAAATCCTCTAAAGGAGATAAGAAGAACAAAACCAAAAAAGCTTCCGCAAAAAGAGATCTGAAGCCTAGCAGAAAAGCTAAGCGAAAATCCTCCAGGAAAAATGTCTGTTGGACTTGTGGCAAACCTGGTCATACGGCCCGGGACTGTAAGTCAGGGAAAAAGAACAAGATTAACCAATTAGGTTTGCCTGAGGAAATCAAGGATAAATTATTTTCCCTGATGGAAGAAGACTCATCTGGTTCATCTTCCTCTTCAGAATCTGATAGATCTTCAAGCAACGACTATAGCGACGAAGATTATATCAACGCTGCTTATGAGTCAGATAAAACCCAGTCTAGTCAAGACTGTTCTTGCGAAGGTACTTTTTGTACATGCACCAAGAAAACTATTAATGTCATCTCAGAAAATCCTAAAGAAATTCTTTTTGACATTATAGAACATATCCACGATGACGAGGCTAGAAGCAAATACCTTCTCGAACTCAAAAAACTTATGCTCCCTCAAAAGGAAAAATCCCCTAAGCCTACCATCCAACCCTTCAGTATGAAGCAAGTCATGGCAAGATTTGACAAACCATCCGAGCCTACTATTTCTGATCTTAAAAACGAAATCTCTACTCTCAAAACAGAGGTCAGAGATCTTAAGATTAGACTTGACAGGGTAGAACTAAACATCCTAACCGAACAAGTTCTAAAGGATGTATCCCTACCCAAAGAAAGCTCTCCTAGACCCCCTCTGATAATCCCTGATCATACCCCAAATGATCATCTTAAAGAACCTATCTCCTTCCCAGGTACAGAAAGACCTTCCTCCTCAGATGCCGCTATTACCACCATTAAAGGTCATAGCGAACATATTGTAATAAAGATTGTCATTAACAAGGACTTTGTACTTAATAGAGTCGCCCTTTTTGATACTGGTGCAGACAGTAACTGCATTGGTAAGGGTTTGATCCCCACCAAGTATCTTCAAAAAAGCACTTCTCGTCTATACTCCGCCACCGGGGAAAGAATGAGAATTAATTATATGCTTCCCAAGGCCCATGTCTGCAACAATGGCATATGCCTAGTTAATGACTTCGTTATTACTGAAGGTATTACGGAAGATATTATTCTTGGAATACCTTTTGTAAATCAAATTAGGCCTTACATAAGCGATTTTGATGGAATTCGCACCACTATTCTAGATCAAAATCTTTTCTTCCCGTTAATCAGACCTCTCTCCCAAGAGGATAGCAGATTAATAAAGGAAAAAGCTGCTTTCAAAATTAACAGACTTTCTTCCCATATTTGTTTTTTAAAACAAGAGGTTCAACTCAAACAGATTGAACACATTTTAAAAACCCCGGAGATGATAAGTAAAATAGTCAATCTTCAAAAGAATTTCGAAACAGAATTTTGTTCTAAACTCCCTAATGCCTTTTGGGAAAGGAAAAGGCATTCAGTCGAGCTCCCATACATTACAGGATTTAATGAACAGGCCATTCCTACAAAGGCAAGGCCCATTCAGATGAATCAAGAAATGATGGAAGTCTGCAAGACTGAAATAAACCATTTGCTAGAAAATGGTATCATTAGAACCTCTAACTCCCCTTGGAGCTGCTCCGCATTTTATGTTAATAAAAGTGCAGAAAAAGAGAGAGGAACTCCGAGGCTAGTAATTAACTACAAGCCTCTAAATGTTGTCCTTAAATGGATCAGACATCCAATCCCAAACAAACGGGATCTCTTGAAACGAACTTGTAAAGCCAATCTTTACAGCAAGTTTGACATGAAGTCAGGATTTTGGCAAATACAGGTTGCCGAAAAAGATAAATTTAAGACAGCATTCAATGTCCCATTTGGGCATTACGAATGGAATGTCTTACCTTTTGGGCTCAAGAATGCCCCTTCAGAATTTCAAAATATTATGAACAACATATTCAATCCATACAGTTACATGCTAATTGTTTACATTGATGATGTGCTCATATTCTCAGAGAACATTGATTCTCATTTTAAGCATCTGCATACTTTCTTTAAAATTGTTAAGCTTAATGGGTTAGTCATTAGCGCTTCTAAAATGAAGCTCTTTCAGACTTCAATTAGGTTTTTAGGTCATGACCTTAACCAAGGAAGTTACAAGCCTATCTGTAGAGCCATAGAGTTCTCTTCTAAATTTCCTGACGAAATTCCTGATAAAACCCAGCTTCAAAGATTTTTGGGAAGTCTAAATTATGTTGCAGACTTCATTCCAAACATCCGCCAGGTCTGTGAGCCCCTCTACAAAAGGCTCAAAAAGACACCAGTACCCTGGAGCCATGAGCAAACCAAGGCAGTCATCAAGGTTAAAACACTTGTTAAGAGTCTTCCATGTTTAGGAATTCCTAATCCTGATGCCTTTATGATTGTTGAAACAGATGCTTCTGACATTGGATACGGAGGTATTTTGAAGCAACGCATTAGCATCCAATCCCCTGAACAATTAGTAAGGTTCACGTCGGGAATCTGGAACTCGGCTCAAAAGAATTATAGCACAGTTAAAAAAGAAGTTTTAGCTATAGTGCTATGTATCACAAAGTTTCAAGATGACTTGATCAATAAAGAATTTTTGTTAAGAGTAGATTGCAAATCTGCCAAAGAAATTTTACAAAAAGATGTGAAAAATCTTGTTTCAAAACAAATATTTGCTAGATGGCAAGCTTTCCTATCTAGCTTTGATTTTCAAATTGACTTTATTAAAGGAGAACATAATTTCCTTCCCGATTTTCTGACAAGAGAATTCTTACAGGGAAAGAATGAGACCGACCACACTGGGAAAGATCCCAGCAGTCAATAAGAATGATCAAACTAAAATGGCCAGACCATTTGATCCTCCTCCGGCAACAATGAATCCACTGAGGCCATCAGTTCCACAGAGGCCGATCCTCAGAGCCAAACCCCAGTTGCCATCCCAAAACAGGTATGCAGCTCTAACAGAAGCCCCAAGGCTTCCCCCTCCAACACCAACCAAGTTAGTTGATCTCAAGACAGGCAAACCCCTAGATGCCAAACAATCGCCGAGCTCATCGGTACAATCCAAACAGAGTTATGCTATGAAGGCTCCAGAATCCTTCGCCCAAGCAGTTAATCCAGCAGCATCCAAAGCCGCCATTCAAGCCCCTCTTCCAAAAGAGGAATTCAAGTAATGTACCACTTCAGTAATGCCCATTATTTCCCTTGATAAGGAATATGAGGGATATCTTTTAGACCAGCTCATCAAGCCGGTATACAATGACAAAAACTTTGTAGACACAGAATGTCCACTTAAAACCAGGAGGTTCTACGAAGCCATCCTAGTTGACACTGACTCCATCGAAGTGGAGCATAATATGAATGATAGGAACCTGGAATTCATTGACTATTCCAGGTTTACTATTAAAAGGGTTTTTACCCCTTTTAACTGGTTTGCTGATCATCTCCACACTCCAGTTGTATTATCCATGCCTCATCGTCCTCAGACGTACAATTGGTATGACTATAAGTCTGCATGGTTCAACTTTCTATACGTCCGACCAGGGCACACCTGGTTTGTTAAATACTGTCCGGCCATGATAGATGCTATTATTCCCAGATGGTTCTATGAATGGTGGACAATTTTCGGAGGAACCAAAGAAATCCTCCCCTTACAATTCGCTAGCAGATTCTTAGATTTCTGCACAAAAGAAGGGTGTACAACCTTACCTGAGCACATCCAAATGTGCAAGTTTTTTATTAAGAAGAGAGTATCTTATATCATCTCCTGGAACTTCGCCAAAGGAGAACAGGACAGAATAAGGTATTTATCCAAAGAAATCAAAATCAAGGGTTGGACTCCAAAGACAACTGCACCAAAAACTCCAGATAAGGGAAAGACTTCTTTACCCAGTTCATCCAGCAATGCTTCGTTAAGTAAAAAAGCATTGAAAGAAAAATTGCGAAAGGCTTTACAAGATATGGAAAGCCAAGAAACTACTGACGAAGAAGTACTACAACTTCTCGAAGAAGCTTCATCAACAGGGAGCAGTGACAACAATGGCGATATGCTAAACCCTACGGGAATAGCATTGGCCTACATGGACCCCTATTGAGAATAGGGAAATGACTCTTCAAAAAAGATAGAGGTTCAAAGAACTGGAATTATCTTTTCTGAAGAGGCAACCTACTATTCCAAAAGGAATCCCTGAGCCCCACTGCGTTTCCAAAAGAGAAAGCATCTACTTTTCAGAAAAGACCCCACTGCTTTTATAAAGAAAGCATCTACAGCTCATCTGTTCAGAAAAAGACCCCACTGCTTTTATAAAGAAAGCATCAACAGGAAAAGTAACTGTCGGCTATCAAAAATTGATCTCAGCCTTACACTTGTATACACTAGATGTATCCTTCTACTTATCAGAGTCTATTTAAGGCTTCTATGTAACATTGAGGAAAGCATTCGGAAAATATCTTAGATATCTCCTCTGCTAAATTCTCTCCCCTCTTGTAATTCTTCTGCAATGTTTTCAGCTTAAATAAATTTTGTAAGTTTAAGTACTTTTCTATATCTTTCACTAATCTTCCGCTTTTATCACTTAGGATCCTTCTTGGTATCAAAGCTATGTTGGCAGTATATGAACTTAGCATGAGCAGCTAAGTACATATATTGTCTAGAGCATGGGAAACTTATTTTCTACAAGGTACTTATAACTATAATTTTTAATGACATAATTTATAATCAATTTATTTAATGGATGTTGTCCTATAATGGGGTTTAGGCTAGTATGGGGTATTCGTTTCTCTTAAGTGTTTGAAGTATACGATTAATATCCGGTTTCAGACGTTGGTCAGCCTGAAAGTATGGTCTCTAGCTGAGGTAAGCGTTTCGACCTTGTTGGTGGTCCCGTCGCTAAGATAACATTAAGAGAATACTGTTGTAAAAGCCATTAAAACTTGTTAGATCCCATAGGCCTTGCATGCATTATTTAAATTATTATAAGTCTTGTAATTAATTATTATTGTTATGTGCTATCTTGTGTGATACTAATCGTTTCCCTGTCAGTCTCTAGGCAATTTTTCAAAATATGGAGACAAATCACCATGTTAAAAATACTATTAACTTGTCTTCCCAAGCAACTCAGATTGCTACTATTGAGAATAGCCTCCAAAACTGGAGTATTCCCGAAGAATCTTTTAGAACTATTTATCAATTAGGTAAATTTAGTTTTATTAGAAATCATAACATCAAGACCTCTGAGTCTACTGTGGCCATAAATAATTCTCTAGAAATTATTCAGTTATTAAATGAGCATGATATAAACAGATTTAAACATCAGTTTAATTATCTTCATGTAGGTCTTGTACAGGTAGCTATCAAGCCACTATTCAGACAGGGTCTTGATATCCCCGTCTGTGCTATTTTAAGAGACGCTCGTCTTTTAAATTTTGATGACTCACTCTTAGGAGTAATACAAAGTAACCTCGCCGATGGCCCGGTATACTTTAATTGTTACCCCAATTTCTCAGTGGACATCAATGATCCTAACATCATGGATGTTTTGACACTAAACGTCAAAACTAAAAACATGAATAGTAAGGATAACACTAGAGAACTAGCTATAATATACAGAGTATATTACCGGCTAATGGGTACAACTTTAGCCCCTAGGGCTAGAATAACGAGCCCCAGAGGTGTTACAACTCTCATGGAGGCAAACAGAGCTAAGGCCAATATTTTTGTCCCTAAAGCTCTGGTATGGGATGAAATCCTTCATCAAAATGACTGGCATTTTGACGCCATAACTCAGCCTCTCCCATCTTTCCCAGAAAAATCTCAGATCGAACGGGTTGTTCAACACCCAGACGGCTTCAACTCAAACAGATTGAACACATTTTAAAAACCCCGGAGATGATAAGTAAAATAGTCAATCTAAATTGTAGAGTCATGTGACAAAATAAGAGGAAAGAGGGTGAGAGTGATGCTTCAGAGTGTATTGGTACTTGAAATTGTTGTGAATAAGAGTGGCTATCATAGAGGTGTTTTATAAAAAAAAATAAGAAGAAAGAAATAGAAAAAAAAAATAAGTTATATATTCTCATCTTTGTGTTTATAATTGAATAACAAAACAGGTGAAAAGGGGTGTTAGATGAAAAGAAAGGTAGAAGGGTTGTTTAAAAGAGAGTGTTAATGGCATAATGTGATGTATTAAAGCGCTTAGGGAACATAGTCACTATTTCTGGCCAAAATAGTCCTACCTGTCCCTTAGCCTACATTACAACCTGTAAAGACCTATTTGATCCTATGCTTAGCATTCTGATATTAGTAGAGCATTACACTAAGGGCGATCCTATGGTCATCAGTTGCAACATAAGAATTCTTTGTGAGAGTGAGAGCAAGGAGAATCTTGTACCCATGTTTCAAAAAATGCAAAACTTATGAGTGATTATGGGTGATATCTTGTGTGAGACACACATGTTTGATGATTGTTGGGTAGTGTTATATGATTCTTTGTGACTTAACTTGTGGATACGAATTAACCATCATCACAAATCCATGTTGGAGGTTGAATTGTTTCTAGTAGTGAACAAGAAAACTACTCTTTGTTAATAATTGCCGTGCCTGTCTTGTTGAACATTTTATGTTGTTGCTGTGATATTCTAAGTAGATGATTGCATGGACGTAATATTTTGTTCGAGGACGAACAAAGCTTTAAGTGTGGGGTGTTGATGATAGGCGTATTTACACGCCTAAAGCACCATAATTTACCCATATTTTAGCTAAGTTTTAAGGACAAAATATATAATTCCTGCATTTTTAGTCCATTTTCCTGTAAGTGAGCTAACCAACGTGATTAGCATGTTTTCAGGTATTAATGATGAAGATTTCAGCACTTTGTGGACCTTTTGGTAGCAAGGGAAACTTCACATAAGAGGGAAGGCAGCTTTTGGAAGCTTATGGACTGAAAGTGATGCATGGTGAACTTGTCCCGGGCAAAAATAGTATTTCTAAAGACTTGGGGATCAGCAGTAACTTAGTAGGACTAGGACAAGGATGTTATAAAAACCCTATTTGCTGAATTTTTCAGCATTCATTCGTTGATTCATGCTTTTCATTATTCACGAATTGATAGATACTTTCATTATTCATTCGACTTTCTAGTATTATTTAGTTTGCAGATTCTGTAAGTTTTAACAGAGAAAAAAATGCTAACTTGGGGGAAGCGGCTAGAGGGAAAAAACGTCAACCTAGTTTGACGCCACACCCACCTTCAACGGGAGATTCTTTGAGCTTTGGTACGATGATGATGTTTATTGTGATCTCCGTTGTAATCATGAGTAGCTAAACTTCTCTGTTAGGGTTATGGAAGCCTTATGATATACTATCTATTACTATGAGTTTGTGAATTCTTGATGCGTATGCTACTTATATCATTACTCTCTTCATCTTAATTAAATTCTTGTGGTTGCAAACATATAGAATACGCCATTATAGCATTAACTTGTTCGAGAGAAAAGTTACATGTTTGGAAAAGAGAGTGTGACAAGGAAATAGGGCTACCAACCCCTATTTACACGTTAGTGCCGTAACTGGGTTAACTTCTTGGAGAATTTGTACCGTTAGTTATACACTTTAAGCTTAAGAGAGTTAAAGTGAAATAATCCTTGATGGTTGAGAAACACTAGGATTTACCATTAGAATACGAATCTCTATAAGTGCATGCATGTCTGAATTCCGTATTACTCATAGTTAATAGATACGTAGAACTCATAAGGTGGACATAACCCTAACTTATTTTTCTCTGTGATTAAATCTTACTAAATCAAGCATTCTGTTGTTACTTTGATAGTATTAATTCACGCCACAATCCAATCCCCCCTTTTCCATGGAATTTTTGATCAACAGTCTACTAATAATTGCAACACTTAGTGACCAAGTATTCCCTGTGGGATTCGACACCCAACCCAGTTTGGTTCTATATTTGACAGCGACCGCTTACACTCTTACGAGACCTGTAGTTTGGGCGTTATCAATAATGCTTCTACTACATGATTTGAGACTTGAAAGAACGGGAATCATTTCCTAAATACCTTGTAGCCTTTTGAATAAAAGTACAGACGTTTCCATACCATTTCGGAAGACTCTACAAAACACGGCTTCATAGACACCCTAGGACACTTGTACTCTGTGCTTTGATACTAAGTTTGTAACGACCCGAGACTACCCCTTAGTTTTCACACGATGCTTGGAACCAGAAGTGATCCCAAGGTAACCCATGAACTGGCATACTCTTAAGAAACTAAATTATAACATAATAAATATCCATTCTACTATGCGGAAACATAATCATAATGGAATACTAAAATAGATATAATACTTATAAAGATTTATAATCTGATAAATTTGAAGGCTGAAACTGAAAATTTCATGACTGACTCTAGCTGACATCTATGAAGCCTCTACTAAACTAAATATAGATAGCTGGGACATACCTCCAACTACCACTAACCAATACATATTAAAGTAAATGAATTGTACATGTACTAAAACTATCTGGAGTTCCCTAAGTAAGAGAACTCATCACCTATAGATTAGAATCTGGAACTGTCTAATCATGATGTATGGGCTATAACTGGTACCTACAATATGAAACAATGTAGCCACATAGACGTATATGTGGATCAATACTTCTGGAATGTACTGAGTATGCAGGGGTGAATGCAATAAGAAAAACTGATTTCATACGTAATCATAAAACATGCATGCTAAGTGTAAGTAGACTCACCCATTTGCTGGAATAAACTGAAAGTTAAAAACATCTTAATGCATAAGTGACAAACATACTTTGATAAGATGGTGAATCTCTACACTTAGTTTCTGTAAAACTTTACTTCGATGATATAAGCAGAACTGAAGTTGAGACATGGTAAGACATGGATAATGTATGAATACTAGGTCTGAAACTACATGATGGAGACTGACATAAATCGAGGATCGGAATATACAATCACACTGAGCATGAATGAATAAACATACTAACTTATCTGATTAATTGAATGACTGATAGCTGAATACTGGTCATGTAAGAATGAACAATACTTAGTCTGAATAACTGGCCTAAAACTACAGAGTACTATGTATATAAGGTAAGGACTGACTGAGTAATATAAGATAGCCGAGCGTTATTGCATGTAAATTGTATTGTCTGAGAATGTAAGACCAAGCGTATAACATGATTCTGAAATAGAAAATAATTTAAATATTAAAATACTGATAACTGAATAACGGATAACTCTACGCTATGGTCAAGCAAACCTGAAATAGAATCACTAAACTAATTACTTGACTGAGATTGAAACTGAGACTGTAACTGAGACTATAACAAGATTGTAGCTTAGATTATAACTAAGACTATAACTAAGATTGTAGCTGAGACTCTAACTGAGACTGCAACTGAGACTATAACTAAGAATGTAGCTGAGACTATAACTGAGATTGTAACTAAGACTATAACAAAGATTGTAGCTAAGATTGTAACTAAGATTGTAATTGAGACTATAACTAAGATTGTAGCTGAGACTATAACTAAGATTGTAACTGAGACTATAACTAAGACTGTGGCTTGGACTGTAACTAAGATTGAATACTGAGTTCTGATAACTAAGTAACTAATAGATGAGATTACTGTTAACTAAGTTACTGATAACTGGGTAACTATTTCTTACTATCCTGAGTCCTAATTCTGTAGAACTAAACTAAGTTCTATACTGAGCTGGGTAACTATGTTTGATAGTCCAGATTCTGTAGAACTAAACTGAGTTCTATACTAAGTCTGAAACTGAAACTATGGGAAGTAATCATCTAACCGACATTCCCTTTTCTAAATGGATTAGGATCCAGCCTGTAACCCCAGCTAGAAGGGTGTAAGCACCGTGCCACGGGTAAAGACAAGCTGAAGTGTCACCCTCATCTGGCAGGTGCCCTAAATTAGAATGGTGCTACCCCCAACCTGTAGGTAAAACACTTTATTAACCGTTAACTAGAAAGTTGATATCTCCACCTATGCTGGCTACATAGTTCTAAAACACAAGGACTACTACTAAGGATCACACCCTATACTAGCAGGTGAGCCCCCATCCTTGGGTTCACTCAAAGCTGAATCCTACTCCTAACTAAAGACATTGATTAATATACTAAGCTGAACTAGACTGATACTGAGTTTCACTGAGTTTTGTAACTAACTAAGTACTACTATTCATGATATTAAGCTAAACTGGACTAATACTAGGTTTTACTGAGTTCTGTAATAAACTGAGTACTACTATTTGTGACATTACTGAGACTATTTTATAACTACTGTAGCTCTAAGTAAACAACTAAATTATCGGGTATTAAATACCCCCAGGACTCGATAGCATTGATAGTAAAGCATAACAGAACCTTGAAAGCATTTCATAACCTACTTATGCACCATGCATTCATTTAGACATTTTGGTCAAACAATCGAGATGCATGAACTTGTACATGAATGGGACCACATAATCACATGTCATGATCATGAACTTGAACATGGGAATATCTTAAACATAGGAGCATAACATGATTACATAACTAAGATCATGAATTGGGGAATTCACATGTAATTTGCTTGAAATAGGACATGAGCGTTTCATCAAAACATGTAAATTTCATAACATGAACATAAGAATGTCTTAAACATGAGGAAATAATAGAGTTACATGGAAAAATTCATAACTTAGAGATTCTACATGAAATTTACTTAACATGATATGGGAATTTCATCAAACATGTGGAAGACATGAATTTAAAACATGGGAATATTGCTCGACATCATGAATTTAGGTTTCATCATGGAATTTACTTGAATAAAGCATGGGAAATTCAAATTCATAGAATGAGGAATTTAAAATCTTGCATGGAATCATACATGGACTGAATTGAATTAAAAACACCATGAAAACATGAGATTCAATCTTTCTTGAACATACAAAATAACATGATAATGGAAAATTCATTCTTTAATTAGAAAAAAGAGTTTTTGGGCTCGATAGGTGAAAGAGGACCCATGGATGAACACCCACATACCTTAAAGATTTAATCATAAAGGAGAAACAAAATCTTGAAAGTATTCTTGAATTAGAAAACTTGAGTTCTTGATTTTCTTGAAGAAAAATTGGTGTTCTTGGTGTTCTTGAGGAGGCTAGGATTTTCATTTGTGAGAAAAGATGAATAATTGAGTGTATATTGCTTTTGGGGGGTTGAAATTAAGTATTATGGGTGGATATGGGTGAGGGGAAGTGACCAAAGTGCCCCTAGGCCCTTATAAACTTAAGTAGCATGTAAAACAGTACCGTAATGTGCTAGATGTTTGTCGCGCCACTATCACATTGGCTTACTACCTTACAGGAAAAATGCCATAACTTTTATCCCGGGTATTAGATTATGGAAAAATTGGTATCGTTGGAAATCTAATTCAATTATATACAATTTGGTGGGTCTTGAGATGAAAAATTCCATCTATAAAATGTTATACACGTCCTAAGTATACTCTTGTAGAATTGAATACCAAACTTTGGAAAAATCAAGGGCTCTAATCTCAACTTTGTTTTAAGTGATTCTTATGAACATTTTTTACCTCAAAAGAAAATCAAACATGAGGATAAAGATCATGAAACTCATATTTTAATGGGAATCATTTAGATCATAGCTTGTACATGTAGGAACAACAATTAAAGGACTAGTCCAAAAATGCGGGGTATTACAACTCGCTTCTCATGATCTTGAGTTGGAAAATATTCTTTTTTCCTAGAAAATTTGGAAACATTAACTTTATAGAGTGCATGTTGATGTGTTCAGAGATCACAAAAGTTTGTAGCTTGGGTTCTCATAGAAAGATTTGAATTATTGATAGAGAATGTGGCTAGGGTTGTTAAAAGATTATAATATGAGTATGTTGTATCATTCGGGCATGGACAATGTAGTGGAAAATTCCCTTATTAGATTATCTATGGAAATTTGCTAATGTTGAGGAGGATAAGAAAAAGTTAGTCAGAGAGGTTCTTCAACTTGCTAGATTAGGTTTTTGGTTGGTTAATTTAGTTGAGGGTAGTATATGGGTTCAGAATGGTTCATAATCTTCATTGGTTGACAAATTAAAAGAAAAGCTAGATCGGGATCCCAGTTTTGTTAGGATAAAGGAAACAGTTAGAGATCAACAAGTAGAGGTTTTCTCCCAAGGGGGATATGATGTGCTTTATTTCCAGGGTCAGTTATATATTCCATGTGTTGATTGTTTGAGGCCATGGACCTTGGAGTAAGTTCATGTTACATGATATTCCATTCATCCAGGAGCTACTAAAATGTACCGTGACTTGCGGGAAATCAATTGGTGGAATGGTATGAAGAAGGACAAAGTAGGATTTGTAGCTGAGAGTTCAAACTGTCAGCAAGTTAATGTTGAGAACCAGAGGCCTAGTGGTATATTACAGGAGTTTAGTATCCCCTCTTGGAAGTGGGAAGTAGTGAACATGGATTTTTTGATGGGTTTGCCTCAAACCTGTCGTCATCATGATTTGATTTGGGTTATTATAGATAGAATGACCAAATCAACTCATTTCTTTCCAATTCATACTTCATATTCAGCTGGGATTTATGCCAGGATTTATATTAGAGAGTTGGTTAAGCTGCATGTAGTTCTTTTGTCTATCATTTTAGATAGAGGTACTTATTTTAAATCTCACTTTCAGAAGGTTTTTTAGAAGGATCTTGGAACTCAAGTTCATCTTAGGATATATTTTCATCCTCATACAGATAGTATGGAGGAGAGGACCATTCAAACCTTAGATGACATATTGAGAGCTTGTGTTATTATTTTTAAAGGTAGTTGGGATGACCATTTACCTTTGATTGAGTTTGCCTACAATAACTGTTATCACTCTAGTATTCGGATGGCTCCGTTTGAGGCTATGTATGGGAAGAGATATAGATCTCCTATTGGTTGGTTTAAGGCATGTGAGGCTACTTTGATAGATCCATACTCATTATTTGATGCGATGGAGAAAGTTCAGTTGATTAGAGAAAAGATGAAGACAACCTAAAGCCATCAGAAATCTTATGTAGATGTGAAGAAGAGAGATCTTAAGTTTGATGTTGCTGATATAGGCAATTTGAAAATATCTTCCATAAAGGGAATACAGAGATTTGGTAAGAAAGGGAAGCTCAGTCCCTGCTATGTTGGCCCTTATAGAATTTTAAGCCATTTCAAGAAGGTAGCTTATGAGCTAAGTTATCTGCAGATTTGGATTTATTACGTCCGGTGTTTCATGTGTCATTGTTAAAGAAATGTATTGGTGATTCAACTGTTGTTGTTCCTTTAGAAAGAAAAGATTTTCAAGATAGTCTTTCCTATGATAAAGTCCTAGTTGAGATCCTTGATCTTCAGATTCGTAGACTAAGGAAGAAAGAAGTTTTCTTGGTTAAAGTTCTATGAAGAATCAGTCCATTGAGGGAGCGACTTGGGAAGTAGAAGTAGATATACGTACCAAGTACACTCATCTTTTCTCTGTAAACTTAGGCTTATCTTGATGTAATAATTTTCCATAGTTGACTAATTTCTATTCTCAAATCTAGCCATTTAAATATCATTATGTTATTGCATGCATTCATGACATCAGTTTAGTTCACGTATCATGTTTCAGAGTCAGTTATGTAATCATGTTTTTAGTCATACATCTTCAGTATGTTATCTCAGTCACCTTGATTTAGTACTCTTAGTCTAACTAGTCTTACTTGAGTAGAAATATTCCTAAGAGGGAGATATTGTAATACCCCATACTATTCTTAACTCAATTCGGTTTCTAGTTGCATTAATAAAGGGTTTAAGGCCTAAAAATTTCACTAAGTGTTGAAGAATTTGTAATTTTTAGAGCTTCTAAACTTGGAAGATTTTTAACTTTGTGTTCCGAACCCTGAGATGTTGGTTTTTGAGATAATTTATGTTCAGGGATGAAAGGACCATGTCTTAAAGAAGTTCATGATATTTTTGACTGGGTTTGGGACATGTTTAAATAATGAAACCAGTGGGTTACCGCGATAAGCCATCAACACGAAATTAGTCCCAATGTTATGCCTACCACATCGTGGTGAGGGAAATGCATGACCATGATAATACCACGTCGCGGTAAGCTTGTTATGTCCAGCTATAAATTTAAGTGTCAATGGAGTAGTTGGGTCTTTTCCCCCTCAACCCAATTGTTCATAACACGACTTGGGGATCAGTTAGTGCATAATATAGCCCTTCTTCTCCAACTATCCTCCCAAGAAAGCCATTCTCTTTCCCCGAGAACACAAATTAAATTCCTTTATCCCCATGAAATCAAGTATTCAAGTTCCCCAAGTTCAAAAACCTTCTAAAAAGTATCAAGATTGTTGTTTATCTTTTAAGTTAAAAGTGTAAGGTATGTGGGGTGTTCATTCATGGGTTCCTTTCACCCGTGTTTCCCAAAAACTCTCTTTTCATTTAAAGAATGGATTTTTTTATTTTTATGGTACATAATATTGCTCAAGATGGGTTAACTTAATGTTTTCATGGTGATTTTAATTCAATTCACCATGTGAATGATTCCATGAAAGATTTTGAAATGCTCATGATATGAATTTGATTTACCATGCTTTATTCAAGTAAATTCCATGTTAAATCTATATCTTTATGACTTCAGTCATGTATCATGTTATTTTCCACTATTTAAGGCATTCCCATGTTTCAATTCATGATCCCCTCATATTTGATGGAATATTTATTCTTATGGGTTTTGAACTATGATCCTTTACTACAGTTTTAAGCTTGTTATTTCATTCAGTGCTGGTGGGTTATGAATGCTGATACCTAAGTGTTTTTACATTAATTTAGATCATTTAAGTCATGATTCAGTTAAAACACAAATTCTATTATTTACTCAGTTGATGTAATCTTGATGAGCATTATAAGTTATGAAATTATGTTTAGTTAAGTTTAATTCAGTCCATTCAAGTATTATTGTCATTCAGTTGGGAATAACCCTTAGCATTAAGTAAATATAGGGATGGTGTCTCCCCCATTAGTTAGGCATGAGGCACTAGTAGCAGTCCCTAAGTTCTAGACCTACGATGCCACCATAAATTTTAAGGGGTTCCCCATCTGTTGGGAATGACACCTTCGTTCTACGGAACATCAACCTTGTGGATCTATATTGTTAGTCAGTGTTAGTACCCTTGTCAAGGTACTAATATCCTTCAAACTAGTATTACAGGTTGGACCCCGGCAAGTCATATTAGGGAATATCGATTAAAGCTAGCTCGTACTGTCTCAGTGCAGTATTCAGTGTATCTTCAGTTTAGGTTTGCTTAACTAAGTGTACAGACCTACAAATATTCAGTTTTATGGCATTCAGTCTTTCAGATTATAGATTATCTCAGTAACATATCAGATATACACTTAATCTTCCATTCTAAGATTTTTATATGTTAAAGCATTCATGAACAATTACCTCATTTATTTTAGCCATGTCCTCATCTCATATAACAGAATATTTAGAGTACTGATTACATAGTCTTTTTTATGCTATGATTTCTTATATCATAGGTTACGATACTCAGTTTCCTAACTGCACTTAGACAGTTTAGCGTACTCAGTAGTAGTAGTGGTGAGTCCTCATCCATCGATTATAAGATTGATTAATTAATTTATTTCAGTATCTTAGTATATATTAAGTTAGTCAGAGTTAGTTGGGAAGTTATCCTATTAACTTGTTCGTCAGTCATAGAGGCTTTTCAGATAATTAAATAGTCAGTTAGATAGTTTTCAATGTATCAGTCTTTTCAATGTTAGCATGTGTTTTAAATAGACAGTTAGATTTTTAAGTATTTTCATTAGACTAGTGGTTGAACCTTATTTTCAGTATTCATATTATTATTACATTCAGTAGACTACCTTCTACATATGTGTACTATTGTTATTTTATTCGGTGCTTATAGTAGGTCCCAGATAATGGGTTAGCTTGTAGTTCTATGTGATCAGAAACACTGTTGTCGCGACTAGGGGTAGCCTCGGGTCGTGAATGTTTTGTACTTATACTACATTTCTTTAATATGCAGATGTTAGTACAGGTTTGCATCTTTGATGTGTGCGTCATGCGGAGTAGCCATTGTTCAGAGACTTAGAATGAGATTTTGATGTTTAGGGTAGTACTTATCTCTCTTTTATGTACTAGACTAGTCTCTATGTTTGATGTAAAGATAAGTTGTATTAGTGTATTTATTTGTACTTTACTTTCTTCAATTCTTTTTTGGACCTCTTCTTTCCTCAGGAGTTGAGGGAAGAAAAGGCGAAGGAGTTTGTCAATACGAGATAAGGGAAGATATCTATCAAAGAATATGCATTGAAATTTCATCATCTATCAAGGTATGCTCTAGAATTAGTGTCTGATATATAGGAAAAGATGAGAAAGTTCACTTCTAGACTATCTCGGGATTCGATCCTTGAAATCAAGACTGCATTAATGATCAAGGATATAGATATGTCTAGGTTAGTAGTTCATATGTAATAGGTGGAGAAAGAAAAGAGTAAGGAAACTGAGTTTAGGGAAAGACATGGTAAGAAGATCCGATCTTTTAAACAAGGTGGTGGGAAATAATAAGGTGGTTAGGATGGAGGTATGTGGCCAAAGAAGAAGTATGAGTATTTTGGTTCTTTTTCTATAACTAGTGCTCCTTACCCAAAATAGTCGGGTGATAGGCACAATAGGGTGGCGATAAATTTCAGACGCAGGGTTCCCAATCTTAGGTAAGTAGGGCTCAGTCGACCTCATCATTCCCTTCTTGTTAGTTTTTAGTAGGTTGCACAGGAGTTTATGTGATGAGAAGAGGGACAATTGTTTCAAATATTGTCAACCAGGCTATATGCTAAAAAATTATCTAGTTGGTAAGAGTTCTTTGAGAGCGAGTAAGGCTTATTTTTAGAGATTATAGTGTGCTTCTGATGTTTAGGGTCATGACAGTTTTGTATTTATACTACACTTATTTAGCCTGAGGATCTTAGTACATGTTATTGCCATTGATGTATGCGTCATGTCGAGCAACCATGGTTTAGAGACTTATAGTTAGCTTCTAGTATTTAGGGTTGTACTTATCTCTTTTTTATGTACTCAAATAGTCTCTATATTATATTTAGAGATAAGTTGTATCAGTGTATTTATTTGTATTTCACTTTCTTCAATTCTATTCTAGACTGCTTTTTTCCTCAAGAGTTAAGGGAATAAAAGACGAAAGAGTTGTCAATCTGAGACAAGGGAAAATGTCTATTCAAAAATATGCATTGAAATTTCATCATCTATCAAGGTATGGTATGGAATTGGTGTCTGATATGCAGGTAAAGAGAGAAAGTTCACTTCTAATCTATCTCAGGATTCGATTCTTGAAAGCAAGACTATGTTGTTGATCAAGGATATGGATATGTCTAGGTTAGTGGTTCATATGTAATAATTGGAGGAAGAAAAGAGGAAGGAAATTGAGTTTAGGGAAAGGCAGGCTAAGAAGTTCAGGCCTTCTGAACAAGGTAGTGGGTGACAACAAGGTCGTCAGGATGGAGGTATGTAGCCAAAGAAAAAGTATGGGAGTTTTGGTTCTTTCTCTACAGATAGTGCTCCATACCCAAACTAGTTGGGTGATAAGTGTCAGTAGGGTGGCGATAAGTTTTAGGCATAGGGTGCCCAATCTTATGTTAGAGAGGCTCAGTCGACCTCATCATTCCCTCTTTGTCGGTTTTGTAGTAGGTTGCACAATAGTTTATATGATGAGGAGATGGACATTTGTTTCAAATATTGTTAGCCAGGTTATTTGCTCAGAAATTGTCTAGTTGGTAAGAGTGCTTCGCGAGCAATTAAGGATTCAGTTACTTCATCTTCTGCTCCTACACCCAAGGGTGTTGGATCTACATCTATCTGTGCTGGTACCAGTGCAGGTCAGAATAGGTTATATGCTCTTTCTACTCAACAAGTATCTGAGACATCATCAGATATCGTTACTTGTATGTTACAACTCTTTTCTCACGATGTATATTATTTGCTTGATCTAGGGTTCATACTTTTTTATGTGACCCTATTTATGGATGTGTATTTTTGTTTTGATCTCGACATTATTTTGTATCCTTTTTCTGTTTCAATCCTGTAGGTGACTCTTTGATTGCTAAAAGGATCTATAGAGGGTGTGTCATATCTATTGGAAGTAGGAAAACTTTAGTGGATTTGTTTGAACTTTATCTAGTGGATTTTGATGTTATTCTAGGGATGGATTTGTTACAGTATTGTTATGCATCCTTAGGTTTTTGGAACCATAAGGTTGTCCTTTGGTTCCCTGGTGAAAAAATAAATTAGTGGGAGGGTGGTTCCCTAGATTCTATGGGGAGGTTTATTTCTTAACTTAGAGCTCAGAGATAAATTTCCAAAGGGTGTCTCTATCATCTAGTCTTGGTTAAAGATTCTAACTCAGTTGGTCCTTTATTACATTTGGTTTTGGTGGTAAATGAGTTTGCTGAGATTTTTTTTGGATGATCTTCCTAGTGTTCCTTCGAATAGGGAGATCGAGTTTGGTATCAATTTGGTTCCAGACACTCGTACAATATCTATTATTCCTTATAGAATGGCTCTATCTTAGTTGAGAGAACTCAAGGAGCAACTTAAGGACCTTTTGGATAAGGGTTACATCCATTCTAGTATGTCCCCTTGGGGTGCACCAGCATTATTCGTGGTCAAGAAAAATGGTTCCCTTCGAATGTGCATTGACTATCAGCAGTTAAATAAGGTAACAATTAAGAACAAGTATCCTCTCCAAAGGATAGATGAATTTTTTAATCATTTGCAAGGTGCCAAAATCTTTTTTAAGATAGATCATTGCTCTGGGTATCATCAACTTAATATTAGGGAGGAGGATATCCCTAAGATGGCTTTTTGAACTCGGTATGGACACTTTGAGTTCTCGGTATGGACACTTTGAGTTCCTAGTTATGTCATTTTGTTTAACTAATTCCCTAATGGTATTTATGACTTGATGAACAGAGTTTTCATGCAGTCTCTGGATCATTTTTTCATTATGTTAATTGATAACATCTTGGTGTATTCTAAGAGTGAGGTGGATCATGATAATAACCTTTGTGTGGTGTTGCAGACCTTAAACAATAAAAAATTATATGCCAGATTCTCTAAGTATGAGTTTTGGCTGAATGTTCAAACTTTTTTGGGTCATATTATTTCTAGACAGGGGATCATGGTAGATCCACAAAAGGAGGTTGTGGTTAAAAGTTGGCCTAGACACACGACTCCAATAGACATTCGGAGCTTCTTGGGTTTGTCTTAGTAATATAGGTGGTTCGTGAAAGGTTTCTCGATGATAGCTTCCCTATTTACTATGTTGACTCAGAAGAAGGTAAAGTTTTCTTGGTCGGATGCTTGTGAGGGGAGTTTCAAGAAGTTGAAGGATAAGCTAACTTTGGCTCTAATCATGACATTGCCTGAAGGTAATGAGAGGTTTATGGTTTATTGTAATGTGTCCCTGGGTGGGACTTGGTTGTTCTTTATGTGGTTTTCAGGAGGGTTGGTAATATGTCTTATGAATTAGAATTGCCTTCTAGTTTGAGGTCCATTCATCTATTCATTCATGTCTCTATATTGAGAAAGTGTCTTGGTGATCCTTCTTTGCTGGGTTTTTTCGAAGGATTGGATATATTGAGTTCTCTGTCTTATGAAGAGGTCCCGGTTGAGATATTGGATCAGCAGACTCATTGATAAAAGATCAAGAATGTGGCCTCAAATAATATTTTATGGTGGAACCATAAGATAGAAAAGGTTAAATGGGAAGCGGAGGCGGACATGACTTCCAAATATTCACATTTGTTTTCTACTTTGGATATTTGTGTGGAAGGTATGTGTTCATGAGAACATCATTATTTTCTAACTTAGTTAAGTGTTAGAATAGATGCTTGCATCATTATTTTCTAACTTGGTTAAAGGTTGAATTGATATTTAATAATATAAACGAGTCATGTTTGTGTTTAACTTACATTGTCCGTCATCCAGGAAGGAATGATCCTAGTGGGGAAGGCTGAAACACCTTCGGTTTTGGAACCATAGAAAATTTTAAGGATTTTTTATTTCTTGTCAAGATACGACTTAGAGGTACAGGTCGCATACTGGGGTATGGATGGTAAGGATTGATCATACACTAACAAGTGTTGGTTGGTGGGTTAGATTTGTTTCTGGAATAGGTATGACTTGGAAGGTATGAGTCGTATGGTTGGATACAGGTCGTATGGTTTTGTTTTTTCCTTCACTTAATCCGAGTCTTAGTAACTTAAGTTGGATTTGAGTATGAGTGGCTCAACATGAGCCCTAAGTTAGGGTACAATTCGTACCATTGACTCGTATGGTAGACTATGATCAAACATCCTTTAATTATATTCTTTCAAACATATGATTTAGGGATATTGATCGTATGCTTGGGTATGACTTGGGGATGAGAAAGTTCAATGTTGGATAATGTGGGTTCCAAAGGGGAGGCCTCGGGTATGAGTAGTAGGTACCACTCGTATTGGAGGGTATAACTAGTAGGGGTGAGTCATACCATCTGATGCTACTTCTAAGTAGTTTAAGTTAGGGGTAATCTGGACATTTCCCTATGTAATCTATGAAGTCCCTATGACTTATATCACACTTGGGAGATTATTTACCCAATTATTCTAATCATAAACACTTAGTAACTCTCTCTAATTCTCTCTAAGGCACTTGGTTAAAGGAAGGTTAGGGTTTCATCTAGTGGAGCAATTTAGGGCTTGTTTGGGTGATTTATTTCCATCATCTTCATAAACTAAGGCATATACTCCTCCATCATTGTTAGATTCAACTAAAGGTATGATTTATAAAATGTTTCATGGCATGATTATTGTATGGTTTTGAAGTTTTCAAATATATGTTGGGGTTTAGTATTAAATAATTGGTTATGGTTTTCCTATGTTTTAATTATGTCCTTACATGCTTTAATGGTGGTTTGGACAATTGGTTCCAAGGGAATGGTTAATTGGTAATTGGAATTTGTTTTGGAAACAGTATGCCCCAATATGTTTGATAAAATACCTATGATAATGCTTTTACTATATTATTGGACTTCTAATGGAACTTTTGCATGATATGGTATGGTAATGGCTTGGAATGGTTAAATAAAATGGTTTGGTGGTCAATGTTATGGTTAATTAAACTTCCTTGTGGGGTATAATGGAATCCTTCAAGTATACATAATAATGGAACACTTGTGGGGTACATTGGAATCCTCCAAGTTAACTTGATAATGTAATTTATGGGTACATGAGAATCCCTCTACATAAAAAGGTTGGCTATGGACATTCCTTGCAATCTATAGTCGCTATGGAGATATCACTTCTTATAGACTTGGTTAATATTAATTGAATAATAGTTTGGATGGTTAGAAATGGTTTTAAATGGGCAATAATGGTGGGTTATGGTAGCTAACCGTGAAGGTACGAGTTGAATGGACAGACACTGGAAACTCATGTTTGCCGACATAAGGGGTGGTCATAGTGACCTTACATGATACTATGAGGTACATGGGAATCCTCTATGTACATTGTACATATTTATCATAGAGAGTGAAGGGTACGTGGGAATCCACTACTCTTATGGTATCTCTGGTTCATGTGGCTACATGTATCGGGGCCCGTTCAGGAGGTTACACTTGATCCATATAACCCGTGGGTGATTCTAGGAAGGTTAATCTTTACGTACCCGCGTTAATGGTTTAAATTCATGCAAAACCCGATTCCCTTTGCCACCATGGTTATATATATATGTATGGTTTGTATACATATGGTTTGTTTACTTGGTCTTACTGGATGACATTATTTTATTCTTATCCTGAGTTCATGCTAGTGTTCACCCTCTAACCCATCTTTGGGCGGTCATATCCCCATGCGATCCAGGAACCGACCATTCCACTCTTCTTGCATATTGATCTTATCTCGAGATCAGCTCAATTAGATTGAAGTGGTGAGCTTCCATATTTCAGAAGGCTCCATTTCATATCATGGCTATCTTTACATACTTTTGATATTTTACGGATATTTGTTTTGGCTAAGTTTGGGGGCATATCCCAATTGGATTTTGTTTCTCTTTAGGTTAAAGGCTTGTGTGATTACTATGGGTAAGAATGGGCTGGATCAGTATTTGTGTCAGCCTTAGTATTAGCATTGGTATTAGGGCTAACACCATTGGACTGAATTTATCATTGTTCCATCCTCTTTTATTTTGGATTATATATTAATATTGGAATTCATTTGGTTCATAGTTTGATTCAGTAATGGTTATTAGTTGCATAATAGATGGTTGAACTCATTTAGGTCGGTCACTATTCTAGACCTATAAAAGATTCTTAGGTTATGCTTACACACTATCTTGTTATATGTTCAAAATTCATCTGACTAACGGTATGCATTTGGATGGTTGGGTTGGGTATAGGGGGTGTATCTTGTCCTGGTTGGACTTGGGATGCCTATTATGAAAAGGCTCGGGGTCATGTCATGTCAATTGTGGTGCTTTATCCGTTGGCCATTCACGAAAAATCTCTTTTTCTCGAGGTATTCTAACTCGATCTCACCACTAGGATACACTATTGTAACCACTAAGGGACCCGAACACTTGGAATGAAGCTTTTTTGTATAAAGCTTCAACCAAGAATTGTAGAGTAGTACATTGTCCCCACATCGAACTCCCTCTTTTGAATTTTGGCATCATGCCACTTCTTCATTTTTTCCTTGCACAACACAGAGCTTTCATATGCCTAGAGTCAGAAATTTTCCAACTCATGGAGTTGAGTCACTCTTGACTTCAATGCATCGACCTAGTCCATATACAATTTTTTAGAGCCCACAAAGCTTTATTACCTAGTTCAATGGGTAAGTGAATCAACATTCCAAACACCAATTGGTATGGAGACATAACAATAGATGTTTTGTATTCTATCCTATAAGCCCAAAGGGCATAGTCTAGTCGTCGTGCCAAATTTGTTTGGCCAACATTCACAGTTTTCTCAAGGATAGATTTGTTTTCCCTATTAGACACCTAAACTTGTCCACTTGTTTGGGGGTGATATGTGGTTGCAACCTCTCTTTCACTCCATATTCGTCAAGAAGGGCGCCAAAAACCTGATCGCAAAAATGCGAGTTTTCATCGCTAATAGTCTGTGGAGTCCCGAACCTTGTTAAAATGTATCTTTTAAGAATAAAGTAACATCTTTGCCTTCATTGTTCTAGAGATCCACGACCTCTACCCATTTTGAGACATATTACATGGCCATTAAGATCTATTTGTTAGCAAAAGAGTTCACAATAGGCCCATGAAATCAATGCCCCTCACGTCGAATAGTTTGATTTTGAGATTAGGTTTAAGGGGCACCTCATGCTTTCTCCAAATGCCACCTTGCAATTGACATTGATGAAATTCTTTGACCATTTAAATATAATCTTTATGAAAGGTGGTAAAATAATAACCCACAAAGGAGTGACACACTTCAAGGATATATTTAATTTCCACTTCCATAACACAACGATGAATAAAAAAGTACATGCATTCCCTAAATAAATAGAAATCTTGCAAAAAATACATCTTTACACCAAATGAAAACTGCTTCCTTGGATGATAATTAAGTCCTTGAGAAGTACACCACATAAAACATAATCAGCATAATCCGCATACCAAGGTGATACATTTCTGATATTGACATGACTAGATCATCGGGAAAGGTGAAATCAATCTCAATCTCACCCCACTACTCATAATTATTTTTTAGGAGAGAATAATGGTCGACCACTTTGTTTTCACAACTCATTTGATCCTTCACCTCAAAATCAAAATCATACAAGAGAAAAATACACCTTATAAAGCATGGTTTAGCCTCTTTCTTTTCCATGAGATATCTAAGTACGGCGTGGTCTGTATGCACAACAACTTTTGTGCCTAATAAGTACTCTCTAAATATTTCCTAAGAGTAGATCACCACAAACAACTCTTGCTCCATAACCGTATAGTTACATTAGGCATGATTCAGTGATTTGCTTGCATAGTATATTGGATGGAACAACTTCTCTTTCTATTATCCTAGCACCACACCTAAATAAACAACACATGCATTACACATTAGTTCAAAGGGTGAGGACCAATATGGGGCAAAAATAATAAATGTCGTAACAAGGAGTTCTTTGATATGATTAATTTCCATCAAACACTCATTATCAAACTCAGATTTTACCTCTTTTCAAGTAGTTTGCACAAGGGATGTGCAATCTTTGAGAAATATTTGATGAATCATCTATCGAAACCCGTATAAAAAAGGAAGTTTATCACAACCTTTACAGAGATAAGAGGAGGTAACTTAGAAATTACCTTGACTTTTTATTGATCCACGTGGATACCACCCTTTAAGATTTTATGATCAAGAACCATTCCCTCCTTAACCATAAAGTGTTATTTTTCCCAATTCAAGACTTTATTAGTTTTCACTCACCATTCAAGAATGTTGCTTAAGTGAGCAAGGCATGACTAATATGCCTTCCCTACTATAGAGAAGTCATCCATGAATACCTATCAAATCCTCCACAATATCCGCAAAATAGATAACATACATTGTTGGAACATTGCCGAAGCATTACATAACCCAAAAGGCATGCTCTTGAAAGAGAATATTCCATAGGAACAAGTGAAAGTTGTCTTTTCATGGCTTATCGGGGCAATACAAATTTATATGTACCCCAAATAACTGTCAAGCAAGAAGTACCACCCCTGCTAGACTAGCTTATATAGCATTTGATCCAAAAAAGGCATGGGAAAATGGTTCTTATCGGTCCATGAGTTTAACTTGAAATAGTCCATACACACCCTCCTCTCCATAACCAGATGGATGGTGAAACACCCTGGGTTATGATCCTTAGAAATTTCTCGGGTTTTGAACTCTCTGGAAACCATATGACTTTGGGTTACTAGTTGTATGATGTGGGTACGTTTTAGGGGTCTTGGTCGTATGTTTCTATAATACACCATATTCTTTCATGTTTAATTCATATCAAAAGAGACACATCAGAGACTTAGGACATGAAATTTTAGCTATATGTTGGAGACTTAGTCTCATTTTTGGCCTCTCAACTTTGATGATTTTATTCATGACCTTCCCGACCTTGAGATGTCAATGTCTAAGTTATTTCATGATAAGGGTAGTCCATAGTACCCCCGGGGTGAGTTTCAGAATTTTTGAAGAAGGATTGGGGCATGTTTGGATGGCCAAAATATAACATCGATGCCGGTGATGCATCGGTGGTCGCATTGGGTAAGGAAACGTGATGCATTGCTAATCACGTTGCAGTGAGCATTGTAATGCATCACTGATCGCGTCTGTGCCTATTTTTCTGTTTTTAAATAACGAGTTTATGGGGGCATTTGAGTCATTTAACCTCACCCAAATACACCCAAAGCACATAATTTTATCCCCAAATAACATAGATGCTTCATTATTCACCTTTTTCTTCTCCAAGAACAAAAACCCTACCTCCAGGAATAAAGAACAATTCCATAACTCCTTCTCCAAGAAAGCCTATAATCCCATGTTCCGGGTTCAAGAACTTCAAGAACACCATTATATATTCAAAAGTTCAAGATTTTACATTCAATTTATCAATCAAGGTATGTGGGGTTATGAACAAGGATACTCCTTTAATCCTTTTGCCAAAAACTAGTTTTTAAAGATGAATTTGCATGAAATTGTATGATTTACAGTCTAGGGTTTATATCCAATTATCATTGATTGAAGATATTGATGTTACAAGAGATTAAATGTTGAATTCCATCATTACTTTTGCATGTTTATGCTTGTGAAGTGATTATATACACATTGAGAGTTGAATTTCACTATCTTCACTAGAATTATGTAAGAATTTCAAGAGTTTGATTATTGAGCATGAATTTATGTTAATTTGACATGAGTTTATAGCATGGGTTTTAATCTCTATGTATAAGTATTGATATTTCAAGAAGATGAATCTTTTAAGCATCCCATAATTAGTTTATATTCAGATTTTGAACAAGATTTGATCTTTTGATCCTCAGCTAAGATATGGAATCTACTTTACAGTTTTGATTATTGATATTATTACAGACTATAGTAAACAGATGCATAACTGGTTTTCATTGTAAACCCTTATGATAGTTTTAAAGTGGATTTCCTATAGAATAAGCATATAGATTAAAAGGAGTAGTATTTAGCACTGAGTTGGGCATGTTCACATGCCTAGAACTACGAGCCAACATAGGTACTGACTACTCAGACTATTCCAATTTATATGGATGACAGATATTGATTGTGCTCACTTAGCTCAGGTTATATTCCTTGGTAAGAGTATGATACCTCTCCCCAGTGTGAGGTTTTCCCCCTAGGGGAACTAGACGTTGGACTCTATATTTGCTCACATGGTTTATGTCGGTTAGAAGAACCTCCCTAATCGAAAAGAATAACAAAAAATCTTTTAGAAACTAAGTGTAAAGGCTAACAATTTTATTCACATATGCCTTTACACTTTTATTCACAATTTTAGCCATGATATTTCAGCTTTTAGTTTACAGATACAAAGGTGAGTCATTTTAACACTTAGCTTGCATAAATTAAAAATAGATTTCAAGTGCAGTTCTTAGAACTAAGTTTCATGGCTCTTGAGATTCATACAACACACTTGATTACTCATGATTTATGAATTTTCAGTTTTCAGTTATTCAAGATAATGTGAGCCATGTACATTTAGCATGCATTCCTTTATGAGTATATATGAATGTTGAGATATTGTTTTACTTATAAACTCACCCCCACATGCTCAGTACATTTCATAAGTATTAATCTACGTATATGTTTGTGTGCTACATTGTTTAATAATGTAGGTTCAGGTGCTCAGCTCCAGTAGTGTGATTTAGCCAGAGCATCTCTATCTACATCTCGACAGTTGGTGAGTCCTCATATTTTAGGGACCCAGTTAATCATATTTATATCTTTTTATATTAGTTTATTTAGTTATGTTTAGGTAGTTAAAGTCAGTTGGGGGTCTGTCCCAGTGACTCTCTAGTAGTTGTATTAGAGGCTTGTTTGACATTTAGATACATATCAGTTTTTCAGTGTTGGTTGTTTTAGATTTCCTAGTTAAGTATTTTTACAGAGATTAGGTTCCGTTACACGAAGTCCAGTTTAGAAATTATTTTAGTATTCTTAGTGTACTACATGCTTATATTATCTATACTTGGGTCTTCAGAATTAGTACCAGGCTTTGAGAGTTAGCTTAGAACTACTGAGCACCGTGTGGCATTTCGAGACATATTTTTGGGGCGTTACAAACTTTGTATTAGAGACGAAGGTTTAAACAATCCTAGGGAGTCAGAAAAGCCGTGTTATATAGAGTCATGATCATATATGTGAAGCGAACCACATTTATGAGCAAGAGGCTATAGGATATTTTAGGAAATCATCCTTTTCTTTCATGATTTATCATGCTTACAGTGTCTCTATCCTATTTTTACGTGTTCTCTTGTGTGATAGTTGAATATGCCTCCTTACTGAGCTAATGCATGTAGAAATGATAGTCGGCCACCCTAGCCTGCTGACCCTCTAAATTAGTATGTATCCCATGTTGAATTTTGGGCTACCTTTTAGGCTTTGTCCCGAGCTGTGACTGCCAATGATCAGGGCGACCATCAGGCAACAGTCCCACTTCAGAAAAATAGTGATTTAGCAGTAGCCAATATAACTTCAATCATATATCTAACTGAACTGAGTCTTATCTAAGCACGTATGACAGATCAAGAATATATTGCTGCAACATGGAAATATGTAAAACCGAATGGACAGTAGTAAATCTTGATGTAAATCTAACTCATAAGCAACCTTACCAGCTTTGTGAATAATCTCAAAAGGTCCAATATATCTAGGGTTGTGCTTTCCCTTCCTCACGAACCTCATCACACTCTTCATAGGAAAGACTCGAAGGAATACTTGATCACCCACCCCAAATCTCAAGGCATAAAGTCTACAGTATATAGGTTTCTACCTACTCTGAGATTCTCTTAACCTCTCCTGAATCACCCTAGATCTATCTAACAAATCATGGAGCAAATCAGTACCATATGGTTTAATATCCAAGACATCTCCTACTATACAAAGGCTCATAAGGTGCCATCTCAATACTTGAATGATAATTGTTGTTATATGTTAACTCTGCTAAGGCTAAGTGATCCTTCCACTGTCCTCCAAAATCAATAACACATTCTCAAAGCATATCCTCAATCACTTGAATAGTCTGCTCAAACTAGTCATCTATCTGTGGCTGAAAGGTTGTAGTAAGATCCACCTGAGTACCTATCTCCTCCTAAAAAGCTCTCAAAAAGATAAAAGTGAACATAGAACCTTGATGTGAAATGATAGATATGGGCACACCACACATATGGACTATCTCATGCACATAGATGTAGGCAAAGCTCTCGACATTAAAAGACATTTAAATAGGAAGAAAATGTGTTAACTTGATCAATCGATCCACAAAGACCCAAATACCATCGAAACCATGGGAAGTACGAGGCAACCAACTAAAAAAATACAAGGTAATCTACTCTTATTTCCACTCGAGAATTGGCAATCTCTTAATCAAACAACCAGGTCATAGATGCTAGGCCTTTACCTACAAACAAAATAGGCAACGAGCTACAAAATCCACTATATCTCTCTTTATTCCACAACACCAATGATAATGTCTCAAATCTCTATATATCTTAGTTGTACATAGAAGAATAGAATATCTAGAGCTATGAGCCATATGCAGAATCAATTAAATCAAGTCGTCAATCCTCGAAACATGTATACGACTACTAAATCTTAGAATGCGCTTAGGATCTATTTTGATCCTCCATACTCTACTCTCAATAACTAATCATAGAGGAAGCAAACCATACTATCCTCAAACTGACGATCCCAAATCTGCTAAAAAAGTAAAGACCTCACCTCAGTACTAGCAAGAATCCTCGTAGGGTCCAAAATTAAAAAAAAACCATCAAGTTGGATATCGATTAAATATACCATTCTAATGGCCTCTAAGAAATTGAACTACAAGCCAAACTACCCATACTCACTATCTTTTGACTCAAGGTATCTGCTAAAACATTAGCTTTTCTAGGATGATACAAGATTGAAATATCATAATCCATAAGCAACTCTATCCATCTACTCTATATAGAATTAAGCACCCTTTGGGTCATAAGATGTAAAAACAACAGTGATTTTTGAAAATCTCATAATGCACGCCATAAATGCCTCTGAATCTTATGCGCGAAAACTACCGCCACTAACTCCAAATCATAAGTGGGGTAGTTTCACTCATGAACCATAATCTTTCTTAAAATATAAGTAATAACACGGCCCTACTGCATCAACATATAACCCAAGATAGCATCGGAAACCCCACAATATATGGTGACTCCTTCACCCTATATAGGAAGAGCTAGAATAAGAGATTGATCATATCTTAGGGTTTGCACCATACTATGAGGGACCACATCCTTCAAAATCAGTAATAAGAAATAAAATTGTAATTTAAGAAGGAACGCAAACCAGTGTAGGAAACATAAAGAACATACGATTTAATGTGGAAACCCCATGCTTAACGGAAGAAAAAACATAACTTGCCCTAACAAGCACCCAAAAGTTTACTATCATCAAACTCTTGATTACAGTCTCCAATGAACCTAAATCTAGGTTCCACCTACTTGTAATAACTCGACAAAAAGTTTATATTTACATCATTTCCAAGAACACACATTGATATTGATTAACTCTAATCAATATTAACCTTAGGTAACTCTACCTATGCTCACTCAAGAGTGCAATGAAAAAATTACACTTATAGCATAAGTAATTCAGTTACAATTTAGGACTCAACTCAAGAACTGTCATTCTTTTTGTTCATAAGAAATAAGAACTTAAGTTGTACTTAAGCAATAAAGCTGGATTGAGCTTTTGCCTCTCTCAATTTCTTCAATTTGGATTTTTATCCAAAACTACTTCATTAAGAAACATCATTTTCCTTTTATAGTAGAGTAATGAGTAGGGTTAAATTGGACCAGGTGTCTTAAATAGTACGAGTAACACCTGTGCGGTTTGTTATACAATAGGGGATAACTTTGAAGGCACGTGAAAGCAGTATTTTAGCCTTTAAGATCCAGGGACCACGGAACAGGTCCCTTGTTGTAATCTACTCATCATCAAAACAAGATATAACAATTTTCCACCTTTTTAAAGATGACAAACAAACGACAAAGCTTTTGAGAATAAATATTCATTCAACACATTTAATCAAAGTGATTACCACTACTAAAGATCAATGTTCCTCGTATTATTTTATTATCATGCTTCCATCATCATGTAATATAGGGACCTGGTCCTTTGTTTCCAGTTGATATAAAAATTTACTTCCCCCTTTCACTATGCATCATCATTTTTTCTATTTAGCACATCACATACTCCCCCCCATAAACATGACCTACATATTCTATAACTTACCACATAAACCAGGTACATGTATCCTACAATATGAAATCAATATTCTCCCTTTTAGCATTATTAAAAAGTAAAAATAGAAAACCGAGAGTAAAATAAGCACAAGTTAGTTAACTCATGGAAACTAGGGAAACACTAACCTGAAGAACAATTTTACTATAAAGAGGAAATACATGCACCACACAAACAAAGATTTATTCATATGTAGAGGATAAGTATAATTGCAGTGTATAATTTAAATATTCCAGACAAAGAGCCACAAGAATCAAGAAAGATTAAAAAGAAGAGGGACTAGGATGGATGGTTTGAAGAAGTAGAGCTAGGTTATTGTTTTTTGAAGCATGATAATGCAATAATTCCTTGGTTAAAAGAATTATCTCTGGATTCAAGCTAACAACCTCATCTTTCAAAGTGGACATACTTTTCTTTAGGTCTGTATTCTCATTTTTATGTTCATTAGTGACACTTGGACCCTTATTAGTTAGATGCTAAATTATTATGTTCAATTTTTTGAACTCTGCATCATTAGCAACTATATTGAGTTGTAACTCCTTTGTTAATTTGTTGAACTCCCCTTGGAATTCGGTGCTCAATTTCTTCTTCACACACTCATTTTTGACCATTGTATTCATACCAAGCATTTGTAATATAGTTTCGGGAGTTCTATTCTCATAAACAACACCAAAATGATCACACACTTTATTTAACCAGTAACCAAAAGGCATGTCATATTTTCCATTTTTTCCAAGAATCACATTGTGTATGTGTTCCATCATAAATGCTGGTAAACTAATGAACTTAAAATTTCCAAGACATTCCATGACATACAAGTCAGTAGCTGAAGTAATGTTCCTTTTTTGTGAACTGAGAAAAACTACTTTGTTTACAAAATCAAAGACCAATTGCAACTCACTATTGAGTGATTTCCTATTCACTGCAACCACTGATTTACCTTTAACATATGATGCAGCTTCCTAAATTTCTAGTGATGGTTGTTTCTATAAGACAGTCCTTACACCACAGATAGCAACATCTAAAATTCACCCATATTATGTAACATTAATAGTCAACTTCTTCCCTTGAAATACAATAATCATCTTTATTTTGTATTAAAAAACTCTTATATAGAATAGAATTCTTGGACTACCTCATCAAAGACTGTGGGAATATGTCTTTCTATACGATGCATCAAACCTTGATGTTTTACCAGCTCAACAAATTCCAATATAACAGGTTCTGTTAACATATTTAAGTCAAAAATCCTTCCAGTTTATTCCGTTTGACTTCTTAAGAACCTGTTTCTCATTTCGTTAGACACAACCTTATATCTCTCCTTATTTTTCATTCTAGTATAAGTGATCATAGATTCCCTGACAATAACTTTTTTCTTTTTAGGACAAGGTCCTCAAGAGTCCCTTCTTTTTCAGTAAAACTTTCAAACTTTTCTTTAGAATATCTTAGTGTTTTACTGACTTTTTTGTTTTTGATACCAAATATACCCTTTCTTGGGTTTTTTAAACGCAAGATGAGATTTTTAGCAACCTTGGCATCACCCATCAATGTATTATCAAATAAAGATTGAGGGTTCTGGAATATTTCTTCATTAATAATTTAAGTGAAGAAAAGGTCTGGCTTTGGAAAAGTAGGAGATGAAGGGTGTTTTTCAAGAAGATTTGAGAAAGGTCTTTTATTAATACTAAGCTCATTTTCTTTGAAGGCATGAAAATAAGGAATTTGTATCCATTTGTAGATCCTTTCCATAGGAGAATTATTTATGACTAAAATTTACTATTTGATAATAAAAGGGATGGGTATGCCTGGATATAAAGGAAGGAGTAATCATAGGAAGGGTTTTTGAAAGAATTAGATGTGATCAATTTCAATTCAGGGATGACTCATCCTTCTTTTTTAGAATAAGAAAATTTTCTGACATTAAAAGTGAGAGGATATGGCTTTATCTATAAGAGCAAACAAAAAATGCACATTCATTATACTAACCTGTGAGATGGGACTAGGTCTCTCTCTTTCTTTTACTGAATCCTAGACATTGTGGATGTCAAAGTTTCCTCCTCCAAAGTTGTTTTCATGGGTGTATACCTAAAAAGGTATGATACTAAGTTAGACCAATATGCACCTATTTTACCAATGATACCTATCTCTTAAACATAACTAATTTTTAGGAGAGAACCTTGATCCATATAGTAGTTCTGATTAATTTGATCAATCCCAACATCAGTTTATTATTTTTAATACACCACTTCATAACCAAAGTTATTTAAAAAATATGAGGACCAGGTCCCATACTTAGCATCCCTTGAATGTTCAAGGTTTCTTCTGCATTACTTTAAACCAGCCAGCATCTTTGAAACTCTTTTTCACCCTTTTGAGCTCACTTTTGGGATAGAAATATCGAGAAACCCATGAGGTATATGAATTAGGCTCTTGTTTGTACTCCTGTCTTCAAATATTAGGTTAGAATTTCCAGGGGGTGAAAAGATATGTGCTTGCAATTTGACCTTCTGAGATGAATTCCACTGGGACCAGGTCCTTGTGAAATCTGGACTAGACACTTCTTGGAGTTCTTCTACTTGAGTTGATGTTTGTGACTTAGAAATTGGATCACCATTCATCATTTCATTATACATCATTAGGATCTTGACCATTCTCATCGGCAATGTCATTTCTTTGAGTAGGAATGATTTAATCAAAGTCATAATTCTCCTCGTCACATGTCCCATTGGTCAGCATCTTTATGTTGAACACCAAAGTAAGTTATTTCACATAAAATACATGCAATTTTTGGCCCTTTTTACCTATTCGAATAATACTCCTCCACCTTGACATATTTTGAGTGAGAGAATATAATCAGACCTTCTAGTTATCATATTTACAATTAGATATTAAGAAGATTGTTCTAACTGCACTCATTTTCCCCCTCCTACAAACATAATCATTTGTTAGATTTGGGAACCCACTTAATTTTGAGTTCCCTGTAAGAGGATAGAGGTGTGATCAAATCTTTCTTTGCACATCGAGGTTATAAGAGCTTCTTTATATTTTCAAAGGCCTGAAACCTTTAGAATTGATATTTCTAACATTTATCATTCTTGCTCGAAGTCAGCTTTGAAAATTATCCTTTATGTTTCCATCTCTTCCACAATGAATGCATAGAAGTATGTGTTCTTTCTTCCTAACATCTTTAACAACCTGACATTTAGGCCCAAGTGAATGTGTTTTGGAAAGGATCTGTGAGGATGTGGTCCATTGTAGGGATTTTTTAAGTTCTTTCCTCAGACATACCGAGTCTCTTTCTAACTCCTCATTCTTATGGAATGAAGTCATAAGATGCCTTTGAGAATCTTCTAAGTTTTCTTCAAGATCAACCTAAAACTTTAATGCTTCTTTATTATCTTTACCCTCAAAAGCATCTACTTTATCCAGTTGATTCATAAAACTTAGATTTTTAAATTATAGCTTAGCAATATGTTGCTCAGTTTCAGATATCTAGAGAGTCAAAGCTATTAATTCAAGTTCCTTATTTTTTATCTTTCCTTCTAGAGCATTATTCTTCTCATAATCACAAGCATTGTTTGCTTTCTCAATTTTATTAACCAAGCTTAGATCTTTAGATTTTAGCTTTGCAACCTATTCCTCAATTTCAGATATCTGGAGGGTTAAAGCTATCAACTCAAGATCTTGAATTTCTACCTTTTCTTATAGAGCATTTTTCTCTAGTCATTTCACACATGGAATCAATCAACACATTAGCATGCTTTTTTATTTTTCTAGCAGAGTAAATCCATAAATTTTATTTAATGTCAGAAAGTGTTACCTGATTTTATTCTTCATCTTCACTATTTTCCATAAAGCAAACAAGGAATCAAAGGTCACTTTTTATCCTGCCTTACTGGATAATCAACTGCAGCCTTTTTGCTTAATTTTACAAGGACCTAGTCCCTGTTCATTCATTTTTCTCCTCCAATCTTGAGATATTCCATCCTTGTTCATTCCATAGTCGCTTCCAGTCTTGAGATATTCCTAATAGTCCAATTTGTACATTAGAAATCCTTAATGAAACACTCAGGACTTCTATATTTGTCATAATTCTCCATAGTGACTCCCTTTTCGTTGCTACTTCCACTTCTTTGAAATTGGCCACTTCTCTTCATAGCTCTAACAATTTTTTTGCCAAATAGGAAACATCAGTGTCTTCCTCATTAGATTCATATTTTGATTCCTTTAGTTCTAGAGATTTCTCCCTATTTACTTTCTTCTTCTCTTGTTCTTGTTTCTCCTTGAGTTTATGTGTCTTCAAATTACCAATAAGCCCATCCATAGTGAGAGTCTTCAGGTTCCTTGCCTCGAAAATAGCATCCACTTTTCTTTGCCAGGATTTAAATAGAACTAGAAAATTTTTCTCACTTGTTTGTACAGAGAAATCACTTCTCCTAAATAGTTCAATTCATTAGTGATTGAAGCGAATCTTGTTTGCATCTTTTGGATAGTTTCTCCTTCTTTCATGTTGAAGGTTTCAATCTGTGTAGTCAGTACATCAACTTTTGAATCCTTCACATCAGTGGTCCTATCATGAGTTTTTTTCAAGAAATCAAAAATTTCCTTAGCTATTTGAAAAGCTAAAATCCAATTTTATTAACCTAGTTCTACGCCACAGGCAAGCAATTTCTTTTCCTTGTAGTTATTTTAAATTTTTTTCCATCTTTATCATCAAACTTTTTTCTAGTTTTCACCAACATTCTTGTCATATCACCTTGATCTCTTTGATAGGTACATGAGGACCATCAAGTATTATATCCTTAAGCTCACTGTCCTCAGTTATAATAAAGTCAAACATTCTAGTTTTCCACCACCCATAGAATAACCCATTAAATCTAGGTGGCCTAGTGGTAGATTGCCCTTCTTCCAGGTTAGGTAGTGTAGCCATGCTAAACAAATTAAACTAGGTGTGAACCTTTTAGAGTGTCCTAGCTCTGATACCAATTGATGAAATCTTAGGGGTTAGACCACACAGTGAGGGGCCAGGTTCCCACAAATCAGTCACAGACAATAAAATAGTAAATTAACCACGAACATAAACTAGTGCAAGAAATTTAAATAAAATAAAATTTAACGTGAAAACCCCCATGCTCAAGGGATGAAAAATAATGGCTTACCCTCAGAAGCACCCATAACTTCACTATAATAAAAATCTTGATTATAGACTCCTATGAACCTAACTCTAGGTTCCACCTGCTTGTAATAACTCTTGTATAAGCTTATCTTGACAACTCTGCCAAGAACATACCTTGATATTGTTTAACTCTAACTAATATTCACCTTAGGATACACTATCTAACCTCACTCAATAAATCAAAGAAAAACATTACCCATATAGCATGAGTAATTTAGTTACAAATCAGTACTCAACTCAACAACACTCACTTTTTTTTGCATAAGAAATAAGAACTTGATTTGTACTTAAGCAATGAAGCTGGATTGAGTTTTAGCCTCTCTCAATTTAGACAATTTTAATTTTTTTTTCCAAAACCACTTTATTGATAAGAATGCTTTTACTTTTAGAGTAGTGTAATCAATAGGGTTAAAGTGCAATTGGACCAGGTGTCCAAAATAGTACAAGCAACACCTGTACAGTTTATCACACAAACAGATAGAACTGTGCAGGCACATGCCAGCTGTACTTTAGCCTAGAAGATCTAGAGAGCTAGACCCTTATTGTAAGTTACTCATTATCAAAATAAGATATTGAAAAGATGAAGTAAAGAAATACTTGAGCATTCCAAAGCTCGACTCACACTCCCTGGACCATCGAAAAGGAACCTTCTTCTGAGTCAATTTGGTCATAGGAACTGAAATATTCATCATGAGAAAAGCATTTAAGAGTACCAATAACAACATCGGGGGTTGACTCAGAATCCTGGAGTGTGGCTAGAGCATACAAACAGTTTTGACTAGTGCTGGAGCTGGAAGTAGAAGTAGTACCCTTTGGTGCAAGAGTGAATAAAGTAGCAACCTGAATCTTATTCGCCCTAAAAGGAACATTATAAATACAATCCCTCTACAAATGACCAGTTTGACCATATTTAAAGAACTTATTTTTAATACCCCATATATTTCTAAGCTAGAAAATGAACCGTTGTTCCTACACATGAAACCTCCTATCCTGTGATTCATATTGGAGTACATGAAATAGGATGAATATCCTAAAGTTAATAGAGATTATGATGTATTAATCATGTTCATAAGAGTAACTTAGAGTAAGCCAAGCTAAGAACTTTTGAATCCACCAAGTTTTCGTGTGTGATTTCATATAGGTCATCTTTGGTACAAGAATAACTTTGATTATAGGTGGTATTTTGGAAGATTTATACTATACAAATTGTATAGAATTGACTAAGATTTTCGTCGATACCAAATTCACCTAAAACGGACACCCGGTGAAGGAGTTATGGCGATTTAAAGTTCAGCAGCGTCATTACAGTCAATGGCGCGTCGCGCCGTAAGAAAAAATGACATTTGTCAATATCCAGTGTCTCTTCGAGATTCCACCGCATTGAGATGAGTTTACAGGTAACAAACAGGGGGCAACGCGATATCTCCGCATCGTGCCGGGGGCCCAAATCGGGTAATTTTCACAAAAATTAAATGACGCATCTAGAAGGGTATTTGGGTCATCTTTCCACCCATATATATATTCCATAAACATGGAATTAAGCCCTTATTTCACCTAAACATACTCTTTCTCTCAAAATTCTCTCAAGAACACATTAGGGTTTTCAATTGGGTATTCAAGTTTAAGGAAATTTCTCCGTCAATCATCAAGAATCTTCTATGTAAGGTATGCGTATTGTTCATCTATGGATCCATTTCGTTCATAGAGCTCAAGAACCTTGTTTTAAATATTATATTGTGATTTTCTTGTTGTGATATGACCATGTACATGTTGATGATTGTTGTTTAAGTTTCAAGATGATATCTAAAGGTTTTTTCATGAAGTATATGTGTTCATTAGTTGAAATCCATGAACTTTATGTGGTTTAAAATGGGGAAATTCATGAAAACAATCCTAAACTAAAAGAATGCATGAAAAGTGTTTGATAAAAAGCCTAGGATGATAGAACTCATGTCCCATGATTTAATAGTACTTAAATGACAAGTCCATGCTTTATGCTTTATGATTTCACATGAATTCCATGTGATTGATATGCGTCGTTGTTGTGATATGGATTGAGCATGATATTGAAGATATGAAAGTATACACATGTTTTATGAATTTCCCTTCAATACATAAGATGTTGAGAACTATGCTTAGTGTGAAATCCCCTACTTATGATATGGTGAATTGTGGAGTCTATTTTATGATCAAGTCAGTTATGTTTGTCAGTTTACTTCCATCGAGTCCTGGGGGTAGTAGTATTTGAAAAATATAGTTGTGTGCCTAGAGTCATGTCACGTTATCACAATAATCTCAGTCAAGCCATGATCTATAGAACTCAATCAGTCATGAGACTCAGGAAATATCAGAAATCTTATGATCTCAATAAATTCTCAGATAGTAGTACTATTCCGCCAGTCAATGGAAGTCAGTTACTCAGTTTATGTATATATAATTAAATCATGTTCAGTCTCTTTAGATGGGAGTATTATTTAACACCGAGTGAACCCAAGGATGGGATCTTAATCTTCTAGATTAGGGTTGATGAGGTGGCTTAACCTGTCAATTTAGGTTTCCCACCGTTCTCATTTGAGTACCTGCCAGCTAAGGGTCACTCACAGCTGTCCTTTCTAGTGGTACAGTATTGAAACCCTTCCAGTCGGGGTAGAGATTGGACCCTATCCTAGCTATATGCATTATTGGGGCATGTCAGTTAAGAAACTACCTCCCACAGTTTTAGTCCCAGTCTTAGTAAAAGAACTCAGATAGTTCTTCAGATTTCAGTATACCAGGACTGTAAGTTACAGTCAATTCAGTTATAGAACGGAACTCAGGTTGTTCCATTAGATTCAGGACTGTCAGACACAGTCATCCATGTTATCAAAATTTTAGTATCAGTCATGTTAGATAACAGTAAACCATGTATTAGCGTATAGATCTAGATATTATGTATTCATGATTTTAGTTACTATGTATGTATGTTTGTACTCTTACGTTCATATCAATCAGTCAGTTAGCATTGTTCATGCATGTAAACCCTTTTGCATTTAGCCTACCTCACTCGTATACTCAGTACTCCAAGTCATACTAACGTATTTTCTCTATGGTGCTTTCTTTCATGTTACACCATAGGTTCAGAGACACGAGTTCTAGATCAGCAGTAGCATTCTAGTCGCAGAGTTACAGTGAGTCCTCATCCATTCGAGGATGATATAATTTTATTTCATTTATTATTTAAGTTCAGTTTTTCTAGACGAAGTTAGTTGGAGACATGTTCCATCAACTCCTTATTTCAGACAGTATTTAGAGGCTTTCAGATTTAGTTTAGGTTTTAGATTCAGCTTTCAATTGTTTTAGGTATTTGTTACCCTATATGGATGTTATTATTTATCAGATGTTCTATTCAGTTTAACCTTATGGCCTTTATTCATATTTTCCGCATTCTACAAGTATATTATGTAGAGTATAGGTACAAATATTAGTCATGGGTTAGCTTGTGGTCCTCGGGGCTATAAGCACCGTGTATCATTCTGGTTCAATAAATCAGGGCGTTACAAACTTAGTATAAGAGCAAAAGATTCAATAAAGTCCTAGGAAGTCTGAAAGTCGCATCTAGTAGAGTGTTGTGCATGGGTGTGTTGTGCGCCACATTTATGTGCAAGAGGCTATGAGATGTTTTAGGAACAACTTCCCCTGTTTCAGTATTTATGTTATTCTTGTGAGAATAATCTGAAGTTAAACTCTCAGTCTAATTCGTTCTTCTCTTATTTCAGAATATGCCTCCAAAGAGAAGAAACCAGCCCGCTCCTCAGCCCGAAGATCCTTTGGGCGAACATGTTTCTCATGAAGAGTTTAGGGCCACATTCACCACACTTGCTCAGTTTGTGACTACCCAAAATAAATGGCCACCACTTATTCTAGCCTATCTAGTGGCTAACTCAGCCACAGCTAGGATTTGGGACTTCACCCGAATGAACCCTCCATCTTTCTTTGGGTGTAAGTCTGATGAAGATCCTCAAGAATTCATTGACCAAGTCTAGAAGGTCATAGACATCATGGGAGATACTTTTTGTAAGAGTGCTGAGTTAGTCGCATACCAGTTACAGGATGTTGCTCACACTTGGTACAAGTAGTGGAAATCTGAGAAGGTAGATGGTGAAGGTCCTATAGAGTGAGAGGAATTTATCACAGATTTCTTAGATAGATTCTTTCCCAAAGAGATGAGGGAGGAAAAAGTTCTGGAGTTCATCAACCTCAGGCAGGGAAATATGATGGTTAAAGAGTATTCTCTCAGATTTACTAAGCTAGACAAATATGCCCCTCATGTGGTTGCAGAAAATAGGGCTAAGATGAGCAAGTTCGTGTCAGGAGTGAATGATAGCATGGTAAATGAGTGTAGGTCTTCGATGCTGAACATCGATATGACTTTAGCAAGGATCATGACCCATGCTCATAAAATAGAGGAGCAGAAGATTAGGACTAGGGAGAGGCAAGACAAGAGAGCAAGATCAGGTAGTTTTAGTTTTGCTCAACCCAAATTAGAAGGAGGAAACCGACCGCAATTCTATCCTAAGCCAACAGTTCCAGCTCATTCTTCCGCTAGTGCCCCAGTGCTGAAATTCAGAGACGGCAACAGAGATCGAGCACCAGGCTCTAAGTCTTAGGACAGTGTTAGCATTGCCCGAACTAATCCCCTGTGTCAGACTTGTGATAAGAACCATGAGGGTACCTGTAGAGATGGTAGCGATGTTTGTTTTGGTTGTGGCAAGCTAGGCCACAGGATTAAAAAGTGTCCGCAGTTAGGTCTACAGGGTCAGCAGAATCGTTCCACAGCCCAGTCCGGTCACCCAAATAGTAGGGTGCCACTTCCAGTGCTTCTAGTGGGCAACACCCAAATAGACTCTATGCTCTTCAGACCCGACAGGATCAAGAAAATTCTCCTGATGTCGTTACTGGTACATTACAGATTTTCCATGTTTATGTTTACGCTTTTCTAGATCCAGGTGCATCCTTGTCTTTTGTTACTCCTTATATAGTAGGCGATTTCAGAATCAGTCCAAAAATTTTAGCAGAGCCCTTTTCATTCTCTACCCAAGTGGGTAAAACTATCATAGCTCGGCGGGTATACAGGAACTACCCGATTATGATATTTCAGAAAGCCATGTCAGTAGATTTAGTCGAGTTAGAGATGACTAATTTTGATGTTATACTTATCATGGATTGGCTTCATTTCTACTATGCCACAGTCGACTGCAGAAATAGGATAGTTTAATTTCAGTTCAGTAATGAGCCCGTCCTAGAGTGGAAGGGTAGTACTTCATCTTTTATGGGTCAGCTTGTTTCCTACCTTCGGGCAAGGAAAATGATTTATAAGGGTTGTGTTTATCATCTCGTTCATGTTAAAGACTCTAGTTCGGAATCTCCTAGCGTTGAATCAATCCCAGTGGTTAATGAATATTCAGATGTCTTTCCCGAAGATCATCCAGGCATTCCTCCCTAAAGGGAAATAGACTTTGGCATTGACCTTATTCCAGATACTCAGCCTATTTCTATTCCTCCATACAGAATGGCACCAACAAAACTCAAAGACTAGATGGATCATTTGAAGGATCTCTTGGATAAGGGATTCATTAGACCTAACATTTCCTCGTGGGGCGCACCAGTCTTATTCGTGCGCAAGAAAGACAGTTCTCTTAGGATGTATATTGATTACCGTCAGCTCAATAATATTACGGTCAAGAACAAGTATCCTCTTCCCAGAATAGATGACTTGTTTGAACAACTTCAGGGTTCTAGTTATTTCTCCCAGATAGACCTCATATCAGGCTATCATCAGCTCATAGTTAGAGAATGTGACATCCCAAAGACAGTTTTCCATACTCGGTATGGTCACTTCGAATTTCTAGTTATGTCCTTTGGTCTTACCAATGCCCCAACCACTTTCATGGACTTTATGAATCGTTTGTTCAAGTAGTACTTGGATATGTTCATCATATTCTTCATAGATGATATCCTGGTCTATTCCCGAATAGAGCGTGATCATTCTAACCATCTGAAAATTGTTCTTCAGACTATCAGAGATCACAAGCTATTCGCCAAATTCAGTAAGTGCGAGTTTTGGATAAGGTCAGTAGCATTCCTTGGCCATATTATTTCTGGTGATGGCATTAGAGTAGATCCTCAGAAGACTGAAGTGGTAAGAAATAGGCCTCACCCTATCTCTCCATCAGATATCAGGAGTTTCTTGGGTTTGACTTGCTATTACAGGCGGTTTGTTGAGGGATTTTCTTCTATTTCACCCCCCATGTCCAGATTGACTCAGAAGAAGGTCAAGTTGCAGTGGTCAGATCCTTTCGAGAAAAGCATTTAGGAATTAAAGACATGACTCACCTCAGCTGCAGTCTTAGCTCTCCCAGATGGTTCAAATGGGTTTGTAGTATACTGTGATGCGTACAAAGTAGGTTTGGGTTGTGTCCTCATGAAGCATGGTAAGATCATAGCCTACGCCTCCAGGCAGTTAAATCCCTATGAGAAGAATTATCCTACTCATGATCTTGAGTTAGCAGCCGTAGTATTTTCCTTGAAGATTTGGAGGCATTATCTATGCGGAGTTTATGTAGATGTCTTCACAGATCATAATAGTCTTCAATATGTCTTTTCTTAGAAAGATCTCAATCTTTGTCAGAGAAGGTGGTTAGAGATCTTGAAAGATTATAACATGAGTGTCCTTTATCATCCGGGAAAGGCCAACATTGTGGCCGACACTCTCAGTAGACTCTCCATGGGTAGTGTTTCTCACATTGAGGATAGCAAGAAGAAAATAGCTCAGGAAATCCATCAGCTTGCCAGACTAGGTGTTCGCTTAGTAATTCTTTAGAGGGTAGTGTATGTGTTCAGGATAGTTCAGAGTTGTCTCTAGTTTCCATGGTGAAAGAAATGTAAGACAGGGATCCTAGCCTTGTCAAGCTAAAAGAGTCAGTTCAGAATCAGAAAGTAGAGATTTTCTCCCAAGGGAGAGATAGTGTCATTCATTGTCAGGGTCGTCTCTGTGTTCCAGGTGTAGATGATTTAAAATAGAAAATTCTTGCAGAAGCGCATGGTGCGCGATACTCTATTTATCCAGGGGACACTAAGATGTACCGCGACCTATGGGAGATCTATTGGTGGAGTGGGATAAAGAGAGATATTGCAGAATTTGTGGCTAAGTTCCCTACATGTCAGCAGGTTAAGATAGAGCATCAGAAACCTTGTGGTTTAATACAGGAGTTCACCATTCCTACTTAGAAGTGGGAAAAAGCGAACATGGACTTCATGATGGATTTTTCTCAAACTCGTTATCAACATGATTAAGTTTGGGTCATTGTAGATAGAATGACCAAGTCAACCCATTTCCTTCAAGTCCATACCTCTTATTCAGCTGAGGATTATGCCAAACTCTATATCAGGGAGTTGGTCAGATTACACGGTGTTCCATTATCTATCATCTCAGATAGAGGTACCCAGTTCACCTCTCACTTATGGAAAGCATTCTAAAAGGGTCTTGGTACCCAAGTTCATCTCAGTACAACTTTTCATCCTCAGATAGATGGTCAAGCAGAAAGGACCATTCAGACTCTTGAATATATGCTAAGGGCGTATGCAATTGATTTTAAGGGAAGTTGGGATGACCACTTGCCTTTGATTGAGTTTGCATACAACAATAGCTATCATTCCGGTATTAAAATGGCTCCGTTCAAAGCTCTCTATGGTAGGAGGTGAATATCTCTAATCGGGTGGTTCAAAGTTAGTAAGGCCTCAGTCATAGGGCCTGACTTAGTATTCGACACCTTAGAGAAAGTCCAGTTAATCAGAGAAATACTCTGGGCTGCTCAGAGCCGACAAAAGTCGTATGCTGACATTAGTAAAAAGGATCTCAAGTTTAAGGTCGATGGGTATATCTATTAAATATCTCTCCCATGAAGGGAGTGAATCGGTTCGGTAAGAAGGGAAAGCTCAGTCCCCGATATGTCGGTCCTTTCAAGATTCTCAGTCGCTTAGGCAAGGTAGCTTATGAGCTCGAATTGCCTTCAGATCTAGCCTCAGTTCATCCAGTCTTTCATGTATCTTTGATCAAGAAGTGTATAGGTGATCCATCAATCGTAGTACATATTCAGAGTATTGACAGTCAGAATAGTCTCTTTTATGAGGAAATTCCTATCGAAATTCTAGACTATCAGACCATAGACTAAGGAACAAAGAAGTCCCTCTAGTCAAAGTTCTTTGGCAAAATCATTCCATTGAGGGAGCTACTTGGGAAGAAGAATAAGACATGCATACCAAGTATCCTCACTTCTTCTCCGCCAATTCAAATCAAGCTTAAGGTAACAGTTTTCCTTAAGCTTATTCAGTTTCCCATTCATTATTCTATACAACTTGATATTCAGTTCATGCTCATCTTTCATCACAAATCTAGTATCAAGTACCATTGCATATTCAGTCATGCATTCATGTATCAATCTAGTGTATAATCATGCATCAAATATGCATTCTCATTGGGAGAACTCAGTTATTAGAAATATCAGTTATCCATTCATGAATCAGTTACTCATACATCAGATATGCATATCCAGCATGATATGTTTAGCTTATCAGTCATGTCCATCATGAGATCATGTTCCAGTAGTGTATGCCTTGCATGTACTCCAGTTAATCATCTATACCCATTTCAATTAGTCTCATTGGAGGATGAATGTATCCAAGGGGGAGATATTATAATACCCCATATATTTCTAAGCTAGAAAATGAACCATTGTTCATACACATGAAACCTCCTATCCTATGATTCATATTGGAGAACATAAATTAGGATGAGTATCCTAGTGATAATAGAGCTTATGAATTGGTAAGCATGTTCATAGGAGTCACTTAGAGTAAGCCAAGCTAAGAACTTTTGAATCCACCAAGTTTTTGTGTGTGATTTTATATAGGTCATCTTTGAACGAGCATAACTTGGTTTATAGGTGGTATTTTGGCAGATTTATACCCTCCAAATTGTATAGAATTGAATAAGATTTCTGTCGATACCAAATTCGCCAAAACGTACACCCGGTGAAGAAGTTATGGCGATTTAAAGTTTCAGCAGCGTCATTTCAGTCAGTGGCGCATTGCGCCGTAAGCCAAAATGGCGTTTGTCAATTTCTAGTGTCTCTCCATGATTCCACCACATTACGGTGAGTTTCTAGGTCACAAATAGGGGGCAACGCGATAGCTCCACATTGCGTGGGGGACCCAAATTAGGTAATTTTCACAAAAATTAAATGACTCATCTATAGGGGTATTTGGGTCATCTTTCCACCCCTATGTATATTCCATAAACATGGAATTAAGCCCTTATTTCACCAAGACATACTCTTTCTCTCAAAATCCTCTCAAGAACACATTAGGGTTTTCAATTGGGGATTCATGTTCAAGTAAATTTCTCCATCAATCATCAAGAATCTTCCATCTATGTATGCGTAGTGTTCATCTATGGATCCATTTCGTTCATAGAGCTCAAGAGCCATGTTTTAAATATTATATTATGATTGTCTTGTTGTGATATGACCATTTACATGTTGATGATTGTTGTTTAAGTTTCAAGATGATATCTAAAGGTGTTTTCATGAAGTATATGTGTTCATTAGTTGAAATCCCTGAACTTTATGTGGTTTAAAATGGGGAAATTCTTGAAAACAATCCTAAGATAAAAGAATGCATGAAAAGTGTTTGATAAAAGTCCTAGGCGGATAGAATTCATGTCCCATGAATTAATAGTGCTTAAATGACAATTCCATGCACTATGCTTTATGATTTCACATGAATTCCACGTGATTGATATGCGTCGTTGTTGTGATATAAATTGAGCATGATATTAAAGCTATGAGAGTATACACATGTTGTATGAATTTCCCTTCCATACGTAAGATGTTGAGAACTATGCTTAGTGTGAAATCCTCTACTTATGATATGGTGAATTGTGGACTCCATTTTATGATCAAGTTAGTTTTGTGTGTCAGTTTCCTTCCATCGAGTCTTGGGGGTACTAGTACCCAAAAAATATAGCTGCGTGCCTAGAGTCATTTCACGTTATCACGATAATCTCAGTCAAACCATGATCTATAGAACTCAGTCAGCCATGTGACTCAGGAAATCTCAGAAATCTCATGATCTCAATAAATTCTCAGATAGTAGTACTATTCCATCAGTCAACGGAAGTCAGTTACTCAGTTCATGTACAACCAGTTAAATTATGTTCAGTCTCTTCAGATGGGAGTAGAATTTAGCACCGAGTGAACCCAAGGATGGGAACTCACCTGCTAGTTTAAGGTGTGATTCTTAGTAGTCATCCTTGTCTTCCAGAACTACGTAGCCAGTGTAGGTTGAAACATCTTAAACTACCAGATTAGGGTTGATGAGGTGGCTTAACCTGTCATTTTAGGGTTCCCACCATTCTTATTCGAGTACCTGCCAGCTAAGGGTCACTCAATGTTGTCCTTACCTGTGGCACGGTATTGACACCCTTCCAGTCGGGGCAGAGATTGGACCCCAACCTAGATATATGCGTTATTGAGGCATGTCGGTGAAGGAACTACCTCCCACAGTTTCAGTCCCAGTCTCAGTAAAAGAACTTAGATAGTTCTTCTGATTTCAGTTTACCAGGACTGTCAGTTATAGTCAATTCAGTTACAGTATGGAACTTAGGTAGTTCCATCAGATTCAGGACTATCAGACGCAGTCATTCATGTTATCAAAATTTCAATATTTGTCATGTTAGATAACAGTAAACCATGTATTAGCGTACAGATCCAGATATCATGTATTCATGATTTTAGTTACTATGTATGTATGTTTGTACTCTTACGTTCATCTCAGTCAATCAGTTAGCATTGTTCATGCATGTAAATCCTTTTGCATTTAGCCTACCTCACCCGTATACTCAGTACTCCTAGTCGTACTGGCGCATTTGTTCTATGATGATTTCTTTCTTGTTACACCATAGGTTCAGAGACACGAGTTTCAGATCAGTAGTAGCATTCCAGTTGCAGAGTTACAGTAAGTCCTCATCCATTCGAGGATGATATAATTTTATTTTATTCATTATTTTAGTTCAATTTTTCTAGACGGAGTTAGTTGGAGACATGTTCCTTCAACTCCTTAGTTCAAACAATATTTAGAGGCTTTCAGATTTAGGTTAGATTTTAGATTCAGCTTTCAGTTGTTTTGGGTATTTGTTTCCCTATATGGATGTTATTATTTATCAGATATTCTATTTAGTTGAACCTTATGGACTATTGTTCATGTTTTCTGCATTCTACAAGTATATTATGTAGAGTACAGGTACAGATATCAGTCATGGGTTAGCTTGTGGTCCCTCGGGTTCATAAGCACCATGTAGCATTTCGGTTCTGCAAATTGGGGCATTACATGATTCCTCTCTTCCTCGCAAAACCCATTACGCATCATACTGCAAAATCTATAAGTTGGATATAACCAAGCTGATTGAGCCCCACTAGCTTACGAATGGGCTCTTAGTGCTTTAAACCCACTATAACACTGAGAACGACTTTCACCCAATGACTTTTGATAAGGAGCAATAGCGGTAGATTACAAACCAGAATTTCCTCACTTTTTCTTAGACCTATTTTCACCATCTTTACCACTATACAGCTGACCTCCTTCCTGATTCAAATGGCTAAGTTTCTTACTCTGCTTTTCACTCATTTCTACTTTCTTCTTGTATTCTTTTTACACTTGTTACAAATATACCACAAGTTTAGAGATGTTCATATACTTGTTCAACAAGTCATCTTTATCTCCAAGATCAACTCATGGAATAACCTGACGTGACATGAAAGAGGGCCTTGTCGTAATGGGAATCCCAAGTCCGACCTGGACCGGTGACCACCCCTATTTCCCAACCCAACCTCTAGTTGCCTTCCCTGAGTTGGCTAAAATTCTAGTATGTCGCAAGATAGTGCAATAGCTCACATAGAGATTCTAGGATAAAATAAAAAACCGTGACCAACTGAACCGAGCTCAACCATCCCATCCAATAATTCAAACCACACCAAACCATACCAAAACAAGGGCCATAAACCAGGCCATAAACAAAGATATTCCAAATAATAGTATAATTAATCCAAAAATGAAATAGGATGGAATAACTAAAAATATCATCCAATGATGTCAGCCCACCGACTTTTTCCAATGCCAAGGCCGACCCCTATACCGATCCCGTCCATTCCAACCCATAAAAGTACCACAAAGCCTCTAACCAAAAGTGTAATAAAATCTGATTGGCACATGCCCTCAACCATAGCCAAAACCAAAATCCAAAAATAAATTAAAGTTCTTAAAAATATCCATAACATGAAATAGAGCCTTTCGAAAGGATCGAAGCTCACCACTTCACTCCAAATGCATTCCCTAAGTCAATCACTATGTAAGAGGAGTAGAATGGTCGGTTCCTGCATAGCATGGGTATACAACTGCCAGTAAATGGGTTAACGGGTGAACGTTAGCATGGCCTCAAGATAAGGATAAAATAATGTCATTTACAAAACCTAGTAAAACCATCCATATGCACACAACCATACGTATATATATAACCATGATGGGAAAGGGACTAAGTTTAGCATGCCTTTAATAACCTTTACCTGGGATGTATAGGTTTGTCTTGCTAAACCACCCATGAGTTATATGGGTTCAGCTCCCCCTTTTAAAAGGGCCCCAGTGCATATAGACACACGACCAAGGAAGATACCCTTGGGATGACTTGTATATCTCCCAAATATAGGGTGAAATCATGCACATGGTCACCAAGACCAACCTCATATCGGCAAATATGAGTTTCCAATTTTGGTCCCCTCGGGACCTCCACCTTTCACAACTCTTCTACAAATCCAGCCATTATTGACAAATTAAAACCAATTTTAAAAGAACCAAACCATTTTCCATTTATTAACCAAGGCCATTGATACAGTATCATCATACCAATCCTTACTTATGAGTATCTTCCATAGCCAACTATTTATCGATTTAAGGGGACTTTCAAGTCCCCTTCCATTTACCATATTAAACCACTTGGGGAATTCCAAAATCCCCACAAGCATAACCATTAGCCATTTACCATTCCTAGATATTTAAACCATGTATAATCCATTTACCAAGTTTAAAAACATGCAAGAGTTCTATTATAATAGTCAATGCAATAAACATATATTTATAAGTATTTTGTCAAACTCAGTGAGGGTATAATATGACAAATACTAATTCTAGTTACCATTAAACCATTCCCATGCAATCTAATTATCCAAAACCACTATTAATGCTTATAAAAGCATAATTAAAACATTGGGAAGCCATAATCAACCATTTAATATCAAAACCCTAAATTTATATTTGAAAACCAAAATTATAAAATAATTAAAATCATGAAAACACTCATAAAACCATGCCTTTAGATAAAATTAACAACGAGTGAAGAGAACATACCATAAACCAAGATGATTATTGAAAGAAATCATCAAGACAAACCCCAAATCAATCCTCGAGTTGAAACCCTAGCATTTCTTGACAAAAAACTTTTCAAAGAATTTTAGAGTGTTTAGAAGAGTTTCTAAGTGTTGATGAATGGAATAAAAGAAATAACCTTCAAAGTAAGAAGTCATCGGACCTAATTAGGATAAGTGGGGAAATATCTAGAATACCACCACTTAAGTTGCACCAAAATCCCATCACAAGGATACGACTAACCCTCATGAGTTGTACCTTTACAATATGAATATTACCCTTCAGTCATACCTTAGCATATTCCTAGCATCCGTCTTCTATTTATTTAAACTAAATATGCCCAAGATTTGGTTACTACTTGCTACTGCTAACAAAATCTCCCCATTTACTTTCCTATAGTTTTTGTGGATTACATTTAGGCTAGTAACAATACACGTCTTCCCTGTGGGATCGACCCTAACCTTGTTCGGTTACTATATTTTCAATCGACCACATTCTACTTTTAGCGGAGGTGTAGTTTTTGGCAACATCAAATTTTGGCGTCATTGCCGGGGAATATAGTTTGAACTGTGATTTGAATTAGTTAATTTCATGGGATTTTAATTTCTATGTTTTTATTTTGGTAAATATCGGTGTATGTCAAACACTAAGAGTAGAGGAAGTCCCTTACTCCTCTTTTATCCAAAACCTGAGAGAATCCTTCAAACAACAAGAAAGTTGAAAGAATAAGTTCATAATGAGGTTAAAGATCCCCCACTTTTGGATCCAAATGTGGCACTCCCGCATGGTCAAATTGATCCATAATATATTACAGACTTACAGACACAACAACTATTGTAGCAAGAACACAGGGAAGACAAATAGGCTAGAGCTGCTGCAAAGGCAGCAGTAGCCCAACAACATGGGCTAGTCAGGCCTAGACAGGTTGTTGATCATAGAGTTTGGAGAGGCAGAGCTCTATTTTTGCGAGCATGTTAGCACTCAGACGCATATGAGGGTAAAGAAAATGAAGATCTACGTTATATTGAGCTTGCCGAATCAAGAGCCATTGTTCCTCCTGTGTTAGCCCCTAATGTTAAGTTTTATATCACTAGTGTGATGATCTCATTGTTAAATATGAAGGTAGTATTTTTTGGTTCAACTAAGGATGACATAAACACACATCATACAAATTTTGTTGGGATTTGCACAAACTATAATATTCCAGAGGTTAATCAAGAGGCATTAAGATTAAGGTTGTTCCCATTTTCTTAGATAGGAGAAGAATCTTTATGGATAGGAAAACTTTCTAGAGGATCTATCACTACTTGGCATGAGTTGAAGATGTAATTTTTGAACAAGTTTTTCCCTTCTGTACGGTTGTTATAATTGAAGGACAAAATTTACAATTTCAGACAACTACCTGTATATCTATGTATGAGGCATGGTTTCAATTCAAGAAAACTTGAGCATGGTACCAAATCATGGAATCAGAAGATCTCACTTGTCTAAGTTCTTCTATAGATCTTTGAATGAAATCTCAAGAGCTATGATAGATAAAATTTTAGGAGGAGCATTTATACATCTTCGTTGGGAAACTGCACATGAAATATTTGATGTTATTGCATTTACTAACAAAGGATGTCAAAGTCGAGATTCAGAATATAGTGGTGGTACATATGGTATTGTTGCATCAAATGCACATGGAGAAGAAAATGACATGGTAGCTCAGGAGGTTGCACAACTTTGTACAGATATCGGGTTGCTGACAAAATAGTTTTCTTCAATGAGTGCTAAGAAAGTAAAAGTACTTGGTACACAGGGGATGAAATCCAAACCATTTGAAATTAAATCTAAGGTAGAGGTGAATTTCCTTGATAGTAGGATAGTGGATTTCTGAGCTCAAGGGCAGGGAAATCAAGGTTGAAACTATTATAATAAAAGATATAGAGAGAGATAGTGATTGGTGGCATAAGGATAACTATAAGGAAAAGACTGACAAGTATATTCCATGAGAAAGTTGAGAAATAGAGTCCATAATAGAGGCACTCCTAGAAAAGCAGGTCAAAAGGGAAAGAAAGTCAAGAAAACTGGTTAAAGGATATCAAAGCCGATTTGTCAGGATTGTACTAGAAATTTAAGTTACATACTACAACAATCAAGAAATTGGAGCAACATTTTGGCCTGAAGCCAGCAACATTGAATCAGAGATAGCCTGACACTCTTCAAAGCAATACAATGGTAAATCCCAGAAATAATAGTCAATGCCATGCCATTACCACACAGAATGGTAAGGTTTTCTACAGATCCACCAGTGCACATAGCTGATGAGTAGAAAAGTGAAGAGGAGCTGGTTGATGTAGGTAGCAATAAGAAGTAGAATGAATAAAAAGAAAATATTATAAAACCTATGATGAAACCCATTCCAAGACCACGTCCTCCTTATCCCTAAAGATTTAAAAAGAAATAAGAAAAAGGTAAGTATAAGAACTTTCTATCTATGCTAAATGAAATAATTGTCAACATACCATTTGTTGAGGTATTAGAACAGATGCTAGGTTATGCAAAGTTCATGAAGGATTTGACCACCAAGAAGAGACCAGTTAGCTACGAGCCAATAGATAATATTCATCTTTGCAGTGTTGTGGTTACTAGATCTCTAGTATAGAAGAAGAAGGACCCTAACACTTTTACAATGCCATATACAATAGGGTCTTTCTACTTTACTCGAGCACTATGTGATCATGGGGCAAGAATTAATCTATTGCCTTTGGTTGTATTCAAGAAGTTAGGGTTGGGAGCTCCCATACCAAACACTATGAGACTAGTTATAGTTAATAAAATGGTAAAGAAGCCTGTTGATATTCTTTATGATGTTTTGGTAAAAGTATCTTCTTTTATATTTCCAACTGATTTTGTTATATTAGAATGTAAGGTGGACTTTCAAGTCCATATTATCTTGGGAAGACCATTTTTAGGAATAGGTAGGGCACTGATTGATCTTGAGAAAAGACATCTTATGTTGAGACTTAATAATGAACATGTGATATTTAATGTATGCAAATATATAAAGAAGCTTGATAAATTGAGAGTGGTGTCTGTGATTTATGTGTATGGTGAAGAGTCATATTTATTCCATGATGTTGATGCAGTGACTTTGTGGGATGATGGTTCTGATGCATTTGTTCCTATTGAAGAAATATTAGGTGTTGAGGCACTTGCAGCTGTGATCATGAATTTTGATTCCTAATATATTGAGGAGTATGCACCAAAGAAGCTTGATTTAGATTTGTAAAATAGGACTACTCCACCAGCTCATCCATCTATTGAATAGAGTTTAAAAACCTCCCATCTCACTTGAAATATACATTTTTTGGGGCTAATAACACCTTATTGATTATTGCAGTTGATCTAAGACAGTCAGAAGTAAAAGCATTATTGTCGGTGTTGTGGAATTTCAAGAGGGAAATTGGATGGTCCATTATAGATATTATTGGTGATACAAGATCAAATCAACAACACCAAGAACTACAAGTTGGTTCGAATTTTAGTCCAACAACACAAGCGCAAACAAGCTTAAATTTCAGTTTTTCAGCTCAACAACACGAAAACAACAAGATGAACAACAATGCTAGTGAATCGAAAATAGCCCCACACGGCTTCACTAGACTTTAAGATAACAAAATCAACAACAACAACAAGATAAAGAAAAGATAGATAACTTTACATATAACATTCAAGATACTAAGAACCCTAACATCAAGAGAGGACCCTAAGTCTAATGAATGTAAACACCAAGTTCTTACGAGGACCAAGAGGCACTCAAAGACCTCAAAACCCTTGTTTCTAGCCAACGAGACAACACAAGTATCCCTCTACTTGTGAGATATTGGAGGCGGCTCCAAGAGTGGAAAAGAGAGAGAGAAATGTTTAGTGCTTAGGTTACAAAAATCAGATTTCAAAAAGTGAAGTCTAACTCTCTAACATGTTCTATTTATACTACAAACAAAAGGGGCAAAATGACCCATCCGCCCTTGCTTCATGTGCCATCCTTGAAGAGTAGTTTATTACACATTAGGACCCCTCTTCACACATAAAAACGTTTAGGTCCTTGGTTGGTTCAATCACCAACTCACACACGACCATTTGCATGAACAAAGCTTGGAGTTTTTGTAATTCCCGAGCTTGGCTTCGTGTGAAAGGCCGTGTACGTGTGGAGGCTGTCCCAACCGTATCATCCTCTCCATCTTGAGAGGAATTTGACCTCAAATTCATCATTTGGTCATCTTCAACCGCATCAACGAGGGAGAGATCACCAACGTTGAAAGTGTTGTGCACTTGATATTCCGGTGGAAGGTCGATCTTGTAGGCGTTGTCATTGATTCTCTCAAGTACTTGGAAAGGACCATCACCCCTTGGCAGCAACTTGGACTTCCTTTGAGCTGGAAACCGATCCTTTCGAAGATGCACCCACACCCAATCTCCGGGTTCAAGCACAAGCCTTCTTCTCCCTTTGTTTACCCTTTTTGCAACCTCTTGGTTCTTCTTTTCAAGCTTGAGCCGCACCGTCTCATGCATTTTCTTCATTGCTTCGGCTCTTTTATTTCCATCTAAGCTGGTCATGAGATCACTAGACAAAGGAGTGAGATCTAAAGGGGTAAGGGGATTTAGGCCGTAAACACATTCAAAGGGAGTCATTCCCGTGCTCGAATGTATTACCCGGTTGTATGCAAACTCCACCAAGGGTAGGTGATCTTCCCATGAAGTCAGTTTACCTTTAACCATAGAACGTAGCATAGACCCCAAGGTTCTATTTACTACCTCCGTTTGGCCATCGGTTTGTGGGTGGCAAGACGTGGAGAAAAGCAACTTCGTTCCAAGCCTACCCCATATGGACTTCCAAAAGAGACTTAGGAACTTGGAGTCCCTATCGCTCACAATAGTCCTCGGTACCCCGTGAAGCTTTACAACATGTTCAACAAATAATGAAGCTACACTACGAGCATCCTCGGTTTTAGCACATGGAATAAAATGAGCCATTTTAGAGAATCTATCAACAATAACAAAAATGCTATCTCGGCCCTTTCTAGTCCTTGGCAGCCCCAAAACAAAGTCCATCGAAATGTCCAACCAAGGTCTAAGGGGATTAGGGAGTGGGGTGTACAATCCTTGAGGTAGGAGACGAGATTTCGCACTCCGGCAGGCCACGCATTGACTACAAATTTTAGTGACGTCTTTGCGCATTTTTGGCCAATAGAAGTTCTCCTCTAAGATTCCGAGGGTCTTGTCTACCCCAAAGTGCCCCATGAGGCCTCCGTCATGGGCCTCCCTCACAAATAATTCCCTCCAAGAACTAGAAGGAACACACAACCGCCTCCCTTTGAACAAATACCCATCGAACCGAGAGTAGGAGGAATGGTCACTCTCCTTAAGCCAACGGTCCCTTCCCCACTCTTCGCATTCCCTAAAGATAGGAGCAAAGGTAGGATCCTCGTGATACAACAACCGCAAACTCTCAAAACCCATCAATTTCAAAGACAAGGTAGCAACAAGCACATGCTTCCTAGACAAGGCATCGGCAACAACATTTTCCTTTCCCCTTTTATAATGAATTACATAAGGGAAAGTCTCGATGAACTCAATCCACTTAGCATGACGCCTATTCAACTTGTCTTGGCTCTTAAGGTGTTTCAACGACTCATGATCCGTTCGTATCACAAACTCCTTAGGCCACAAATAATGTTGCCAATTTCCCAAAGCTCTAACAAGGGCGTACAACTCCAAATCATAAGTTGAGTAATTAAGAGTTGCCCCTTTGAGCTTTTCACTGAAATAAGCAACGGGCTTACCTTCTTGCATCAAAACAGCCCCGATGCCAACCTTACTAGCATCACACTCTACTTCAAACATCTTATCAAAATCGGGCAATTGCAATAAAGGCGCCGAGATGAGCGTAACTTTCAAGGCCTCAAAAGCCCTAGCTTGCTCATCACCCCATTTAAAGGGTCCGTCTTTTCTAATTACCTCGGTTAAGGGGGCTGCTATGGAACTAAATCCTTTGACAAACCTCCTATAGAAGCTTGCCAACCCGTGGAAACTTCGGATTTCTCCAATAGTTTTAGGGGTCGGCCAACTTCGAATAGAGTCTATCTTGGAATCGTCCACTTCCACACCCCTTGAGCTCACGACAAAACCCAAGAATATAATCTTATCAACACCAAAAGAACACTTCTCCATGTTGGCATACAGCTTCTCCTTTCGGAGCACATCAAACACACATCTCAAATGCATTACATGATCATCAATAGATTTACTATATACCAACACATCATCAAAGTAAACCACCACAAATTTTCCAATATAAGGCTTCATTACATGATTCATTAGCCTCATAAAGGTGCTAGGAGCATTGGTAAGGCCGAAGGGCATGACCAGCCACTCATATAGACCGAATTTGGTCTTGAATGCGGTCTTCCACTCATCACCGGGTTGCATGCGAATCTGGTGATAGCCACTCCTAAGGTCCACTTTAGAAAACAAACAAGATCCGTGGAGCTCATCTAACATATCATCTAGTCTAGGGATTGGATGACGATACCTTATAGTGATTTTGTTGATGGCTCTACAATCGACGCACATACGCCAAGTTCCGTCCTTCTTTGGTACCAAAAGCACCGGAACAGCACACGGACTCATGCTTTCCTTGATGTATCCCTTGTTGAGCAGCTCCTCAACTTGTCTTTCAAGCTCCTTAGTGTCCATGGGATTGCTCCTATAGGCCGGTTTGTTTGGAAGTTGTGAACCCGGCACCAAATCAATTTGGTGCTCAATTCCCCGAAGTGGGGGCAATCCTTGCGGAAGTTCTTGAGGAAATACATCTTCATACTCCTGCAACACATAAGAAATCAAAGGGGAAATGGAAGAATTAGTGGGGTTAGTATTAAAACAATGGGCCAAGAGTAGCATCGGCTTGTTTTCATCATGATCCACGAAGAGTTCTTTCCTCCTAGCCAACATCACCACATTTTCCATCTCCTTTGTCGTTGGGACAGCCTCGGATGTCCCGACTTCCTCACCTACGGCACTCCCCCCCTTTTCTCCCTTCCCGGATTCCTTCCCCTTTCCCTTCAACTCTCTCATCTTTTGATGCCACTCGTTTACTTGGGAGGGTGAAAGAGGATGAAGTGTGACCTTTCGTCCATCCTTCTCAAGCGTATACCGGTTGGTCCTCCCATCGTGTTTAGTAGACCTATCATATTGCCATGGTCTACCTAACAATAAGTGACATGCTTGCATTGGGATCACGTCACAAAGTACCTCATCGTGGTAGTTTCCCACCTTAAACCGAATCACACATTGCCGTGTGACCCTTAATTCACCACAATCATTCAACCATTGTAGCTTGTAAGGACTAGTGTGTGGGGTAGTTGGTAGCTTCAAGAAATTTACCATAGCATGGCTCGCAACATTTGTACAACTACCACTATCAATCACCAAGGTGCACACATTCTCCTTTATAAGACACTTAGTATGGAATAGATTTTCCCTTTGACTCGGGTCACCTATCGCCTTACTAATCATGACACGTCTAACCACAAAGTTAGGAACCACACACTCCCCTTCTTGTGGATAAACATCTTCACTCCCTTCTACTTCATCATCATTCGGCCCATTTTCAGCTCCCTCTCCATCTTGAGGCTCGGCCTCATCCTCCCCCCTTTCGGAATCCACCTCCTCACCAAGGTAGTACACCTTTCCTTCTCGTAGGATCACATTACGCCGGTTCGGACATTCATTGGCCTTATGCCCCCAACCTTGGCACTTGAAGCATTGGAACCCCTTTGGGTTGGGATATTTGTGAGCCTCCGGTTTCGGGGGAAATTTAGGGACTGTTTTGGACTCGGGCAACTTCGTAGGTGCGGGTTGGTCCTTGTTTTTGGTCCAACCCGAGGGAGTTGGTACCCTTGCCTTGAATGATGATATCTCCTTAAGTTCCCTTTCAATCTCAAGGGCCGCTTGGAATATACCGTCAATGGTTTCAAACCGGTGAAGGGTCAAATGAGTGGAGATCTCTTTGTTAAATCCGCACTTGAACCGGATGATGTCGTGGCTGATTTGCTCCCCACGATGATCAAGTTTCAACATGAGTTGTTGGAACTCGTCAAAGTAGGCCATTACACTCTTGCCTCCTTGCCGCAAGCCATATAACCTAGCAAGCAACTCATGACGATATCTCTCGGGAAGGTACCGTTGTCTCATCAAGTACCTCAACCGATACCAAGGTGGTGGCTGTCCATCGACTAATTCATTACCAAATCGTTTAACATACTCCCACCAAGTGTTGGCATAGCCCTCGAGGTGAGCTATAGCGTAGCAACTCTTCTTTTCGTCCGAGATGTCATTAACTTGGAAAACTTTGTCACAAGCCGATTCCCAAGTCAAGTAGGCCTCGGGATCACTTTCACCCTTAAAGATGGGTAGGCTCAACTTGATGGTGTTGATGCCTACGTCTCTCTCTTGGTGTCGGTTTCCCCGATCTCCATACCCCCGGTATCTCCTAGGTTCTCCTCGACCCCCTCTTAACTCCTCCTCCCTCATATAAGCATCATCAAAGACTCCATCTCCTTCATACTCCTCTCTACCGTATCCTTCAAAGTGGGCTGGTCGGCCTTGGCCGTTTTGATTCGGAGGATTTGGAATTTGTGGTCTTTGGTTTAATGGAGATTGGAATGGAGGGTTCGGATTTAGTGGAGGTACTTGGCGTCCAAATCCCCCTTGTGGAATTGGAGGGGCTTGGAAATGTAGTGGTCTAGTGGAGTCTCGGTTTGGAGGAAAATAGGTAGTTTGGCTTGCGGTATTTAGTGGAGCTTGGGGTGCATTTAGCATTTGGTGGACTGTTTCGGGGGTGATGGTTGCGGAGGAGGTTCTATCATGACCATTGGTAGATACATGTAGAGGAGTAGAAGGTCGGGAGTTCCTTTGACTCTCCACTTGTTCTAATCTCCCACTAATAGTCGACACTTCCCCCTTTATTGCTGCCAAGTCCCCTCTCACGGCCCCAAATTCCGAATTCAACCTTTCAAGTGTCCGGGTAACGGCCTCAAGAGTGACCCTCATAGAATCAAGGGCATTAGTATCCACACTATGAGACGTAGTTCCTTCCATTGTCAAGATATTATCCGCCTTAGTCCTCCACAAGTTCGTGTTCCACAAGTGTTGTATAATTGGCTAGTAACCGTGAAAATTTTAAGGTATGAGTAAACTCTTATCCGGAATGGATTCTTGTTTGAAGACTCAAAGAATTCTTGTCGGACTAGAGTCAAAAATCAGCAACTCATTCAAACGAATAAAAGCACTCAAATAAACGTTGACACGAACAAACGGCTCAAGGATCTAATTGACAACTTAGTAGGAATGTACTAGTTTGTTAATTAGTTCTAGGACCAAGTAAGGGAAACCAAGGATCAACAATTAGCAACCAAAGAATGTCCTAAGTTGAGCTTATAGTGACGTGGCAGCATGCAATGGTCCCACACGTCTCTTTTTCTTTTTCTTTTTTTGTCAATATTCACACAACTTGTTATAGTTTTCAAAGTGGTTTTGGTGGGAAAATAAAATCTTGTAATATTTCACCCTTTTCAAACTCAAGAAAGGGATGTTTGGTAGACTAATCCCACAAAACAAGGCTCCTTGAATTAGGGAAAAAGTGATTGACAAGACTACAAGGTGATGGGTGCAAGTCTTTCACAACAACTTTATAGCCTTTCTTACAAATTGAGCACACACAAGATGAACAAGATGAACAAATTCAAAAGATGAACACCTCAACAATCTCCTTCAACTTCTTTAGCACATAAACACATCATCCACCGATTTTATTTTCTTTTGGGTCCTCAATCAACATACAACTTTCGGCCACTTCAAGTCACTACACAAGTTCAAGTTTTCAAGCTCAACTTTCGGATCTAGACACCTTAGTGTTGGTGAGAAATAATCCAACACTAGGAACTCACTAAACAAGCAAAATTAACACTTAGACCTAGACATGCAACATCATTTTCGGATTCCACTTTTAAAGGACTGATTTTCAGAATTTCCCCTTTTGGTGTTGTTTGTTTAAGCCGTGTACTAGCCCAAGATGGGTTATGTTGGAACACAACCGGTCAAGCTTTGATACCAAATGATACAAGATCAAATCAACAACACCAAGAACTACAAGTTGGTTCGAATTTCAGTCCAACAACACAAGCGCAAACAAGCTTAAATTTCAGTTTTTCAGCTCAACAACACGAAAACAACAAGATGAACAACAATGCTAGTGAATCGAAAATAGCCCCACACGGCTTCACTAGACTTTAAGATAACAAAATCAACAACAACAACAAGATAAAGAAAAGATAGATAACTTGACATATAACATTCAAGATACTAAGAACCCTAACATCAAGAGAGGACCCTAAGTCTAATGAATGTAAACACCAAGTTCTTACGAGGACCAAGAGGCACTCAAAGACCTCAAAACCCTTGTTTCTAGCCAAAGAGACAACACAAGTATCCCTCTACTTGTGAGATATTGGAGGCGGCTCCAAGAGTGGAAAAGAGAGAGAGAAATGTTTAGTGCTTAGGTTACAAAAATCAGATTTCAAAAAGTGAAGTCTAACTCTCTAACATGTTCTATTTATACTACAAACAAAAGGGGCAAAATGACCCATCCGCCCTTGCTTCATGTGCCATCCTTGAAGAGTAGTTTATTACACATTAGGACCCCTCTTCACACATAAAAACGTTTAGGTCCTTGGTTGGTTCAATCACCAACTCACACACGGCCATTTGCATGAACAAAGCTTGGAGTTTTTGTAATTCCCGAGCTTGGCTTCGTGTGAAAGGCCGTGTACGTGTGGAGGCTGTCCCAACCGTATCAATTGGTATTCCACCTGGTTTGTGCACTCTTAAAATTTAGCTTGAATCAGATTATGTTCCATCTATTAAACACCAACGTCGACTTAATTCCTATGCAAGAGGTGGTTAAGAAGGAAATCATAAAGTGGTTAGATACTGGTGTGGTATTTCCTATTGCAGATAGCAAGTGGGTTAGCCAGGTTCAATGTATTCCAAAGAAGGGCATAATAATTGTCGTGCCTAATGAGAAGAAAGAACTATTTCCTTTGAGACTAGTCAATTGTTTTTTATAGATGATTTATCAAGGACTTCTCAAAGATTTCTCTCGAGAAATAAGTAAGGTTTGACTTCTATGAGGTATGTAAAAGGTTTGACTTTTATGAGGTATGTATGAAAGCTTTTGAAAATATAAAAGAGAAGTAGGTATCAGCTCCAATAATTATGTCTCCGAATTGGTCTTTACCTTTTGAAATTATGTGTGATGCCAGTGGATTGGCCTTAGGGGCTGTACTAGGAAAAAGGGAAGAGAAGATCCTTTATCCCATCTACTATGCTAGTAAGGCACTAAACCCTACTAAAAAGAACTATATCATCATGGAGAAAGAGTTATTGGCAGTGGTTTTTACTTTTGAAAAGATTAGATTTCACTTGATTGGGACAAAGGTGATTGTGCACACCGATCATGCAGGATTAAGGTACTTAATAACTAAAAAGGATGCAAAACTTAGGCTTATTCGGGGGGTGCTGTTGTTTTAAGAATTTGATTTTGAGGTGAAGGAAAGAAAAAGCACAGAGAATTAAGTTACGAATCACTTGTCTAGATTAGAGGAGGAAGCTATAAAGAAGATTACTATGGCTTTGGAGATTGATGACAGCTTTACAGATGAGCAAATATTGGCAGCTTCCCAAGATTTGATTCCATGGTTTGAAGACTTTTCAAATTACATAGCAAGTGATCTAGTCCTAGAAGATCTTTTATATCAGCAAAGAAAGAAGTTCATGCATGAGGTAAGAAAAATTTTCTGGGATGAATCATATTTATTTGAGATTTGTGCGGATGGAATCATTCACAGATGCATACCTGAGGTAGATATGATGAGCATAATTGAGGTATGTCATTCATCACCAGTTGGGGGTCATCATTGAGGGGCCTTCACCAATCATAAAATACTGCAATACGGATACTCTTGTCCTACCATATACGAAAATGTTCATGACTATGCGACTGCTTGCGATCAATGCCAACAACAAGGTACTATTACTAGAAGACATGGACTACCTATGACCCCTATCATAGAATTGGATGTGTTTGATATATCGGGCATAGATTTCATGGGACCTTTTGTTAGTTCGTGTGGCATGAAGTACATGCTTGTAGCTATTGACTATGTGTCGAAGAGGATAGAAGCAATTGAACTTCCTAACAATGAAGCAAGAAGTGCCTTAGCATTTTTGAGAATGAATATTTTTTTCTTGATTTAGTATGCCACGTGCTATTATTAGTGATGGAGGGTCACATTTTTTCAATCATCCATTCAAGAGTCTGCTTGGAAAATTTGGAGTAAATCACAAGGTGGCAACACCTTATATTTTGCAGACTAGTGGACAAGTTGTTGTATCAAACAAAAAAATTAATTAAATACTGGCAAAGATGGTGGATGCATATCAGACTGATTGGGAAAGAAATTTACATGATACATTATGGACTTACCGCACAGCTTACAAAACTCCCATAAGTGCTTCACCATATCAACTTTTGTATGGCAAATCTTTCCATTTACATATTGAGCTTGATCATAAGGTGCTATAGGCATTGAAAAATATGAATTTAGAGTGGAAAGATGCATCCAAATATAGGTTGAATGGCATAAATGAGTTTGAAAAATTCCGACTACGGGCATACAAAAGTTCAGCACTTTACAAGGAAAAGATGAAGTTGTATCATGATTAGGGCTGGCAATTTCAGCCCATATTTGTGAAAAGAGTCCATTTAATCCATATTTATTGAATTGGATCACTCATATTTCAAATGGGTAAATATGAACTTTAACTCATTTTAAAAGATCATACAAATATGGCCAAAATGGGTAAAATATGGGTACCCATTTAAACACAGAGATCATTCACCCATGGTTAAAATTTTAGTTTTTTATCTTTTCTAGTTTCTTTTTTTTTCCTTTAATTTACTTTTTGCATTTTCAGTTTTTTCATTTTTTATTTGTTTCTCATAATTTCTTTTTTTCTTTCTCATTTTTTCATCTATTTTTTTCTTTTTTCTTTGTATTTTTTTTCGTTTTCCCTTTTCTCATTGTTATTTGATCATTCATATTCGCTTGAGACCTACATGGATTAATTAATTTAAGATTCTAATTATTCCATTTAGCCTATACAATTTATAGTATCTCTTATCAATTAAATATAATTCATAGTCTCACTCCTTTATTACTATTTTTTTCTAGCTTTTTTTTCTCTTTTTTTTTTCCAGATTTTTTTGTTTTTTTTTTCTCTTTCCTTTAATTTACTATTTTTTTCTTTCTTTTTCCTTTAATTTACTTTTTTTTCTTTTTTCTTTTTTTTTGTTTTTTTCCACTTATTTTTTACTCGTTTCTTACACTTTTTTATTTCTTCTATTTCATCAATTAGGTGGAGTGCACTTGAGTGTACTTACACAAATTATAAATTTTGAGCGAATATAAATCATTATGCACTTAGGGTAATTTCATTATCATAAAAAAACTCAAAAATAGAAAAAAAAATAAAAAAGAAAAAAGAAGAAGAAAGAGAGGTAGAAGTTAGAGATAGAAGAGAGAAAAAAAGCGAAAAGAAAGAATTGAAGAAAAAAACAACAAAATCAAAAAGAAAAAAATAATGAAAAGGGAGAAAAGTAAAAAGAAAAAAAATGATGGTAAATACAAATATACTGAGTGGTTATGATATTTCAGTCATCATCCATAATTTGTACTCGACTTAATCATGTTCTTCGAAAATAAAAAAAATATAAAACATAAAATACAATCAAAAAAGAAAACAAATGAGAAAGAAGTAAAAATAAAACAAAATAAAAAATAGATAAAAAGGAGACTAAAAATGAAAACAAAAAAAAGTAAAAAGAAAGAGAAGCAAAGGGTAGAGATAGAAGAGAGAAAAAAATAAATGAAAAAAATGGAAAATAAAAAAATAAAACTAGAGGCTACATAATGAACAGAGAAAGAAAAAAACTATAAAGCAAAAAACTGAAAAAAAATGAAAAAAAAGTCAAGTTGATATGATATAGATGTTTTAAGTTTTTGACTTTAGGAGTTAAAATGGGTTGGAACCATTTTTACCCAATCCATATTTGACCGAATCCATATTTATCCATATTTATATGGGCGGATTGCAATCCAAACCATTTTTGCCCGATCCATATTTAAACCGTCTAAATCCAATCCAATCCGCCCATTTGCCACCCCTAATCATGATTGAAATATTGAGAAAATTGTATTTGAAAAAGGTGACCAAGTGCTACTGTACAATTCTAGACTTCATTTGTTTCCTGGAAAGCTAAAGTCTAGGTGGGATGGTCCATTCAATGTGACAAGAGTGTATCCCTATGGTGCGTTAGAAATAACTAAGGATGGCACAAGTTCAATCAAAATAAATGGACACAGAGTAAGGAAATACATGGGAAATGCTGAAGAAATGAAGCAGCTAACTGATATTGACTTTGACGAAGTCTTAGTTATCAAGGCAATTATATCATACCGTGATGTTAAATCAAGCATTATATGGGTGGTAACCCATGAGGCTAGTTCGTAAAACCTGAGTAACTAACCTAGCCATGTCATACCGTGACATTAAATCAAGTACTGCGTGGGAGGCAACCCATGTTTTTGTACTTATTTCAATCATAGGGTAACGTGTTTGTTCAATGCACAAGAGTAAAAGATTGCAACTAAAATCCATAAAAGATAAACGGGTATCATACTGACGTTTTATGAGTCGTATTTATATGATAAAAATCATAAGTAGGATTTGTAATGACCTTGGAGATCAACCAGAATTAGAAATTAAGCTCTAGAATAAATACGACTCTTGGTACGAGTTGTTTCCTATAGTTACGGGTCGTGACCTAGAGTCCTATCCATTCTAGAACCCAGTTAAGCTTCAAGGCAATACGAGTCAAATAGATAACCCGTAAGCCTGGGTACTAGTCATATACACCACTTGTACCTCATCATACTAGGTCAAATATCTGGTTTGAACTTAACCAGATCTATGATTTAAAAGGAAGAATTAGACCAGATCGGGCACCCGAGACTTCTAACTCGTACCCGCATAGTTTTCTTCTAAATTTTGAACTTAAATCCTAAGAATCAACTTGTTTTAGACTAAATCCACTTACCAACAACCTCAAATAAGTCAATTTTAGGGATTTTAATTCCAATTTGAGGTACCCAATATCGCAGAAAAAAAAAATGCTACTCTACATATACCAAGTAAGTTTTTGACCTTATTTTTGCTAAATTGTAAGTTGAAATGTGTAGCATGAGGTATTGTTAACTTGGTTTAAGTGAAATTTCTTCATTTCATGGATTGCTGGTACACTATATTTAGATATTTGTGTTAAAACTTGTAAATGAGGATGAACTAGAGTTTAGAAATGGGTTTTCGATGTTTATATGTTGAAAATGTTGGATATAGCTGAATAAAGTAGTGGGTAGATTGGGAATTTCATCGGAGTCAACTTTGAAAGGTGGAATTCTATGTTACAGTGGAACCGAAACTCATTATGAGTCGTACTCACTGGTACAAGAGTCATAATGAGACTCATACCAACTGATTACATGGAATTCTAACAAATTCAAATTTCTGGAATGTATATGACTCAACTTTTTTAGTTGTATCAAGAACTTATGGTGCGTACATATATATCGTACCCACCTGGGAAGAAAATAACTTGAACACAAGTTTCTGACCTGCTTACGACAGGTGGTCATGAGTCGTAACCAGCCGATGTGACTGGTGAGAAGGAGCCCTAAGTTATCCTCTAAACAATGATCATGCACTGTCTAGTTTATGAATTGTGTATATGAGTCGTACCCAATGGATACGATAGGTAACCACCACTCACACCCAACTGAAATAAGGCATACTGAACTATCATTTTGAATTTTTCTTTTCTTTTCCTTTCTTAGTTACTAACTTTAGTATATTTGCAGGAAAAATGCATCCAAAGACTACATTTTTATCCAAAACTATGGAAAAGAATGGAACTAAACAAAAAACAGTAGAAAGTGAAGAAACCAGCGCATCCGTAAGATGGACTAAAAACAGTAGGGAAGTATATAACGGGACCACATATAAGAAAGGTTCACAGAAAGGAAAAACAACAACTAAAGCTAATGGGAACAAAGAATCTCCCTAAGATTAAGATAATCCACCACTTAAGGGTTCGAGATGAAAAAATGCAATTTTCTCCCCACTACACACACCACAGCCTATGGATAATGATGAGGAAACCGAATCTAGTTCAACTGAGGAGTGTTCAGATGAGGGTCGAGATCCCTAGGTAGAGGCTACCCTGATAACTAGACAGGACCCCCAACTCGTACTAGCCCCTGCTCCTGTGCCCATTATAGAATGATGGGGTTACCCTGGCATGCAAGCGATATTTAACACTAGTTTGTCTCAACTACTGGGTGGAAAGATTAAGAGTCTTATATGAGGAGATAGATAGAAGAATACTATGGGCATGGCTGAATTGCCCAATTCGCAAAATATTTTAAGCAGTATCAATTATACTGGATGATGAGAGAACTAGTATAGTCTAGTTAAATATTAGCCAGTGAGTTCTATGCCACCTCTATGGGTGATTTGATGCAGCAATATCCATAGGGCATGCTATGGAAACGAGGTGACCCTATCATATCCCTAATAATTTGTGGAGTTCGGGTTGATAAATCATCCTGAACGTTTGGAAGATTTCTATATGGCCCGACATATCAGGCCCCGGCCAACATAGTAGAAATGTAATAGAGAATGGTTGAAATACGGAAGATCACCAATATAACTTTAGGTACTAAGGACAAGATGGTGATGTTCTGGTGGATAGTTAGAGGATAGTTTCACATGGCGAGCATTCCACTTGGGTTACAGGTGGTATATGAGAGTCCCGGAAGATAAAGAAGAGTACCCTCAATTTTGAAGGTAAGTCTTGGTAGACTATAGCCCATCGTAGGCTATGTCCAACTATAGGGCATGATGTGCTGAGCTAGTTTGGTGATGCAATGATACTAGGGTTTACACTCAGATATGATTTTGATGTTGGTGAGTTCTTAGCCTGAGAATTAAGAGACAAGGCTATTACAAAGCAGAAAGTGTTGCTAGAATACCCTTGCATGATCATGCAGATATTTTTAGCTACGGGGTTATTGGAGATTTTGAGTTTTGATTCCATGAGAGAGACCCACTAGACTTTTGATATTGGCCTGATTCATGATGTAGCCAACCCATTGGCCTGACCTATGAGGCAAGCAACAAATATTATGGCAGGAGCCTTCTCGCAAGGGGATCAGAATGATATTGTTGTTACTATTGAGGCCACTGATATAGGTGGACAAATTGATACTGCACCTACAGATGCAAAGGGTACTTCGAATTCCCCCCGCCAGTCCAGTCTATGCCACCTAGGTCACGATGGATGTCTCCTTGTGTGATGATGAATTCTCAGGCTGTGTGGATAGAGGTAGTGACTCAGTTAGCTACACTCACTGTGAAAGTTACAAACATGGAAGACGGAGTACAAAATTAGATAAAACGGTATCTGAAGGTGCATGATAGAAGCATACAAGAGCGCCTCGATGAATTTGTGTCGAGGATCATTCGACAACTAGGTAGTGGGAAGGCACCCAATATTTCTGATATCCAAGATAAGGTTGCTGAGATAATGGAAATAGTTGTTGAATTATCCAAAAGGTCAGTGGCTGCTCATCTAGTCATAGAGACTGTGATTCCTACAGTCGAGGGGATAAATAATTTTGTAGTCTCTGTGGATGAGTAGGATGAAAAAACTAAGAAAGACAGAGGAGAAAAGAAGATAAAGAAGAAAGAATAAAAATAAAAAAGAAAAGTGGTAAGAGCTGCTAAGACAACCAAATAAAATGGAAGCCAGGATGGTCAGTACCATGAGACTGCTAACAAATTTGAAGGATGGAAAAATCTAGTTGATGATGATGAGGGGGTAGATGTAGTTCCCCTGCCTATTGATGATCCAGTCCCAGTTGGGATAGTTGTTGAGAAGAGTGGGACCTGACCCGAGGTCTCACATACTGATGTTGATGCTCTGGCACCTTGAGCGCCTAGGTATTTTTTAATCCCTACTCTATTAATGTTTTTTGCACTGAGGGAATTGTAATGTTCTTAAGTTGGGGGTGGGGTACAAAAAATTTGGAGGCAGTTGGAAAATTTTCAGATGTAGCTAGAACTTAAAGTTTGTTATGACTTATAGGTTTCATACAGACAACTGAGATAGAGAGTAGATTAGTGCGCCTATGGCAGCATATGTTTTTATTTAATTGTAACTATTATTGTTATGAATTCTGAAAAAATTGGGTTGTACTTAAAGATTTTGATTTCTTTTTATGATTGATGAAACATTGCTGACTGTTGTGGATTTTTGAATTGATTATGTGAAAAGTAGTGTTAACTTTTCTAAGAGTTGAAAATATTGAGCCCCCTCAAAAAATTTTGTTTTAGAAATTGCGTGAGTTATATATATAGTTGAGATGGTTGAGTATCCGATAATGGCATTAGGATTCGGGATAGTACATGTAAGGACAAAACAAGGGTAGAGTTTGATAACTAAAACCTAGTAATGTAGCCTTGTACAACTCTGTGTAAGGACTACTGAGTTTCTGGTTGTGTTGGAATCTAGAACTTACCCAGATTCTTTTACTAAGGCTTAGGATGGTTAGGTAGGATCTGATCATAGGCCCTTTTTGTATTAGTCCACTTGATCCTAAAATGCCTTTACCAAATGAGAAAATCCCCTTGATCAAAATATTTGAGATTTAATATACAATTTTTACTTGTTACAACTATTACCTTCCCATTTATGTTATAATGAACCTTATTCTCTTGTGGATACTAAGAACCTCAACTCAGGAAAATATCCTAAGTTGAGGGAGGCTATTATAGGGGTGCGTGAGAACAAAATGTGTATGAATAAATGGGATATAAGTAAAACAGTTGAATCATGGGTAGATTTGATGAAGAGCAAGCTAAGAAAAGTGCAAAGTACAGAAAAATAAGAAGAATGTGAAAAATAAGCACTAGAAAAGCCAAGCCTGACCCAAGTTGCCATATGCGTAAGAGAAACAAAGATATAAGGGAGAAAATAAAGAAAAAACTGGAAAAATTTGTGGACCCCAAGAAAATCGTAGTGTCCAGGAGGTTTAGTCAGTAAAGGAATCCCAAAAGATATTCTACTAGCCCGTAATCAATGTTACAAGCCAAATAAAGTCCTATAATGATCTTACCATGACTGTCTAACAACTTCGGGAAAGAGCATAAGGGAAATCCTATGGTATTCCATGCACACAATTGATACTTCCTTTTGAGAGAGAGAGTTGTTCAACATATCTTAGAAATATATGAGTCAATATAGATTAAGAGTGAATGGGATTTCTTTGATTATTAGTGCACATGGGTTATGCTGCTAAGTTGTTAGATTGTTTGATAGATGTAAAGTAGGTCTACTCTTGAGTATCTATTGCTAATATACTGACATCATCAAATCCCTTCGTGTTTTTACAAGTGCTGAATTGCTATACGCTAGGTTGTGTTGAAAAAATAAAAATTAAGAGGGGAACAAAAAAATTGAGATTTAATTCAAAATCACTATCATGGGTTATTTTAGATCTTCCTGTTTTAAGTATTGCCTCGGGGGTATAAAATAGTATTTGGTTTTGTTTACCTGAGGACATGAAAATGTTTAAGTTGAGGGTGTTGATGTGGCATGGAAACAGGACACTTTCGATGCTTAAAACCATAAACTTAGGTTATTTTGTTAGATATGACGTACTTTGGTGTGAATTGCAGGTAAAATAGGTTTGTCATAGAATTTGAATGAATAGAAGAGAAAAAGACCTAAAAAGGATCAACTCAGATCAGTATATGAGTCTACCCTTGAATCATAACAATTCATTATGACTCATATGCTGAATCGTATAAGTAACAGAACCAAAAGCCAAATCAAGAAAACCAGTATAAAGAATATACGACACAAGTATCCCAGTCGTAAACTAGGGTACGAGCTGTATGCTGAAGTTGTGAGCATAATAAAACCCAAGCTACTATCTAGGAATTGAAGTATGATAACAATACGAGTCAGAATTCTGAGTACGACTCGTATAGGGATGTTGTATCCCAACCAGTGTTCAAGACCTAAAAAGACTGAAGTCCCAAATGGATATGGATCAAGGATACAAGTCATATACGTTGTTACAACTTGTAATAAGGAGTCGTAAGATGAAGCCATGGGAAGATTACTAGTGATGATCGAGTCATATTAACTTTTGACTTAACTTTACCTTTCTCATTTTTAATAGGATTTTTATGTTAGTTTTAGATACTATAAATAACCTAGGGTTTATCTTTTATGAGTTTACGCGTTGTGACATTAATTTGCATGTAATTACTTATTACTACATTATTTCTTGAGATTTTAAGGTTTTATTCAATTAAAGACTTTAGAGTTTATTCATCTTCTTCTTGTGAAATTGATTTTATTTATTTTTCATCGATAATCATGATTTCTTGCACCACCATGAGTGGATAATCTCCTCAGCTAGAGTTGTTGGAACCCTAGCAAATTAGCTACGTAAAGGAAATAAGAGATTCAATTATTTTGGGGTTTCTGTATGTATCATAGTTCTCTTTTGTATTAATTAGCCTCAAGTAGCTGCAGACAATTGAGATAGCCTATATTTACATCCATTGGATAACCAAGAAACTTATAATTGGGTAGCAAGGATTAACACAGTTGTACGATAACCAAGTATGTTTGGGGTCGTAACAAGGGGCAACAAGGCAACACTCTGAGATGATAACCAAGTCAATGGGTGAAATTTATCTTCTTGATAATACCTAACTTGTAGGCTTTGCATACAGAATAATAGAATAATTGGGTTGAACACGAGAAATTTCCGTAGTTGAGAAGCCAAGGGTAACACATTCCTAGAATCTGTCTTATACTGATTTCAACTAAATAATACTCAGTAGTTAGTTACTACTTTCTACTGATAACAAAATCCCCCCATTTACTTTCCTGTACTACTCATGGATTACATCAAGGCTAGTAACTATTCAAGTCTTCCCTGTGGGATCAACCCCAACCTTGTTGGGTACTACATTTATAATTGGCAGTCTTATACTTCAAGTGGCGGTGTAGTTTTTGGTGACATCAACATTCCTAAATGCCTCGTAGACTCTTCCTTATCAGTGTGGCATGCTACACACCCATAAATGAGACTCTACTTTACACAGCTTTGTTGGACACCCAATGACACCAAATATAGTCTTTGATAACATCTTCATCATGACCTGAATGAAGGCCTAGCCGTGACGGGTATCTCAAGTCCCACGTGAACCGGAGAGCACCCCCTGAACCTAATGAAACAAACCAAAACACACCTTAATGTCATATGAATTCCAGAAATAAAACTAGATAGCATGAAATAACCTTAAGGGAATTCAAAACAAGTCTATAACATATGATCGACCAACAGGCCAGACGACCAATCGACACTGCCCAATATCCACAGTAGTCCAAACAAAGCCTTCTAATTAAAGAACCAAACCTGAATATCAATAATGTTTTGGGACATGCCCCCGACTATAAACAAAATAAATCTAAATTGTCTGAGACATAAGAGAACAAAACATAAAATGTAGACTTCCGATGTATGGATGCTCACCACTTCAATGTCAACTCACGAGCTGATCCTGAATCCTAATCACTGAGCAGTAGAAGTAGAAGTATGAAAAATTCCTACATCACGTTGGGATACAATATTCGAAGACAGTTAGTAGGGTGAATGCTAGAATGTAACTCATGGACAAGGATAATGTAATGTCATGATCAACAGTTTAAAAATCATTCAAAATTTCATGCACATCATCAAATACATATATATAATTCTATATCACATGCCGGGATTGGGAAAATGGTTTAACATAAACTTTAAACATTATCCTGGATTGTGTAGCTTAACTGTCATAACATGTATCAATGGGCTATATAGGCCGCATATCTAACCTCCTAGTTGGGCCCAGTGCATCTAGTCACACGAATCTGAGAATAATTTCATATATATGAACGGGGGACACAAACCTCCTAGTTATATGCTAAGTTAACTTAAACAATGGATAATGTAATGATTTACGGGGTACTCGAACTTCCCTAGTAACTTTGACCCCTGTGTTGGAAAATATATTTTCTAGTATTAATCATTTGGACCTCCAATTTATGACTCACCTACACAACTCTTATTAGAGCACAATTATAAAAAGTACCACACACTCCCATTCATTGAACAATATTCCACATTAAGGCATACATTCTTGGTATCATCATACCAACTACACTTGCAAGGTAATAACAAACATGCCAAAACAAATTCCATTAACATGGGTAGAACAACTCCCTTTTTTTAATTAATCCAAGGTGGGGGAAACACCGACTCCCTTTGTTTATTATATCTTACCATTGTGTTTCTAATACCTCTTTATATCATTCAATAGTTGAAGACTACAATTTTACAAATTTCCACATCTCTAGTAATTAAAGCTAATTTCACATTATGGGGTTGGGGTCATAAAAACATAAAAAGTCAGAAGTTTGGGAAAATCAAAGCTCCCTAGTTCACTCACCGTACCCATGAACCCATACATTTAATACAATAATTAAATCATGAAAATCATATATAAACCATGAGAAACATTATTCAATTCATAAACATTCAAAACACCCAACCTTTGTTTCAAAACCATCACAAACATTTCATGAACAATACTTTAAAAAACATGTTTTTAACAAATTAATAATGAGTGGAAAGTAACTTGACTTAAGCACTAAGAAAATTTGAGAGAAATTGACCCTTGAGTCGTTAGATGACAAACTTGATGAAACCCTAGCTTTACTTGCTTAAGGTAATTTAGAGTGCCTTTTTGAGTGTTTGAGAATTTACTTAGATTGTTTTTTAGTTCTAACGAAACCCTAAAGGGGTTATAAGACGCGGGTTTTAATTTGGGTAAGAGGGGAAATGTCAATAATGCCCTTAACTTAAAAGTTAGAAAATTTTCTCCTTTGACTACGGGTCAATCAGTAACTCATAGCCGCTCCTTACGACTAATAACCACGAGTCATAATCAAAATTGTCTCTAGGACCCTTACACACAAGTGACCCAACGACACACTATTACCACTCGTAATGGAACCCCACGATTCATAGGGTACAATATTAGTTAACCCAGAACCAAATTGGGTAAACACTGGATATCCTACGTTTTGCACCCAAAGACTCATAAAAATTCCTTACATATCTTGGTAAGCCATTTGTCCTCAGAGATGAACTTAGACACTAAATTTCTAATTTTATTCTAATTCTATCCCAATGACTCGTTATGAGTCTTTATGACTCGTATCCCCAATTCTTAGCCAAGAAAAAAACTCAAACACTATTCACTGGACACCTTACGACTAGGATCACTTGACCTATCAAGACACATTACGACTTGTCAGTTGAGTTATTGCTAGGGAAGAAAGCTCAGGACTTAAAAAATATTTAAGGACCAAAAACCTAAGGCATTACACTTAAGATGCATCTCCTCCAACACCTGATCATAATCAGAAACCTAAACAAAAGACCTAACAACAACAACTAAACTCTGAGTAGACATATGAAGGGGAAGTCTTAACCCTCTAACAAATAAACAAACTTTCTCATACTTAGAACCGAGAATAAAAGTAGTATTCTTCAACTCATGAAAATGAGCCTTATAATCCATGACTATCATAGAGCCTTGCTTATAGAGAACTAATCACTCAAAAAATCTCTAAGGCTGTGAGGCACGTACTTCTCCAAAAACACCTCGAAGAACTGAATCAATGTCAAAAAATAAGATCCAGCTAGTCTAGAATCCATATAACTTCTCCACAAATGTTGAGTAGCCAAGTCTAGCTTAAATATGGTGTAATCCATACCAAAATTTTTAAAAAGACCCAAATTACGGATTCTATTCTCATAAGAAATAAAAAAACTCATATGCATCCTCGCCTGAAGCACCAGAAAATCTAGAAATAGCCAATCTCAAGAATCTAAGCAACATTTTTTGCTCTACGGAAAGAATTGCAGGCTGGGCAGCCACTGGCTGAGAAACTATCAGTTGAGCAACCGTCGGTGTAGGAGGAACCTCAAATTTTGGAGCTGTAGCAATAGGTTGTGCCCCCGCCTTAATACCACTCTGATCTGTAGGCTGTGCACCATCGAATGTTGCACCACCAACTAACCCCAAATGTTTAACCAAATAATCTCATAGAAGTGAAGAAGAAATAAACTCTAGTAGAGCCTGGGATGGTCCCTGGCCTACCATTGGCTGGTGCAAAAAAATATTGGCACAGGAGCGAGAATAAGGTCTAGTGAATGCCCTTTCTCTTATCCCCTTGATAGGGGCACATCTCTAGGTTATGCATAACCTCTAGATCATCCATGAAGAAGAGTAGGATCCCTAGGCTTGATCAAGGGACCCTTTTCTTCCATCTCGTCCACCCTGATATTTAGCATCACCCTACTCAAAGAACCTGTCACTCTTACCTTGCCTTTCCCTAAACTTTGCTTATTTTCTCTTTTCATCCTTCACCTATTGCATGTGAACAACCAACCTTGAAATATCCATATCCTTAATCAGCATAGCAGACTTGCTTTTAAAAATCAAATCCCAAGATAGCCCAGAAGTGAACTTTCTCATCCTTGCCCTCCTATCAGCCACCAAATCCGGAGAATACCTTAATAGCCTGTGAAATTTAAAGGAGTACTCTTTGAAAGAAATTTTTCCCTACTTAAGATTCACAAACTCCTTCATCTTCACTTCCCTCGACTCCTAAGGAAAGTAGTGATCCAAGAAGGCATTAGAAAAGGCCTCCCACAAAGTCAGCTCCTCCACATCACCTCTATACCTATCTCATGCCTCTTACTATTGGTATGCAACCTCTTTGAGCTGATAAGATGTAAAATTTACCCCTTCCACATTAGTGGCTTGCATCATTCTAAATATCTTCTCCATTTCATCTAAGAAACCCTGAGAATCCTCCTCCACCTTTAATCTAGTAAAAGTAGAAGGATTCATTTTCATGAACTGGCCAACCCTTGTGGCCTAATATGAACACCAGATGTATCCTGCTTAGCCTGAGTAGCAACCAACTGAGTAATAGTATGGATCGACTAACGAATTTTTTCATTAGGTACCTCACCTTCAGGCGGACTAGTAGAAATTGGAGGAACTCCAGAATAATTAGGGATAGGACCCTGAGATTGAGTGCAAACTCTAAGTGTAGGGCGTACTCCATCAATATCGTCCCTAGATGGGATAGAAGGATTTCCTTGTATTCCATATCCACGAGGAATAATCTGAAAAGTGAACAAACAAGGATTAGAGGAAATTCCAGGACATAGACTCCAAACTTTAAAATAGAATACCAAGAAAGTAAAACATTCCTAAATATCTTATAGACTCTCTCTTATAATTGTTGCATGCTACACACCCTTAAAAGATATTCTACTAGACACGACATTGTGGACTCCCTATTGACAATACACCTAAAGCAATAATACCAATTTGACCCAACCCGACCCAAGGCCTTATCGTAATAGGCATCCTAAGTCTGAACGGGAGCAGAGATCACCCTCTTTACCCGACTCAACCTCAATTCGCCTACCCAAAGTTGGCTTAATTTCGAGCATATAACAAGGTAGAATAACTATCCAATTTACAAACTCTGTGATGGGCTTATTACCGAGACTGACCCAACCGAGTCAAACCTTCTGAACCTAACCAATAGTTAAACAGAAAAAACATAACCATATGAGTTTCATAACAATTATATATTACCCCATAATAAAAGATGGTAGAAAAGTGATAAATTTAGTCCCACAGTTGCATCCCCAATAGAAATACCAATGCTAAGGTTGATACAAGTACCGATCTAGCCCATACCAATCCATATTACTTCCATAAAAGCCTCTAATCAAAAGAATACCCAAATTCTCTTGGGATATGCCCCCAACCATATACAAAACCAAAATCCATAAATAAAACTAAAGTATAAAATAACATCCATGAAATAGAGCCTTCCAAGAGATGGAAGATCACAACTTCAATGTAGTAGCTGATCCTGAATGTTCAATAGATAAGTAAGAGGAGTAGAATTGACGGTTCCTGCATTGCATAGGGAACAACCACCCAAAGATAGGTTAGCAGGTAAATATTAGCATGAACTCAGGATAAGGACAAAATAATGCCAACCAGTAAAACCAAGTAAACTAACTATATGCATAAAAAACATACACCCATATATATAACCATGTCGTGAAAGGGAACCAGTTTCACATACATTTATAATCGTTAACCTGGGTATATGAAGCTTAACTTTCCTTAAATACCCATGGGCTATATGGGTCCAATGTAACCCCCTAAACGGGTCCCAATGCATGTAGCCACCTGAACTTGAGATACCATCAGAGTAAGAGATTCCTAAGTACACTTGATAACGCCGAAAATACAGCTCTCGTAAGAGTGTAAGCGGTCGCTATCAAATATAGAACCCAACTGGGTTGGGTGTCGAATCCCACAGGGAATACTTGGTCACTAAGTGTTGCAACTAATAGTAGACTGTTGGTCGAAAATTCCATGGAAAAGGGGGGATTGGATTGTGGCATGAATTAATGCTATGGAAGTAACAACAGAATGCTTTGTTTAGTAAGATTTAATCACAGAGAAAAATAAGTTAGGGTTATGTCCACCTTATGAGTTCTACGTATCTATTAACTATGAGTAATGCTGAATTCAGACATGCATGCACTTATAGAGATTTGTATTCTAATGGTAAATCCTAGTGTTTCTCAACCATCAAGGATTATTTCACTTTAACTCTCTTGAGCTTAAAGCGTATAACTAACGGTACGAACTCTTCAAGAGGTTAACCCAGTTACGGCACTAACGTGTAAATAGGGGTTGGTAGCCCTATTTCCTTGTCACACTCTCTTTTCCAAACATATAACTTTTCTCTCGAACAAGTTAATGCTATAATGGCCTATTCTCTATGTTTGCAACCACGAGAATTAAATTAAAACGAAGAGAGTAATGATATAAGTAGCATACACATCAAGAATTCACAAACTCATAGTAATAGATAGTATATCAAAAGGCTTCCATAACCCTAACAGAGAAGTTTAGCTACTCTTGATTGTAAAGGAAAACAACGAAGACATCATCATCATCATACCAAAACTATAACAATCTCACGATGGGTATGTATTGGCGTCACTATGAAAATGACGTGATTTCCTCTCTAGCCGTTCTTGTAGCGTTTTTTCTCTGTCTAAACTTACAAAATCTGTAAACTGAATAAATAAAAAGTGTCGACTGAATTACTGCATGAATGAATGAATCAATCAATGCTGAAAAATTCAGAAAATAGGGTTTTTATAACATCCTTGTCCTAGTCCTATTAAGTTACTGCTGCACCCCTAAGTATTTAAAAATACTGCTTTTGCCCGGGACAATTTCTCCATGCGTCACATTCAGTCCATAAGCTTCCAAAATCTGCCTTCCCTCTTTTGTGAAGTTTTCCTTTGCTGCCCAAAGGTCCACAAATTGCTGAAATCTTCATCATTAATACCTGAAAATATGCTAATCACGTAGGTTAGCTCACTTACAGGAAAATGGACTAAAAGTGCTGGAATTATATATTTTATCCTCAAAACTTAGCTATAACATGGGTAAATTATGGTGTTTAGGCGTGTAAATACACCCAACATCAACACCCCACACTTAAAGCTTTGTTCGTCCTCAAACAAAATATTACGTCCATGCAAACATCTAACTAGGATTTCACAGCAGTAACACAAAATATTCATCAATACATGCACGACAATTATCAACAAAGAGTAGTTTTCTGGATCACTACTAGAAACCATTCAATCTCCAACATAGACTCGTGATGAAGTCTGATTCGTATACACAAGTTAAGGCACCAAGAATCATACAAAACTACCCAACAATCATCAACCATGTGTGTCTCACACAAGATATCACCCATAATCACTCATAAGTTTTGCATTTTTCGAAACATGGGTACAAGATTCTCCTTGCTCTCACTCTCACAAAGAATTCTTATGTTGCAATTGATGACCATAGGCTTGCCCTTAGTGTAATGCTCTACTAATATCAGAATGCTAAGCTTAGGATCAAATAGGTCTTTACAGGTTATAATGTAGGCTAAGGGACAGGTAGGACTATTTTGGCCAGAAATAGTGACTATTTTCCCTAAGCACTTTAATACATCACATTATGCCATTAACACTCTCTTTTAAACAACCCTTCTACCTTTCTTTTCATCTAACACCCCTTTTCACCTATTTTGTTATTCAATTATAAACACAAAGATGAGAATATACAACTTATTTTTTTTTATTTTTCTATTTCTGTTTTTTTTTTCTCTTTTTTTTTATAAAACACCTCTATGATAGCCACTCTTATTCATAACAATTTCAAGTACCAATATACTCTGAGGCATCACTCTCACCCACTTTCCACTTATTTTGTCACATGACTTTACAATTTAAAGTGCTTAGGAATTTGGATCAAATTATGGTCTTGAAAAAAAATGGATTAGGCTTCATATGAGGTTGTCAAAGAAAATAGCTAAAGGCTCAAAGGGGAACTAGGATAATGTCCACGAGTAGGTAAAAAGAAGGTAAACAATCACAGGCTGTCAAAGAAATGCCTAAATCATCTCCTAGACTCACACTCTTTATTTCTCTTTACACACACACCAGGCAAGTTCTAGCATCAGTCACAACACAAAATATACTATAACCTCACACACACAAGGCACATGATCAACTTTATTGGGAGCAGTAGTGACTCTTGACCCAACAAGTGAATGAATTAAACCACACAATTATCACACAGTGAGTCACACTTAGATCCTAAATGTCTCAATAGTAATGATTTTGGCACAAACTCTTGTCATAACACCATGCCGCCTATCAGAACAATTTCATGCAAAATCTAAAAAATCTAAAATTAAACTAACTAATTACGACTAATTAAAACAAACAAGAACTAGAATAAATGTAGGCAAAGAAGTACAAGAAGCATAAAAATACCAGCACCCTACACTTAGATGGGACACACTGTCCTCAGTGGAAAATAAATAAGGAAAACCTGATTTGTCAGACTCTTCCTCTATGTCTGGGGTCATGCCCCCTGCATCGGAATCATCATCAGAGTCGTCTTCATCAGAGTTATCCTCCACGTTTGAGTCTGGTTATCGGTGATCATCGTTAGTCGGTACGTCATCATCGAGAGGTTCCTCAAAATTTACACCTACTCCACATATAGCCCACACATGCTCATTCATCTGGTAGTCATAATCTAACTGTTGGAGCTCTGCATCAGTTGGAACATGTCCCCCACTCATCATGGTAAACCTTGCCATGCCATATAAATGGCGGAAGAAGCTTTCATCGTGAGCTTGTCTTTCTGCAGTGGTCAGGTTGACGCCTTGCATAGTTTCAAGATCTTTAACCTTCGTAAGATCAACCTTCTTCGGGTTGTGTGGAAGCTTATGATTTGCAGGTTCCTCTTCAAAGTCCTCCTTCCTCAATATTGCGGTCAACAAATTGCCAAAGCTGAAGTGGGATCTCTTGTGCAGCCTAGCCTTACGCATTGACGACCGTATAACCGCACCAATGTGGATGGGAATATTAGTCATTAGAGAGTACACCAAGCATACTCTATCACGTGTGATCTTTATGTACTGTGTCCCTGGAATCAGGCAAGAGTTGACTATCCGCAACCATATCCGAGCTTCTCTGTTGAAGGAAGCATACGGGAATGTATTGTGCCGACCGGTATCCTTGTGACGACTCCAACGTGCCATTGATCTTGTTCCGTACAGTGTGTGTCTGACTGCACTGTATGGAGGTCTATGATAAAGATCCTTGAGCGGTGATGGATCCACATATGGAAGACCCAGAAAAGAGTTGAAGAACTCCACATTCAGTTGCAAGACTTGGCCCCAAATCTTCACTTCACTTCCGGTAGTCTTTGGGGACCAATTGGCATAGAATTCTCGCGTTAGATCAAGATTGCATTCTCCCATATCTTGGAAAATGATATCAAGATGTAGCGCCATGATTTTAGCCAAAATATGAGGTTCTTTCTTCGCTAGAATCTCCTTTTGTATCAACTCCATGTGAACATATTTTTTCACTTTGTTGTTCTTGTACCACTCATTTCCTTCCTCCTCTAGGACCCATTTTATCCCGAACATGCGGCGAGGTATTTGCAGCGAAGAGGATTCAGCTTGCTCTTTTCTTCCTCTTTTCTGACCTTTCTGTGAGGTGGATGCTTTTTCTTTTCCTGGTCGACCTTTTGGTGCCATTTTACTTGAGATTAAAATAAAGTCATGTTATCTTATCTCGAAAGATTTGATCGACAAACAAACAATAATGGCACCACCCCACACTTAATTTTTTGGCACCAACTAATTAAGTGAATGATTATCGATTACTCACACTTCATCGGTATACATGTAGGCGATATGTTCCAACAATATGTTCAACACAGTCATACTTTCATGTCATCTTAACTATCCTTTTTAGCTCTATGTTATGTAATCTTGACCATACTTTATGGTTTGAATTAATGCACTTTTTGAACAAGACTACTAGATCGAATCAAGTTATGGCATAGAAATAATCACAACATCTCATGCTTGTATTCAATCATGATCTTTATCTCGATGAACGAGTTATTCAAACATTCAAGCTTTTCATCTTAGAAGATTATGTAATGAACTTTACCATTTCGATTCCACAAAAAGATGACAGTGTATAACAATCAAATACAAATTGGAACAAAGTCAAGAACACCCACACGTATTCTTTTACTCAACTAGATGTATCATAATGAAACATCCACATTCAAATCACCAACACCACTTCAAGATTTAACAAATCATTATAGGCGTAGTATTGTAATAACTACGGAATATAAAAGAAGAACTTACTTGGTGATGGACTTGGAAGATGATCTTGCAAGGTTAGATGAGCAAAAAGAAAAGTTTTGAGAGATTTGGGAAGGTTAGGCGACGCCTAGGTTGAGAAAACAATGTGATTTTGTCTCAAGGTTGAAGTTCTATTTATCGACCAAGGCTTGGGTCGGGTTTGAACCATGAAAAAGCGGGTTAAGAGACCAAAAAGCATAAGTAGGCGGCGCCTAATGCTTTGCTTATGCTTAGCATAGGCGGCACCTTTAGCAAACCCTAGTTGAACATAGGCGGAGCCTATGATACGGCCTAGTTGGGCATAGGCGGCGCCTATGCTATGGCATTGTAGATTCAGAGAGTAATGGAAATGGCATAGGCAGCGCCTTTAGCTTTGCCTAGATTTATATAGGCCTTGCCTTGTCCATTGCCTAGATTTATATAGGCCTTGCCTTGTCCATTGCCTAGTTGAGGCAGTGAACATAGGAAATGACATAGGCCTTGCCTTATCCGTTGCCTAGATTTGTATAGGCCTTGCCTTGTCCATTGCCTAGATTTGTATAAGCCTTGCCTTGCCCATTGCCTAGTTGAGGCAGTGAGCATAGGCAATGACATAGGCCTTGCCTTGTTCATTGCCTAGATTCGCATAGGCAATGCCTAACCGATAGCCTTTGCTCCTTCATTCCTAACTTACCACCTTTAACATGGCTCACTTTCAAATAAAAATTGTGGTATTAATCCTCTCCTTTGTACATCTTGCACCTACACTTAATCAAACAACAAAAACGATTAGAAGGATGGGTTGCCTCCCATCAAGCGCCTTAGTTTTCGTCGTGGCTCGACTCTTCTTTTTAGATTTTTATTTAACAAAACAAACTCCTAGGAAAACAAAACAACCAAAAATGATGGGTTGCCTCCCATGTAGCGCTTGATTTATTATCGCGGCACGACATAGTTATCTCGATTACTTAGACTTCGTCGAGATAGATGGTGCATCATTTTCTGAATGGATTCAGATGACGCTGATTCTTACTTGTAGGCATGCAATCTTCTTCGAGATGACTCTTGTGCATACATATCCCAGGAGGGATACCAATTATATCATCAATAGTCCAACCCATAGCTCTCTTGTACCTCTTCAGAGCAAAGATGAGATCCTCTACATGTTGTTCACCTAAAGCAGCTGCAACACTCACCGGAAGTGTATTTCCACTTCCCAAGAACGCATACCTTAGGTGATTGGGGAGCTCTTTTGATTCTAGCACTGGTGGCTCTTCAATGGAAGTCTTCGCTGTTGGTGACGGTCGATTCTTAAGATCAAGGTCCAGCTTCTTAGGAGCATGATAATAGGACCTTATTCCTGTTAGAGCACAAACGGTTTCTTCATATTCTTCAACCTCCTCACACTCAAAATTCAACAGCACAGCAGACAATGGCTCAACAGTAAGCTGCTTCTCTACAAATAATTCTTTCTCATCCTCATAGTAAACATCAGCTATAGAGAACACATCCATATCTCTAGGCTTCTTCATCGATTTATATACATCAAAACAGACCACTTCGTCATTTAGGTGAAATAAAAGCTCATTAGCTCTTAAATCAATCAGCATACTTCCAATTGCGAGGAAAGGACGCCCCAAGATTATGGGAACTTCATAATCCACCTCGCAATCCAAAATAACAAAGTCTGCAGGAAAAATAAAGGTGGAAACCTTCACCAACACATCATATAAGATACCAACAGGCCGTTTTACCGACCTATCTTCCATCACGAGCCGCATATTGGTTGGTGTAGGATCACCCAACCCCAAATTTCTGTAAATAGATAGCAGTATCAAATTGATGCTAGCTCCCAAATTTCACAACGCCTTAGCAAAATCCAACGATCCAATCATGCAAGGAATAGTGAAAGCACCGGGATCTGCCTTCTTTTATACTAGCGATCTTATAGCGATTGCACTGCAATGATGAACATTATCTGCCAGCTCATAATTTACTGCCCGCTTCTTTGTCAATAGGTCCTTTATGAATTTAGCATACCCAGTCATCTGTTCCAGCGCCTCCACCAACGGAACATTAATAGTCAGCTGCTTCAGCATGGTCATGAATTTACTGAACCTGGTGTCATCAGCTTTCTTCTTCAGTCTCTACGGAAAATGTGGTGGTAGAAGGGGAATTATTTTCTCCACCACTTCCTCTTTATCTTGCTTCCGATTATCAACCTTTTTAGGAGTGTCATCAGCCTTCTTCTTCTGTCCTTGAGGAAAAGGTGGTGGTGGAAGAGGAATCGTTTTCTCCACAACTTCCTTTTTATCTTGCTTCCGATTATCACTTTTTTCAGGATGGTGACATCTATGTGTAACATCATGAGCACTCACTTCAGCTTCTACGGTATCTTCAAACTCTGCTTCATCAACATTCTCTGCTATATCATCAAACACCTGCTTGCCTTTGGATGGATTTTCCAATACTTTACCACTACGGGTAGTAATATCCATACACGATCCGTCATTTCTTGGGTTTTGCACAGTGTCACTGGGTAGCGTGCCAGCCTTTCTTTGGTTGAATGCCACTGATAATTGACTTAATTGTTGCTCCAGCTATTTTATTGCAATAGAATGCGAGTCAACCAATTGATTTATTGATGACAAATCATTCTTTACCTCAGAAACTCCCATATTGGTTTCCTCTACCCCTTTCAACAACTTAGCCATCATATCATCCATGGACATCTTTCTAGAGCTAGACGCCACAGCCTCACAGTTTCCAGGAGGAACATACAAACCACTCCTGTCAGTCTTATTCTTCCAACCACCTTGATCGCGGTCCTTGTATCCAGATTTATCATAATAGTTCCGACCTTGGTTTCCTTGGGCATTGCCTCAGAACCCCCCCTGATTATTCAAGTAATTTGCTTTCTCCTCAGAATCGGAATCATATCTTCCTTGTGATATTACGGCTTTAACCTTTTTGGTCTTCCCTGATAATAAATTCTTGGTAAGAAGATCCAACTGCGTTTTCATGTGAGCCATATCTTGGTCACGTTCCTCTTGTCTACGCCTCTGCTCTGCAGTCATGCCAACAGATAAAGTAGAGCTTGCTACCTCAGCATCCCTGGTATGCCAGGCTCTACTCTGCTTTGTCATATGGTCCAGCGTATCACTTGCCTCAATGAAATTAAGGTCCATGAATGACCCACCTGCAGCATTATGAACCACTGGCTTTGTAACTAAGTTCAAAGCCCTGTATAATATCTCCATCAAGTGGATGTTGGTCATCTGATGATTTGGGCACCGCATAAGCTTCTTCTTGAACCTCTCCCATGTTTCATGGAGAGCTTCAGTTGGAAGCTGTTGAAAATTGTTGATCTCATCCCGTAATTGGGCTCTCTTGGATGGCGGAAAAAATCTTTCTAGGAAAGCGTCTTTCAGTTGCCTCCAATTAGTAATAGAATCAGTAGTTAGCCCGTTAAACCATAGAGTTTCCTCCCCAGACAGAGACAATGGAAATAAGCACAGCCGAATTGCATTCTGCCCAACTCCTGGATTGTCAAACGACTTGCATGTTAAAATAAATTTGATCAGATGCATATTCGAATCATCGCCTGCGAGTCCACCAAATAAACCTTTGAGCTGCAATAGCTGAATCATGGTGCTAGTGATATTGAACTTGGCTCCAGGTGCCAAGGGCGGAGGAATAATAGCCCCTGTGGCACCAACTCCATCAAGATCTTCATCATCATCATCAATAGGAGCCTGTACAGCTCGACGGTCAGGTCTCATTCTAGCTTGACGTTCCCTCCTATGCATAGGTGCCGCCACCTCATCAGTACGCCTAGGATTCAGTAACTCATCATCACCCAGGTCCTCATCATCAGGATTTGTTGCTCACCCTGGGTTATCAATATTCTGTTGATGTACTTGAGCAGCTGCCAGTGCAGCTAATCTAGCCTGCTCCTGTTGAGACGCCCTTCTGTCAATGTCACGCTGTGCATCCATTCTGCCAATAAGTTGAGGTTCAGGATTTATGGGTAATAACGGTTGACCTGAACTTCGAGTGTTTGGCATGCACTCAAACAAACCTTAATAAAACAAAAACAACAAGTAAAAGTAGAATCTGAGAGTTTTTGACCAAAGGGTCTAGTAACTATCACAAACTTAGTTGACAACTGTATTCCCCGGCAGCGGCGCCAAAATTTGACAACGCCCAAACTACAGCTCTCGTAAGAGTGTTCGCGGTCGTTTTCAAATATAGAACCCAACTGGGTTGGGTGTCGAATCCTACAGGGAATACTTGGTCACTAAGTGTTGAAACTATTAGTAGACTGTTGGTCAAAAATTCCACGGAAAAGGGGGGATTGGATTATGGCGTGAATTAATGCTATGGAAGTAACAACAGAATGCTTTGTTTAGTAAGATTTAATCACAGAGAAAAATAAGTTAGGGTTATGTCCACCTTATGAGTTCTACGTATCTATTAACTATGAGTAATGCGGAATTCAGACATGCATGCACTTATAGAGATTCGTATTCTAATGGTAAATCCTAGTGTTTCTCAACCATCAAGGATTATTTTACTTTAACTCTCTTGAGCTTAAAGCGTATAACTAACGGTACGAACTCTTCAAGAGGTTAACCCAGTTACGGCCCTAACGTGTAAATAGGGGTTGGTAGCCCTATTTCCTTACCACACTCTCTTTTCCAAACATGTAACTTTTCTCTCGAACAAGTTAATGCTATAATGGCCTATTCTCTATGTTTGCAACCACGAGAATTAAATTAAAACGAAGAGAGTAATGATATAAGTAGCATACACATCAAGAATTCACAAACTCATAGTAATAGATAATATATCAAAAGGCTTCCATAACCCTAACAGAGAAGTTTAGCTACTCATGATTGTAAAGGAAAACAACGAAGACATCATCATCATCATACCAAAACTATAACAATCTCACGATGGGTATGTATTGGTGTCACTATGAAAATGACGTGATTTCCTCTCTAGCCGTTCTTGTAGCATTTTTTCTCTGTCTAAACTTACAGAATCTGTAAACTGAATAAATAAAAAGTGTCGAATGAATTATTTCATGAATGAATGAATGAATCAATGCTGAAAAATTCAGAAAATAGGGTTTTTATAACATCCTTGTCCTAGTCCTATTAAGTTATTGTTGCACCCCTAAGTATTTAAAAATACTGCTTTTGCCCGGGATAATTTCTCCATGCGTCACATTCAGTCCATAAGCTTCCAAAAGCTTCCTTCCCTCTTCTGTGAAGTTTTCCTTTGCTGCCCAAAGGTCCACAAAGTGCTGAAATCTTCATCATTAATACCTGAAAATATGCTAATCACATAGGTTAGCTCACTTACAGGAAAATGGACTAAAAGTGCAGGAATTATATATTTTATCCTCAAAACTTAGCTATAACATGGGTAAATTATGGTGTTTAGGCATGTAAATAAACCCAACATCAACACTCACTCTCCATAATACATAGGTACAATGTACTTAGAGGATTCCCACGTAGGTCGCCATGCCCTACCCCTCACATCAACAAGCATGAGTTTCTAGTGTTCATTCATGGAACTATCCTGCCATTATTTCCCAATTAAAACCATTTCCAATCAAATAATCCATTATTCCATTTATTATTTGCCAAGGCTGTGATTAGTGGTATCATCATACTGACTGTAACTTGCAATTATTGTCTTTAGCCAAACCTTTTAAGGTATCTGTATGCCCATGTACCCATATACCAAGTTAACTTGGGGTTGTCCCATACAAATGTTCCATTATCATATTGGTTGGGGGAGTCCCATGTACCCCACAAGTGTTCCATTATTAAGTTGCTTGGGGGAGTCTCATGTACCCCACAAGTGTTCCATTATTATGTTGCTTGGGGAAGTCCTATAAACCCCACAAGGAGTTGATTAACCATAACTATGACCACTAAACCATTCCAAATCATTATGCCATTTAGGGTCCATTACCAAGTTTTAATCTATGGAATTGTTCCATTAAAATCCAACAATATAGTGAAAGCATTCTTATAGGCATTTTATCAAACATATTGGGGGCATAGTGTTTCCAAAACCAAAGCCATTTAATAAATAACCATTACCATGCAACCAATTATACAAGACCACTATTAAAGAATATAAAAAGCATTATTAAAACAAGGTAAAACCATAACCAAGCATTTATTACCAAAAGCCCCAAATTATATTTTAAAATTCAAAACCATACAATAATTAAACCATGAAAACATTGGATAAAACCATGCATTTAGTTTGAACTAACAATGAGGGAGGGAAGAAAGTATGCCATAACTAAGAAGATGATGGAAAGAAATCACCAACACAAGCCCTGAATTAATCCTTAAGATGAAACCTTAGCCTTCCTTTACCTAAAAGACTTAGAGATAATTATAGAGTGTTTAAGAGAAGTTTCTAAGTTTGAATGAATAGAATAATAGGGAAAATAATCTGCCAATAAGAATATAAGTCGTGGGGACTTATTAGGTTAAGTGGGGAAATGTTCAGTCGTACCCTCCAATATGAGTGATACCCACCACTCGTACCCATTTTAATCTCTATTGGACTCAACAATGTCTAAGGTATGACTTAGTCCAAACCATATCGTACCCAAGTATACGACTAGTACCCATGTTTTGGACCCTTTATAGAATAGAATCCTCAGAGGATTGAACACTAACCACCATAAAAGTCCATGGTATGACTCGTACCCTAGCATACGGCTCATAGTGAGCCACTCATACTACGTTCCAACATAACTTCTCAAGTGTAAAACTAAGTGAAGTAACCAAACAACCCATATCCACCGATACTACTCGTACCACCTAAGTCATACCCATTTTAGAAACGAAATCCAACCAACCAACCAACACTGGTCAGCATACAACTAACCTATACCACTTTTATCCTAGTGTACGAGTCATTTCCTCTTTGCGTATTCTATCTAGAGACAAAAATTCTAGGAAATTTTCTAAGGGCCAGAAACCCAGGGTGTTTCGGCTTATTAGCATAATAGATAGCTTATCAAGAACTTTATCAATAGCTAATCCATGGTATAATCTATGGTTTATTCATAGAAAAATATATAACTTAATTTCCAATGTAATCATTTAGCATGACCTCTAGCATGAAACAATAACATAAATGCTAATATATCGATAATAACACAAACACCTAAGGCTTATCCCAAATCTTAGATAATATAAAAAGCATATTATGAAGTAGCTACATCTAAAAAGGGGTAAAACCTACCCTACTTGGTCATCAAAGAAAGCGCAAAAGATTAGCTAAATAATTGTTTTCCCATTCGAGAAGCTTCTGTAATATGCCAAGGTATCAAAATGACATTTTACTCAACATACGGTAATAATGGAACCCATATTACACTATTGTATTTTCAGTCCAAAAATCACTAAAAAAACCTTGTGGGTCCCATTTTTAGAAAATCACCTTCCTGAAATCAACCCAATATTCCCTCATAGAGTCATTACCCTAAAAATGGGTGAAATTCAAGCTAATTTGGATCTAAAATTAAGCCTATAAGGTTATGGGATTTTTGAACAATAAATGAGAAATTCTACCAGGAAAAGGGTAAAATCTTACATAAATTTGAAAAATAAATGCGTAAACATATTTTAGAAACACTTCCAATTCACCCACATTTTTAAATTGTAAGTTATCTCATCATTTAGGATTTCATCTCTCAAAAAATGCATGATGAATTAGCAAAATCAGGCAAAAGGGGTCTATTTATATCAATCCTTGGTCCTCGTGTATTCCTATGGAAAACTAACCATCACGATTGGGATACCAGGTATCAGACACTAAAGTTTCTATCGTGACATTATCCCTACTCAATTACAGCATTTATGGACTGCCTAAGAAATAGCGACCCTGGCTAAATGTGTCGCGATAGTGGCACTTGTAGGTTCTACAAGATTGCTATTGTGATCCAGGACCCGCCATTATAGGTGCACCAGTTACTGATAAGACTTGGAATTTTTCTAGGTCTCTGCCAAGCCAATGAGATTTATCCAGAATCTCGTATATGTAAATTAACTTTGTAACCATATCAAAATCAATGTTGCTAACTTAATAGCGCAGTCAAAATTTCCATCCGAGGTCGTTTCGACTAAATATAAGTCCCACACCCAATTTCCAATTTCTTAGGTTTTTAACCAATAGGTCAAAATGAGCCCAGGTGCCTCGGTACCCAAACTAAAGATCCACCAAGCCTAAATTGACATTTTAGAGCTACTTGAATAGTCAAAATTTGCTTTCGAGCTTGTTTAGCTTAAGCTTTTTCCAGTGGCTATTTAGAACCAGTGAAGACTTCAAAATAATTTAATGGCTCTAAAAATGAAACGAACTTCTCGATAACGAAACTGTCATTTCTAGTAAGTAATAAATGACATGGGGCAACTATAGAAAAGCTCATAAGTAAAAATCAGCAAAACTATAGTAAAAGACCTAAATAGTCATTACATATGGTATACCCTACCTCCAACCAATATAATATCCACTATCCCCAATGCATAAAAATAATATGTAGACATAGAAGAAGGACATACTTTGGATACACTAGGCAACGGTTTAATGCTCGACCACCTCAGGGGTATCTCAACTGGTGGAGGAAGTGGTGGTTGCATTGAACTACTAGAGGATGCACACACAACACTCTTAGAAAGCCTCTACCTATCAACAACTACAAACTTTTTTAAATCTTGGGTGGCCCATTTCATATCATGATCATATGGCATGTTGGGGTCCTACAATCCTCCTCTCTACCTCTCTTAATCCCAACTCTGACGACCGACTCATTATCTGCTAACAAATCTAAATTCCTAGGTCAATGAGGTGGCATCAGCTGGGCATATATAATGATCTTGAGAGGGATGGCTCGAATATGATTTTTCAGTAAAATAACATACCTCAGTGTGAAATTTATCCACCTCTTCTCTAATCCTAGATATATCAAGTGCCTTAATATCATTAAATCATGCTTGTACTCTCCTCTCAAAAGCATCAATATGACCCTATAACTTTTCTTTCAAATCTAATATCTCATCTCTCAAAATAGCCTAATTTTGAGTCTTTGAACTCTCTAAAGTAATCCGGACCCAAGGCCAGATCTTCTCATATAATATGGTAATCTCAGACTCTGCCTCAGTTAATAGGGTTTTAGTCTTATCCTTCCTCTTAACCAGGCATCGTAAGAAGTATTAAGGTGTCACAATAAATAAAAGAGTTATAAAAGTTATAGTGGGGAAAAAGGGACTAAAATATAGTCCAACTTACTCAAAAGTAGAGGCAAGGGCTGAAGTAGACATGTCTGGGGTACCATTCCCCTAAATGCTTATCTCAGGTACCACTCTCTTCTCACCCATCTCAGAACCCATACATTTATCTACATTACCACCCTAGCTATCACTAGGCTCTATAGGAATTGTTGTACCTTTAGACTAAGCCAAAATCATTGATTAACGCCTATGGGTCCTCTGAGCAAGGATCTGGTTTTCTAGATCCTTGATCAAACTTGTCCCAGTAACACACATTGCCATAACACTCTGTCCAACACATTGAAACTCAGGTACACCATACTCATTTCATACCTATTGTATGATGTATATTAAGGGGAGTGTAGTCAAATAATCAAAGGCTTACTTATGTAGCTCATAGTAGAAAAAGGCAGCAAAGTCAATATCATATCAATCTATTAGACTCGTGATAAATGCAACACCATCCCATGTTAGAAATTTATCCATAATAGTCAAAAATAATTAATAATTAACCATCATCCACCAAAACTTTGTGATTAAATTTAGTGTTGCCTTCTAAATATACCCATTTACCTTAATCAAGGGGGCCTTATCACCAAGGTCTAAAATTTAATAAACAATCAATCTCGTTAACTATATCCTCTGTCTCCTATTCTCATAATCCTGCATAGTGCGCCTGTCTCACGTAAATATCAATACAAATTTTCACTCAACAATAGATACCATAGTTGTATAATTAGGGCCAATTAGAGCTCAGCATATGGCCGCTGTTGAAATATCAACCATGACTCTTTTCTCCATCATCCTCTAAATGGGGCTTCTCTGTATTACTATCGCCTCGAGGTATGGTCAAAGATACTATAAAAGTGTAGGAATCATATAAATCTCACCCCATTATTTTATTATATGAACCCTGTGGTTTAGTCATCCACTCAATCTGATAATGACAAAATGCATCGCAAAAACGTGGTGCTCCAGCTAAACCTAATAAATAAATCCATCAGTTCTCCTAAATATCCCTCTTGGGCCGACCTATCTAAGTCATAAAGTTATCTCACTCATAAATCATATGTAACATCTCAATGCACCACCTCGGGTTAACCTCAGTAATAGGCTCAACTAAGATATGAGTATGGACATATGTTTTGTCAGTCTGGTCTGGTGGCTCTATGCCTGGTGCTAGCACCTAATGAGATATTTGGGCTATACCCTACTTAGACTGGAATACTATAGATGATGTCTCAAGAACCACTTTTTTTCAAAATCATACTATGACTCTTGGGTTCCTATGTGGCTACCTTTGCTAGTGGCTTGAACTCTACCTATGCCTCACCATCACCCTCTCCCTTTTCAGACTGTGAAAAGTATGGTGATGAAATCCTGGTTGACTTCATCCTTGGCCTAAAAGCTAGATTATTGGCCTCTAGCTGGGCACTATCCTAAGAATATGTGGTCTATCTTCCCTACTTTCTCTATGCTAGGAGATGGATTCACAAAGTGTCTCTAACAATATGTTCGGTCGTAACCTGTCTCTAGTCCCTAATCCATGGGAGAGCTACTCTAGTTGGGGTAATCAGATACTCCTCCACTAAGCCACTATGCTTGGGTGATTCTTCCCAGCGCTTTGATGGTCCTGCCTTCTTTGGATCCCTAGTTCCTGAAAAAGAAAGTGTTAGGGCCTGAAAGAGAATAAGGAGGTGTAAAATTTGAAGTAAAATTAAAATTATTAAACTTTGAATATTTTCCAAATTTTACATCCCTATATAGTAATATTTAGCCCATTCCAGTCAAATAATGCACATATCACTTGTATATACTTCCAAAACACAAGAAAGGCAAACAAATTTTCTTTTTTCATAACCTTTTCACCTCTGACTTCCAATTAGAGCATGGTCATAGGGTTTTAACTGAAGAACAATGCCCTAATTTCAATTTAATTGATAATTCTAGGCTCCTATAAACATGTACTTTTGACTTTCACATAGTTTTCTATCATATTCAAGCATAAACTCATTTATTGTATATCAATATCATATTATAATGTTCAAAGAAGCCAAGAATTTTACCTTGATTTTTGATTCTTAAAGATGAATGTAGAAGCTTGAATAAGTTTCAAAAACCTAGCCTTAAAAGGTTTTGATGAGTGCAAGTGTTGGATCGAGGTATAAGTCATGCCTTATATAGAATTAAGAGGAAGTTGAAGAGTTTAAATTTTAGATGAAGATTGAAATTTGAGGATTATGGGGCCTATTGATCAGCTTTTAGGCTTTTAAAAGAGAGGGTTGGCCTCTTTTGAGTTGGACTAGGCATGGTTAGGTCTAATTTTTAAAAAATGGGATCAAAATTGATTTTACTTACGGCACCACATATGGGAAATAGGTGACACATACAACCCGTAGGTGCCCTGCCGTAGGTGACCAGGATTTTGGTGCTCTTTTACTACTCTCAGAACTTTTGTTCTAACACATATTACACTACTTATGAGGTCGTAAGTGGTTCTTACCCAGTAAGTAGGTTCATTGGTGAAAGTTCAAAAATTCCCTAAAAATCCTCCAAATTTCCTTCTGACTTTAATGTCACAACTTTCCTGGCCCAAGCGGGACTTATAATCTCCATGAGGTGGTCAATAAGTCACCTTACCTAGGATATTCTAAATTAAGTTATGATTAACCATGTTCCTGGTTGTTTCTCATGCTATAGACCCACAAAAAAGAAAAACAACATGAATACTAAAATAGTGTGTTACCTCCCACCCAAGATTTAACTTCGCGGCACAATGTGGTTATGTTCCTTACTAAAACTTCACCAACACCTCAATGGATTTCCTCCAATGTAGTGCTTGATTTAATGTTGCAGCTACCTTGATTACTCAAAATTCATCAAGGTAACCAAATGAGTGGCCTCTTAGGTTGTCAACATAACGTATTACCGACACCACCTTCTTGTTACTTGGTTTCTTCATAATTTTAGTGGATATTGAATGAGACCTCCTACTCATTCAATATAAACTTGAGTTGTCTTCTCTATATTTACTATCACTCTACCTGTAGCTATGAATGGTATACCCCATATTATGGGCATCTCATAGTAAACAACACAATCCAAGATAACGAAGTTAGTTAAAATAATGAATTTGTCGACTTTCACAAGATCATCAAACGATATTCCCATAATTTATTTACTATACGGTCTTCTGTCAATAACCACATAGTCGTAGGTTTTGGAGGGTTCAAGGATAACTATTTGAACGCTGCCAAAGGCATTAAATTAAAGTTATCTCCAAAGTCACACAAGGTTTTTCCAAACTTTGATGTCCCAATGTTGCATGGATCATGGATGCTCCTGGATCACCCTTCTTTTGATCCTGAGATCTGGAAATAATCGCACTACAATGTTGCAACCCCCCAACATCCTCAAAATTGACAACTCTCTTCTTCGTTACTAATTTTTTCATAAACTTGGCTTATCCAGGCATCTACTCATAATCCTCAAGAAGAGGGATGTTCAAGCTCAGCTCATTCAGCATGGAAATGAACTTCTTGAACTTCTTTTCTTCTTTCTTCAATTTCAACCTTTGAGGAAAAGGTGTGAGAGGTTGGGAGATTATCTTCACTTCAGGCTCATTCACCTTTCCCTTACCTTTGTCCTACTCAGCATTCCTATCAACACCTATAATATTTTTCCTATTGTCTTTAGGTGTTTCATCAACCATAACACTATCATTTTTATCTCATCAATAGTAGGCATAGGTGGATAAACAATTTCCTTACCACTCCGAGTTATAATAGCTAGACAATGACCGTCATTCATACGATTCAATATGTATTGCTCAAAAGGGTGCCCGACTGCCTCTAATTAAAGGTTGCAGACATTTTTCTAAAATGTTGCTCTAATTTCTTTATCGAGTGTAAGTAATGAATTGCCTCTACTTTTTATTCCAGGCATACACCCAACTAAAAAAAGAAAACAAAAACCCAAGAACATCATTATCATCAATCATCAAACATATTTATTCCCCGACAATGGTGCCAAAATTTTGATATTTCCCAAAGCTATATCTACAATTAAAGATAAAGAAGTTGATGATAACTATAGTCACCTAGCTAATGTTTAGGTCGAACTTACTCGTAATACATGGAACTATCTCTCAAGTTTGCTTAAATCAATGGGAAATATAGAAAGTAAATGGGGGATTTTGATATGAATAGTGAAAAGTAACAAAACTTAAATGCTTTTGGTTGTAAACATTCAGACACCAACACTAGTCTTGTGTTCCCCTAGCTTCTAACTCTGTAGGTTGTTCATTCTCAATCCAACTATCAAGTTGCTTCACATATATAATCTAACAAGATGTGTTTAACCAATAGCTTCTCAACACACTTTGGTGAATTTCACTCATCTTCTCTTAGTGTAGGAGTGTCACATTACTAACCCTTGACTGGGACCCCGATTAAACTATCTCCTCTTTGTCTCAAGTTGATTACATGAAGATGATCATCTTAAGTTGATAGTAATTATTAGCTTATATCAATATAAATCTAAATCACTATTGTGATCTCCTTGACCCAATGAATATCTCCCTCTTCGGTTCACAGTAAATATAGGTAGGATCCTAATGTTTGCAACAGTTAAGAAGATAATTAGTGCAAAGAAAACAATGATACATGCAACAATTATAATATAAAAGGATTGAACACTTCCTCTACTTCGTTAATCAACCACGGTTCTCACAACCCTAACTAAGGGAATTAGCCACTCACTGTTGTGAAACAATCAATGGAATTGATAATTGCAGTCATTTAAATCAATATCACAACAATTAACAAATAAAATTTAATATCTTGAATTAAATAATAAACCAACACCAAGAACAAAATAATCCAAAGATCAAAATCAAATCTCAAAATCAAATATATGTTTGTAAGTACTAAAAGGGCATAAACTACCTAAGAAAATGTAAAAGTGGTATTTATACAATACAAGGAAACCCTAGGAACCAATCCTAAACAAAAGAGGAAAATCAAAGTCGGTGGCAACCTATGGGCCATAGGTAGCACCTACGAGACGTAAGTTGTCCCATGCATGTGCCAGTGCCTAAATTCTGCAAGAACATTTTATGATATTCATAAAATCTTACACCTACGAGGTATAGGTACTACCTATGGACTATAGGTAGTCCAACGTAGGTGATACAAAAAAATCTTCTGCTTCTGAATATCTAAACTTAAACTTTCTGGCACATATTCATACACCTACTCCACGTAGGTAGTATCTACGTAGCACAGGTGCCCGTATAGGTATTCAAAAAGCTAAATTTTCACATATTTTCTCTTTTTAAGCTCAAAAACTTGGTTTCCTGAAAAACGCAACACAAATCACATCATATCTAACAAAAAGACCTAAGTAACTTGAATATTTTATATAGTTTTAAATGTCAAAAGCTCTATGAAACCATTGTGCATAAATGAATTGATTCAGTTGATAGTGCATGAGTCTCACAACTTTAGATATTCCATTCATCCGGGTAAAACTAATATCTATAGAGATTTGAGACAAATTTATTAAAACCATAAAGTTTGTACCACACTGTAAGAGACCAGGTCCCTCAAAGTCAATCATAAGAAAAATACAGTAAAGTGACTGGAAATCAAAAGACAGAGTATGAAAAGTAAAAACACATGATTTTAATGTGGAAACCCCCTTACTCAAGGAAGGGAAAAACCACAGCTTTCCCTAACACACACCTCAAAATTAACTATAATCAAACTCTTGATACAACTTTCATTAAACCTAACTCTAGGTTCCTTTCCCTTGTAATAACTCTACTACAAGCTCATCTTGACAACTCTGCCAAGGACCCACTATAATTATTATCTCTAATTACTATCAATTTATTCAACTCTACCTAAGTACTCTCTACTCAAAGAAAAAATTTCCTTAATTCTCTAATATGAGTAATTCATTTACAAATCAGAACTCCCTCAAGAAAAATTTCTATTTAAGCACACATAAGAAGTTAAGACTTGAGCCATGTTGAAAAAGGGGATTTTGCTGCCTCTCTTCACTAATTGTATTTGCAAAAAACCATTAGATGAAGAAGGAACTTTTTTCTTTTATTGCTGAGTGATGATTAAGGCTTAACTATCATTGGACCAGGTATCTTATTAGTACTATCAAAACCTACAAGTTTGTTACATAAGAGGACAACACTATACAGACATGCGTGCCATTTGTACTGTACCATGAACATTTAGAGACCTAGTCCCTTGTAGTGAGATGCTCAACATAAAAACTACATATATTAATTTTCCCCTTTATTGATGATGACAAAAAAATGATACATCTTTAGTCACATCCATCATATTTAATAAATGTGATTATCACTCGAAAGATGAATATTCCTCTATTATCATGCTTCCATCATCATGCAACACAGGGACCTAGTCCCTTGTTGTCATTTTAATTAAAAAATCAGAGCTCATATTTTCTTCCCCCTATCCCTATGTCTTACCATACTTCCCTTATCATTATGCACCATACATAAGCACACACAAACCTAGGCCAACATACACAGTCTGTATTCACCCTTTTGGCATCATTAAAAAGTATTAACGATAAACCAAGATAAAGATAAGTATAGGATAATTTTCTCAAGTATATTAAGGGAACCACAACATATAAAACCATTTTAAAAGAGAGAACAGGTCAAACACACAAATCAAAATTCAATCATTGTTAAGTAGATAAGTACCAATTCAGTGAACTAAAACAATTTACAAAAATAAATGTACTTAAAATCCCTTTGATAATAAGGAGTGGAACTGACACGGGGCTGAGTAAGAGAATGAGAATAGCATGACTCAGGAGGAGGGAGGCTTGAGGGAAAGAGACTTAATCAACATTTCTTTTCTAGAATTTTCAGTAGCATAGGCATCCATCAACTACTTAGTGAGTTTTTTAAATTTTTCATTCAATGCATTAACTTAAATAGTTAGTTTTACCACTTTCACATGGAGTTCTACATTTTACGGTGTCAGTGCTTTAGAAGCACCTGGTCCCTTAGAAACTAGCTGCTGATTTTTTAATTTGAAATTCATTATGTCATCATCCTTTGAATATAACTTGATCCTTACTTCCTCCATTTCTTTGTTGAAGATATATTGAGCACCCAAATGTTTAGATACTTGGGACATCGTTCCCCTTTTTATTTCTATGCACTCATTTTCTACAAAAGTTGTTAGAGTAAATATTTGTTTGGCTATTTCAGGAATTCATCTAGTTTGAACTACTAAAAATGATCAAAGACTGTATTCAGCAAGTACCCATAGGGCATTTCATGTCTCCTTTTTTCTCAAGAATTACTTTCTTCATGTGTTCATTCATAAGAGTAGGTAGGTTGATTAATTCAAAATTACATAGGTATTCTATCAAGAACAGATCAGCCCCATATGCCATGATAGTCTTCCCATATCTTGGCAGTAGGACTGTTGATGAATTCAAATACCAACTAAAACTCACAAGTCAAGAATTTATTTTTCACAGCTGTTATAGATGTTCCACCCACCATAGAGGCATTAATCATAAACTCAGTTATGGGTTGTTGCTTTACAAAAATCCTAACTCCAATAACTAGTACATTCAAGATTTTTCCCAGTTATTATTTATTAAAATAGATAGTCTTTCCTTGCATGTGGGTGGACCAGCTTATACAATCTCTTGAGAATTCCATGGTTTGGTAGAATTCTCTAACCTCATTTCAAAGACCATAGGGCATATTCCTCAAAAAAGTATATACATCCTTGATGCCTGACATATTCAACTAATTCAATTATCCAGGTTTCTCATACATTTTTGGATCAACCACTCTTCTTGATAGAATTCTCTATTTTTTAGTATTTTATTTCTTTGTTTTCTAGCCACAACAGTTTCTATTTTCTCCTGTTTACTTCTCTTAAGACTAATACTCAACTCTCCAGCAATAGATTTTATTCCCTTGGGATCAGGTCCCTCAGAAATTTCCTTTCTTATTACTGTTATATTTTTCTGCCTCATCTCAGCAGGACTACCAGATTTTAAACTAGAGGATCTAGTCCTTCTAGTATAAAAATTAACCTTTATTTTCTCAATTTCTTCATCAATATCTAAACATATATTTCTCCACTCCAACTTTAGAGTTTACCATATTTTTCTTGCCTTTACGTCCTCTCTATTTCATCACAGTTTATCTCAAGAGTAGTTTTTCGTCAACCTCCTCATCCTCCCTAATTGGAGGTGATAAAACTCCATTTTCTTTATCCACTTCATTTGTTTCTCCTGTTACCATTTCTTCTCTACTAAATGAGATGTCATATGCATATAGAAGTAAGTTCTCAGCCACCCAATTCTCATTGCAAAAAAGATCATCCATTGTAACTAGTATTTCTTCACCAAATAATTTAGCAAAAATTATATTTAAATTAGGAAAAGTAGAAGAACAAGGTACTTGGGCAATTTCAAAAAATTCATCTTTGTCGGGTTCATTAGTCAAAATAAGGTTTTGAGATTCTGTAGGTGGTATTGGGATTTTTAAGAAAGAAGGAATTTCGAGTTGACAGGAATTTTGGTTAATGTGAGAGTCATGACTTTGACTTGAATTCTCTACCATGAATGGATGACCAAAGATTTCTACAGTAGAGGATAATTTAATGGGGACTAACACATTTGCAGGTTTTTTATTTCCTAAGGAAGGAAGAGTTATCTTAGGTTCTTGTTGGATGCTCAAGAAAGTTTTTATTTTGGTCAATGATAGATCAGAGTATTCAATTGATGAATGTTCAAGTTGTTCATTTGGACATTTATCTACTTTGAAATGTTTAGCTCGAATTATAAGAGTAGAAATATCAACTATTTTGATTTTATAAAAAAGAGAGTAGGGGTAAGGGGCTAGTTTTATTCACAGTGGATGATCAATTTAGGAAGATAAACTAAATTAGTTGAGGAAGAATTTAAAAAAGTATGATTTAGTATGTTTAGAGAAGAGATCATTGTCATTGAAAGATATTCCTTCTGAAATGGCATGTTAGATCCTAATAATTACGAATCTTCATTTTTCATAGGAGTTTATGGCTTATACAGAAGGATGAGAAAATACATGTCCGTTCAGACAGTATTTTGAGATTGTTAAAGCATCTTGTAATGGTATTAAACTAAGAGATAAGACCAGGTCCTTCTCTTTCTTGAGTAAATTTTCAACTTATGTTTCCTTCAACTGTTTTCTCCCAAGGTTTTGTCCATGGGTGTATACCTGCAAGGGTACGATACTGAATTATACCAAACTATACTAACCTTATTAAGGATACCTATCTCCTAAACATAGCCAACTTTGGAAAGAGAAACTAATTCACATAATAGGTCTGGTTTATTTGATCATTTCTGTCTTCAGCCTGTTGCTACTACATTCCCTTCTTTCTTCAATTCAAACATTTTCTCCCTTTTCATTTCATTCTCCAGAGAATTATCACTTAGATACACCAAGTTCTAGGTCTTTAAAATTAATTTTTCACGATAAGACACCTTCACACGAAGTGTCTTAAGAGAGAAAACACAGTCAGACCATCCAGTATTGAGACTTGCTCATACATTATCACATAACCAACCCTGAATGTAATCCCCTATCTCATCCCTAGAATTATGATCACTTCTTGGATTTAGAAATCCATTTGAGTTTGAGTTTCTAATAGGAAAACAGTGGTGTGATCAAATGCTTCTTGTCCCATCTAGGTAGAGAGAATTTCTTCATATTTTTCAAGGGTTTGAAACCCTTCATATAAGAATTTTCATGCTGAACGTATCCGGTAGTGATCATTTTTCTTTGAGAAAATACTAATATTTTTCTTTAAAATTTCCACTTTTCCATAATGAGTACACAAAGGATTGTAAATCCTATTTTGGTACCATGATTGTCTTTTCCATTTGACACAAGAGGTTGTGATTCTCCTTGATAAGCAAGACCTTTACTATTATTTGCACTTTGAGTGGTCATCTTATAAAGGATATGTGAAGATGAAGTCTATTTATGATATTTGTTAAGTTATTCTCTTAGGTGGACTAAGTCCCTTTCTAACTCTTCATTTTGTGAATTGCAGACATACGATTTTCTTGAGAATCTTTTAATTTCTCCTCAAGATTGATTTGAAGCTTTGATGCTTCTCTCTTACCCTTGCCATCTAAGTCTCCAAATTTATCTAGTTGGCCCATACAACTTTGATTTTAATATTTTAATTTAGTTACCATTTCTTCAATTTTAGATATCTTGAGGATAAGGCAATCAATTCAAGCTCTTGATTCTCTACTTTCTCCTCCAGAGAAATTTTCCCAGCATTTAATTTACATATAGAATCCATAAGAACACTAGCAAGATTCTTTATATTTTTAGAAGAATAGTTATCTAGATTTTCATTTACATCAGAGACAATTACCTCACTTTCTTGTTCATCAGTTGTAGTTACCATAAAAAAAAATAAAGAATCATAGATAGCTATATGATCTTCCACTGCAAGCATAGATACATCTCCCGACTTCTTATCCTCATCTAATTCACTGGAGGAATCTTCTCATGATACCATATCTTGCTATACCGCATAATCAATTGCATCCTTTGTTCTTGAATTTTTAGGGACTTGGTCCCTGATCTTTTCTTTATCACCTGTAGCCTTGAGGTAATCCCGATGATCCATTTTATGCATGGGACAGTCCTTTATGAAATGTTTAAGACTTCCATATTTGTTACACACTTCAATATTTCTTCCTCTACTTTGGAACTGACCACTCTTTTTTATTGCTCTAACAATCCTATTTTCCAAATAAGCAACATCAACGTCTTCATCATCAACTTGATCATATTTAGAAGGTTTCAATCCCAATGATTTTTCTCTTTTTGCTTTCTTCTTTTCTATCCCTTGTTCCTTCTTCATCTTATGAGTCTTTAGATTTCCAATCATTTCATCCATATAGAGGGTCTTAAGGTTTCTTGCTTCAGTTATTGCATCCACTTTGCTTTCCCAGGACTTAGATAAAACATCAAGAATTTTTTTCCCTTATTTTTATAAGGGAATCACTTGTTCTAAGTAATGAAGCTCATTTGTAATAGAAGTGAACCTTGTATGAATTTCTTTGATTGTTTCTCCTTCTTTCATGGTAAAAAAATCATTTTGAGATTTCATCATGTTCAATTTTGAATCCTTCACATTAGTGGTATGTTCATGAGCAGTCCTTTAGCAATCCTAGCTCTCTTTGGAATTATCACAATCTGAGATCCCATTATATTCATCAGGCCCTATACGACAAACTAGAAATTTCTTGGCCTTGTAATTATTATCACTTTTCTTCCTGTCTTCATCATCATACTTTCTCCTACTTTTAGCAATCATTCTAGTTATTTCTACTTCTTTGACTTCTTTGACAGGGACATGAGGTCCATCAATGATTATGTTCATTAGTTCACTATATTTAGCCATAATGAAGTCAAACATCCTGGTTTTCCACCACCCATAATACTCCCCATCGAATCTTGGTGGTCAAGTAGTAGATTGCCCTTCTTCTAGATTAGGTGGAGCATATAAGCTAACCAAGACCCTCAAGGTGTGAAACTTTTAGAGAGAACTCACTCATATAACAATTATTAAAACCCTGAAGATTGCACAACACAGTGAGGGACCAGGTCTCTTAAAGTCAATCATAGGCAAAATACAATAAAGTAACCATGAATCAAAAGACAGTGTATGAAAAGTAAAAACACAAGATTTTAAGTGTAAACCCCCATAGTTAAAGGAAGTGAAAAACCATGGCTTGTACTAACAATCACCTCAAAACTCTCTATAATCAAACTCTTTATTACAACCTTTACTGAACCTAACTCAAAGCTCCTTTCTCTTTTAATAAATCTACTACAAGCTCTTCTTGACAACTCTACCAATGACCCTCTACACTTTTTAACTCCAATCAATATCAAACTTAGGAAACTCTACCTAAGAACTCTTTGCTCAAAGAGAAAATATCATTATTTTTATAACACCAGTAATTAATTTAAAACTCAGAACTCACTCAAGAAAATTTTCTATTTCAACACACATAAAAAGCTAAGACTTGAGCAGTGCTGAAATGGGGGTTTTCCTGCCTCTCCTCACTCTTTTTATTTGCCAAAAATTATTTAATGAAGCAACCTTTTTTTCCTTTGATAGATTATTTATGATTAGGGATAAAATATCATTGGAACAGGCGTCTTATTCAGTACAACAACACCTGCAAGTTTCTTACACAAAAGGACAAATATAGATACACATGCCAGCAACACTGTACCATGAACATCGAGGGACCTGGTCCTTTACAGTGAGCTACTCATTTTGAAAACTACATATAGAAGCATAATTAAGTGAGTGCCATGAAAATATATGTGGAGGGCTTTGTATCTCTTTGCTTATGTTGCCAGCAGGTGAAGGTCGAGCATCAGCGACCTAATGTATTGATTCAGATATTGCCCATTCTTGGGTGGAAATGGGAGAGGATCATCATGGACTTTATTAGTGGTTTGCCTCACATTTCTCATGGTTCTAATGATATTTGGTTTGTCTAGATTTCCTTCCCATGTTGGCATATTTTATTCTGATTCAGATGTCCTTTAGTGCCAAGAGGTTTGCTCGTATTTGTGAGTGTAAGATAGTCTATTTTCATAGTATGTCTATATCCATCATTTTGAACTAGGTTTCCATGTTGACTTCTAGATTTTGGAGAGCTTATCAAGAGGAATTTGTTACTTATGTAAATATTAATATAACCTTTGATCTGTTGGTCGATGAACAGTTATAATAGACTATTCAGGTTCAAGAGGATATACTTTGATCCTATGTTATTGATTTTGGAGGTCAGTGGGAGCAACAATTAGCCTTGGAAGATTCTGCATAAAATAACAATTATCGTTCGAGTATTTCATCTTCTGAGGTTTTTTATGGTAGGATATGTTAGACCCTATTGTACTGATTTTCTTCTAGAGTTAGGGTTATTCAAGACAAGTTGAGAGAAACTCAGAGTAGGAGGAAGGCCTATGCAGACCGTATACGTCGTGCCATAAGATTTGGAGTTGGTGATCGGGTATTCTTCCATGTATTTCTTATGAAGGATGTGATGAGGTTTAGGAGGAAGGGCAAAATAACCCCTAGATGTGTCGGACCGTTCGTGATTCTTTGCAAAAGTGGTGAGGTGGCTTATAAGTTAGACCTATTTTTCTATATTTCTATGTTGTGATGATACATTCCTAATCCATGTCATATGCATAGGTGGGATTCAGTTCATTTGTAAGAGCAATTGACATTCGTAGAGGAGTTTGTGCTCATTTGGCTAGTGATATTAGGCAGTACCATACTAGAAAGATTCCTATAGTAAAGGTTCAGTGGAGGCACCACACAGTGGAGGAGGCCCCTTAAGAGATCAATAGTGAGATGCAGACCCAGTAACCTCACCTATTCGCGACTTTAGGTGCATCCTATTCCTTTTCATTTGTGGATGAAAGTCATTTTAGTAGTGTATATTTGGTGAATTCCAACACTACACCTCCTTATGAGAATAAAGTGGTTTCTATCAATAAATAGCAATCCAACTAGGTTGTAGTTGAAACCATAGGGAATACGTGGAACTATCTCTCAAACTTGCTGAAATCACCGCACAATGCAGAAAGTAAATAGGGAATTTTTATTCTGAACAGTAAGAAGTAACTAAACACAAATGATTTGGGTTATAAACAAATCTAAAATGCATACTAGGCATGTGTTCCCCTTGGATTCAAAATCCATAAGTCTAATGTGTCCTCTCTAACTGCATCATTGGTATGCATCCAAAATATGATAAGTTATATATCACCACCATCTTCATGACAACCTTTGGTGAATTTCACTCCTCTCCTCTCGATGTCAAAGTTAAAAAACCTTGCCTTTATCCTAGTTCAACTATCTTCTCGTAGTTACATGATTATTAGATGAAGATAGTTAACTTAATTAGATGAAAATTGTTAGCTTAAATCGGTAATTAACTTCAAGTTACTATTGTGATCTTCTTTTTCCCAATCTCTGCCTCTCTCTCGAGTTTATAGTCAATTTAGGCGGTATTCTAACATTTTCAACCAATAAGAAATAAATAAGAGTGAAGAAAACAATAATTCATGCAACAATAATGAGTTACAAATATTTCACAACTCCCCTACTTAGGTAATCCGCGATGGTTCGTACAACCATAGCTAAGGGAATTAGCTAGTCATCGTTATGAAACCATCAATGTAACTCATAATTGAATGCATTAAAACAATCTCATGATAAGTTATGAAGAAAACCCAAAGTATGAAATTGAATAACAAACCAAAACCCAAGAACACAATCCCAAGATAAAAAACAAATCTCAAAATCAAAAAATATGTTTGTGAATGATAGGAGTGCGTAAACATACCCCCAAGGGAATATATCTAATACAAAAACAATAAAAGGGTGTTCATAGATTACATGGAAACCCTAGAAATCAAATCCTAAACAAAAGAGGAAAACTCGAGTCGGTGACCACCTATAGGGCCACTTACGGGTCGTAGGAGGCACCTATAGGTCGTAGGTGGCCCCACATAGGTAGAAAATCACTTCAGAAAATCAAAATCTCTAAAATTTAGTGTTTTGGAACTTATGGTCTGTCACATACATCCAATGGGTGGTACCTACGACCAATAGATGCCAAAGTATGTTGTAGAAATTTCATCTTTCAAGTTTTTCCTCCGGTTAGCTACTAGAACCTAGTTTCCTGCAAAATCAACTCAAAAACATATCATATCCAACAAAACAAACCTAAGTACTTGCATATTACATTTTTTTAAGATTTGAAAGTTCTATGAAATCATAGTACATCATCACCCTCAACTTAGAACGTATGCATATCCGTAGGTTACAAAACATAGAAAAACAACACAATGATGCTTAACCAGGAGAAACCTATGATACCTATGGCATTCAATCATCAACTTTAAGTTAAAGAACATAACCCCTCTAATTTTAAAACATAAAAATCAATTGTGTGTATTCATGAAACACAATGATGTGACACAAGTCAATAAGGATATGACATTAAATTAGCAATAAAAAATCATGCATATATTAAAGTTACACAACACGAAGGGATAAAAAGCTAGCAACACAACATATATACCCTCACAAAAAAAAGTCCCACTCACTCAAAAGATTAATTCATGTTAACGAAGGGACGATCACGAGACACTCACACTAATAAAAAAGTTCCAATAATGTGCATAAAATACCATAGGCTTACTCTTATTTTCTTTAACCAGGTATTCAGATAGTCGTCTTAGGATCACTATTGAAGTTTACACAGATTGTAATATAGACTTAGGGGATGGGATGGTACATTTGGGAATTTTGTAACTAAGCCTTTTTGGCACTACACTTAAGTTAGGAGTCCACTTATCAACCAATTTTCTTTTATTCTACCCTTATATCTCTCTTTTAATTCCTTTACACCTCATTCAGGGTGGGTGTGGTATTCATTTATTCTTTCATTCCTTTCGTTTATTCCACCCTTATATCTCTCTTTTAATTCTTTTAAAGCTCATTCGGGGTGGGTGTGGTTTTTATTTATTCTTTTGTTTCTTTTTCAATTTTTCTTTTCTTTTTTTTTCTTTTTCTTTTTATACTTTTCTACCACATCCAGCCAAACATTCTTTTCTCTAATTTACCTTTGTTTATCCCATCCATAGATCATACACCCCTATGATAACCACCCTCAACTTAGTTTATTTTCCAAAGTTGAGGTGCACAATGTCCTAGGAGGACCAGGGCCAAAACAAGTAGATTCTAATTAAAATGGAAAGGTGACTAGTGAATCAAGAAAAATAGTCTATACAGGCTAAAAATAGGGATCAAGGGAGACTTATTCACATTTGGAAGGTCATTAAGGCTAAAATTTGTGTAATTTCAACAACGGCCTATGATCCTTTCCTAACCAACTATCCTACAATCTAGGAAAGACTAATTGAGCAAGTTCTGGATTCCACACATAAAAGGAACAAAGTAAGCATCTCATAACAAATGGCACAGGGTTGCATCAAAAACTACTACCTATATAGATCATTCAAATATTAGTTATGATTATTATGTTCCTAATCTTAAAGACACAAAATGATTCACAATGGTCACATACATATAAATATCACACAATTCAAAAAGAAATTTTTTGAGGGGTATCATTTTTCTAAAAAATACTTTAAGTACAAACAAAACACATCAAAATTCTTAGGAACTCATTTTTCGCCTATTTAATAATAAACATCACAATACAACCTAAATATGTCGACTCTACCAAGAAAAAAACTCTGAGTAAAAGAGACACGACAATAAAAACCCCAAGAGGACATCTAGACCCACAAGTAGCCCTACCCCTCAACTTATAAACATGCATTGTCCCCAATGCATTAGACTTCTACAAAAAAAGGTTAGGAACATAACTTCGGTACCATAGGTACGGAGATCTGACATCAATTACACCAAAATGAATGCAAATGTAAAAATAACATAATACCTTAGGTTTCCTACCAAGAAGCACCTAGTTTATTGTCACGGCATAACTCAACTATGTTGGTTGTTTGTCCTACATCAACAATCCCATGGTTCGCCTCCTATGTAGCTCCTGATTTAACATTACGGAAAAATATGGGTACCTTGATTACTCAGACTTTATCAAGGTATCCAAGAAGTTGATCTCCAATTTTTCTTTCCATTTTAAACTTATGAATTGCAACCCTAATTCTTTTTCTAATCTTCTACTATGCTCTAAGGTGATGGTAAAAAAATAAAGGAACCAAGCAATACATGTTGCATGTTGCAATTTTTGGCATTTAAGCGAGGAATGTAGTTTTCTAATATTGGCACAAGAAATTCAAGATGCAAACATATTGTTCCTTTTTTTCACTCTTTTATAGGCTTGGATGGCTCAATTAATGTATTACTATCCAGATATAATGTGAAAAATTGTTGGAATGAGGTCCAATATGTTCCAACTCATGTATTGATTCTTATTTACACCATCACATGAATCTAGTGTACTATTCTAAATAGTGACATCATCCATAAAAGTATGATCAACTGCTGTCTTCTCCAATTTCATCTCCTCAATTTAGCTTATAAGATTTTTTTCAGCGTCACACAACTCATAACTAAATTATTGGGTGTTGAACGCATTAACTTTATATTTGAATTTTATTTGAAGTTGTAAGTATCAAATACAAATATATATAAACCTTTTTACTGAACTCCTCTTTTTGTTTTTCCAGGAGCATTAACGTATCTAGAATTCTCTCATTATGCTCACATAATATATCTATAACATTCCTGCAGTAAGGCACTATATCAAAAGAATGAGGATTAATAAATAAGGATTCATCATCACTCCACACTTCCTCATGTAAATATGTCATATGAAGAAGAGTAGACAAATATATAAACCAATAAAACCCAAAAACATCAACAACAGCAGTCAATCAATTTGAAACCATATTCCTCGACAACGACACCAAAATTTTTAAGAATGCCTAAACTACACCTCCTTACACGGATAAAGCGGTGGCTGTCAAAATATAGTAACCCAACTAGGTTAGGGTCAAACCCACATGGAATACGTGGAACTATCTCTTAAACTTTCTAAAATAACTAGGCAGTATAGAAAATAAATGGGGGATTTTTTGCTCTGAACATTATGAAGTAACAAAACTCAAATACTTTGGGTTGTAAATAATCTGAAACAAATAGGCTTATGTTACTATGTTTTCTAACTCTGTAGGTTTATCATGTCCTCTAAAACTACTTCCCTGATATTGTCACGACCCAAACAAGGGCCTAGCCGTAACGGGCATCTCAAGTCCATCGAGTATCAAAGACCACCTCCATTTTCTAGTCAACAGAACACAATACATACTAACATGAAATGAAGTTTGAACATATAACAAGATAGAGTAACATAAGTTCAAATATTCTAAGTTATATCAATAATCACAAATTAACACCGATAAAACAAATATCGGCTATCAACATAACACCCAGGTCAACAGTTCCCACAATGCCTCTTATAAAACCGAATACCAATAAAGTGTCAGTGCATGCCCCCGACCATAGATAAAAATAAGTCTTAAACAAAGTCTTAAGACAAAAAAAACAAGACTTGAAATGAATTCTTCCTAAAGATGGAAACTCACAACATCAAGACAACACACGAACTAACCACGAACACCTGATCACTGTGTAGGAAAGGTTGAAGAATTTTTGGCGCCTGTATCGTATGGAGATACAACATCCAAAGATGGTTAAAAATTTGAGTGCTAGCATGTAACTAAGGGATAAGGGATAAAATAAAGCCATGAGTAATAATTCTAAACCATTCAAATCCAATGCACATCATCAAATACATATACATATCACATGCTGGTGTAGGGAACAAGACATAGAAATAAATTTTAAAATATTAACCTAGATTGTGTATCTTGACCGTCCTAGTACTACCCATGGGCTATATGGGTCTACGTTTAATCCCCTGGTTGGACCCCAGTGAGTGTTAGTTGCTTGAACCAAAAATATCACAAAAATTTGGGGATTCTATTATACCCTTCGCAAACCACGATACATTTATATGTAATGTTACACAAGCACACGGTCAGTTAGACCAACCCTCATGTCGGAAAACATGAGTTTTTGGTGTCCATCCTTTGGATTCATACCTTTATGGCTAGCTATCAAAAACCCCATTAATGCCCTTAAAAATATTTAACACATAACCATCCACTAATTCTAGGAGTTAATTATTAAGGAATTAATGAATGGTATCATCATACCGACTATAGGTTGTAAGCAGCGTCATTAGTAAATCTTTTGGGGATTCTTTCATACCCCACAAACTCCATTAATAAAATCAGTTAAGGGATTCCTACATATACTACAAGGTTTTTAAGATCATTATTCTTATTATCCAACTATCCATTTATGCCATACATTAGTTTCAAAGAGAATAAGCCAAACCAAATGATAAGTTTCATTCCAAAATTAATTATGTAAGCGGGTTGAGGTTACCATCAATGTCCATACCAAAACCAGTTATTCAGGGATTTTGTTGCATCCCTATTTTAATAGTGTACAAATTTGGGTGGTCCATTGTACCCCTATTCCTTCCACCAATTCCATGCACCCCAATGAGTGTACAATCTAATAATTCAAAGCATGATAGTTCTATAGTAACCATGAGATTAAAACAATTTATATCCAAAGCCCTCAACCCATAGTTCAAAACCCAACATAAAAATCATGAGTTGTAAACCAATTTCCATGCCATTAAGAAAATACATAAGTACGAAAAGAGATACATGCCTTAATTACCATGAAATTTTAAGAAGATAGCACCGTTAGAACTCTAGATTACCACCTTTCTTGAAACCCTAGCGTTTACTTGTATGGGGAATTTTAAGAGAGATTTTAAGAGTGTTTAATATGCCAAAGTATTGGAAATAATCCGTTTAGGTGTTTTATAGATATATGATCTAAGTGAGAAAAGGAGGAAATTACCAAGATGTCCTTAATTAAAAGATATAAAAAATACCACCCCATCGCTACGGGTGACCTCACGACTCACAGGGTCACCTTACAACTCATTTATTCCAGTTATAGTTTAAACAGTGTCCAATGCCACCCCATACTTATCTGGTTATTGGTCACACCCTATAAATCGTATCCAGTCCTTATGATTTATACCCCCTCCCATACCCTAGATAGGATTTTTTTATGAAATACACTGACACCTTACTATTTCCATCTTATGACTCACAGGAAATCTTTATGACTTGTTACCCCCAAATCATCACCAAAATATTAACTATGGAAAATCACACTGGCCACCTTACGAATGGGATTCTATGACCCATATAGTCAACTAACGACTCATAGGTGATTCGTATTCGGGACAGTGAGCATAAATTTTTAAAAACATTCAAGGACAAAAATTTGGAGTGTTGAATTCTCCCCTTTGGATCGTTCGTCCTCGAATAATGGATCAAGATGTCCATTAGCACAATTTAACACATTGTACAACCACACTTCCATTTTACAAAGATACCAAGGAAATTACAATTACCTTTAAGAAAGCAAGAAAATAAGGATGGTAAGGAATACATATACCTTAGGCACAATTATCCATAGTGGGAAACAAGAATGGGTACTTGAGCTTTATGTCCTCTTCATCTTCCCAAGTGGCCTCTTCAACCTTATTGTTCCTCCATAGAACCTTTACCGAAGCCACATACTTAGTCCGTAACCGATGGACTTGCTAATCCAAGGTATCTATGGGGCTTCCTCATAAGACATGAAATCCAAAATACCCATACATTCCAATGTAACAACCAATAATGGATCACTCATACACTAAACATGAAAGACCGGGTGATTAGAACCAAAGCACAAAGTCATTTCCAATTCATAATCAACTTTGCCCACTCACCTAAAAATATGAAAGGGACCAATATATCAGGGATTGATCTTTCTCTTCTTTCTAAACCATATCACTCCCTTCATGGGAGACACCTTCAAGAACACTAAATCATCCACCTCAAATTCCAAGTACCTTTTCCTTACATCCATATAGGACTTTTTGTGAATTTGGGCGGTCGTAAGTCTATCCCAAATAACCTTTCCCTTTTTCATAGCTTGGTGAACCAGTCGGGACCATACAACCTAATCTTGCATACCTTAAACCACCCAATAGCGGATCTACACCTCATACCATACAAAGCCTCAAATGCGTCCATCCCAATGCTCGAGTGATAACTATTATTATAAGCAAACTAAATGACATGAAAATGTCAACCCAACTACCACCAAAGTCGATCATACAGGACCATAGCATATCTTCCATAGTTTGTATAGTCCTCTTTGCTTGTCCATCTATTTGAAGGTGGAAAGCAATGCTAAGGATCACCTTATTCCCCATACCTCCCTTAAAAAAATGCCAAAAGTAAGATGCTAACTGAATAGCACGATGAGATATAATGGAAATTAGAGCACCATGAAACTTCACGATCTCCTTAATAAAAAACTTAGCATAATTCTCCGCTGAAAAATTATTCCTCACAGGCAAGAGGTGAGCTGACTTAGTCATTCTATCCACAATGACCCAAATAGAATCAAACTGATGAAAGGACCTCAAAAATCCAGTACCAACATCTATATGAATCTCTTTCCATTTTAACAAGGGCAATTCAATCTCTTACGACAAACCACTAGGCCTTAAGTGTTCAACTGTAACTTGCTGACAAACCAAAAACTTAGCCACAAAATTGGCCACCTCCTTTTTTAAATTATTCCACCAATAAATTTCTCTTAAGTCATGCGACATCTTCATCGAACTGGGATGACCACCCTTTCTCATATGGGGAATTCAATCAAAGGTTTTCAAGATCATTATTGTTATCATCAAATTTTCCATTTATGCCATGCATTAGTTTCAAAGAGAATAAGACAAAGAAAATGTTAATTTTTATTCCAAAATGAATTATACCAGCGGTTTAAGGTTACCATCAATGTCCATAAAAAACAATTATTTGGGGATTTTGTTGTAACCCCATAGCCATAGTTTACAAATTTGGGGATTCCATTGTATCCCTATTCCATCCACAAATCCCATGCACCCTAATGAGTGAACAAACAAACAATTCAAAGCATAATTGTTCAATAGTAACCATGAGAAAACATTCAAATAATTTATATCCAAACCCCTCACTTGTAGTTTAAAACCCAACATCAAAATCATGAATATTAAACAAATTTCCATGCCATTAAGAAAATAACCACGTAGGGAGAGAGATACATGCCTTAATTAACAAGAAATTTTAAGAAGATAGCACCTTTAGAATCCTAGATGACCATCTTCCTTGTAACCCTAGCCTTTACTTGAATGGGGAATTTTAAGAGTGAATTGGAGAGTGTTTAGTATGCCAAATAATTAGAAATAAAAATCCTAGATATTGGATGGATATAGGGTTTAAGATGGAAAATGAGGAAATTACAAAGATATCCTTAGTTGAAAGACTAAAAAATACCGCCCCGTCGCCACGGGTGGCTTCACGAGTCATAGGGTCACCCTACTAATCATTTATTCTAGTTGTAGTTTAGACAGTGTCTAAGGACACCCCACACTGGTATGGTTACGAGTTCACCTTATGACTTATTTCCAGTCCTTAAGATTCGTACCCTCCTATCGTACCCAAGACATGAAATTTTGTATGGCATACACTGAACACCCTATGATTTACAACTTAGGAATTGTATTATTTTGTTACGACCCGTTCCCCTAAGTCATGACAAAAATAGTACCTACAACAAATTTCACTGGCCAACCTACGACTGGGGTTCTACAACCCGTATAGTCAGCCTGTGAATCATAGGGGGAGTCTTATTAAGGATAATAAGGACAAAATTTCAGACATTTTCCAGGACCTAAATTCGTGGTGTTGTAGATATATATGCAAAATCATACAAGGAATCACCAACAGCCTCTCAACACCATTTGGAGAATTTAACTCATCCCTATTGGTCTCAGAGTGTCGCATTACTAAAATTTTATTTGGACCCTATTTCAACTATATCCTGTCGGTATTAAGTTGATTAGATAAAGATAATTAGCTTAAATAGATCAAAATAATTATCTTATATCAATAACTAACTTCAAATTACTATTGTGATTTTCTTTTCACAATATCTACCTCTCTCTTAAGTTTGTAGTGAATATAGGTGGGATCCTAATGTTTGAAATTATTAAGAAATCAATATGAGCTAAGAAAACAACAATGAGTTAGAAGGATTGCATATTTACCCTACTTAAATAATGCGCTAGGGTTCCCATAGCCCTATCTAAGGGAATTGGACATTCATCATTGTGAAACAATCAATGGAATTCATAATTGAAAGCATTAAATCAATCTCACAATAAGTTATGAGGAAAACCCAAAGTCTCAAATTGAATAACAAAGAAAAATCCAAGAATACAATCTCAAGATCAATAACAAATCTCAGAATCATAATATACATTTTTAATGATAAAAGTGCATAAACCTGCCCCTGAGGGAATATATCTAATACAAAAACTTCAAAAAGGTATTTATAGATTACATGGAAACCCTATAAATCAAATACTAAAAAAAAGAGAAAAACATAAGTCGATGGCCACTTACATTTTTCACTTACCTGCAATAGGTGACCCCATGTAAGTAGAAGATTACTTTTGAAGCTTCAACCTCTCTGAAGTTTCTTTCTTCTGTCTATTATAGTAAGTCACCTTCATCTGGTAGGTGGTACTATAGCTAGTAGGTGCCAAAGTATGTAGCTAAACTTTAGTTTTCAACTTTTTCTTCTAGTTATCTCCTGGAACCTAGTTTCCTATAAAATCCACTAAAAATAAATCATATCAAACAAAACACACCTAATTAATTGCATACTTCTTGGCTTTGAGCATCAAAAGTACTATGAAATCATAAAACATCAATATTTTAATGACCCTTTAGGTCACTTTCTATACTTCTTCTTATTTTCATCATTAGAGTTTTCCTTTAGATTTCCTAAGTCATTTATGACTTATTAGGACTGACAATGCAGTTAATAGGCAGTTCATTGATTTTTTGTGCTAAATTTTTATTTTGAAGTCTTCGCTGGTTCAAATTGGCAACCGAGCAAAAACTTTAGTCAAGCATCCTTGCATGCAAATTTTGACTACTCCAACAACTCCATAATATTTATTTTATTCTTTAGGGACTCTTGGTTTGGGTCTCGAGGCACCTAGGTTCATCTTGACCTATTTTTCAAAAAATTAAGAAAATGGATGTTCGGTGTAAGACCTATTTTTTTATCGAAATAACCTCAGATGGAAATTTTGATTGTTCCATTAAGTATATAAAATTTAATTTTATAGGCTAGCATAGTTAATTTGTGTATACGGAATTTTGATAAATCTCGAGGGGTTGGAAGAATTTCCAAGTCTTTGTTGTGCTGGTGCACTCACTAATAGCTAGCCATGGGTTGCGATCATGATACCCTTAGCAAGGCACCATATTCTAAAATTATGGTTTATTATATCATGAAATAAACTCACCTAGCAGCTCTTATATGTCATAATTGCGACAGTCAGGTCGCGATAATAACTGCTAAACACCTAGGAAGAGTATAAATATTGCACTTTTTGCCCCCTTTTAACCCCTATTCATCCATTTACAACAGTGGTAATCCCTTGACATTTTGAAAGATTAGGATTTGATCTTGTGGGTTATTTGGGGAGCTCGAATAACTATTATTATGAGATTCCCCTTCAAAATTATGGTAAGAGTTTTTCATGTTCTTAGTTGATTTCCCCTTTTCTTCTCTAAAATCTCAAAAAACATGGTGACTTGCCTTTAGCACCAGTGTAGCTCAGATTACTTATTTTTATGGTAATAACTCCTTGAGCATAGGGGTATCTTGGGTTTGATTCGAAAAATGCAATTTTCGTAGACAGGACCCATATAGGATTTTTGAGTAATTTGGACCCGAAGAACAATAATGCAATATAGGTATCATTAATATTGTTATGATGATTAGATTATGATTTTGATTGCATGGAACCTTGTGGAAGCTTCTCGAGGGGAAAAGTCTGTGATTTTGTAGATTTTTCAAGATTTCTTCTGTATCCACGTAGGCTAGATTTCACCATCTTTATAGATTGAGAAAGTTCATAGTATCTTCATGACATTGTATTGAATTTGGGATGGCTTCTAGGTGTTTTCATGTAAAATTGCAATACTTGGATTTGTTGGACCTTTTAGGCCATCCGAAGATCGTAATTTAGGCATAATTGGCTTAGTTGCTCATGCATTAGGTAAAATTTTTATCTTAGGGATGATTGTGTCTTAAAAATATCTAAAAGTGCATTTATATACCTTATCCTATTATGGGATAAAAAAAAAATTGTAATGGATTTTGGAAATTTAGAAGTGGGCTCTTTTACTCATCTTAGGCCAAGATTAGTGTTAGCTACTGAAAACCATTATTATGCTTGTTGTACGCCTTGAAAATTCTTATTGAGGTAATATTGAGAAACTTTGGCATTTGATAATTATGATGGGTTGGCATTAAGAGTTGATTTGTATTGATTATGCTAGTGATCATGCTTATTGATTACTCTAATGATAATGCCTATGATTATGCTAGCGATTATGATATTGAAAATGCTAGTGATTATGCTATTGGTTATGCTAGCGATAATGATTTTGATTATGCTAGTGCTTATGTTATTGAATATGCTAGTGATTATGCTAGCGATTATGCTAGTGGTTATGCTAGTGAATATGTTATTGGTTGTGATAATGATGGTATAATAGTTGATTTTGAATTTGGATATTGATGATTATATTGATGACATATATACCCGATTCATGTTTGAAAGATAATTATGACATTTCTCACATATATATACTTAATTTGAATCTAGAGGATGGTTATGTAATGGATTACATACTTACCAGTTCGAGTTTAAAAAATTTACACTGACACTGGTCATGACACTAATGATATGACATTGAGAAGTTTGGGGTTTAATATTGAAATAGGGATACTGGCTAAGTCTAAAATCAAGAAAATTGTTATAATGAGCCATGAAATGGATGGATTATAGTTGTATCATGGGAATTTATAGATGATTGTGGTTCAGGTTATGTTTTAATTGATTGTACCCTTAAGAATTATGGGGGAATACTTTAGGTTAGGTACTTTTTCTCACTTATTGGCTTATGGGGGCAAAACCTATAGTTATAATTGCATGAGTAATATGTTATGATCCCGAGTTATTTAATTACTTTTGTACAACAATGTTTGAGTTGTTCAAGTTCATCTCTTTACCTTGACTTAGCTATGTTATCTTGCATTTTATCATATTTATATAATGATTTATCTTAGTTGGTCGATGATGCCTATTGAGTTTCCATGGTTTCGGTACTCATATTACACGTTTATACCTTTTTGGTGCATACCTAAGTACTAGATGTCGTTGTTGATTTGATGATTGTGATGTGGTTGATTCGGAGATAGGGTGAGGTCCTGCAGTCAAAGATGCTCGATTTTCTTCTGTTTTATTTATTTCTAGTCTTTTGTTTCAACACAGATTTTATGGGTTATTTATAACTTAGGTTGTATTTTTAGTTACTCTTGTACTGGCTTTACCAGATCATGGAATAGTTATCAGAATTATTGGTTACCTCTTGTGTATTTCTCTTTCTTTGCTTATTGATAAGTTGTAATTGTCTATTTTCACCTCTTATTGGGAATCTTTCACCAACTTGGCCCATTCCAAGTAGCTTCGAGCTACGGTTTGGCTTATTACTAGTCGATTAAAGTAGGTGCCATCATAACACATAAATCGGGTCATGAAATTCTAGGACACTTAAGCGACCAAAAAGTCGCCTAAGCGGTTGCACCAACTTAGTGGTGCACCAACTTCAAAGACTTTGCGGGCCCCTTGAGATTCATTTGAAACCTCTAAAATACAAATGAACAATGCTATTATACTAAATTTGATGCTCCAGCTCAATGGGGATATCAGATTTTTAAAAAAAAAGTCATTTTCAAAAAGTTGACCCCCAAAACCCAATTTCACAACTTTTCAAACTGAGGGTCGAAATGAGATATAAAATCTCTAAGACCACACAAACCATGTTACCAACTAAAAATTGACGTTCTGGATCTGCTGGCACTGTCTGTTTTGATATATGATGCATATATCAATATATGTTGACCGAAGTAAACTATAAAACCTTTATAACCACCAAAATCCAAAATCTCACACAAATCATATTAAAATGCATTGGATACTGTGCCAATCATCTCAACGCCTTAGAAATACGAAAAAACAACAACAAGGAGGTGTAAAATATTTAAATCACATAGAATTAAATATTTCATAAATATCACCTAAAATTAGGTCATTACAAAGACGACAATATATTAGAGACAATCGACATTCATTGGGTGGTAATGCCATGATGTTTTTAGTTTGCCTTAGAGACTAGAATAGAGCAAAATGAAAAAAAAAGAAAAGTTTGTGGAGCTGAAAGATGAAGAAGTTCTTAAAGAAGTAATGACTTCAGGAGAGAGTTCAACACAATCAAGTCTAATAAATACTTTGGTTCTATTGATTTTGACAATCCTCTGCCGATTCTCATAAATGTTATCATGGATGAAATGAAAAATAATGAAATTTTTTGTAGTATTTACTATTAATCTGTTAAATTTTTATTTTTAAACCTAATTTTGTGAAATTAGTGAAGTATAATGCAACCTTGCAATTATTAAGTTTTGAAATGTTCTTCAATCAATTAGTTTTAAGGTTTTATTACCTTTTTCATATTTTTTTCCATCATAATTGAATATCTGGTATAAATTAAATACTTTTAATATATTATTATTCAAACTTTATATAAACATAAAAACATATATTGAAAAATAATGTTGGCAAATATTACTTAAACAAGTATTGAAATAAAAAATTTCTATATAAATTTAACTTATAAGTAGCATATGTCAATACTTGAATATTTTTAAGTATTATTCTTTTAAGAAGTATATATTGTTGAATATTGTATGTATATTATTTTAGATGGTAGTTTATGTTTTTAAATTTATTCTATATATATATTTTAATTAGTAGTAACATATAGGCACATCGGGGCGTTACAAGGAGGTTATGGCGATGTACATGGAGGTTTTGGTTTTTAGGAGAGGAATGAAGAAGTAGCTACTATGTTAGATATTGCAAGGGACTTTGGGATGGTGGTAGAGAATTTGAAATTTCCAAAAAAAAAGGATCACCTGATCACTTTTTGAAGCGCGATAGCCAAGACTCAAATTAACTTTTTCTTCTTAGGATGGGGGATAGGTTGCCATGTAAGGATTGTAAGGTCATTCTGAGTGAGAATCTTTTGACCTATCATAGGATCCTAGTGATGGACTTAAGTATAAAGAAAGATAAGAAGAGAAGGGGTGGGGAGGGTAGACCCAGAATGAACTAGGGTGGCTTGACGCCTGTGAATGCATTAGATTATAGGGGAGAAGGTGGAGGGAATGGTGGCATGGATGGTATGTGGGATAGGGTAGCTAGGTTCATCAAGTAGACTGCTATAGGGGTGCTGGGTGTCTCAAGAGGTCGGGCTGGTCATTGTCGAAGGGATTGGTGGTGGAATAAAGAAGTTAAGAAGAAAGTAGAAACTAAGAAGGGGGCGTAAGCTAAGTTGGTTGAGAGTAAGGATGAAAAGTAGAAATGGGTAAATATGAAGAATTACAAATTAGCTAGAAAAGATGCTATGTTAGGAGTTACGGCTGCTAAGACAACAATATTTTAGAGTTTGTGTGCGGGGTTAGAGGAGATAGGCGGGGAGAAAAGGTTGTACAAGCTTGATAAGGTTAGGGATAAGAAGGGTCGTGACCTCGATGAAGTGAAGTGCATTAAGAGAGAGGATGGTAGAGTGATGGTGGATAACGTTCAAATTAAGAGAAGATGGCAGTCATATTTTCACAGACTCTTGAATGATGAGGGGGAGAGAGATATTATGTTAAAAGAGTTAGATCACTCTAAGGAGTGTCGTGATTTTAGTTATTGTAGACATTTTAAGGTGGAGGGGGTTAGAGAGGCTATTTGTAGGATGCTAATGGGTATAGCGATGGAGCCTAATGAGATTCCAGTGGATTTTTGAAAGTTTACTGGAAAGGATAGTTTAATGTAGTTGACTGAATTGTAAAATGGCATTTTCAAGACTATGAAAATGCTTGGGGATTGGAGATGGAGTACTATGATTCCTTTATATAAGAATAAAGGTGATTTTAAAAGTTGCAAAAACTATAAGGGTATTAAGTTGTTGAGTCACAATATGAAGATTTGGGAGAGAGTTGTCGAGCAGAGGTTGATGAGGATAGTTTCTATCTTGGAGAATCAGTTTGAATTTATGCCCGGTCGTTCGACGATGGAGGCAATTCACCTAGTGTGCAAACTGGTGGACCAGTATAGGGAAAGGAAAAATGATCGACATATAGTGCTTATGGACTTGGAGAATGCATACAATAAAGTCCCTAAGAAGGTTCTTTGGAGATACTAGAAGGTTAGTGGTGGTCCGGTGGCATATATCAGATTGATCAAGGACATGTATGATGAAGCAAAGTCTCAGGTGAGGATTGCAGGAGGTGATTCAGAGCATTTTCCTCTCTTGATAGGGTTGCATCAGGGTCAACTCTTAGCCCATTTCTATTACATTGGTAATGGATGTGTTGACACGGCATATTCAAGGAGAGGTGCCTTGGTGTATGATTTTTGCAGATGTTGTAGTTTTTATTGATGAGACGCGAGGGGGTGAGAATGATAAGTTAGAGGATTGGAGATAGACCCTTGAGTCTAAATGATTCAAGTTGAGTAGAAGCAAGACTGAATATATGGAATGTAAGTTTAATGAATTGAGTCAGGAGAACGAAGTAGTAGTAAGGTTGGACTCCCAGGTTGTTTGTCAGAGGAATAGTTTTAAGTATCTCGGGTCCATGATCCAGTGGAATGTAGAGATTGACGAGGATGTCTCCCACCATATTGAGGCAGGATGGATGAAGTGGAAGCTCTCCTCGGGAGTGTTGTGCGATATGAAAGTGCCGCCCAAGATTAAAGGAAAATTCTATAGGGTGGCAGTTCGTTTGGCCATGCTGTATGAGCCGAGTGTTGTCCAGTCAAGAACTTCCATATTCAAGAATTAAAGATGGCGGAAATGCGGATGTTACATTTGCTGTGTGGGCTTACTAAGGGTGATAGGGTTAGGAATGAGACTATCCGGGAGAAGGTAGGAGTGGCTTCAGTAGAGGACAAGATATGTGAAATTCGGTTGAGATGGTTTGGACACGTGAGGAGGAGGGGCACGGATGTCGCAGTTCATAGGTATGAGAGACTAACTTTGGATGGTTTCAGAAGGTATAGAGGTAGAATAATAATTACTGTAGACAGGTGAATAGATGTGATATGGTGCAGTTACAGCTCACTGAAGATATAACCCTGGATAGGAAGGTCTAGATGACACGAATCAAGTTAGAAGGCTAGTACATATGGGTGGACCATAGTTAGTAGTTAGAGATCTTTAGGATAGCCGAGCTGGAAGCCTTAGGTCTATGTCTATAGGTTGGGGCTGCTAGTAGTATGATATGGGGGCGGGGGAGCCTTTGGCTCGTTAGTGTAGGTTATTACCTTGTAAGTGTCTTATTTATGTTACTCCATCTTGTTTATGCTTTATTACTGATTTGTTTACTATTATTTGTCTTGAGCCAAGGGTCTATCTGAAACAGTCTTTCTACTTCTCCGGAGTTAGTAGTATGGTGTGTACATTTTACCCTCCCCAGACCCCACTATGTGGGAATACACTAGGTTTGTTGTTGTTGTTGTTGATGTAGTAGTAGTAATATATGTTGTTGAATATATTATATGTATATTATATTAAGTGATCGATCATGTATAACATAATACATATACTCTTTTAGGTAGTAGTAATAAATAATGAATATATTGTATTTATATTCTTTAAAGACTTAGGTAGTAGTATATGTTGTTGAATATATTGTAAGTATATTATAATATATATTGTATGTATAATTTATTCATTATGTAGTATTATATGTTGTTGTATATGTTATAAAATGTAAAATATATACTCTTTTAAGTAGTAGTATTATATGTTGAATGTAGTCTATGTATATTTTTTCAAGACTTAAGTAGTAGTATATGTTGTTGACTATATTGTATGTCTATTCTTTTTAGAAGTATAGGTTTTTGAATTTATAATACGCATATTCTTTTAATTAGTAGTATATTGTTTATGTTATAATATTTTTGAGTTGTTTACACTGAATATATATATCTTTTATATATTTTTTGAACTAGTTTATGTTGATGCATATGTATGTATATTTTTTGTATATTCTTTTGAGTAGTATATATTGAATGTAATCATGTATGTATATTTTTGTATATTCATTTGAGTAGTATTTATTGAAATGTATATACATATGTATATTTTTTAAACTTTAGGTACTATTATTATATATCATTATATTGTTTAAATAATTCTTTAAAGTAGTATGTTATTATATAGTATAATATAAAATACATATTATATTTTAAGTAGTCGTATTATATGTTAAATATATTGTATTTATATTATATTATGTAATATATTTTATGTATATTTTCTTAAGCAGCAGTATATGTTGTTGAATATATTATATGTATATTCTTTTATGACTTAGTAGTTGCATATGTTGTTGAATATATAGTATACATATTATATTAAGTAATATATATTATACTTATATTCAATTTCAATTTCAAAAAACTTTCAAAATTCAAATTACAATTATTTTTTTAACTTGGCACGATAAATAGAAACATTGCCTAAAACATGAACTAACCCTGTAAGAATGGTCATGAAAAGCATAATTGTATGGGGTCGGGTTATCGCAACTCTTTTAACTATTGGGATGGGCATGAACCAGTCCTGTTATGTAATGGCCAGACCATAACGAGTCTCGAGACCTACAAAAGAATGTGAGCCTGTGACCAGTTGATCTTGAATTGCCCAGTTTCCAGACGTACTTGAGTCAACATGCAATATACCTATATCCCAAAAGAATGTAGGAATAGCAGTATTAGTATACCAAACGTACTGGTATACATCTTCGTTAAACTAAGATTAGTTCACACAACACCATATAAGAATCAACAAAAGTCAACAACAAATCTCAGTCAACCATCATATACCTAATTCCTACCACTAACCTAACTTTTTCAACATGTCTGAAGATTGCAATTATTTTTCTTACTTTAATTAGATCATAACAGATATCACTCAGCTCTATACTTCACATTCAATAAATTCAACAGCCACCACCTAGCAGTTTTAACTAACAATAATTATTATTTTCAATTTTCTCATTATTTATTACAGATTTCTCACCCACAGTTCAAGCAACCCAACAACAAGTAAATGATATATTATTTAACCTCAGAAAATAGGAAACTGGTTAATGATTCAATCAACCAATTAGAGAATATTCATGTCATTATATGTATGCAATAACACAAAAAATAAATAGTCCATACAATAGGCAACAACCAATTATCCGGGCACATCAAGCCAATTACCAAGAACAAATTGGTCATCAAGTAGGGACATCAAGTCATCACAAAATCATAATGTTATAAGTAGTCATATGATATACGTTTCATCAAGTATACATATCATGTTATCACATTTAACAATACTTTCCATCATTATGATTAAGTCTAAAGTACAAAAATCTAGAATAATATTTTTCCCGAATTGGGAGTTAGAATTTTAGGCTAGGCTAGTCCGGGATAAAATTCAGGGAGGTATGATATAGGAAAATTTAAGAATATATTGATAAATTTAATAATGTTTATCAAGTTCTTAAGTTAACTACGGTGATAAGGAATTCATAGTATTTTTTAAATGTAAATTTGTGTAAGTAGAACTCCCGACATCAAACTTCCTGTAAAGAAATTAGTTTTAAATATCATGGATTGAAGGTGTGTCATGAAAATAAAAAACTAAGAGTAATTTTATTTTTCATCCTCAACCATACTTGCAATATCGAGAGGTGGATCTCTATGAGGCTACATCTATAGCGGAGAAATTTCTTCTATAATGTGAGTTAAAGCCAGTCAATCCCGCTTTAGCGGATGACTCCCACTATAGAAATGTGTCACTATAGAAAGATTAGGCCGCTATGTCGGGTATTTACTACTTAATGTGGGAATTCTTGCCAAATAGTTTATTATTTTCTAAATTCATAGGCAATTTTGGGGGATTTATCACCAAATTACTTCATAAAGCTAAGTTAATCACTCCCATTAACTAGTTTTTTAGATTTCTAACCTTAGAATTAGTAGTTTAGGGATTTTAGGAAGGATTTATCTTAACCTAGACATATTTTCTAGTGCATTAGATTGAACTGGATTAAAACTTTTGGTTTTGGTTTAAACATTAATAATTTACTCTTGCATTGCCATAATTCACAAACATAATCATGAAATTGATGTTTTAAGGTGAATTTATGGTGAAATCCCTAGAATTGAGGGAAAGATCCTAAAATTAGCCTTGAGCTTTGACATTAGGTGATAATTATCAATTTTATTGGTCATTTTATTGATTATGTGTTAATTTCATGCTTTTAGATCACAATAAATCTAAGGTTTCAAGCAAAAAAAGGCTAAATTTTGTTAGTATTTCAGGCTTGGATTGAGGTAGGTGATAATTTAATGTATTTAAAAATTAATTTATTTTATGTAGGCATGATAACTATTCCTTTAAATTTCTTGTATAATGTATAATCAAGGAATATGAATGACAGTTTGGTATCCTAAGAGTTAATCACATGCAATGAGATTATATGAAAGATTTTTTGTTTTTACAGGTGTTGTTTATGTTATTATTGTTGTTTTGATATCTATTATTATTGTGGGATATAAGGATATTTGGACATCTTCCAAGGATTTGGTTGGTTAAAGGTTGGCAGGTACTTGATGTCCAAAATTTAGTACATCAGCAAGAGCTCGCACATTACAAGTATTTCTAGTGGGCCACCATAAAACCCTTGGTATGCACGAAAAATGTTTTGGTGAGTATGATCATTCTATGAGTGGAATGAAGATTATTTGTTTACTATTATATTAGTTTCTTGAGTAAATCAAGCCTTAGTGTTTACTTTTTGTACAGATTTCTTGAGTAACTAGGTTGTGTGCTTGTTTGCTAAAGGTGGTTTATTTATGTAAACTGAGTTGAATGATATTGCCATTTTTATTGTTCTTATGGATCTTTGAGTGGCTTAGGTTAAAATATAAGTTGTGGCATAACTTTGTATTGTCAATTACTTATGTAACGCCCAAAAAATGGATCTTGAGATGTCATATGGTCTCAAGACTATGAGTACCCTTAAGACAACATTGTTTTCCCTCTACTAAATCTAAAACTCATAATAGTGAAGTATAGATATAAAATCAAGTTTAAAATATGGAATTCTATTTGAGCTAAGCTGAAGTTGTCTGAATATAATATTTGATAATACTAAACTCATAAGTTGGATCAATCAATATTGTAAATATGAATCAGAACTAGCAGTCTGGCAAGCCTCTACTACTAATGCTAGAGAGTAACTGGGGAAAACCCCAAAACTGACTCAAACTGCCTGAAAATACTGAATCATCTATAATAATAAGCTGGAAAAAAAACTGAATGACTAAGTCCCCGAACTATGAGGACTCACCAATTGTAGGGATGTAGATGGAGAAGCTCTAAATCACTCACGCTACTGAAACTGAGCACCTGAACCTACATTATGAGACAATGTAGCACATAGACGTATATGTGGATCCATTCTTCTGGATTGTACTGAGTATATGGGGGTGAATGCACAAGTAAATCAATATATCAATATTATTATAAATTGTAAAAGAATGCATGTTATATGTAGATGACTCACATAAGCTGGAATATCTGAAAAATGAAAATCATAATCATGAATAGCAAATATGTTTCATAGATCTAGTGAGTCATGACATTTAGTTTATAAAAGTTGTACTTGTATTCTAGATTTAAATCATGTTGTCTAAGTGTAGAAAGGACTTACTTTTATATTAGAAATCTGAAGTCTAAAAACTAGTAGCTAATGACTTACATAAAAACAATATCTGAATGAAGTCGTGAGCCTTTACACTTAGTTTTTGAAAGCTGTTTTATTATGATTATTCTATAGTCTTTTCTATTAGGAAAATACATTTAAGACTGTTTTGTAAGGTTTTACTGTTAGGGAGGTTCTTCCAGCCGACATACACTATGTGAGCTATCATAGTGTCCAATGTCTAGTTCCCCTATGGGAAAATGTCATGTTGGGGAGAGGTATCATACTCTTTCCAAGGAGTATAACCTAATCTAAGTGACTACATCTATATTTGTCATCCATATAGAAATGGGAATAATTTGTACCTATGTTGGATCATAGTTCTGTAGCATGCAAACATACCCAACTCAGTGCTAAGTACTACTCCCTTTATTTTTTATGCTCATTCTATAGGAAATCCACTTTTAAAAACTAATATAAGGATTTACAATGAAAACCTCTTATAAATCTATTTACTGTAAATTGTAGATAAATCTATAAAGTGGATTCCATATATAAGCTGAGATGAAACGATCAAATCTTTTTTTAAAATCTGAATATAACAAGTCATGGGATGCTTAAAACATAGTCATTCTTTAAATATCATCATGCAAGCTAGGGCTTAATAACCTATGTTTCAAATTTATGTCAAAACATCATAATGTTCATGCTTGAAAATGTAAATATTGGTGATTCAATTCAAAATTTTGAAATTACTACAATACACATGAAAATATGAAAGTAGTCATGCAATTCAACAACTAATTTACTTGAAACAGCATAATCTTGCAAATAGCAATATTGGGTATAAAACCTAATTCAAAACTCATGTAAACTTTGGTCACAAGGATGAAAGGATTATCCTTGTTGTAAACCCCACATACCTTAATTGATGGATTCTTGATTATCTTAAAGATGGATTCTTGATTATCTTTAATTGTAATCCTTGAATTTTGAGTTTCCTTGGGGAAAGAATGGTGGAATTTGGATTTCTTGGGAATTAAGTTTTGATGTTCTAGGGTTTCTTTGAGATGAAGTTGAAGAAAAGTCAGCATATAATGGTTGGAATAGGATTAATTCTGTGTTATTCAAGAATTGGGGGATGAGGAAAAGACTAGATTGCCCTTTAAAAAAATAATGTTCGAAATTTGAATTCTCAATTTTGGGCCCACCACGACGCATAGCTATTGTGGTGGCTTACTGGATAAGGGAACAATTCCATTTTTTACTGTGGCGTGATGCGGCATCATTGTGTTAAGCCACTAGAAAAAGGAATAGTGCCATTTTGGCCTTTGGCGTGATGCGGCATAATCATGTTGCGCCAATGGGAAAGAACTAGTGCCATTTTGCACTCCACGACGATGCGGTGTCTGTCTAATTGGAAATTTTGGCATGGTACATGCTAATCATGTTGAGTTACTGGAATGGGATGAATGAGAACTGGAATTTCTCTGTGACATGGGCTAATCGCGGTGCTTCACTGGAATTAGACAATTGCGATTTTGTCCTTCAACGTGACGTGGTGCCTGTCTAAATGCCCTACTATTTTCACTAAATTACCATAACTACTCAACCGAATATTAAATTAAGGAAAAATTAGTATCATTGGAAAGCTGGTTCAATTATCTAGAAATTGGTGGGTCTATGACTGGAGAATTCTACATTTATCAAGCGTTATTCATTTTTGAAGTTGATCCTTGACATTCTACGAGTAAAATTAAACTAGAAAAAGTATGGGGTATTACATTATCGTCCCCTTGGGTATATTCATCCTCGAGTTAGACTAGTTAAACTAAAAATACTGAGGGACTGAGGCTATATGCCAGCAATGCATAACTGAAACAAGCTGCATGACTTAATTCTAAAGCATATTGAGCGGCTAAACTAATCTGCGAGTGCATGTATTTACATGAAGATAACTATATGGATGAATTTGAAACTAGAAAATAACTGAATTAAGGAAGAATGTTACCTTCAGATGAATCTGAGTTCGTGGGGAAAATATGAGAATACTTGGTACGCATGTCTGCTGCTGCTTCCTAAGTAGCACCCTCAACGGATTGATTTTTCCACAGAACTTTGACCAAGGGAACTTCTTTGTTCCTTAGTCTCCGGATCTGATGATCAAGAATCTCTACTGGAGCTTCTTTATATGAGAGGATATTATGTATATGTAGTTTCTAGAGGGACTATAACAGCTGAATCGTCCATGTACTTCTACAATAAGGATACATGGAACACTGGATAAACTGAAGACAATTCTGCGGGTAGATTAATATCATACGCTACCTTCCTAACATGACTCAAAATCCCATAGGGGCCTACATATCGTGAACTAAGCTTCCTTTTTTTGCCAAATCTCTTCACCCCTTTCACGGGTGAAACCTTAAAATACACAAGATCATCTACTTTAAACTCAAGATCTCTCCTTCTTACGTCCGCATAAGATTTCTGATGACTCTGATCTACTTTAAATCTCTCTCGAATTAATTGAACTTTCTCCATGGATTCAAACACCATATCTGGCCCAATCAAAGTGGCCTCACCCGCTTCGAACCCGCCGACTAGTGATCTATCTCTCCGTCCATAAAGACCCTCAAATAAGGCTATCTTAATACTAGAATGGTAACTGTTATTGTAGGCAAACTCAATCAATGGCAAGTGGTCAACCCAAATCCCTTTGAAGTCAAGAACACATGCCCTCAACATATACTCTAAGTTCTGAGTGGTCCTCTCCGCCTGACCATCTGTCTGCAGATTAAATTCTGAAATGAGATGAAATTGGGTGCCAAGACCCTTTTGAAAGGCTTTCCAAAACTGAAAAGTAAACTATGTACCCCTATCTGAGATGATGGACGGGGGAAATCTATGCAATCTAATGAACTCTCCGATATACAACTTAGCATTATCTTCAGCTGTGTAGGATGTTTGAACTAGTAAGAAATAAGTAGATTTGGTCAATCTGTCTGCAATTACCCATATCGAATTATGTTGTTAATACGAATGGGGTAGTCCAGTCACAAATTCCATATTCACCTCTTCCCACTTCAAAGTGGGAATACCAAATTCTTGCAATGTGCCACCAGGTCTTTGGTGCTCTACTTTAACCTGTTGGTATGTCAGACACTTGGCTATAAATTCTGTGATATCTTTATTCAAACCACTCCACCAGTATACTTCACACAGATCATGGTACATCTTAGTGGATCCTTGATGAAAGGAGTAACGCGCACTCTGCACTTCTTCCATAATCCACTACCTCAAATCATCAATACATGACACACACAATCTACTCTGGTATCTCAATATACCATCTCCCCTTAGGATAAAACCTCTACCTTTTTGTCTTTTACTGAACCCTTCATCATGGCCAAACCAACATCCTTTTGCTACTTCTCTTTCACTTCAGACACTAGAGAGAATTTTGAACTACTCTGAACCCAAACATTACCTTTAGCTGAGTCAACCATCCTAACACCCAATCTAGCTAATCAATGAACTTCCTGAACTAGTTCTCTCTTATCATTCTCCAAATGAGTGATACTATCCATAGACAATCTACTAAGGGCCTTGCCCGAATGATACAACATACTTATATCATAATCCTTTAACAATTCTAACCACCTTCTTTGATGAAGATTTAACTCTCTCTAAGTTAACACATACTGCAAACTTTTGTGATCTGTAAATATATCAACATGCATCGTATAAAGATAGTGCCTCAAAATTTTTAGTGCAAACACAATAGCAGCTAACTCAAGGTCATGGGTAGGGTAGTTCTTTTCGTGAGGAATAAGATGTCTAGAGGCATAGGCTATAAAATTACTTCTCTACATCAAAACATAACCCATACCAATTCTAGAAAAATCACAATATATAACGAACCCATCTGTACCATAAGGTAGTGCTAAAACTGGAGCTGAAGTGAGTCGAGTCTTCAACTCCTAAAAATTCTTCTCACAGGAATCTAACTACTGAAACTTAAATTTTTCATGAGTCAATCTAGACATTGGGGATAAAATATAAGAATAACCCTAAACAAAGTGTCTATAATAGCCAGCTAAACACAAGAAACTTCTAATGTCTGATGGAGAAATAGGTCTAGGCCAGTTTCTTACTTATTCTGTCTTTTGGGGATCAACTCTAATTCCATCACTGGAAATATTATGACCGAGAAAACCAATTGATCTTAGACAAAATTCATATTTACTAAATTTGGTGAACAACTGGTGATCCCTAAGAGTTTGCAACACAATTCTAAGGTGGTCTGCATGATCATCCTCACTACGAGAATAGACCTGAATATCGTCACTAAAGACTATGAAAAACATATCTAAATACTATTTGAACACTCTATTAATCAAGTCCATGAAGGTTACTGGGGAATTAGTAAGACCAAATGACATAACTAGAAACTCAAAATGACCATAAGGGGTTCTGAAAGCTGTCTTTGGAATATTACATTCCCTTACTCTGAGCTGATGATAGCTGGATCTAAGGTCTATCTTCGAGAAGTTACTTGCACCTTCGAGTTGGTATAATTAGTTATAAATCCTAGGAAGAGAATATTTATTTTTGACTGACTTTATTAAGCTGACGATAGTCAATGGACATTCGCAAAGAACCATCTTTCTTTCAAACAAATAGAATAGGAACACCCAATGGAGAGACACTGGGCCTTCTAAAACCTTTATCTAATAGATCTTTAAGCTTCTCTTTTAACTCTTTAAGCTCGGCTAGAACCATAAAATATGGTGGAACAGAGATGGGCTGAGTATCTAGAAGAAGGTCTCTACCGAATTCTATTTCCCTATAGGGGGTACCCCTGGAAAATCTTCGGAAAAAACATTAGGAAACTCATTGACTACATGAACTGACTGAAATGTTGGAGTCTCAGACTTAGTGTCTTTGACTCGAACTAGATGATAGATACACCCTTTAGAGATCAACTTTCTATCTTTAATATAGAATATGAAATGACTCTTGGGAGACATTGAATTACCTTCCCACTCAAAGACTTGATCTTCTTGAAACTGAAACATCACCACTCGGGTGCAAAAACCTATGGATGCATAATAGGAATAGAGACAATCCATACCAAGAATAAGGTCAAATTCGACCATATCTAACTCTATTAAGTCTGCTAACATGATTTTATGAAGGACAGTGATAGGACACTCCTTATAGATTTGTTTGGAAATAACTAACTCACCCACTAGGGTAGAAACCAAGAAGGGCTTAGGGATCTTTTCTAGACCTACTTTAAAATTTATTGCAACTAGGGGGTCACATAAGAGAAATTCAACCTAGTGTCTGAAAACACATAAAAATCAAGATCAAAGACACAAAGCATACCAGTAATAACATCTGGTGAATCCTCCTGCTCATGATGAAGTGGTAAAGTATAAAACCAATCATTGCGCTGACCGCCATTGGTACAAGATGATGCGCCCTGAAGAGCGACTGGGCGACCTAGAGGAGATGGTGTGCTTGAAGCCTGAGTTTGGGGACGAACATCCCTATTTCCCTGCTTAGCATGTGGACACTCTTTGATTCCAAGTACCAACTTACCAAAACTATAACAACCTTTCTGTCCCAACAAACACTCAGCAAGATGATTCTTACCACACTTATCTCATGGAGCATAAGCATGAATCATTAACCTAGCAAGATCCATAGCCTCAATAAGCATGAAATTTCTACACTCCTTGACTACCAAACCAGATACTCCAGTAACAAACTTATTCATACTTTTCCTAGGGTTAGCCATCGTATCTAGGACATACTTAAACAACTAGTTGAACATAAATCGGTACTTTTTCACTGACATCGATCCCTCCCTGTGGTTCAAAAAATCTTTTACCTTACCTTCACATATTTCATGGAGAAAAAACCGGTCTACAAATGGATCCTATAACACCTTCCAACTCACAGGAGCTATATTCTCACCTCTACCATTTTTCCATATAACAACCCAATCATATGATACATCCTTCAATCTATAGGATGCCAACTTTATACTCTTCTCTTTAGAAACATGTATAATCTAGGTGGTCTTCTTTACCTCATCTAAATAAAGTTGTGGGTCCTCACCTACTTTTGACCCAAAGAACTCTGGCAAATTTATTCTCATAAAGTCTTGGACTCTGGCTGCTACTAAATCCCTATTCTACTAAAGTAGGACTGTTGCCTGATGTTTGCCTTGAACATTAACAGTCACAACTTAGGCTAATGCCTTAAAAGCAGCCTGAATTTCAGCATAGGATACATTCTCATTCAGATGGTCAGCAGGCTGGGGTGGCTGGTAATTATTTCTATGGGCGATGGCTCGACGATGAGGCATATTCAACTGTCATGTAAGAGCATAAGTTAAAAGATTAATGAGATACTGTAAGCATGATAGTTCATGAAAAAAAGATGATTTCCTAAAAACATCCCATAGTCTTTTTCCCATAAATGTGGCGCATTTCACACCCATGATAACGACTCTACGTAGTGCAACTTGTTTGAATCCCTAGGACTCTTATAACCTTAGGCTCTCATACAAAGTTTGCAGCGCCCCAAAAATGGGTCCCGAGATGTGACATGGTGCTCAAGACTATAAGTATCCTTAAGCCAACCCTGTATTCCCTCTACTAAATATAAAACTCCTAATAGAGAAGTATAGATATAAAATGGAGTTTAAAATGCAGAATTCTTTTTTAGCTAAATTAAAGTTGCCTAAATATAATATCTTAAAATACTAAACTTAAAAGTCAAATCAATAAATACAGGAAATCTAAATTAGAACTAGCAGTCTGACAAGCCTCTACTACTAATGCTAGAGAGTCATTAGGACAAACCCCCAGCTGACTCGAATTATTTGAAAATACTGAATTATCTATAGAAATAATTTAGGAAAAAATAGAATGACTAAGTCCCCAAACTATGAGGACTCACCAACTATCCGGATGTAGATGGAGATGCTTGAAATCACTCATGCTGCTGAAACTGAGCACCTGAACCTACATTATGAGATAATGTAGCACATAGACGTATATGTGGATCAGTATTTCTAGATTGTACTGAGTATATGGGGGTGAATGCATAATTAAATCAATATCTCAATCTTATTATAAATTGTAATAGAATGCATGATAAATGTACATGACTCACGTAAGCTGGAATATCTAAAAACTGAAAATCATAATCATGAGTACCAAAACATGTTGCATAGATCTAGTTAGTCATAATATTTAATTTCTAAAAGTTTTATACTACCTTTAAATCATGTTGTCTAAGTGTACAAAGGACTAATTTTTATATTTGAAATCTGAAGTCTGAAATCTAGTAGCTAATGACTTATATAAAAATAATATCTGAATAAAGTCGTGAGCCTTTACACTATGAAAGTTGTTCTGTTATGATTATTCTTTAGTCTTTTCTATTAGGAAAATACTTTTAAGACTATTCAGCAAGGCTTTACTTTTAGGGAGGTTCTTCTAACCGACATACTCTATGTGAGCTATCATAGTTTCCAACGTCTAGTTCCCATATGGGAAAACCTCTCATTGGGGAGATGAATCATACTCTTTCCAAGGAATATAACCTAATCTAAGTGATCACATCTATATATATCACCCATATAGAAATGGAAATAATTTGATAATCTTTACCTACGTTTGCTCATAGTTCTGGTCATGTAAACATACACAACTCGGTGCTAAATACTACTTCCTTTAATATGTATGCTCATTCTGTAGAAAAACACCTTTTAAAAACTAATATAAGGATTTATAATGAAAACCTCTTGTAAATCTATTTATTGTATACTGTAGCTAAATCTGTAAAGTGGATTCCATATCTAAGTTGAGATTAATAAATCAATTCTTTGTTAAAAATCTTAATATAACAAGTCATGAGATGCTTAAAACATAGTCATTCTTAAAATATCATCATGTAAATTAGGGATTAGTAACCCATGCTTCAAATTCATGTCAAAACATCTTAATGTTCATGCCTGATAATGTAAATATTAGTGATTCAATTCAAAATCTGGAAATTGCTGCAATATGCATGAAAACACGTAAGTAGTCATGCAATTCAACAACTAATTTACTTGAAATCTCATAATCTTGCAAATATAAATATTGGATATAAGCCCTAATTCGAAGCTCATGTAAACTCATGTAAAATTATCATCAAAAACTAATTTTGGGCACAACGATGAAAGGATTATAATTGTTGAAAACCCCGCATACCTTAATTGATTCAATTGATGAGAATACTTGATTTTGGATTACTATTTGTCCTCTTGAAGATGGATTCTTGATTATCTATAATTGAAAACCTTGAATTTGAGTTTCCTAGGAGAAAGAATTAATGAATTTGAATTTCTCGGGAATTAAGTTTTGATGTTCTAGGGTTTCTTTAAGAGGAAGTTGATGAAAAGTGAGCATATAAAGGTTAAAATAGGATTAATTCAGTGTTATTCACAAATTGGGGGTTGAGGAAAAGACTAGATTGCTATTTAAAAAATATAATTTCAGAAACTGATATCCCAATTTTGGGCCCCACCACGACGCAGGGCTATCGCGGTACCACACTAGATAAATGACCATTGCCATTTAGGAATGTTGCGCGAAGCGACATCATCGCGTTGCACCACAGGAAAAATAACGAGTACAATTTTGGCCTTAGGCCCGATGAGGCATAATCACGTTGTGCCACTGGTAAAAGATGAGTGCTATTTTGCACTCCACCGCGATGCGGTGTCTGTCCAATTGGAATTTTTTGTGCGATACAAGCATATCGCGTTGAGCTAATGGAAAGGAACGAATGAGATATGGAATTTCTCTATGATATTGTCTAATTGTGTTACTTCACTGGAATCGAACAATTGAGATTTTTTTCTTCACCGTGACGCGGTGCCTGTCGAAATGCCCTATTGTTTTTACTAAAATCGCCATAACTTCTCAACCGTGTATCGAATTAAGGAGAAATTGGTATTGTTGGATAGATGGTTCAATTATCTACAACTTAGTTGGTCTATAACTATAAAATTATGAATGTATCAAGAGTTATTCATTTTTGAAGTTGATCCTTGACATTCTCGAAGTAAAATTGAGCTAGGAAAAGTACGGGGTATTACAACTTGTCTAATAGTTCCATGGTTGATGACTTAATGTCTTATTGGTATTCATGGTTTTTTACTAGACTAATTATCCATGTCAACTTGAATTCATTAAATTCCATATTGTGCTGAATAAGTTTAAGTGTTTTGAAATTGAAGTATGGTTTCATGGATTGTGTTCATGCTAGTCTTCCCTTCCCATGTTATAATTATGTGTTCATATTTCACATTTTGGTTTGGCCAATGATCCGATAGTACACCAATATTTTATAGTGTATTATGCTATATGTGCTATTATTTTTGTTGAGTGTAGATTATATTATAGCTACTATTTTGAGACCTCAGCTACGATTTAGATAGTGTTCAAACTAAAGATTGAGTTACACCTTTCTGGATTCCATGAGTTTTTCATTCAGTTTCTAGTCCATTATTTCAAACGTAGACATTATTATTTACTTAGGTTGAACCCATTTGTTGATACTTATTAGTATGTTGGTACAATGACTTTTTAATACTAGGGGATCATTATATATTTCTATATTATTAATTTGGTATAGTTATCGAATTGCTAGTTTCTTAATGAGAATGGTTTAGTTGGATTGGTTAATTGATAAAGTTGATTCTCCCACTAGGGGTTAGTGTGCGTTCCACTCACGACAGATTTGGGTCGTGACAAAGTTGGTATTTGAGCCCTAGGTTTTTTAATCTCATTGTAACAAAATGGGCCTAGTAGAATTTTGTAGAATTGAAGGGAGATATTTGTACTTTTAATCAAGATGTTATAGGACTTTAGGAAACTATCATTTATTTCTTATTTTGAATATATAACATGAATCTAATTGGTATCTAGTGATACAAATTGGTATCTGACCTTTTAGATTCTTTTGTTTACATATGGTTAATACTAGAGTTAATGGAGTCAGCGTTGCATCCCCTACACCAGCAGCTCCAACTGTAGAATTAGTTATTTGAGGATGAAGATGCAAAAGGGTTAGTGATGTTGGGCGTATTTACACGCCTAAGCACCATAATTTACCCATGTTTCAGCTAAGTTTTGAGGATAAAATATATAATTCTTGCACTTTTAGTCCATTTTCCTTTAAGTGAGCTGACCTATGTGATTAGCATGTTTTCAAGTACTAATGATGAGGATTTCAGCACTTTGTGGACCTGTGGGCAGCAAAGGAAAACTTCACATAAGAGGGAAGGAAACTTTTGGACTGAAAGTGATGCATGGGAACTTTTTCCCGGGCAAACCCAGTATTTTTAAATACTTAAGGATGCAATAGAAACTTATTAGACAAGGATGCTATTAAAAACCTTATTGCTGAATTTTTCAGCATCATTATTATTATCATCCGATTATTTTGGAGAATTCATGTTGGGAAGGTTTTGGACAAATTTGGAGAGCAGAAAATGGCTCACTTGAGCAACGGAGAAAGAAAACATGTTTCATCTCCATAGCCGAGATTTCTCTAAGTTTTGGTATGATGATGATGTCTACTTTGATTTTCGTTGTATTCATGAGTAGCTAAACTTATCTGTTAGGGTTATGGAAACCTTGTAAGATACTATCTATTACTATGAGTTTGTGAATTCTTGATGTGTTATGCTACTTATATCATTACTCTCTTTGTTTTCATTGAATTCTTATGGTTGCAAACATAGAGAATGCGCCATTATAACATTAACTTGTTCGAGAGAAAAGTTACATGTTTGGAAAAGAGAGTGTGACAAGGAAATAGGGTTTCCAACCCCTATTTACACGTTAATGCCTTAACCGGATTAACTTCTTGGAGAATTTGTACCATTTGTTATACACTTTAGGCTCGAGAGAGCTAAAGCGAAAAAATCCTTGATGGTTGAGAAACACTTGGATTTAGAATTAGAATACGATTCTCTATAAGTGCATGCATGTCTAAATTCCGTGTTACTCATAGTTAATAGAGAAGTAGAACTTATAAGGTGGACATAACCCTAACTTATCAATCTCTGTGATTAAATCTTACTACGCAAATCGTTCCATTGTTACTTTGATAATATTAGTTCACGCCTAAACCAAACCCCCCTTTTTCCTTGGAATTTTTTACCAACATTGTACTAATAATTGCAACACTTAGTGACCAGAGTATTCCCTGTGGGATTCGACATCCAACCCAGTTGGGTTCTATATTTGTCAGCGACCGCTTACACTTTCTAACGAGAGTTGTAATTTGGGCGTATCAGTTAGAAGAATGGGAAGAGACAGAGAAACACCTACAAGGGGTGCTTCCCCACCCTAGGATCATTATGAGGATGTTAAAGAGATAAATATGGATGTCTTGGAGTAGGAGGAAGTGCTACATTTTTTATGTACAACACTTTTCCCTATGTCTTTTGAGAAGATTTAGAAACTGTTTTCTCTCTTGAGTGGATTAGTCGGATTAGGGATGCTCCTTCTATGACTACTTATTAGTTTCCAAGTGTTCAATAGTATTATACAATTTCTCCTAGGATGAAGATATTTCCTCATCTAGTATTAGGTCCTGTCATTGCTGGTACTAAGTATGACATGCTGTCCAAGTTTCTGAATATGAAATCTCTTACTTTTGTTGGTTCTAAGAAGGAGTACATTTGATTCACTAATGATTGTATTGAAAGGATGCACAAAATATGCATAATTGAGAAGCATGGCATTGAGTGTAACACTACTTAGATACAAGGTGATCCCAAGTAACAATGGAGGACATATATGGAGTTTCAGTTACCAGTTTTGTGTATATTGACATGGGATCAATTTTATATAAGTACACATGGAGAAGTATGTACGCTGTCCACTTCAAGATCACAAGAAGGATGAGATTTTTTACCTTGCATTGGATAATATGTTCATTATGGGATAAGAGGTCAAGTTTTATGTTTTGACACATTATGCTACTCAACTACTTGGTATACAGGAGAAGGGCATTCAATTGTATGTATGTGAAGGTCCTGAACATTAAATTGCAGGTTTTCTCTATTTATTTAACTTCAACATAGAACACCCTTAACATAGTTGTTGATTATATGATGAAGGTGAAAAGGGTAAAGTAGGTTGGTCAAGCCAAGTTGTTAGCAATGAAGTCATGTAATGTAGGTAACTTTGGTGGTTCTTATTCCAAGGGTCATAACCTACAGACTTATTCAGCTCGCCCTATTCTGTCAACTCTGCCAACTTCTACAGATAGTCAGTCAAGGGTCATTCAGCAGGCCTAAATTTCTAGAGGCCAAGGGGATTCTTATTTTGTCTAATGGTCCTTCTCTTGAGATAGGTTATTATACTTGAAGTATTATGGGAACTTTAAGGAATTATTCTCAAAGATAAGTAAGGTTATAGGGAGATCAGCAAGTGAGGCTATAGGGACATCAACAAGTGAGGCTATGGTTTCTACTGGTAGAAGTGGTAGAGGTAATGTTAATGGTAAGGGTCATTCATAGGATAGACAGTGTAATACTAAGGGAGGTCAAACTGGAGAATAAGATAACGGGAATGTAGGGAAGGGTGGAACATGCCTTCTACAAAGGTTTATTAGCTTGGTGATATATCTCAGTATTATGCATTCTCAGGCAACACCGAAGCTAATGTATCTAACACCATTATTATAGGTAATATTCTTATATTTTATTTAATGTCTACTATTTTGATTGATTTTACTTCCATTTTTTCTTTTGTACCTGTTATATTTGCCTTAGGATAGAATTTGATTTGCGATACACTTGATTTTCAAATTTATGTGTCTATTGTAGTTAGAGACTCAATGGAAGTAACCTATGTTTATTATGCATGTTTAGTTTTATTCATGGGTTTACAAACTTTTGTAGATTTGATAATCTAGGATATTCTTAACTTTGACGTTACACAGGATATGACCTGGTTATCTCCTTATTATGTTTTTTAAAATTTTAATGCCAAGGCAGTGGCCCTAGAGATGGCTAGAATGGATAAATTAGAGTTTGAATGTATGTATAAGACTAAGCCTTTGAAAATTATATCTTTTATTCAGGATAAGAGGTTAGTTGGGAGAGGGTGTTTATCTTTCTAGCCCATCCCATAGATGTTAGTTTAGAATCTCTGTTTATAGAGTCAGCCTTTATGGTTTTGAATTTCTATAAGTATTCCCATAAATTTTCCTGGTATGCCACTAGGGACATTAAATTCTATATTGATTTAGAGATGGGCTCTTACCCACTTTATATTCCTTCTTATTGAATTGTTCTAATTGAGTTGCAGGAACTCAAGACTCAGTTGCAAGAGTTACTGTAAAAATAATTTATTCATCCTAGTGTTTCTCCTTGGGGTGATCTAGTGTTATTTTTCAAGAAGAAGGATGATAACCTAAGAATAATTATTGATTATGGGAAGATGAATAAGGTTACCATCAATAATAAGTATCCGATTTCCTTGATAAATGATCTATTTGATTAGTTACAAAATGCTTCTATTTTTTCAAAGATAGACTTAAGATCAGGTTATACCATTTATAGATTTTTTTTATGATATACCCAAGGCAACCTTCAAGATTCAATATAGGCACTATGAGTTCTTAGTTATTTCATCAGGTTTGACTTATACGTCAGCAACCTTTCTGAGATTTATTACTAGTATCTTTAAGTCATTCTTGGATTCTTTTTTTATTATTTTAATTAATGATATTCTAGATTACTCTAAGAGTAAGGAGGAAAATACAAGTCATTTTTACATTGTGTTGGGGATCTTGAGGGAGATGTAATTATATGATAAGTTCTTAGAATGTGAGTTTTGGGTATCTTAAGTTTCCTAAATATGAAATGTGATTTCACAAAAAGGGTTGATGGTAGATCTTCATAATATTAAGGCTATTAAGAGTTGGGTTCGCCCAGGCTTGCTGACTGAGGTTCGAATTTTTATGATTCTTGCTAATTATTATCATATTTTTGCCAAGAATTTTGCATTTTTTGCTACTCACATGAAAAGGTTGACCAAAAAAGTGGTGTCATTTTTTTATAGGATAAGTATAATGTAATCCTCCAAAAGCTCAAGACACTTTTAACTACAACCCCTATTCTTTCCTTTCCTGTGGAAGGTAAATATTTTGTTTTGTTTTTCGATGCTTCATTTTCTAATTTGGGTGAAGTATGAATGAAGGATAGTAATGTAATTTTATAGTCCTCAAGGCGGTTGAATACCCATGAGAAGAATTGCCTAACCCATAACTTGGATTTAGCAATGGTGATCTTTATACTTAAGATTTGAAGACAATATATCTATGGCGTCGAGTGTGAGGTGTTTATAGAGCATCACAGTCTGTAGCATGTGTTCATAGAAAATGATTTAAATTTGAAGAAGTGAATTTGGATGGAATTGTTGAATTTCTATGATATGATCATCTAGTATTATCACGGCAAGGTCATTCTGGTGGTAGACACATTGAACTGGATGTCGATAAGTATGGATAGTCTTGCTTTCTTGAGGTCATCAATGCAACCTTTGTTTAGAGAGATTCAAATTTTAGTATCTTTGTCTATTCATTTTGGTGTTTTTGAAAGGGGTGGACTATTGGGTAGTGTAGAGGCAAGGTCAACATTCTTTGATAAGATAAAGACCACACTGTTTGAAGATAAGAAGTTTCACAAACTTTAGAATATGGCAGTATATGGTGAATATTTTGATGCCATACTTGATATGTGTCAGGTATTAATAGTAAGAGGATATGCATGTTTTCCTTGAGTTGGTGATTTAAATCCAGTTTTGGTTACAGAAACTCATGGATCTCAATACTCTATTCATTCATGTTCAACCAAGATGTACTGTGACTTGATATAACTTTATTGGTGGCTTGAGATAAAAGAGATATAGTAAAGTATGTGTCTAAATGCCGCATTTGTTAGTAGGTGATATTTGAGTATCAAATACGTACAGGTTTATTTTTGAGGATGCCAATTCCCATGTTAATGTGGGAAGGATAGATATGAACTTCATGGTAGGGTTACCTAAGACCTTGTGGTCGTATGAATGAATTAGGGTCATAGTAGACAGGCTAACAAAGTCAACTCATTATATCCCAAGGAGAGTGGACTAAATAAAAAACCAGTTAGCCAAGATTCAAGCCACGAAGATATTGAGGATAAATGGGGTACCAATTTCAATCATTTCAAATAGAGGTATGCAGTTCACCTCTATGTTTTGGGATCGATTACATGAAGATTTGGGTACTAAGCTCGACTTCAAAACCACAGTCCATCCTCACATTGATGGGAAATTAAAGAATACTATTCAACTACTTGAGGATATATTAAGTACTCAAGGATATGTTAAGGTCCCTGTGTGATTGACATTGGTGGTCATTCAGATAATTTCTTATAGTTGTGTAAATTTTGCTATAACAATAGCTATCACTATAGCATTGATATGGATCCATTAAAATCACTCTATGGGAGAATGTATAATCACCCATAGGATGGTTCAATAGTGGTGATATGAAATATTTTGCCATGGACTTAATGAATAAAGCGTATGAGAAAATGATGTTCATTCATACCAAATTATTTGTAGCATAGTGTATGAAAAAGGAATATGCAAATCAAAATCTCAGGGATAAGTCATTCAAGGTGGGTGAATAAGTTTTGTTGAAGGTCGCTCCTATGAAACCATTAATGAGATTCGGCAAGAAGAGAAAACTAATCCCTCGGTACATTGGTCCATCTGAGATTTTTGAGGATATGGACCCCATAACATACAAGTTAGTACTATTACCAATATTATTAGGGATCCATCCAATATTTTTCGTAACAATGATTAAGAGAAATCATAGGGATGTGGATTACATTTTAAAATGAGATTTGGTTTTGCATGGTACAAATCATTCAAAAGAGGATGAGCTAGTTGCTATTCTTACTGGGATATCTGTAAGTTGAGGACAAAGGAAATTTTATAAATAGAGGTGCAATGGAATCACCATCTAGTTGAGAAAAGGAATTTATAAACCAATAAGGACACACAGGACAAGTACCCTCAGTTATTTGAGTTTAGAGGCATCTTTTATTTAATTAAATTGAATCACTTTTCTTATTTAATCATTTTGGGATGAACAATGGGTAAACTGTTATCTTTTATAATAACCCTTTCCATCATTTTGGTTGTCTAATGTATAAAACTTGGGATTAAGATTTTCTTACAATTGATAGTTAGAATTTTAAGGCTAGGCTACTCTTGGATGAAATTCGAGAATGGTATAGTCTAGGACAATCCGGGAATGTACTAGGTAAATGTAATAAAATTTATTAATTCATTTATGTTAGGTGAGATGATAAGGAATCCATAGGATTTTTTTGGAAGTAGATTGAGATAAGTAGAACCCCTGACATCAAACTTGACATTAAGAGATTTGTACAAAATGTAATGGTTTGATGGTGCATTGCAAAATAGGCAAGACTGAGATCAATGTTGAATTTCTTCCATTCCAAACTTGCTATTACTGGAGGTGGATCGCTGTGACACTATAACTATAGTGGAGAAATACTTGCTATAGCGAGAGTCAAAGTTGATCAATCCTGCTATGGTAGGCGGCTTTCGCTATAGCGATGCTGCTATCACATGATTGGGGCCCTATAGTGGGTAGTTACTTTTCAATGTAGAAATATCCACAAAACAATTTATTTGTTTGTAAAATCATTTTAGTAAAAGCTTAGGCAATTTTGGGTGATATTCCATCAAATTTCTTAGTAAAGGTATTTCAATCACTCCCATTAACTAGTGTTTTTGATTTCTAATCTTAGAATCGCTAGATTACAGGTTTTGAGGAGAATTTAGCTTAGCCTAAAGGTTTTTTCTTGTGAAATAGGGAGAATTGGGTGTAAAACCTTTGGGTTTTAGTTAAAAGTTAATAATTTACTATCGCGTGATTGAAATTTACTATTGTAACCATTAAATTGATAGTTTTAAGTTGAATCTATGGTGGAAAACCCTAGGATTGAGGGACTGATCAAGAAATTGGCCAGGAGCTTTGACATTAGGTTATTATTATCGACACAGTAGGTCATTTTATTGATTATTTTTTAATTTCATGCTTTTAGACCACAATCAACATAAAGTTTCAAGGAGAAGGAAGGCTCAATTTTCTTTGAGCATTTCAGGCTTAATCGAGGTTGGTGATAGTTTCATATAGTTGAAACCTAAATTTATTTTTCTTGTGGTAATGAGAACTTGTTATGACACGAACTAGGGCCTGGCTGTGATGGGTATCTCAAGTCCACCGAGGACCAGATACCACCTCTTTTCCTAGACAAACAGAACATAACACACCTAGTAGCGGCTCAATTTCAAACATTTAACAAGATAGAAAAGTAATAAACCCAAATATATCAAAGAGTGTAAACATCAATACCCAATCTAAAGTAATATCCACAAAGCCTCTGCTAATCAGAAAATAACCTACTTTGAGACATGCCCCCAAACCTGACAATGACAACGGTAATGTTAAAAGGAAGTCTTCAATTCTAATTTATGAAAGGAAACCGATGGAATTATCAATTCTTCTGAAGAATAGAAGCTCACCACTTCACCACAATGACCGATGAACCGAGCCATCTACCTAACACCACACAAAAATTCATGCGGACCCTGCATCGCATAGGGATACAGCGTCCGACGGCGTTTAGTGGGTTAAGAACTGGCATGTAACTCAGAAAAGGGGTAAAATAATGTCATTGAAAAGTATAATTTCAAACTCACTATACATGTTCACGTACATGCATACATATTTAATATATGTTGGGGTAGGGAAAATGGTTTAGCATGATATTAAAATATTATCATTGACTATGTAGCTCAATCATCATAAACAGGCACCCACAGTCTATATAGGTTTTGATCCCCCAACTGAAAGGGCCCTAGTATATGTTAGCCGCATGAAGTAGAGGTATCAAGGATGACAAAGGAATGACCCGACCCCCAATCAATCCAAGATAAAAATATATATATCAATAGTGTGAAATTTGCACACAGACATCAAGACCAACCTTCATGTCGGCAAACATGAGTTTCCAGTACAAGTCATTAAAGAACCACACCTTTATAGCTTAGCTACATAACCCCTATTACGTCCAATTAAAAAAAGTTTCACATAACCCATTAATTGACTATGGAATTAAACATTAAGGCTTACCACTTGTATCATCTTACTGTACACTTGCAAGCTTATAATTACGCCATTACAATTCCATTAATTTGGGGATATTCCTCGACCCCTGTTCTTCATTAAATCATAACATAACCAACAAGTCTTTAAAAATCCATGCTAATTATTTAACAATTTATGCAATACAAAAGTATAAGTAAGTAAGTCAAACCAAGTGACAAATTCCACAATTGAAATCCATTTACACAAGTGGGTTGAAGAAACACAATTATTCAAAGCTAATTTCAAGTTCAAAACATCAATGTAGGGGAATACCTTAAACCTCATTCCAATTCCCATATCCATTCACCCATTAGTTCAAATCCATTCACCCATTATTTCAAATCATCAATTTCAAATCATGAGTAACTAATAAAAACCATGGGAAACAATTCCAGTTTCAACATTCCAAAATCCCCAACCCATGTAAAAAAATCCATTCAAATTCATACCAACAAATAATTTTAAAACACATGCTTTTCATAAAATAAGGTTTTTGGAAGAGTAACATGCCTTAAAGAATCACAACTATGGAGAGAAGTCATCCTTGAGGGCTATAATTAACCATCTTCTTGCAAACCCTAATTGTTCATGACCTTGGGGATTTGAGAGATGTTGAGAAGTTATTTTGAATTTTTTCAAAGTGATAATGATACCCTAAAGGGTTTTTAAGTTGTGTTTCACGATTGGGAAAGAGGCAAAATGTCCAAAGTTCTCTTAATAAAAACACTGAAAAATTATTTCTAGTGACTATGAGTCACTATATAACTCATAAGAACACATTACGACTCGGCACCAGGTGTTGTATTCAAGACAGTAGCTGAAGTACCCTTATCTAATGACCCTATGATTCACACCATACGACTTTCCAGGTGACCCTACGACTCTTATGGACCAAGTTGTAGTCAAGAAAAAAAATTTTAGGCATGAAACTCGTTTGGCTACAAATGGGACCATATGACTTATTTTGAATTTGTACGACTCAAAACCCCTAGTCGTAGTCACAACAAAAACATTAGGATATCACTCTGGAATTGCTATGAATGGGTACTTAAGACAAAAAATGATACCCTACGACTTGTATAGAGAGTCTTAGTCTGGGCAGTGAGTTTAAAAACTTAGAAATTTTTCAAGGACCAAAATCCAGGATGTTTCATTCTCCCCCTTATGATCATTTGTCCCCGAATATGAGACAAAGGATCTCATTAGCATGAGTTAATGTAGAGCACACACACACTTACCTTTAACAAAGACAGAAAATAAAAATATTGAGGAAATTATAATTTCCTTTATCAAAGTCAGAAAAGAAAGATTTAATGAATACACATACCTTAAGCACGATTATAAAAAATGGGAAACAAGAATGGATATTTGGACATCATGTTCTCTTTGTCTTCCCAAGTATCTTCTTCACACTTTTGGTTCCTCCACAAAACCTTTACCGAAGCCATGTCCTTCTTTCGCAACCGACAGACTTGACTATCAAAAATCTCAATTGGGACCTCTTCATATGCTAAGGAATCCGAGACACCAACACTCTCTAAAGAAACAACCATGGAAAGATAACCTATGCATTATTTCAACATCGAGACATAAATGACCGGATAAATAGAACCTAAAATTTAAGGCAAATCCAACTCATAAGACACACTGGCCACTCGCCTCAAAATACGATATGGTCAAACAAAATGAGGATTAAGTTTTACCTTTCTTCAAAACTGCATCACTCCCTTCATAGGAGACACATTTAAGAACACCAAATCATCCACACCAAACACCAAGTCCTTTCGTGCTACATCCATATAGGACTTTTAACGACGTTGAGCGGCCTTAAGCCTATTCCAAATAACCTTCACCTTTTTCATAGCTTACTGAACCAAATCGAGACCGTAAAACCTATTCTCATAAACCTCAAACCACCTAATGGGAGACCTAAACCTCCTACCATATAAGGCTTCAAAAGGATCCATATGGATGATGAAATGATAGCTATTGTTATATACAAACTCTATGAGAGGAAAATGGTCGACCCCACTGCCATAAAAATATATCACACAAGACCTTAGCATATCATCCAAAGTCTATATTATCATTTCTGCTTGACGATCTATTTTAAGATAAAAAATAGTGCTAAGGTTCACCTTAGTCCCTAATCATCTCTTGAAGAAGAACCAAAAGTGAGATGAGAACTGAGTACCTCAATCATATATGATAGAAACTAGAGCGCCATGCAATTCATAATTTCCTAAATAAAAAGCTAATCGTCTACTGGAAAATTAGTCTTCACTTGTAAGAAGTGAGCTAACTTAGTCATCCTATCCATAATGGCCCAAATTGAATCAAATTAAAGGCGATACCACAAAAGACCAATAACAACATGGATACTAATCAATTCCAATTTCCATATGCGCAACTCAATATCTTGAGAAAAACCACCAGGACACAACTACTCCACCTTTACTTGTTGACAAAATCGATACTTGGCCAGAAAATTTGATACATCCCTCTTTATGTTATTCAACCAATATATCTTTTTCAAGTCATATTAGATCTTTATAGATCTACAATGAACAACGTATCTCGATGCATGAGCCTTATTAAAAATTCTTCCTCGCAGCCCATCGATATCGAGAACACATAGTCTGACTTAGTACCTCAAGACACCATCACCACCAATCTCAAAAGCCATCACCTTCTGGTGACCCACATTATCCTTGATCTGCATCAAAATAGAGCCCAAAAACTATTTCTCTTTCACCTCAGCACCAAGAGATGACTTCACAACCTCTTTCACAATCACACCACCATCCTCAAAGTCCAAGAGACATACTCTAAGACTAGCCAAATGGTGCATATCCTTCATCAAACCTTATTTTTCCTTATCAACCTGAGGCAAGATTCCCATGGACACCTTACTAAGAGAATCAATAACAACGTTAACTTTACCTAGTTGATATTGATGACTCATGTCATAGTCCTTGAGTAACTTAAGCACCTCCTCTGCCTAAGGTTCAACTCCTTTTAGGGGAACATATACTGCAAACACTTATGGTCTGAGAAGATGCCAACATGAACCTCATATAAATAATAATGCTAGATATTAAAATAAACAACCACTACCAATGATTACAAATCATGAAGTAAATAATTCATAAAATGCACCTTCAATTACTTAGAAACATATGCAACCACCATGTTATACTGCATCAACAAACAACCTACTCTCACACAGGATGTATCATAATAAATAACAAAGCCATCTGTACCTTTGGGTTGGGTAATAATTAGAGCCAAAGTCAACCTATCCTTCAAATTATCAAAACTACCCTTGAAAAAAATCTTATCATAGGAATTTCACCCTTTTTTGAGTCAACTTAGACAATCGGGCAATAGTAGAAGAAAATTTCTCCACAAACCTCGTATAATACCCGTCTTAACCCAAGAAGCTTCGATTATTGGTTGGAGTCATAGGTCTATGCCACTTCTTAACCACTGCAACGTTATGTGGATCCACCATTATCCCCTTATTATGAACAACATCACCCAAAAAAGTAACAACATTCAACTAGAACTTACACTTAGAATATTAAGTATACAACAACTGATCTTTCAAGGTTTGAAACACAATGTGGAGGTTATCGACATGATCTGCCTCACTCTTTTAATACACCAAAATACCATCAATAAATATAATTATGATTAAATACAAGAACTGCTGGAATGCCTGATCCATAAGATTCATAAATGTCATCGGGGCATTAGTCAAACCAAAAGACATAACCAGGAACTCATAATGGCCATACCAAGTTCAAAAATTAGTATTATGGATTTCCACATCCCTAATATTCAACTGATGGTAACTTGAATGGTGATCAATCATAGAAAAGTACTTATCTCTTTGATGCTAGTTAAATAGATCATCAATCCTTAGAAGAGATTACTTATTCTTCACAGTAACCTTATTCAATTGGTGGTAATCTATACACATTCGAAGGGATCCATCTTTCTTACGCACAAAGAGTATCGATGAACCCCACGGAGAAACACTGGGGCAAATAAAACCCATATCAAGAAGATTGTTCAACTGCACCTTTGAATTCTTTAAACTCATATTGGGCCATTCTATAAAGAGGGATATAAACAGTACAGGTATCTAGTAGAAAATCAATCCCAAAATCTATCTTCCTATCAGGAGAAACACAGGATAGTTCATTAGGAATCACCTCACGAAACTCATTGACAACAGGGAATAATTATAAGGAAGGACTCTCCGAGTTAGGACCTTTAACCCAGAAAAAATGATAGAGACACCCCTTGGAAATAAACTTTCGGTCTCTAAAATAAGAAATAAAACTTTGTTTAGGAACTACCTCCCCACTCAATCACTAGCATATTTGGGAATTACAAACTGACCCTTCGGGTATGACAATCAAGAAACACATAATAGGAATGGTGTCGATTAATCCTCTAAATCACATCAAAATCTGACATATCCTACGCTATCAAATGCACTAACGTCTCACTGCTACAGACAGATACCACACAACCCCTCTAAACTCTTTTAGCCATATTTAAGCCACCCATCGGGGTAGACACATAAAATGGATTTGAAATACTCTAGGGACCAAAACCAAAATGAATAGCTACATAAGGGGTCACATAAGAACGGGTAAACTCAGGGTTAACCCAAAAATATACATCATAAAATAAAAGTATTAGCGTACTAGTAATAACATTAAGAGATGCCTTAAAATCCTGACAGGTGGTAAGAACATACAGGTGATTCCGACCAGTGTCGGAGTCAAAAGTAGAACCCTTTGGTACAGAAGCTGAAGAAGCAGCAAAGGGACTTTATTATCCCCAATAGCAACATCACTTGTTGGATAGTTCCTCTGAATATTTTTAGACTGGCATATCTAAAAAACTTATTTCTTTCCTCATCACAAAAGCCACGGTGCAACTGACCATAATATCTACAAAAAAGGATGTGATAAATCTAAGTAGGCCTCGTTGGCCCGTGATTGGGCACCTTATGCCTTCAACCCACTATTAAGCTAAAAGAGGCAATCACCAGACTTCTTAGGATATGGATAACTAGCCGTAGAATAAGAACAAGAATTTCCCCACTTCTTTTAAGACCAATGCCTGCCATTTTTACTATTATTTTGTTAGCCTCCACTCTGCTCAGAATACCTGGACCTCTTACTTTACCTCTCCCCTATTTTAACTTGATTTTTTTTTCATCTTCAACCTACTTCATATAATCCACAAGTCTAGAGATATCTATATCACTATTCAACAAGGCGTCCTTACACTCTAACATTAAGTCTTGAGAAAATCCTGAAGAAAACTTCCTTATCTTATCCCTCATGCTAGATACTAGCTCAGGAGCATTAAGGGACAACTGATGAAACCTCAAGACATACTCTTTCACAGTCATCTTGCCTTGCTTTAAATTCACAAAATCCTCAGTCTTTGCCTTTCTTAACTCGTGAGGAAAGAAATGTTCCAAGAAGGCACCTAAAAACTCATTCCATTATGCCAACTCTACATCATCACCCCTAGACTGGTTCCACTCCTCATTCAACTGATATGCCATATCTTACAACTGATATACAACAAATCCCACACCCTAAAAGTAAGAAGCATTCATTAATTCATGAACTTCCCCACCTTAATTATGAACCCTTAAGGATCCTCCTTAACATTAGAACCTATAAAGGTAGGAGGATTGAGCCTCATAAACTGTCCAACTTGAGTAACCTTAGAAAAACTCACAGTAGTGCCAGCTAGACATGACTAAAGATACTAAGAGGTCACCCACTTGGTCTACAGATAAATAGATTAATAAAACACAATATTAGAAATATTTTATTGGGGCAGTGGGGCATGATCATCATCAACTGGAGGAGCTCGAGGAAGACTTGTAGGGACTGGTGGAATTCTACGTAGGGTATTACAGTCAGGAGCTGGAACCTAGATCGGGTCTGAACTCCATAAGCAGGATGAATTCTGCCCATATTGTCCCTAGGTGGGATAGAAGAAGTTCCAAGAGTATCAGATCATAGAGGAGGCATAATCTGAAAAGTGAACAAACTATAATTAGTGGAGATGTCAACACCATAGACTCTACATCCCAAAAGTAGATATCAAGAAAGAAAAACATTCCTAAATTCCTCCTAGCCTCTCTCTTATAAATATGGCGCACTACAAACCAATATAAAAGACTATTCTAGACATGAATTTATGGAAACCAAATGACACCAAACCAATGCTCTAATACCAACTTTGACATGACCCAAACTAAGGCCTTTGCCATAAAGGGTATCTCAAGTTCATCGAGGACCGAAGACCACCCCTTTGGCCTAGCCAAACAGAAGATAAAACATCTAACAGTGGCTGAATTCCGAATATATAAAATGATAGAAAATTAATAAGGTCAAAGATATCTAAGAGTGTCAACATCAATACCCTATCCATAGTAATATCCAACAAGCCTTCATAAATCTAAAAACAACCTACGTCAGGATATACCCCTATCTCTAACAATGAAAACAATTATGTTAATGTGATGTCTTTAATTATAATATATGGAAGGAAACAAATGGAATGATCAAGTCTTTCTGAGAAAGAAAGCTATCCACTTTACCGCAATGACTGACGAATCAAGCCATCCACCTAACACTGCACAGGAAAAGTAGGATTGCCTTTAAACCCTGCATCATATGGGGATAAAATATTTGGAGATGGTTAGTGGGATGAGAACTAGAATGTAACTCAAGGAAGGGATAAGATAATATTTGTCAAAAGTTTAATTTCAAACTCACTGTATATGTTCATGTACATGCATACATATATATAATAGGTGTTGGGGTAGGTAAAAATATTTATCATGATAGTAAAAGATTATCTTAGACTATGTAGCTCAACCTTTATAAACAGGCACCCATTGTCTATATAGGTCAGTTCCCCCTGCAGTAAGGGCCCTAGTGTGTGTTAGCCGCATAAACTAGGGGTATCAATGAAGTCCAGGGAATGCCCGACACTATGTTAGTCCAAGTTACAATTATATATTTATCTTTTGTGAACTGTGCACACGATCATCAAAACCCCAATTCCAATTCCCATACCTATGCACCCCATTATTTCAAAATATTATTTTCAAAGCATGAGTTACTTATAAAAACCATGGAAAAATAATTCAAGAATCAACCTTTCAAAAAACCCCAACTCATGTTAAAATCCATACCATTAAGCTCTTTTAAAACACATGCTTTTCATAAAATAAGGTTTGGAGAAGAATAACATGCTTGAAAGCATCACCACTAAGGAGAGAAATCACCCTTAAGAGTCCTAATTGACCAACTACTTGGAAACCCTAAGTGTTCTTGACCTTGGGGATTTGAGAGAGGTTGAGAAGTTAATTTAATTGATTTTAGAATGATAATGACACCCTAAGGGGGTTTTAAGTCGTGGGTCAAGATTGTAAAAAATCGGAAATAACCAAAGTGCCCTCAAAGAAAACACTAAAAAATTATAGCCAGTTACTACGGGTCACTATACGACTCGTAAGTACACATTACGACTTGTCACCATAAGTCATAGTAAATACAGTAGCTAAAGGACCCTTCTATGGTGACCTTACGATTCACACAATCTAACTTATCAGGTGACTGGATGACTCATAGAGTCCAAGTCATAGTCAAGACAAAATATTTAGGGAAAGTATTTGACATAAGGAAACCAAAATATGAAATGAGGTCTTCAAAAGTAATGAAGCTCACCACTTTAATATGAATCACGAGATATCCCATGATCACCTAGTCATTGCATAGGAAAAGTCAAAGTATATCCGGTTCCTGCACTGCATGGGAATAAAATATCCGAAGATGGTTAGTGGGATGAGCACCAACATGTAATTTAGCGAAGAGGGATAAAATAATACCATAGTCAATATTTCAAAAGCATTCAACGAAAATTCATATAATCATATATATATATATATATATATGCTTGAATATATAAGCATGTCATGCTAGCAAAGGGAACAAGGCTTAGCATGAAATAAACAATTTTCCTTGACTATGTATCTTAACCATTATAAAAGGCATTCACAACCTATATGGGTTTAGCTTCCCCTTTTGAAAAGGACCTAATGCGTGTTAGCCGCAAGAACTAGAGGTATCAAGAAATACTAGGGTATTCTCTTACCCCATGTCAATCTAAGATATAAATATATCAATAGTGTGAACCATGCACATAGGTCAGCAAGACCAAACCTCATGTCGATAAATATGAGTTTCCAGTATAAGTCATCTGAGATCCACACCTTCACGGCTTAGCTCCATAGCCCTCATTAAGACAAATTTAAAACAAGATTCACACAACCTATTCATTAACCAAAAAATTATACATTAAGTGATACACCCAAACGCTTGCAAGCTATAACTATGCCATCCAATTCCATTAACTTGGGGGAATACCTCGAACCCCTTTAGCATATTAAATCAAGTTGGAGAAATGCCTCGACCTATCTTATTATATCAATTTAACCAGGGGGAATGCCTCAACCCACAAGGATTAAATTGTATGTTAATTTGAGATCATGTTTGAGTTATGCAAGTGTGCTAGGTTCAAATAATTCAAAAGGAATATCATCCCACTACTATCAAAAGAATCATCTCATAATGTATTGAAAGTCAAGATCTTGACCTATAGTACCCTCACTCAACAAATTTGATCTAGTAAGATATCCAAATGCTAGTTTTATAAATGAAAATTGTCAAGTTTTGGGAAAAGTCTTAATTTTATGTTATTGCAAATAAATAGCATTTATTGCTCTATCCACCACCGATTCTTAAAGCCTAGCTATTCGAAAATGTATTATTCAATTATTATAGATGATGCATCAAGTACTTGATTATGCTTTTTATTTTGAAGAGGTGCCTTTATTTTTTTGTTTATACTTATGAAATTAGTTTATCAAAATATGAAATGCATCATTATAGAGAAAATCATATAGGCATTAAAGATCATTTTATTCGAGATCATGTTGAAAATTAATTCTTTTGTCAGAATTTATTAATTCTGAAAGTCAGCATGCTGATATTTTTACAAAACCTCTTTGGAAAGATAGATATTCAAAAAATCAAAAATCAATTCCATTAAGATTCTACGCCCCTACAATTCCTAACCTATCATAAATATGACATGGTCTCATCAGTCACCGATCAACCCAATTAGATAGTTTATCTAGCCTATTTGACTAATGTAGTATTCTCCTCATTTCCTTAAATAACCCCCTGAGAGTACCCCCTGGATGTGATATGGTGATTTGGACTATAATAAACCCCAAATCTAACACATGGTATGTGCCCTACACTAAATTAAGAGAAAAATATTTAAAACATGAGTGGTAGCTTTAATTTAATCATCTGAGTTCATTTGGATGTACAATTTCAATAAAGAAATGTGACCTAAACATTAACTAAAGCATATGAATATTTGAAATCTATTGACAAGTCTTGTCAAGCCCATACACATTTTGAAGATTCATTGGGATAGACCGTAGGTGAACCGAAATGAAAAACATAATGTCTAATAATAATCATAACTAAATTTCTAGAAGTAAACGTAATCTATGTCCTTGGAACATTAGGATTCATCTACTTATAGAAGGTAGGAAGTAGTGATCATCACTAATTATACTGCTAGGGGAAAATACAAAAACCTACATTATTTAACAATGTAGCAACAAAGACGTATATGTGGTCAGTACTTTTGGATTGTACTGAGTATATATGGTGAATACAATAGGTAAAACTATTTTAGATCATAGGTTTAATACATACATGCTAAATGTGGACAGACTTACCATGTTCATGAATAAAAATAAAAACTAAAATATCATACTGCATATGTAGTAAAACAAAATATAGTAAGGTCAGTTAGTCATTAAACTCAGTTTTTGAAATCATTATTTTCATGGGAGATTATTACAATCGACATATATCATGTGAGAATGAATGGAGTCTAACATCTGACCCAATTTGAGGAGGGTTGCTCTATACCTTGCCATCTATAGAGAACCATGATTAGAGTGCTAAGATGAGTCCATTTTTGTAATAAAGACATTTGATACTGAGGACCTCATAAACATATGGTGGCAAATAGTTTCTGGGAAGTTGGGTTTACTAAATACGCATACCCTCAATGCTAAATACTACTCCCAAAACGTACTAATGCTAATAATATATGAAACTCACCATAATGTAAGCATATAAGTTTATAAATTTGAAAACTAATCATGGTTTTATTGCTAAATCATATTCATATATAAATATATGAATTTCAAATCATCATTGAGATCATAAGATAGAAACTAAAATAGTATCATGCTATAACAATCTATAATCTTAAATAGTAAGTCTAAATTTCTTGTGAACTGAATGAATAATGGTAAAATCATATACATTCACCAACTTATGGTATTTTATGTCTAAAGAATTGTAATTTGCTTCATGAAACCAACTATACGAGTAAAACATGAGTAAACCATGAACTTCCAAAATAATTACAATTCATTCCACAAGAGAATATCATAGTTTCAAAAACATGTATAGTGGCTATGACCCCTAATCGTCAAATTCATGAATTCATATTAAAACTAAGTTTTTGGGCACAAGGATGAATGGAAATATTTGTTCAGACTGCACACACCTTAAATTATTAATTCTCTTAGGAAAAATTCTAAATTTTGGGCCCTTGAGATTGAATTTTGAGAAAAACCATTCTTTTAGTTGTTCTTGAGATCTTGGGAGGTGCGGGAATGGTGAATTGTGTTATGGGGTGAGGGAAAACGTTTAAGGATTAGTTATAGGATCATTTAGGACATAAATGACCAATTTCCCATGAAAAGTTAAGGAATAATGTGATTTTTGCGTTGCAGTGACAAATGTTGTGGCACGCCCTTACCGTGCTAAGAAAGTGCTAAGGCACGCCCTTATCGCAGCAACCAGCTAGCATGGTGACCCCTTATTGCATTGAGTTAGTGGTTTTTACATCTGGGTGTGTCTTGCCTCAGTGACATGGCCTAACATGAGCCCTTATAATTTTAAAGTTATGTTAAGCCCGAAAACTCATTAGAAAAGTTTCAAGACACTTCCTAATAGTACCGTTAACATTTCTAATTATTAATCAAGATTATAATCGATTTGAATCACATGGGATCTATAAAAATAAATTCATCAAACTTATGGGGTATAATATTATCTCCCTCTTGGGACCATTCATCCTCGAATAAAGGGTGGAATAGAGAAAATATTTATCTTATAGGGGTGTTAGGCTTAGTTCTTAAGCTTATCATGCCATGCAACTTAAACTACTTATCCCAAGAACTTGCATACAACTAAACTGACTGACCGCATATGAATTTCATTGAATTGAGTGGTATAAGTATGGATGCCAATGAGGATAATACGTTTGGATAAAGTTATTAGCTCAAGCTAAATCGGTGCTAGGAGAAAATAAGTGTGGATATTGATTTATCATTTCTACCTATGCTTCCCATGTCTCTTGCTCAACTTACTGATTACTCCATAAATAATTCACTAAATCAGCTTCCTTAATCCTGAACCATCGAAACTAACAATCAAGAATGTCAATTGGTATCTCTTCATATGGATTTTATTATGAGACTTGGAAGTGGTACACCCTTATTGCGCCAAACCAGTGGCATGGCATGCCCTTATCAAGGTAACTAGATTGAGTTGAATGCCTTTATCGTGCCAAACCATTGTTTTTTTCATCTGGTTGTGTCTTGCCTCCATGGCACGACCTAAATGCAAATCCTTACTATTTTTGACTTACGGTAAGCCCTGAAACTAATTCCAAAATTTATGAGACACTTCCTAATGGTTACATTAATATTTTTTATCATTAATAAACCTTAAAATAACATTAAAACAGCAGGGAGTTTTCAAAAAAAATTTATTAAACTTATGGGGTATAACACCTGCATTACCAAACTAAAACCTATTATAGCCTCTCTATATATAAACTAAAACCCCAATCCGATTGAGGAATCTTCATTAAATAATCATGGTATACTTAATCATAAGGAGATCCATCATACATACCTAATGAAATAAAATAATTAATGTAGACTATGCAAATCCGATTATACATAGGATAAAGGAAAAAGGAGCAACGATGAACATCATTTAAAATATCCACTATATAATGGTTTGAAAGTTTTCACACGGATGGTATGTCTTGGTAAAATTATCTAAATTAATCCCTTAGCAATATGTTATGAAGGGGATTATCAAATTGGGTACATCTTTTCATGAGTGGATTTACGAGTCATAATGGTATCTAGTTTATCCCACCAGTATGTAAGTAAACTTATCCCAGAGCAATTAGAAATGGGCACACTTTGTCGAAATGGCCTAAAAGCAGGAAATCAACACTTAAAGGGTTAAATTATCAATAAAGATGTCATAATAGTCTAAAAGATAAATAAAAGATCAACAACCATCCCAAGCTTCGTAATGCCGGCACAAGAACTACTACAACTGAACTACAAGTGCTGAGTAGTAAAATACAATCTGTCTAGAAAATGAAACACTGGACATAGATACATATAAGGAATAAGGTAACTCAGACTCTAAGAGCTCACTCAAAATTCGAAATCCCTCAGCATGATAGTCGAGTAGTACCCAATTCTACATCAAAAAGGTATAAAAGTGTGTATGAGTTCCAAAACCATGAGTACTCAATAGGCCTCATTGGCCGACTGAGTTCAATATTGGTATAAATACAATAAGATATAAGATAATGTAAACTAAGTCAAGAAAAATAGGGAAAACCTGAAAATAAGCTCCAACAATGTTGTGCATAGGTAGATAAACAAATATGGAAAAAGTGATGTAAAATAACACCATAATAACTACTAAATTGGACCACACAAGCCAATAAGTGTAGAAAAGTTAATTACCCAACACAGGCCCCATAAGCCTAGAGTGTACAATTAAGGAAAGTAAATAACCCAATAACAATGAATTACAAATTACCATGCCATAACCAAGAATTCATTCGAACCATATCATATCATGAATAACTCCCATAATGTTGGACTTTAACAAGAACTCAATAATATCATCTTAATAGTTCAGACCTCAGTTTCCTTGCCCTTGGAGCATGGAAACCCGCTAGCTCACAATCAAGAGACTTGTCTTCCTCCTCCAAATAAGACTCAAAAGCTTTGGGAGTCGAACTTTGTGCTCCTACTACGTTTACCATCTCGGAATTCATTATTGCTAACTGCATTATTAGCAACCCAATCTTTATGAAGTGTTGTGCTGCTTCTTGTTCTATTATCTCATCAACCAGTCTATGATCATTGGATTCCCCAATGGCATAAGTGCTAGAACCTCTTTCAGCATCCCGAGTATGGTATCCTCAATTTGTGACAGAGATTCAGTCTAGAATATCAGAAGCTACCTCCCAGCGTAAGCTCATAAAGGAACCTTCAGTAATGGTATCTTTCATTTCTCTAGGACTGATCATTAGGGATGTATAGAATATCTCTAGAAATTTCATCCCAGGAATTCGATGATCGGGCACCATACTGAACTTCTTCTTGAATCAGAACAAAGCTTCATAAATTGACTTAGAAGGCATCTACCTAAAGTTATAAATGTCATCTTTCAACTGCAACATTGTTGTCATGAGGTGAACTAGGGATTGCCCGTGACTAGTGTCCCAAGTTCACTGAGGATCGAGAACCACCCCTATTGCCTTTCCATATAGAACACATATAAGCATATGGAAATGAATACGTTCCAAATATATAAAAAGATAGAGTAAATGGTTACTCCAAAGTCTTTGAAAGTTAACCCCCAAAACTTATCCACAGTAATCTACAAAGCCTCTATCCCATAAATGCAACCTACATTGGGGCATACACCCGACTCTGACAATGAAAATGATAATGATAATGTTAATGTGAGATCTTTAATTCTAGTTAATGAAAGGAAACCAATGAATAATCAAGTATTTTAGAGAATTAAAGCTCATTACTTCACTTCAGACAACTGATGAACAAAGACGATCCACCTAACACTGTACAGGAAAAGTAAGATTGGCTTTGGACCCTGTATCATGTGAGGATACTGCATTAAGAGACGGTTAGCTAGTTGAGCACAAGATTGTAACTTAGGGATAAGGATAAAGTAATGATAATTAAAAATCTAGTTCAACTCAATATACATGTTCACAAACATGTGTACATACTTATATACTTATATAAAATCCTGGGATAGGGAAAAAATATTAACTTGCCCTTTAAAACTTCATCCTAGATTGTGTAGCTTAACCATCCTAATAATAGTACCAACAGTCTATATGTGCCCTAACACTCACCCCCTGGTTGGGCCCCAGTTCATGTAGCCATAAGAATTAGAGAATTATCTTATATATGTGCACGGGGGGCTCGAACCAGCTAACCATATACTAAGGTGATTATGAATCCGATTATGTAATGTATTATGGGGGACTCGAACCTCATAATCATATAATAAGGTGGAATCAAACCACCCGGTCATAATCTCGGGACTCTAATCTCAAGATATTTAGAACCTCACTTCGGCAAATGCGGTTTCCAGTATTGGTCCCTCAAGATATCCACTTTCACGCCCAAGCTACATAACCTTATTTTAAGCCCAGTTAAAGCATTTATTTCTCATTCCAATTCATTGAACTATAATAAACATTTAGGCATACATTATTTGTATCGTTATACCAACTACACTTGCAAGGTATCATCAACATGCCATCTCAATTCCATTAACTCTTAAGAACAACTCTCTTTTTTCATAAATACATGGTGGGGGAACACCGACTACCTTTGTTCATTGAATCAAACAATCACGATTCAAATAACCTCTTTATATCATGCAATTGCTTCGAAAATAGTTTAATGCACTTCTTCTCATACTCAAAACCACTTCCACAAAATTGGGTTGGGGTTATTACCTCATTTTTCACAAAATTTGGGGAAATCACAATCCACTAGTTTATTCACCATACCCATGCATCCAATTGTTTTTAAAACCACTATTTAAAACATAAACAATGCATATGTAAACATTAAACATCACATAAACAACAATTATTCTAAACCCTCAACCCATGCTTCAAAACAAATATCAAAACCCCATGGAAAACTATTTAAAACATATGCTTTCAAAAAACAATGGTTGGGGAAGAGTAAGATACCTGAAGAATTCTCAATTATAGAGAATAAACCTTGAATTGTCCCTTAGATGCTCAAACTTTAGGAAATCCTATCTTGCTTTGCTTGAGAGAATTTGAGAGACTAAAGAGATATTTTAATTAGTTAAAGTGTTAAAAGAATAACCTAAAGGTGTTTTATGGATGTGGTGCCTAAGTGGGTAAAGAGGAAAATGACCCAAGTGCCCTAAATATAAAAGACTGAAAATTTGTCGCCCAGTCTCTACGGGTGACCTTACGAACGTATGGTCACCCTAGGACTCGTGGCCCTTAGTTGTAGGCTAGACAATATCTAAGGCCATCCATACTGGTCTGGTTATGTAAGGACATACGACTCATAAAGTGTCCATACGACTAGTTACATTCTGGTCGTAGTCAAGGCAGAACACCTTTGGTGTCATACTGGTTTGGCTATAGAATGGGGCTATACGACTCATAATGAGCCTTTATGACTCATTACCTTAGGTAATCACCATGAAAGAAACTAAGGAAAAACTCGCTGGACACCTTACAATTTGGGTCCTTTGACCTGTCAAAACCTCCTATGACTCGTATGGTGAGTCTTAGTCAGGATAACGAGTTCAAAAAAACTGAATTTTCAATGGCAAAACCTGGGGCATCACATTATGCCCCCTTAGTATTAATCATCCTTGAATGATGGGTCAAGGATATTAGCACGATTTAATGCACAAACACACCCATACTTACCTTTAACAAAGATAGAAAACAATGATGTCAGGGAAATCACAATTTTCTTTAACAAATTCAGAAAACAAAGATGTTAAGATTAACACATACCTTAAGCACAAGTATCTGAAATGGGGTACAAGAATGGGTATTTGGATCACATGGCCTGTCCAGTTTCCCAAGAAGTTTTCTCCTCTCCAAATAAAGCATATAGTAACGCGTTCATATAATCGTATATTACTTCCATGTTAAAATCTGACTCGAAGTTAAAGGTGCTAGCGTAAGCTATGGGACCCTATTTTCCTCCAATAATACTACCCTGACTTTTCTTATTATAGCAAGGGTTTCACCACATGCCCCCTTCTTAATTATTTCCCATAACGAATGTTTGTTTTGTTGTTTCATCTTAATCTATTGCCTTAGCTCGAATATCTACCCCAAAAAAAATCTTTTCATATCAGGGAATATCTGCTCCCTTATCTATAGCACTTCTACACTTCCATAGCCACTACTATACTACCCACAAAGAGGGTCACTATGGAATTGGATTAAAAGCCTCAAGAATGAGAGGGTTACTTCTCAATTATGACTCCCGACAATCGTTCTAATCAAAGTGAGAGATGTGAAATAAGACATAGGACACTAGGCATAAAACACTTCGTAGCATCCATATAGAGAATACGGAAAGGTTTTTCCTGACATTATTAAATCCACTGGGAACATCGAGAAATACAACTGCATACATCATGGATCATATAAAATAAAGCTAAGATTTATATATTCAAGAAGCAAGAAAAGTTTTGCCACTTAAAACTATTCCCTTGCATTCTAAGGAATGAGAATGGTCGTGAGTTGGCATATATAGGCTCATTTTGGGATAGGACATGATATAAAATGAATCAGTAGAAAATAAAATGTATTGTTCCCAAGAACAAAGCATAAATGAGAAATGAGTTTATCAGCGTAAGCTACTTAGAGAAGTTGTACTTTGGGCATAAGTATAATTTTAATACGTAAGACATTGGTAGAATGCTCTCCTAACTAAAACAAGAGGGAATCACTAAGATAGGAATAGATTTGCCACGACTTTTCCCTAAAACTCCCCACCATGAGAAAATTTTAAGTTCATCCATAGTTCACCATCTCCCCCTGATAATTGTAATATTAAAACACTACCCTCTAGAGATACTGTAACGCCCTGAAATTGGGTCCCGAGACGTCACACGGTGCTTAGGATCACAAGTGACCCCAAGCTAACCCTTCTACTGGCATAACTCATAAGCAACTGAACAAAAAGTATAAATCTATACAAATCTGCGGAAAATAACTCTTTTCTGAATCTGATCAATACAAAACTGAATTTACAAGATTACAATTTTGCCTTTACAACCAAAACTAAAATGGAATATATCAACTTCTACTAACTATCTATGAAGCCTCTACTAGTACTGACTGTAGGTAGCCAGGTCATGACTCCCGACTATCCCAACTCAATACGAATGAATAAATAAAATACAACACTATTAGTTCTGCATAACTGACCCAAGCCCTTGATCAAAAGGACTCATTACCTGCTGACTGGATACCACGAACTGACTGAATCTGAAGGTGCATACTATACCTTGTACCTACATTCTGAGAAAATATAGCCCACATACTAATATATGGGTCAGTACCACAAAAATATACCAAGCATATGGGGGTGAAATGCATATATAACATAATATCTTAATATCATCACAGTTTATAAAATTATGCATGCTGATATAATTGACTTACTTAGCTCGAATAAAATCATCATAATCATAAGAGAGTAAGATATATCAGGTAAAACATGTGAGTCATCATAATAAGTTCTCAATTAAATTTTACCTCGTTTTCAAATCATCAAAGCAGTCAAATATCATAACAATTCTCTTTAGAATATATCCTTTCAATCTTTCAAAAACAACAGCTTTGTCAAACTCAGTCTTTCAAGTGAATATATTTTCATATTATATAGAAGAGTAAACACACACACACATTGGGAGTCTCTTACATCCTACATAAACTATGTGGGCTACATGGAGTCCAACGTCTTACCCACGTTGGGGAGAGCTGTCCTATCCATTCCATCGGAGTAGGACGTTAAATCGTCAATCCAAACACTAGTGATCACTATATAAATAAGCCTCTGGCTCACATCCTACGGGGGAACGTAGTTCTAGGAAAGTACCAAATCCTACTATACCTCCCGCTCGGTGCTAAAGACTACTCCCGGACTTAGCTTAGATATTTTCAAAAGAAAATCCACTAACAAACATTTCAAAAATTCACAACGGGAGTCATCATGCTACCCTTTCTATAATAATCAATAAAAGTGGATTTCTTTTCTCATCTTGGGTTCAAAAACACCCCTTTTTATGACTGAAAGGCCAAAGCTTCATCATCATTTCAACTAATTTAATTTTCAAGGTAGTTATGACATATGATTTCTCAAAATAATAAACTCAAATAGGGTTCCAAAAACCTATACATCAATATCGCCATAAAACGTTCCAGAGTTTCATACTTTATGACATAAGCATAAAAACAATCACGTAAAACTTAAATTTTCAGCTTTATAGGTAACCATATCAACATTCTCATGAAACATCGTAAGGTATAAAATTCATTTATTCAAGTTCGTAGTGAAACATATAATCATACATCTTTGTAAAGAAAATTAACTTTGGGATTCAAATCTCATTGTGCTTATAGCACATAATTTCTCAAAGTACAATTTCAAAGGGGGTTCGAAGACCCATATATCAATATCAAGATAAAATCTCTCAAGAATCATGCTTGTCATCATAAACATATATAAATTACTTTAAAATATGGAAATTTCAGCTTTTTGTACATTAATATCATCATTCTCATATAATTCCACTTCTAAAATATCAAAAGTATCATAGTCTCATGAGAATCAATGTAGAGTATAAATTTATGCTTCAAATTCATGATCGAACATGTAAAAATCCATAACTTCTTAAAAGAAAAATATTTTTGGGCACAAGAACGAAAGGGTGTTCTTGTTGAAAAACCCCACATACCTTAAACTTGAAGCTTTGAATGACTTTCCGAATGAGATAATGCTATTCACGAACTTTTGGGTGTCCCTCGTAGCCTTCGTAATGGGGATTCCGAATATGTAAAAATTATAGAATTCCCACGGTTGAATCTCTAGCTATTGGGGGTTTTATGTTGAAACCCTAAAGGTTGTTCTTGGTGAATTTTGGTGAAAGTAAACTTATTTTGGTGTTATGTGAGTTAAATCCCGTGTTATAGACATATATAGGGGTGTTTTTGGCACTTGGAAGTGAGGTATGCGGCGCACAACCCATGGAAGACCTTAAGGTGTGCGTCGCATACCTTATGGCAGACATTAAGTGTGCCTCGCACTCCCAATCGCACACATTTGATTGGGCGGCACATTGCCCATCGCACACCCTTACTGCCTCTCACAAAAATGGCCATAACTCTTCGCTCGGGTATCGGATTTTTGCAAAATTGGTATCGTTGGAAAGCTAATTCAATTATCTACAATTTAATAGGTCTTGGATGAAAAATTACATGTATATTAAGATATATTCACGTTTGAAGTTGACCCTTGTAGAATCGAATGTCAAACATTGGATGAATCAATTGGTCTTAGCTCAACCTTGTTCTAGGTCATTGCTATAAACATTTTCCACCTCTAAACTACTCCATAGACTAGTATAATGATCATGCAACTTGTATTCACGTGAGAATCACATGTATTAGAGCTTATAACCGCAGGAACGACGGTTAGAATTCTAGCACGAAAATACGGGGTTTTACAGATACTTATCTTAACCTTTGTTAGTCCATATAGAAATCACCCTATGAATCATACTCGCATGTGCATTCAGATCAACACTAAGATATTCAATATCATGGACTAGACACACCTGACATTTGCATACATAAAATTTCATCTAACAAGATTCAAACTGGGGCTTAACATAATCTTAAAAAATTATAATCATACTCACCTAATGACTTAGCACTAATTCATCGCTTAAACTCTAGACCTCTGGAATGTATCACAATGTCATGAACCAAACTAAGGAATGGCTATGATGATTATATCAAGTTCCACATGGAATAGAGATCACCCCGATACCTAACAAGACCAAACACACCCCACCCTAATGTCGGCTAAATTTAGAACATCTAACAAGATAAGAGAATATCAATTTAAAGACATTAAAATAAGTCAATAACCAAAACCAACCAATAAAAGTGTGAATACCAATACCAATACATATACCGACACCAATACAGACACTGTTCATGCAAACAGTAGTCCCATAAAGCCTCTAATCAAAACCAAAGAATATTTGGTCGTAACATGCCCCCAAACATAGCCAAAACCAAGACCAAAGGAATAGTAAAAATATAAAGGAAACCATAAACATGAAATAGGGTCTTTCAAAGTATGGAGGCTCACCACATCAATTTGAATCTCTAGATGATCCCGAATCCAAGTCACTTAGTAGGAAAAATGGAAGTAAAACTAAATCCTGCATCGCGTGGGGATACAACATTGTAAGAAGGTTAGCAGGCTGAACGCTACCATATAACTCTGGGATAAGGATAATAAAATGATATAATAAATAGTTAAAAGTCTTTAAAAATCCACCATACATAATTCAATACATAAACATAAGTATATATGTATACAGGCCGAGATAGGGAACAAGTATATATCTATGATGACAATGACAAACAGATCTTAAAACTGATAGAAGACCCTATTTATCAAAATCATATACACCGTTGAGGCATTAGTTAACCTAAAAGACATAACTAGAAACTCATAATGCCCATATCAGGTATGGAAAGTAGTCTTACAGATATCCTCCTCCCTAATCTTAAACTGATGATACCAGGATTAGAGATCAATTTTGGATAAATACTTAGCACCCTACAACTGTTCAAATAAATCATCTATCCTTGAAAGAGGATATTTATTCTTTACAATCACCTTATTCAACTATCGGTAATCAATACACATCCGAAGAGGACCATTCTTCTTAGTCATAAATAACACAGTTGCACCACATAGGGACATACCAGGATGAATAAAACCATTATAAAAAACATACTTTAATTGTTCCTTAAGATCAGTAAAATCAGTTGGATCCATTCTATACAGTGGAATAGAAATTAGATGAGTGCCCTGAGCAAGATCAATCCCTAACTCAATCTCCCTCTGTAGGGACACCAGGAAGGTCATAAGGGAAGACCTCAAGAAAATTATTTACCACCGAGACAAAACACAAAGAAGGACCCTCTGAGTAAGAATCTTTAACCCAAATAAGATGTTAGATACACCACTTTGAGAACAATCTCCTAGATCTAAGATACGATATAAACCACCCCTTAGGAGATAGGGAACCACCCTTGTAACTCCCCAAGATCCTATCCCAAGATATCACACGGTGATTAAGACCACACGGGGACTCAAGCTAACCCTCTAAGCCTATCATCACTTCTAGAACTCACTTTGACAATAGTCATGCTAAAATAAGGGAGAATGACAAATCATGAACATACTGGAATAAGATAAAAAAACTAGACTGTACAATCAAAATATTGAAATTCTGTACATACTGACACTTTACTTTAGTCTGACCAAGACTCTACTATATAAGACTGAGGAGCCATTGGAATAGATCCCCAACTGACTAGTACTAAACTAAAAATAAGTAATCATTTGCTAGTAAAATCAAAAGTCAGGGACATAGGTCCTCGAACTATGAGGACTCACCAACTGCAAGAATGTAGATGGAGGTACTCGAAAATCACTGTCATCGCTGAGACTGAGCACCTAAACCTACATCACGAGGGAGTATAGAACACAGAAGAGTATGTGAATCAGTAATTGGAAATGTACTTAGTATGTGGGGGTGCAGACAACATTTTAAGTAATATCATAATTGTATAAGAAAATCATGCATGCTGACACTAATGACTCTCTTCGCTTGAATTACCTGAAACATAGTTTCCATAAATCATCAATAATAACACATGCTTCTTAAATCTCATAAGCCATTGGACTTAACTCAAACTCTTTGACTCATGACTTAGAGTGACTCGCTAACTCATGAAACTTGGTCTATTATAGACTTGGGAGTGTCTTATAACTGATATAAGCCATGTGAGCTTACATAGATTCCAACGTATTTTCCACATTGGGGAGAGCTATTCTTTCCTTGCCATTGGAGTAGAACCTTAACTTTAGTGATCATTGTCTTGGCCTTTGGCCCTAAATCTTAATCCTACGGTGGCACGTAGTTTTGCGGAAGTAGGATAAACTAAACCCACACTTCCCGCTTAGTGCTAAATACTACTCCAGGACTTAAACTTAGAACGCGTTAGGAAATCCAACTTAATCAACTCAAGGGTCTATCATAGAGATCAAATCATAAATATTTCTTATCTTTAAAACAAAAAAATTGTGGATTCGTAACTCGACTCAAACTCAAACAATCTTTCTCAACATCAAGTGTACTTGCTCATTAAATCATATCAAATGTCAAAAACTACAAAAAAATATCAAAGAACTCATTCTTGACTCTCAAACTCAAATATCAATATATATTCAATAATCAAACTTCTCATAGAAAAGCTTAAATCATGACACTTATCTCAAATCATTCGGAAATCATCAATTCATAATAACAATATTCAACTCATGGCATAAGTTCTTAATTTAACAAATAAAATGATGAAATAATCATGTATATTAAACTTGAACAACACAAATCTCATAAATCATTAATAAACTAATTTGGGTGTAAACCCACCTGCAAATTCATGAAATTCAATAGTAAAAATTAAATCTTTGGGCACAAGAACGAAAGAAGTGTTCTTGTTGAAACCCCACATACCTTAATATTTGAAATTGGATGAACTCTTGTGCTTGAGACTCTATCCACACTTGTAATAATTAATTCTTGAAGCCCGCACTATGAGGAACTTGGTTCTTGAAGAAATCTCAAAGATTTATGGATGATTTTTTGAAGATTAATATTCTTGATTGAAACCCTAGGAATATTTCTTATGAGAATTAGAAGAGAAAATGGAGCAATTAGGGTTTGGATGAGGATTCTCATATTTATAGAGGCTTCCAAAAGATGGAAAAAGACCAAAATACCCTTGCAAAAACGTCCCTTAATAGCTGAAAAAAATAGCTGACGACATTCATGATAAGTCGTCAGACTGGGGATAAGTCATCACAAAATGTCATCACAAAAGTGTAGAATTTATGATTTTGTAGTTAAGGTTGATGACATTGGTGATAAGTCGTCAGACTCGTGACAACTTATCACAAAATGTCTTCACTGGGGTGGAAATCTTCCCAAGGCAGACGACATTGGTGATAAGTCATCATGCTTGTGACAGCTTATCACGAATATCGTCACTCTGTTTTCCATCCTGACATGCTGGAGTAAAATGGGCATAACTCTTTGTCCCTATACCTGATTTTGGAGAAATTGGTATCACTGGAAAGATAATTTGATTATAAATATTTTGGTAGGTTATGAGATCAATAATTCATAGTATAATGAGAGATATGCTCATTTGAAGTTGAATATGGCAATATCCTTCCCAAGTATCCAATCGGTAAGGAATGTTTTGATTCACTTAATCGCTAGGAAATCTTTGAGGACTTAAGACACATCACCCTTGATCAGTAAACAACCAAAACACTATAATTTATTTCTCATGAGCTTGAGTCTTTGTTGCACTATTGGTTAGAATCTCGGGGTATTACAATATCTTTCCCTTGGAAACATTCATCCTCGAATTTTTCTAGATAGGCCAAGAACAAGAGAAAAAAATGAGGACGTATAGCTGGAACGACTCACTCAAAGGGATTACTTCCCTTTATTCCTTCGGATAACATACAAAAAGCATAAATTCATGATGGAAGTAGACACACAACTGAATCTTAAATAAGAAAAAGGGCAGAATTAAGAAAGAATGGTACCTTCTGCTCGCTCCGAACTCACATAAAAGAGGTGAGGGAACTTAGATCTTATATCTGCTTCTTCTTCCTAAGTACCACCCTGGACAGATTGATTTTTCCACAGAACCTTGACCAAGGGAACTTTCTTATTTCTTAGTCTACGAACTTGATAATCTAGGATTTCAATCGAAACTTCATCAGATGAAAGGCTATCCTAAACATCAAAGCTTTCTGACGGATAAACAACAAAAGAGTACCAATTTCTTAATCATAGATACGTGAAAAACAGTATGGACAACTGACAACTCGGCAGAGAATTCAATCTCATAAGCTGCTTTCCTAACACCATGCAAAACTCTGTAACGACCAACGTATCAGGGACTAAGCTTTCCTTTCTTACCAAATCTTTTCACCCCTTTCATGGGAAAATCTTTAGATAGACCAAATCATCTACTTTAAATTCAAGAGCTCTTTTTCTCACATCTGCATATGACTTTTGACAACTTTGGGCTATCTTCAACCATTCTCGAATTAGCTTAACTTTATCCATAGCCTCAATGATAGCATCAGGTCCAATCACAGCGGCTTCACGCACTTCAAACCAACTTATGGATGACCTACATCTTCTCCTATACAAAGCTTCAAATGTAGCCATTCCAATGCTAGCATGAAAACTATTGTTACAAGCGAATTCAATCAATGGCAAATGTTCATCCCAACTTTCTTTGAAATTAAGAAAACATGCCCTCAACATATCCTCCAAGGTCTGGATGGTCCTCTCATCCTGACAATAGGTCTGCGGATGAAAAATGGAGCTAAGATGAACTTCGGTACCGAGACCCTTCTGAAAAGCCCTCAAAAAATGAGAAGTAAATTGAGTACCCCTTTCAGAGATAATAGACAAAGGAACTCCATGCAACCTGACTAATTCTCGAATGTACAACTTAGCATAGTCCTTAGTGGTGAAAGATGTATGCACTGCCAAGAAATGAATGGACTTAATCAACCTGTCTACAATGACCCACATCGAATCATGATGACGTCAAGAAGGAGGTAAACCAGTCACAAAATCCATATTCATTTATCCCACTTCCAAGTAGGAATACAGAATTCTTGCATCATTCCACTGGGTCTTTGGTGCTCTATCTTAACATGTTGGCAAGTTGTACACTTCTCTACAAACTTTGCTATATCCTTTTACATACCATTCCACCAATAGATTTCTCGCAAATCGCTATACATCTAGGTAGCACCGGGATTAATAGAATATCGCGTGCTATGTGCTTCAATTATAATTCTCTGCCTCAAATCATCAATATCAGGCACACACCATCTATTTTGAAATCTCAATATACCATCTCCCCCTTAGGAGAAAACCTCCACCTTTTGGTCTTTAACTGACTCTTTCAGTTTGACCAAACAAGAATCCATATCTTGCTTCTCCTTCACTTTCGAAACTAGAGAAGACTCGGAACTACTCTGGACCCAAACATTACCCTCAGCTAAAAAAAGCAATCTAACTCCAAACCTAGCCAGACAATGCATTTCACAAGCTAACTCCTTCTTATCTTCGTCGACATATGCTACACACCCATGGATGACCTTCTAAGGGCATCTGCCACTTCATTGGACTTTCCCGGATGATACAGCACACTCATATCATTGTCCTTTAGCAATTCTAACCATCACCTCTATCGAAGATTCAACTTTCTCTAAGTAAACACATACTGCAAACTCTTGTGATCCGTAAAAACATCAACATAAAAACCGTACAAAGAGTGTCTCTAGATTTTCAAGGCATAAACCACTGCAGCTAACTCAATGCCATAAGTCGGGTAATTCTTCTCATGCGGCTTCAAATGCCTGGAGGAATAGGCTATAACCTTACCCTTCTGCATCAACAAGCAACTCAACCCAAATCTAGAAGCATCACAGTACACCACAAAATTATTTTCACCATAAGGAAGGGTCAACACAGGGGATAAAGTAAGTCGAGTCTACAACTCCAGAAAACACTTCTCGCAATAATCAGACCACAGGAATTTAACTTTCTTTTGGGTCAACCGAGTCAAAGAATATGTGATAGAAGAGAAACACTCAACAAAACAATGGTAGTAACAAGCTTGACCTAAGAAACTCCTAATATCCAATGGGGAAATAGGTCTAGGCCAATTCTTCACAGCTTCTATGTGTTGAGGATCAACTCGAATACCTTCAGAAGAAATAATATGACCTAGAAAAGCAAATGACCTTAGCCGAAATTTGCACTTACTAAATTTGGCAAATAGTTGATGATCTCTAAGGGTTTGCAAGACTACTCGGAGATGATTTGCATGGTCATTCTCACTTCGGGAGTATACAAGAATATCATCTATGAACACAATAACAAACATATCTAGGTACTGTCTGAACACCCAATTCATGAGGTCTATAAAAGCTGTTGGGCCATTTGTTAGCCCGAAGGACATGACCACGAACTCAAAATGACCATAACGGGTGAGAAAAGCTGTCTTTGGAATATCGCACTCCCTAACTTTAAGGGGGTGATAACCGGATCTCAAGTCTATTTTTGAGAAATAGTTGGCACCTTGCAGTTGATCAAACAAGTCATCAATTCTAGGAAGAGGGTACTTGTTCTTGACTGTGACTTTATTTAGCTGACGATAGTCGATGCACATCCTCAATGAACCATCATTCTTTCACACGAATAGAATAGGTTCACCCCAAGGAGATACACTAGGACTTATGAAACCCTTATCTAGAAGATCTTTGAGTTTCTCTTTCAACTCCTTAAGTTCTGTGGGGGAAATATGAAACGGAGGAATATAAATAGGCTATGTATAGGGAAGAAGATGAATCCCAAATTTTATCTCTCTATTGGGAGGTACCCTAGGGAGATCTTCCGAAAAAACATCAAGAACCTCATTAACAACGCTGATTGATTGGACGGTCAGAGTCTCGGACTTTGTATCTTTAACTCGAACCAAATGATAGATGCAACCCTTGGATATCAATTTCCTAGCTTTAAGATAGGATATGAATGACTCTTTGGAGATACAGAATTTCCAGACCACTCAAAGGCTGGCTCATTGGGAAACTTAAACTTGACTACACGGGTACGATAATCTATAGACGCATAATAAGAGTGAATCCAATCAATACCCAGAATAATGTCAAAATCAAGCATGTCTAACTCAATCCAGTCTGCGAATAAGACTCTGCGATAAACACTGATAGGACACTTCTTATATACTTGTTTAGCAATAACAAATTCACCTACTGGGGTAGAAACTAGGATAGGCTCAGGAACCTTTTCAATATTGATCTCAGAATTCATAGCCACCAACAGAGTCACATAAGAAAAACTTAACCCAGGGTTCATCAACACATACACATCAAAATGAAATACACAAAGCGTACCAGTAACAACATCTGGGGAATCCTCCTGCTCCAGGTGGGGTGGTATAGCATAAAAGCAATTCTGGCATAGACCACTTGTAGTACTCGATAAGGCACCCTGAGGAGGAGTTGGACGAGCCAAAGAGGCTGGGCCACTGATATCCTGACTTTAGGGACGAACATCACGACTCCTCTATCTAGTATACGGGTAATCTCTAACTCTGTGGCCCAACTTACCACAATCAAAACAACCTTTTTGTTCAGCCAAACACTCTCCGGAATGCGTCCTGCCAAATTTAGGACATGGGGGATAGTTAGGTCTATTAGTCACACTGTTCTGGGACCTGGACATAGTAGGCCTATTACCCTGTCCCGCCTGATTATGGATGCGGGGGCACTAGCTGATGAAGGTGCTGGAATGAATAAATGACTCTAAAACTAAGGGTGTATCCCTCCAAAAAATCTAGTCTTACCATTCCCTTGCTGCTCTGATCTAACTCTCTTATTTACTCTTATTATCTCTCTCCTTTACCTAGTCCACTTCAATCTACTGGGCATGTATCATTAATCTAGAAAGATCCATGTCACTAATGAGCATAGTGGATCTACACTCTTTCACAACGTCACTCGATACGCTAGTAAAACACTTACTCATACTGGTCCTGGAATCAGCCATCATACCAGGGGTATACTTAGACAACTGGTTTAATTTAAGACAATACTTCTTAACTATCATGCAGCATTGTCTCAAATTCATAAATTCTTCTAGTTTTTCTTCCCTCACCTCCGGGGGAAAGAATCTATTAAAGAAGGCATCCTGGAATAATTTCCAACTCATGGGAGCGGCATTCTCTCCTCTATTTTGCCTCCATACCTATACCCAATCATAAGCAATATATTTCAATCTATAGGAAGCTAGCTTTACACTTTCTTCCTCTATTACATACATAATTTGGGTAATCTTTTTCACCTCATCAAGATACATCTATGGGTCCTCACCTGCCCTTGACCCATAAACACTGTAAAATTTATTTGCAAAAAATTACGAACCTGAGCTACCGCTGAATTACTTTCTTATGAAGGTGGAACAGTGACCTGAGAATAGGCCTGAGCATTGGCAGTAACCGCCTGGGAGAGTGCCTGAAAAGCTGCGTGGAATTCAGCTTGGGACACTGTCTCACCTAAAGGATAAATGGGTTGAGGTTGTTCATTATTTCTACGATCTCTATGAGGAGGCATTTTTTGTCATAAGTGAGTACGAATTAACAAGAGAAACGGTCATAGGCACGATAGACTTTTTAAAGAAATAAATGACTTTTCCTAAAACATCCCATAGCCTCTTGCTTATAGATGTGGCGCGCAACACACTGATGATCAAGACTCTCCGTAACACGGCTTGTCAGACTCCCTAGGACTTTTCAAACCTTAGGCTTTGATACCAAGTTTGTAACGCCCCAAGATCCCATCTCGAGATATCACACGGTGCTTAAGGCCACACGCGGCCTCAAGCTAACCCTCTAAGCCTGTCATCACTTCTAGAACTCACTTTGACAATAGTCATGCTAAAATAAGAGAGAATGACATATCATGAACATACTGGAATAAGATAAGAAACTAGACTATACAATCAAAATACTAAAATTCGGTACATACTGACTCTTTACTTTAGTCTGACTAAGCCTCTCCTATTTAAGACTGAGGAGCCATTGGGATAAATCTCCAACTAACTTGTACTGAACTAAAAAGAAGTAATCATCTGCTAGTAAAATCAAAAGTCAGGGACATAGTTCCTCAAACCATGAGGACTCACCAATGACAGGAATGTAGATCACTATTGCCGCTGAGACTGAGCGCCTGAACCTACATCATGAGAGAGTATAGAATAGAGAAGAGTATGTGAATCAATACTTGGGAATGTACTGAGTATGTGGGGGTGCAAGAAACATTTTAAATAATATCATAATTGTATAAGAAAATCATGCATGCTGACACTAATGACTCTCTTCGCTTGAATTACTTGAAACATAGTTTCCATAAATCATCAATAATAACACATGCTTCTTCAATATCATAAACCATTAGACTCAACTCAAACTATTTGACTCATGACTTAGAGTGACTCAGTAACTCATGAAACTTGGACTATTATGGACTTGGGAGTTTCTTATAATCGACATAAGCCATGTGAGCTTACATGGAGTCCAATGTCTTGCCCACATTAGGGATACCTATTCTATCCTTGCCATCGGAGTAGAACCTTAACTTTAGTGATCACTATCTTGTCCTTTGGCCCTTAATCTTAATCCTACGGTGGCACATAGTTCTAGGGATGTAGGATGCGCTAAACCCATACTTCCCTCTCGGTGCTAAATACTACTCACAGACTTAAGCTCAGAACGCGTTAGGAAATCCACCTTAATCAACTCAAGGGTCTACCATAGAGACCAAATCATAAATATTTCTCATCTTTAAATCAAAACAATTGTGGATTCCTAACTCGACTCAAACTAAAACATTCTTTCTCAACATCAAGTGTACTTTCTCATTAACTCATATCAAATGTCAAAAACTTTAAGAAAACATCAAAGAACTCATTTTTGACTCTCAAGCTCAAATATCAATATATATTCGATAGTCAAACTTCTCATAGAAAAGCTTAAATCATGACACTTATCTCTAATCATTCGGAAATCATCAATTCATAATAACAATATTCAACTCATAGCATAAGTTCTCAATTTAAGAAATAAAATGATGAAATAATCTTGTATATTAAACTTGAACAACTCAAATCTCATAAATCATTAATAAACTAATTTGGGTGTAAACCCACTTGCAAATTCATGAAATCCAATAGTAGAAATTAAATCTTTGGGCACAAGAACGAAAGAAGTATTCTTGTTCAAACCCCACATACCTTAATCTTTGAAATTAGATGAACTCTAGTGCTTGAGACTCTATCCTCACTTATAATAAATAATTCTTGAAGCCCACACTATGAGGAACTTGGTTCTTGAAGAAATCTTGAAGATTTATGGATGATTTTTGGAAGATTAATATTCTTGATTGAAACCCTAGGAATATTTCTTAAGAGAATTGGAAGAAAAAATGGATAAATTAGGGTTTGGATGAGGATTCTCATATTTACAGAGGCTTCCAAAAGATGGAAAAAGACCAAAATACCCTAGCAAAAACGTCCCTTAATTACTGAAAAAATATAGTTGATGAAATTCATGACAAGTTGTCATGAAATGTCATCACAAAAGTATGAAATTTATGATTTTCTGGTTAAGGTTGACGATATTGGTGATAAATCGTCACACTCGTGACAACTTATCACAAAATGTCATCACTGGGGTTGGAAATCTACCTAAGGCTAATGACATTGGTGATAAGTCATCACGTTTGTGAAAACTTATCACGAATGTCGTCACGTTTGTGACAACTTATCACGAATGTCGTCACGTTTGTGACAACTTATCACGAATGTCGTCACTCATTTTTCCAGCCTGACATGCTGGAGTAAAATGGGCATAACTCTTTGCTCCGATACCAGATTTTGGTGAGATTGGTATCGTTGGAAAGCTAATTCGATTATTTATCTTTTGGTAGATCATGAGATCAATAATTCGTAGTATAATGACAGATAAGATCATTTGAAGTTGAATATGGCAATATCCTTCCCAAGAATTCAATCGGTAAGGAATGTTTAAATTCACCTAATCGCTAGGACATCTTTGAGGCCTTAATAAACATAACCCTTGATAAAAAAAACACTATAATTTATTTCTCATGAGCTTAAATCATGGTTGTACTATTGGTTAGAATCTCGGGGTATTACAACACTCCCACTAAATAATAGACTCACTAAGAAATTTACAGATAACCTTACAAGTCTAACAATCTGGAGATGCATAGCATAAATGCAACTAATACATCCCAAAATTCATATCAAAGTCAGCCATATCAAACTCAAATAAATCAACCAATGTCACTTTACTACCAACAGATACCATAAACCCCCTATAGACTATTTCGCAATCACTAAGTCACCTTCTGGGGTAGATACAAAAAAAAGAGTCCAAACATGCTAGAGTCCAAACTTGCTATGGTCCAAAACAAAAATGCACTTCCACAAATGGGGTAACATAAGAGAGAGTGGACCCCAGATCAAATAATTAATACACATCACGAGCAAAGAGTTGCAATATTCTAGTTACGACATAAGGCAATGCCTCCAAGGCTTGTCGGCTAATGAAAGCATTAAGATAGTTTGGACCATTGTCAGAACTATGTAGTGAACCCATTGGTGCTAGATCTGAAGTTGAAGCAATTAGAACCATGTTTTCCCCAAAGGAAACCTTACCAACAGGGCAGTTTCTAAGCATATGTCCTGGATGACTACAGTTGAAGCTCCTGTCTCTTCCCTCATCATAGAAACCCTAATGAAAGTGACCACAAAATCTATAAAGAGGATACGATAGAGATGTCCACACCCAACTAGCCTGAGACTGGGCACCTAATGCCCTAAAGTTATTGCTACTATGGAAATGCACCATGGAGAAGGAACCAGAACTCCCCCACTTATTCTTTGTCTACTTACCACTATCCTTTCCACTCTAATTTTGGCCACCACCCCACTTAAAAAATCTAAAATTCTTTCTCTATCTCTTACTTAACTAAGGCTACTTCTTGTTTTCTTGCTCTACCTTCTACTTGTGCACAAAAAACTTGGTGATATCCATGTACTTGATTAACAAGGAAGCCTTACTCTCAAGGATAAACTCATAAGACAATCCTAAAGAAAACTTTCTCATTCGGGCCCTCATGCTAGAAACCAACACTAGAGCATACCATGATAACTGGTGAAATTTCAAGCCATACACCTTGACTGATATTTGACTTGCAAACTTTATCATTCGAGCCCTAATGCTAGAAATCAAATCGGTAGCATAACGCGATAACTAATGAAATTTTAATGCATATTCCCTGACCGGCATTTTCCCCTCCCTAAGATTAACAAACTTTTCAACCTTAGTCTCTCATGAACCTTGAGGAAAGAAATGGTCCACAAAAGCATTGGATAAATCCTCCCATAGTGATGACTCATCAGAGTCACCCCTTGCCTGGTACCACGACTTCTACTATTTGTTCACCATATCCTTCGTTGATAGTTTGCAAACTCCACATCCTCCACATTCACGGCATGTATAAAATAGAAGATCTTATCCATCTCATACAGAAAACCTTAAGGATCATTATCCACTTTAATACTCGTAAAGGTTAAAGGGTTTAACCTCAAGAACTGTACAACCCTTGTGACCTCAAAACATTGAGTAACAGGAACACCATGCTAAAACTAAGGAGATACCAACTATGCAAATATATAAATAGACTGATGAAACTCAACATTCATCACTTCAGCATGAAGAGCTAGATAAGTACTAGAGAGTACTAGTGGAACTCAAGAACATTCTAGAATTGGACCCTTAGAATGGGTATGGATCCCATTAGTAGAGCATGTCCCATTAATATTAACCCCAACTTGGACAAAGGAGTTTTAGTGAATTTTATATCCTCGAGGAATGATCTAAAAAGCGAATAATTAGGAATTAGATAAGATTCTAGGACTTAGACTCTGAGTTTCAAAATAGAACACAATAAAGAGAACAATTCCTAAATGTCTTGTAGACTCTCCCTTATGAGTGTGTCATGCTACATACCCTTAAAAGAGACTCTACTAGACATAGATTTGTGGACTCCCAAGTGAACAAAAACCTAGGGACCTAATACCAATATGACATGACCCAAAACAGGGCCTAGTAGTGTTGGGGGCCTCAAGCCCAATCGGGACTTGAGACCACCCCCAATACCCAACCATAACCACCCTATAACTAATGTTTGATGAATTCCAAATATATATATAACATAACAAAATAGAACAATCATGAATCAAATATAGTCAATCGATGTCATCCCCAATACAAATACCAATTCCAACACCGCCAATACAAACCCAAACTAGTCTCACAAAGTCTCTATTCAAAATTAAAGCAATATCTGGTTGGGACATATACTCGACCATAGCCAAAAACCAAAGTCTAAGAAATAATAAAACTATGCAGAGAATTCCATAACATGAAATTGAGACATCTAGAGTTTGGAAGATTACCACTTCAATCTAACACAAAGCTATTCGCAAATCCAATTACTAAGCAGGAGGAGAAGTATGGCCAGTTCTTGAATTGCGTGGTGATAAATTGCTCGAATATGGGTTAGCGGGTGAAGGCTAGAATGTACTCATGAGTAAGGACAAAGTAATGTCAACATTTAAAATAAAGTAAATAACCATATGTAATCACATCTATATATATATATAAAATCCATGCAGGGAAAGGGAACCGAGTTTAGCATGCATCTAAAACCTATAACATGGGTTCTGTAGGTTTACCGTAATAATCCACCCATTGTCTATATGGGTCAAGTTTTACCCCCTAAATGGCCCTAGTGCGTGTAGCCGCCCGAACAAGAGATATCATAGGGATAGGGGATTCTTGTTTACCCTTTGCCCTTTATAATACATATATACAAGTATAAACATAGGAGATTCCCACGTACCCCACAAGTATAAGGTCACCATGACCAAACCTCATCTTTGAAAACATGACTTTCCAGTGTCTATCCATCGGACTCGTACCTTTATGTTAAGATAGCACACACTGCGATAATTGCCTAATTAAAATCTTTAGCACATAACCAAACCATAATTCCAAGGAGTTAATTACCAAGGCATTATGAAGTGGGATCGTCATACCAACTATATCTTACAATAAATGTCATTAGGTAACACTTAAGGGATTCCCATGTACCCTGTAGACTCCATTATAAAAATAAATTAGGGGATACTTGTGTATCCCACATGGTTTTAAAAACAAAAGCCATGGCCACCAAGGCCTTTCCAAGTTAAATAAAAGTAACAAAACCAATTTAAGATTCATTACCATATTATGCAATGCAAAGATTTCAATAAAAGTCAAACTATGTGAAAAATCATTCTCATTGATATTTTAGTATACATGTAGTTTCTAAACCCAAAACCAAGCATCATATGACAATTCCCATGCAAGCACATGTTCAAACAACCATTATAACATGAAAACCATAAAAAACATGGGAAAACATTATCCAACTAAAAGAAAATCAAAACCCCTAACATATGTTTAAAAGCACAAATAATACCATAATACTATTATGAAAAATATTCATTAAAACCTGCTTTTAGCTAAACTACCAACTAGGGAGGAGTAACATGCCTTAGATATCATAGAAGATAGAGAGAAATCATCCTTAAAAGCCCCTATTGATATGGTTGATTAAAACCATAAGTGTTCTTGACCTTGAGGATTTGGGAGTATTTGAGATTCTATTTGATGTGTTTTTGATAGCTAATGATGCACTAAGAAAGTTATAAGACATGAGTTTTATGTTTGGCAATAGGGTAAATGTCTAGAATACCCTCAGATTAAAAGCTTAAAAATATGTGAATGAGGGTACGACTTCCTACATTGACTCATATACACAACATATGAGTGGTACCTACCATTCGTGCACTAGAAAGAATGGTGGACATATTACACTTTCCACCATATGACTCCCTAAGCCCAAATTATACCTATAGCATATGAGTAGTACCTATAAACTATAACCAAGAAAAAATCAAAAGAGGTTGATACTATACACCATACGAGTTGAATCTTATCACTCAAACCGTCTGCATATGACTCGTATTTAGTCTAGTCGTACCTAGAATAGTACGTAAGCAAGACACATTACTCATCATATGAATTTTACCTAGGTCGTAACCACATCATATGACTATTAATCCTACGTCGTATGATGTCCAGAGAGTTCACAAATAAAGAAATTATGAATGATCAAAATCCAGGGTGTTTCAATTATGTGAATCTTAAACCCCTTCTGGAACACCATCACGCACTACTTCAGTCATTCTGCATAGTATGTAATAGTTTCTCAAACTCTAAATAAATTGGGAATAATGGATTTCCTTGACTCCTGGAGTTAGGTATACACAGACAAATACCCAACTAAAAACAAAAATGAAACCTATAAACTTTAGAAACTTCAATATACTCACAATGTAGTCCCCAACAACGTCTCCAAAATAAACCTTCAATTTAACGATAAAGCAGTCGTAGTCAAGTATAGTAACCCAAATCAAGTTGGGTTCGTACACACAGGGACTACATGAACCATATATCTCTTTTGCTGGAATCAACAAGCAAGTGTGGAAAGTAAATGGGTGGTTAATTAAGTATCAAGTAACTATAAGTAACAAAATACAGACTTTGATTGAAATCATTAGGAGATGAACACTAGGATTATGTCCTCTCGGGCATCTCAAATCTGTAGGTTTATCACGCTTAACAAACCAACCATGTACCTTGCATGCAAAATCTACTAAATTATGTCCTATAAACTGTCTTGTGGACTCATTGATGTATTTCACCCTTTACCTTTTGAGTCTAAGGATGTCTCATAACTAACCTTTATCCTATATCCTGGTTAACTATCACCTTTTGGATCTCAAGTTATTGGATGAAAGCTAATGGTCTTAAGAAGATGATACTAGTTGGCTTATTTATGCATTTAACTCCAAATTACCGTTGTTATTATCTTTTCCTAGTCCTTACTCGCCTTATGTAGTGAATAAGAGTATCTTGATAGGATCTTATTATTTGTAACCGCTAAAACAACTATTAAACTGAAGATAATACAATAAATACATATCGCAGGGGCACACTGCTTTGCAGTTCCAAAATAGACCCAAACCCTTTCAAAAAATTCTAAAACATTCTCAAATTAGACTTTTATCATCCCTAAACCCAATTATAGTAAGAAATCCATATTACTCATATGGGAATGTAAAAAATAAAAAAATTGAAATTTTAGTGGTCTTAATTATCGCCCTCTTATGATCATTTTCCCCCGAATTATGAGTTAGGACATTGTTTGCACAAAAATAATAAGAATACACCAGAATTAATTGGCAATCTCAGAAAAATGAAAAGTGGAAAATGAAGCTCATAGCTTAAGAATTTTCATCTTATCCAGGGAACATAAATGGATATTCGTCTTTCATATCTTCTTCAGCTTCCTATTTAGCATCTTCTACCTTTTGGTTTCTCCACACGACCTTCACAAAACCTATATCTTTTCTCCTCAATATATGAACTTCCCTATCCAATATATCAACTGGTACTTCATCATAAGACAAGGAATCCTTTACACCAATATCCTCAATAGGCATAATCAATGAAGGACCACCAACACACTTGTTCGAATGGACACATAAAAAATTGGATGAATATAACCCAAAATGGTAGTCAAATACAACTCATATGCCACATTATCAACTCTCCATATAATCTGATATCGTACAACATAACGGGGACTGAGATTCCCCTTCTAACATTCTAATGCCCCAATTTTCTAAACTGGAATGCTATACGATGCTTATGACCCCAAAGGACCACAAGCTAACCCATGACTGACATATGCACCTGTACACTGCATAATATACTTGTAAAATGTGAAAAACATGAAAAATAGTCCATAAGGTTCAACTGAGTAAAGAAACTATTAAAACATGACATCCATGTAGGTAGCAAAAACCCAAAACAACTGAATCATAACTGAATCTGAATACTAAATAGGAAAATCTCTAAGTACTGTCTGAATAAGGAGTTGTCTAAGGAACATGCCTCCAACTAACTCCATAAAAGGAAAACTAACTGAATTAATAAATTAATAAATTAATAAATCAAGTAATATCATCCTCTAATGAAGAGGACTCACTGCAACTCCATGTGCTGAATGCGACTGCTACTGCTGGTCTGGACTCGTGTCTCTAAACCTATGGTGTAACATGAAAAGAAAGCAACATAGCGCAAATATGTCAGTACAACTGGAGTACTGAGTATACGAGTGAGGTAGGCTAATGCAAAGGTTTTACATGCATGAATAATGCTAACTGACTGACTGATATGAATGTAAGAGTGTAAACATATATACATAGTAACTAAGATCGTAAGTACGTGATAGCTAAATCTGTACACTAATACATAGCTGAAAATATAGTTCTGATAGTATGAGAGACTGTATCTGATAGTCCTAAATCTGCTGGAACTGTCTGAGTTTCATACTATAATTGAGATTTGACTGTATCTAACATTCCTGATATACGGATATCTGAAGAACTGTCTGAGTTCTTTTACTGAGACTGATTCTGAAATTGTGGGAGGTCGTTGTTTAACCGACATGCCCCATATATGCTAATGTAGCTGAACTGGGGCCCAATTTCTACCCTGATTGGAAGTGTGTCAATACCATGCCATGGGTAAAGACATGATATGAGTGACCCTCAAATCTAGCAGTGTCCCCAAAAGAGAACGGTGGATGTCTGCCCCATCAACCCTTAAGCTGGCAGTGTTGATGTCTCAACCTATGTTGGCTACATAGTTCTGGAATGCAAGGATTACTTCTAAGAATCATACCTTCATCTGGAAAAGGTAAGTTCCCATCCTTGGATTCACTCGATGCTAACTTCTACTCCCATTTGAAGAGACTGAACATGGTTTAACTGACTATACAGAAACTAGGTTTACTGAATTTCCATTGACTGACGGAATAATACTAATAACTGACTGAGATCATGAGGTTTCTGAGGTTTCCTGAGTCACATGACTGACTGTATTCTATGGAACGTGGCTTGACTAAAGATATCGTGACAACAGGACATGGCTCTAGGCACACAACTATAGTTTCGGGTACGAATACCCCCAGGACTCGATAGAAGAAAACTGACACACATGACATGAATTGATCACAAGATTTGAGTCCACAATTCATAATATCATAAGTAAGTAATAGTGTACTTCATGAGTCTATTCAACATCTCAAACATGGTAGGGACAACATGGATACATTTCATGAACATGTTCTTTAATTCCATTATCACACATGTTTCACACCACAGTAATAACAATAAATAAATAGCATGAAATTCATATTGAGTGTATAGCTAATATGGATTTGTCATTTAGATATCATAGAATCATGTAACTATGAACTTATAGCATCCTAGCCATTTTAACAAACTCCTTGCATGCACACCTTGCGCAAAGGTTTTCTCAACAAATATTAATCATCTTGAACCACCCAATTTCATGGGTTTTAAGCACAACATGCATACTTTATGGAAATTATCTTAAAATAATATTCTGAAGTTTAAACAATGGTCATTGACATGAACAACATCACATAGAAACAAGGAAATAAAAGTTTCTCATTTAAAATCATGGTTCTTAAATCTATGAATGAAAAGGGTCCATAGATGAACACAACGCATACCTGACTCAAGGTTCTTGATGTTTTTGAACTGGAAGGATTTGAAATACTTTGATTCTTGAAGAAGATTGAGTCTTGGTCTGAAAGATTTAATTTTGGGAGAAACCCTAGTTGTTGTTTGTGAAATAAAAGTGAGCAAAAATGGCTGAATTCGTACTTATCTGGGTATTTATAGGAGGGTGATAAGTGACCAAAATTCACCTGTTAAAATGACCTGGAAATAAGATGAATGTGGCGTATGATGGTCCTTCAGACTCCTGGTGGACCGTCATTCATCTCGTCATACGTGGACCATAAATGGGCTTCACTAGATAAGGGTTGATAGCCTGGCTGATGGTACGTCACAACTTTGACGGTCCATCAACTCGTCCGTCAGTCCTTATCCAGAACATGGCTTAACTGGCATAGCTTTGACGGTCCCAGTGGTGGTCCGTCACTAAGTTGATGGTCCGTCAACTTTGCCATCAGGTCTTAACTAGAATGGGACTCTACTGCCTTGGAAGTGATGGTCCAAGTGGTGGTCCTTCACTTCTTTGATGGTCCACCAACTTGGCCGTCACACCTGGGAGATTCTGACCGTTCCGAGTAAAACGTCCATTACTCTTTTGTCTGATGTCGGATTTGGACGAAATTTGTGTTGTTGGAAACACAACTCAATTTCCCACGTGATAGAATCTCAACTCAAAATCTCAACTCAAAATCTAAAAAATACTGCATGTACAAAAGCAGATTTGCATTTCTAAGTAAGTCCTAGCATTCTTGAGATGATTTCTAGCTAGGAAAAAAATGCGGGTATTATAATATCTCCCCCTTGAGAATATTCGTCCTCGAATGAAATAGACTGGGAGGGGAAACAATGATCTGAACATGAATAGCTGGAACATGATCTCATGACTGACAAAGTGTACATAACATACTGATCATGCATATCTAATGTATGGATAACTAATACATGAACATATGTCTGAGTATTCAATGGCAATAGAGACCAAGTTTATACTGAATGTTGAATGTGAAACTGAATAAGCTTAAGAAGGACTCTTACCTTGAGCTTGATCTGAATTGGCGGAGAAAAGGTCAGGGTACTTGGTACGCATATCTTCTTCTATTTCCCAAGTAGCTCCCTCATGAGACTGATTTTTCTAAAGAACTTTGACTAGAGGGACTTCTTTGTTCCTCAATCGATGAGTCTGATAGTCTAAGATTTCAACTAGAGTCTCTTTATAAGAGTGGCTGTTCTGAATGTCAATGCTCTGAATAGGGACTACAACTGTTGGGTCACCTATGCACTTCTTGAGCAAAGAGACATGGAAGACTAGATGGACTGAGGCTAGATCTGAGGCAATTCGAGCTCATAAGCTACCTTGCCAAAGTGACTGATAATCCTGAAGGGACCGACATAGCGAGGACTGATTTTTCCTTTCTTGCCGAACCTCTTCACTCCCTTCATGGGAGAGATCTTAAGATAGATAGAGTTGTTGATCTAGAACTCGAGATCAATTCTACGAACATCTACATAAGACTTCTGTCGGCTCTAAGCAGCCCGGAGTCTCTCTCAGATCTATTGAACTTTCTCTAAGGCATAAAACACCAAGTAAGGACCTATGACTGAGGCCTCACTAACTTCGAACCAACCGATTGGAGATCTACACCTCCTACCATAGAGATCGTTGAATGGACCCATCAAAATATTAGAATTAAAGCTATTGTTGTATGTAAATTCAACCAAAGGCAAGTGGTCATCCCAACTTCCTTTGAAATCAATTGCACATGCCCTTAACATATCTTTGAGATTCTGAATGGTCCTTTCTGCTTGACCATCTGTCTGAAGATGAAATGCTGTACTGAGATGGACTTGGGTACCAAGACCTTTTTAGAACGCTTTCCATAAGTGAGAGGTGAACTGGGTACCTCTGTCTGAGATAATAGATGAGGGAACACCGTGTAATCTAACCAACTCCTTGATGTAGAGTTTGGCATAATCCTCGGCTGAGTAAGAGGTATGAACTAGAAAGAAATGAGCTGATTTGGTCATTCTATCTATGATGACCCAAACTGAATTATATTGACTACGAGTACGAGGCAAATCCGTCACAAAGTCCATGTTCACTTCTTCCCACTTCCAAGTAGGAAGGGTAAACTCCTGCAAGGAACCACTAGGTTTCTGATGCTTTATCTTAACCTGCTGACATGTAGATCACTTAGCTACAAAATTTGCAATATCTCTCTTCATCCCACTCCACCAATAGATCTCCCGCAAGTCGCGGTACATCTTAGTGGCACCTGGATAAATAGTGTATGGCGCACCATGCACTTCTGCAAGAATTCGTTGCCTCAAGTTATATACACCTGGAACGCACAAATGAACCTGACAACGAAGAACACCATCTCCCCCTTGGGAGAAAACCTAAACCTTCTAATTCTAAACTGACTCTTTTAGCTTGACAAGGATAGAATCCCTGTCTTTCTTTTCTTTTACCTCGGAAACTAGAGATGACTCTGAACTACTCTGAACACATACACCACCCTATGAAGAGTCGACTAAGCGAATGCCTAGTCTGACAAGATAATAGATTTCCTGAGCTATTTTATTCTTTCTATCCTTAACGTCAGAAATAATACCCATGGAGAGTCTACTGAGAGCATCGGCCACAATGTTGGCCTTGCCCAGATGGTAAAGGACACTCATGTCATAATCCTTCAAGAGCTCTAACCACCTTCTCTAACGAAGATTGAGATCTTTCTTAGAAAAGACATACTGGAGACTCTTATGATATGTGAATACGTCTAAATGAACTTCGTAAAGATAATGCCTCCAAATCTTTAAGGCAAAGACTACGGCTGCTAACTCAAGATCATGAGTAGGATAATTCTTCTCATGTGGCTTTAAATGTCTGGAGGCGTAGGCTATGACCTTACCATGTTGCATGAGGACACAAACTAAACCTACTTTGGATACATCACAATATACCACGAAACCGTCTGAACCATCTCGAAGGGTTAGAACTGGAGCTGAGGTGAGTCGAGTCTTCAATTCCTGAAAACTCTTCTCGCATGAATTTGACCACTGAAACTTGACCTTCTTATGAGTCAATCTATACATAGGAGATGTAATAGAAGAAAATCCCTCGACAAACCGTCTATAATAGCTAGCCAAACCTAAGAAACTCCTGATATCTGATGGAGAGACAGGGCGAGGCCAATTCCTTACTGCTTTGGTTTTATGAGGATATACTCTAATGCCATCACCAAAGATAATGTGGCCAAGGAATTCTACTAATCTTAGACAAAATTCACACTTGCTGAACTTGGCGAATAGCTGATGATCTCTGAGAGTCTGAAGAATAATTCTGAGATAGTCTAAATGATCACGCTCTGTGCGAGAGTAAACCAGAATATCATCTATGAAGACTATGATGAACATGTCCAAGTACTTCTTGAACACCCGGTTCATCAAGTCCATAAAAGCTACAGGTGCATTGGTAAGACCAAAGGACATGACTAGAAATTCGAAGTGACCATACCGAGTATGAAAAGTTGTCTTCGGAATGTTACATTCTCTAATTCTGAGCTGATGATAGCCTAATCTGAGGTCTATCTTAGAGAAGTAACTGGCGCCCTAAAGTTGGTCGAACAGATCATCTATTCTGGGAAGTGGATACCTATTCTTGATCGTAACTTTATTGAGTTGATGGTAATCGATACACATTCTGAGAGAACCGTCTTTCTTGCGCACGAATAATATTGGTGCACCCCATGGTGAAATTCTTGGTCTGATGAATCCCTTATGTAAGAGATTCTTCAACTGATCTTTTATCTCTCTGAGCTCTACTGGTGCCATTTTGTATGGGGGAATAGAGATAGGCTGAGTATCTGGGAGAAGGTCTATGCCGAAATCTATTTCCCTTTCGGGAGGAAATGCCTGGAAGATCTTCAGGAAATACATCAGAATATTCATTAACCACTGGGACTGATTCAAGACTGGGAGATTCGGAACTTGAGTCCTTAACATGCATGAGATGATACATACATCGCTTAGAAATCATTTTCCTTGCCCGAAGGCAGGAAACAAGCTGACCCCTGAAAGACGAAGTACTACCCTACCACTCTAAGACAGGATCATTCGAAAACTGGAACTAAGCTATTCTGTTTCTACAATCGACTGTGGCATCACAGGAATGAAGCCAATCCATGCCGAAAATGACATTGAAATCAGTCATCTTTAATTCGACTAAATCTACTGAGGTGACTTTCTGAAATATCATAATCGGGAAGTTCCTATATACCTATTAGGCTATGATGATTTTACCCACTGGGGTAGAGACTGAAAAAGTCTCTCCAAGAATTTCAGGACTGATTCCGAAATCCTCTGCTATAAAAGGAGTAACAAAAGACAAGGATGCACCTGGGTATAGCAAAGCGTAAACATGAACATGGAAAATCTGAAATGTACCGGTAACAACATCAGGAGAATTTTCATGATCCTGTCTGGTCTGAAGAGCATATAGTCTGTTTGGGAGTTGCCCACTATTAGCACTAGAAGTGGTACCCTACTGATTTGGGCGACCGTACTGATCTAGGGAATGGAGATGTTTCTGCTGACTTGACTGAGGACAATACTTGATCCTGTGTCCTGGATTTCCACATCCGAAACAAACATCACTACCGGCTCTGCAAATACCCTTGTGGTTCTTACCACAAGTCTGACATAGGGGATTAGTTCGGGCACTACTAACACTGCAATAAGACTTAGAGCCTAGGTATCTATCTTGGTTACCCTTTCTGAACTTAGGAACTGAAGCACTGGCTGTAGAATGAGCTGGAGCTGATGACTTAGGACGAAACTGTGAATGGCTTCCTCTCTCAGATTTGGGTGGAGCAAAACTAAAACTTCCTGATCTTGCTCTTTTATTCTGCCTCTCTCTAGTCTTAACCTTCTACTCCTCTATTTGCTGGGTATGGGTCAGTCTAGCTAAAGTTATATCACAATTTAGCATCGCAGACCTACACTTATTTACCACACTGTCGTTCACCCCTGACACGAACTTTCTCATCTTAGCCCTATTGTGTGCAACCACATGAGGGGCATATCTGGCTAGCTGAGTAAATCTGAGAGAATATTCCCTAACCTTCATGATTCCCTGCCTAAGGTTGATGAATTCAAGAACTTTGGCTTCCCTCAGCTCTTGGGGAAAGAATCTGTCTAAGAAAGCCATGACAAATTCCTCCCACTCAATAGGACCTGCACCATCTACCCTCTCAGATTTACACTGTATACAAAGTGTGAGCCACATCTTGCAACTGATATACGACTAAGTCAGCACTCTGAACAAAAGTAACTCCGGTGATGTCAATGACCTTCTGGACTTGGTCAATGAACTCCTGAGGGTCTTCAAGTAACTATAAGTAACAAAATACAGAATTTGACTGAAATCATTAGGATATGTACACTAGGATTATGTCCTGTCAGGCATCTCGAATCTGTAGGTTTATCACGCTCAACAAATCAACCATGTACCTTGCATGCAAAATCTATTAAATTATGTCCCATCAACTGTCTTGTGGACTCATTGATGGATTTCACCCATTACCTTTTGAGTCTAAGGATGTCTCATAACTAACCTTTATCCTATATCCTGGTTAACTATCACCTTTTGGATCTCAAGATATTGGATGAAAGCTAATGATCTTAAGAAGATAATACTAGTTGTCTTATTTATGCAATTAACTTCAAATTACCGTTGTTATTATCTTTTCCAAGTCCTTACTAGCCTTATGTAGTGAATAAGAGTATCTTGATAGGATCCTATTATTTGTAACCTCTAAGACAACTATTAAACTGAAGATAATACAATATATGCATATCGCAGGGGCACACTGCTTCGCAGTTCTAAAATAGACCCAAACCCTTTCAAAAAATTCTAAAACATTCTCAAATTAGCCTTTCTCAATTGGAGTACTGAGTATACGAGTGAGGTAGGCTAATGCAAAGGGTTTACATGAATGAATAATGCTAACTGTCTGACTGAAATGAATGTAAGAGTGTAAACATATATACATAGTAACTGAGATCGTGAGTACGTGATAGATAAATCTGTACGCTAATACATGGCTGAAAGTGTAGTTCTAATAGCATGAGGGACTGTATCTGACTGTCCTAAATCTGATGGAACTGTCTGAGTTTCATACTATAACTGAGATTGGACTGTAACTAATAGTCCTGGTATATGGATATCTGAAGAACTGTCTGAGTTCTTTTACTGAAACTGAGTTTGAAACTGTGGGAAGTCGTTCTTTAACCGACATGCACCATATATGCTAAAGTAGCTGAACTGGGGCCCAATCGCTGCCCTGATTGGAAGGGTGTCAGTACCGTGCCACAGGTAAAGACATGTTGTGAGTGACCCTCAAATCTGGCAGTGTCCCCAAAAGAGAACGGTGGATGTCCGCCCCATCAACCCTCAAGCTGGCAGTGTTGATGTCTCAACCTATGCTAGCTACATAGATTTGGAATGCAAAGATTACTTCTAAGAATCATACCTTCTTATGAAGCAGGTGAGTGCCCATCCTTGGGTTCGATCGGTGCTAACCCCTACTCCCATCTGAAGAGACTGAACATGGTTTAACTGACTATTCATGAACTGGGTTTACTGAATTTCCATTGACTGATGGAATAATACTAATAGCTGACTGAGATAATGAGGTTTCTGAGGTTTTCTGATTCACATGACTGATTGAATTCTATGGAACGTGGCTTGACTGAAGATATCATTATAATATGACATGGATCTAGGCACACAGCTACTGTTTCGGGTACGAATACCCCCTGGACTCGATAGAAGAAAAATGACACACATGACATGACTTAATCATAATATTCGAGTCCACAATTCATAATATCATAAGTAAGAAATAGTGTACTTCATGAGTCTATTCAACATCTCAAACATGGTAGGGAAAGCATGGGTACATTTCATGTACATGTTCTATAATTCCATTATCATACATGTTTCACACCACAACAATAGTAACACATAAATAGCATGGAATTCATATTGAGTGTATAGCTAATATGCACTTGTCATTTAGATATCATAGAATCATGTAAATATGAACTTCTGTCATCCTAGGCATTTTAACAAATACCTTGGATGCACACCTTGGGCATAGGTTTTCTCAACAAATAGTAATCATCTTGAACCACCCAATTTCATGGGTTTTAACCACAACATGCATACTTCATGGAAATCATCTTAAAATAATAGTCTAAAGTTTAAACAATGGTTATTGACATGAACAACATCACATAGAAATAAGGAAATCAAAGTTTCAGATTTAAAATCATTGTTCTTGAACTCTATGAACGAAAGGGGTCCATAGATGAACACAACGCATACCTGACTCAAGGTTCTTGATGTTTTTGAACTAGAAGGATTTGAAATCCTTTGATTGTTGAAGAAGATTGAGTCTTGGTCTTGAAGATTTAATTTAGGGAGAAACCCTAGTTGTTATTTGTGAAATAAAAGTGAGAAAAAATGGCTGAATTTTCACTTATCTGGGTCTATATAGGCGGGTGATAATTGACCAAAATACCCCTATTAAAATGACCTGGAAATAAGCTGAACATGGCGTGTGACAGTCTCACTAACGGTCCATCATACTCTTGGTGGACCTTCATTTAGCCCTTTAGATGTGGACCAGAAATGGGCTACACTGGATAAGGGTTGATGTCCTGGCTGACGGTACATCACAACTTTGATGGTCCATCAACTCGTCTGTTAGTCCTTATCCAAAACATGGCTTAACTGGCTTGGCTTTGACGGTCCAAGTGGTGGTCTGTCACTAAGTTGACGGTTCGTCAACTTTACCGTCAGGTCTTAACCATACTGGGACCCTTCTGCCTTTGAAGTGACGGTCCAAGTGGTGGTCCGTCACTTATTTGATGGTCTGCCAACTAGGTCATCGCACCTGGGCGATTCTGATCATTCCGAGTAAAACGTCCATAACTCCTTCATCTGATGTTGGATTTGGACGAAATTGGTATCGTTGGAAAGCCAACTCAATTTCCCACGTGATAGAAAGTGAAAATCTCAAAAATACTGCATGTACAAAAACATATTTTCATTTTGAAGTAAGTCCTAGCATTCTTGAGATGATTTCTAGCTAGGAAAAAGACGTGGGTATTACAAACATAATCTCATGATTCCTTTCATAGGAGACACCTTCTAGAATGCCCAATCATTAACTTTGAACTCCAATTCTCTTTGCCTCACATCTACATAAGAATTTTTGAAACATTGAGCAATCTTAAGTCTTTCTCTAATCACCTTTATCTTCTCCATGAATTGGTGGACAAAGTCAGGAATAAACAACCTAGCCTCACCAACCTCAAACCACCGAATAGGAGACCTATACCTTCTACCAGTAAAAGACTTAAAAGAAGTCATCTGAATGCTCGAATGATAACTATTTTAATACACAAACTTTATAAGAGTTAAATAATCAACCCAAATACCCTTAAAATAAATCACACATGCCCTTAGTATAGCCTCCAATGTCTTAATAGTATGCTCCGTTTTTCCATTGATTTGAGGGTGGAAATTAGTTCTAAGGTTCACCTGAGTACCCAAAACCCCTCTAAAATAAATGGCGGAAGTGAGAAGAAAATTGCGTACCTTGGTATGAAATAATAGACATTGGCGCACGGTGCAACTTCACAATCTCCTATATGAATAACATCGCATAATCCTCTATTGACTTATTAGTACTCACAGGCATGAAGTGAGCAGATTTAGTCATCCTATCCACAATGACCCAAATAAAATCATACAAATTTTGAGACTGTGGAAGGCCCGTAATGAAATCCATAATTATCGTCTCCCACTTCCACTTAGGCAACTCTATCTCTTGATATATTCTACGAACCCTTAAGTGCTCAACCTTAACTTGCTAAAAAATATACACTTAGCATAAAATTTTCTATATCTCTCTTCATATTGTTCCACTAGTAGATCTTCTTCAATCCATGGTACATCTTAGTTGAACCTAGATGAACTGTATATCTAAACTCATGAGCCTTAGTCAAAATCCTTTCCCATTGCGCATCAACATCAGGCAAACATAGTCTACCTTGACACCTTAAGATGCCATCTACCCTAATCTCTAAAGCTATAACCTTTTGTTGACACACATTATTTTTAATCTACATATGTATGGAGTTCAAAGCCTGTTTTTCCTTCATATCAGCACCAAGAGATGACTATACTCCCTCTTGAACAATTAATCCCTTATCCTCGAAGTCCAAAAGATAAACTCCAAAGTTAGACAATCTATGAATGTCCTTTACTAATCCTCTTTTCTCATATAAACATGGGATAAACTCCCCATATATAATCTTCTAAGAGTATCATAAAAAATCTAAGCTTTACCTCGATGGTATTGAAGACTTATGTAATAATACATAAGAAATCCAAGACACCTCCTTTCCCTGAGACTCAACTCTTTTGAGTAAACATATACTGCAAACACTTGTGATCTTAATATATATCTACATCCACCCGATACAGATAAGGGAACCAAATCTTTAAAGCAAAAACCATAATGGCCAACTCTAATTCATTAGTTGGATAGTTCCTCTCATGAACCATAAGCTACCTAGAAGCATAGACCATAACATTACCATGTTGCATCAAAACACAACTCAGTCCCACACGTGATGCATTGCAAAATACAACTAAACAATCAGTATCCTTGGGTAGGGTCAAAACTTGTATAGAAGTGAACTAATTTTTCAACTCATCAAAACTACCTTCACAAGCATTAGACAACAAAAACATAACATTTTTGTGAGTGAATTTTTTCAATAGAGCAACAATAGAGGAGAAACTCTTCACGAATCTCCTATAATACCCAGCCAAGCCCAAGAAGCTCTTAATATTAGTTGTAGTCGTGGATTTAGGCCACCTCTTAACTGCCTCAACTTTTAGTGGATCCACCATGATCCCCTTACAAGATACCATATGCCCATAAAATGTCCTAACATTTAGCAAAAACTCACATTTAGAAAATTTAGCATAAAACTTTTGTTCCATAAGGATCCGCAACACAATTCCAGGGTGATTGGCATAATCTTCCTCAATCATAAAATGCACCAAGATATCATCAATAATGTCTTTAACAAATAAATCCATAAGACGACTGAAAACACAATTCATAAGACCCGTGAAAGCAACCAGAGAATTAGTAAAAAACATGACATAACAAAAAACTCATTGTGACCATACCGGGGATGGAAAGAATTCTTCGTGATATCAATCTCTATAATTTTCAACTAATGATAACCTGAATGAAGATCAATCTTAGAGAAGCATCTATTACATTAAAGTTTATCAAAAGGGTCATTAATTCGAGGAAGAGGTTACTTATTCTTCACTATTACCTTATTTAACTGACAATAGTCTATAAAAATCTTAAGGGACCCATCCTTCTATCGATCAACAAGAACAAGTGAATCCTATAGAGAAACACTAGGACGATTGAACCCTTTATAAAGAAGATCTTTCAATCTCTCATTTAACTCATTTAATTCAGTTGGAGCCATTATATAAGAACAAATAAAAGAGGTCGAGTGTCCGATAAAAGATCAATCCAAAAATCTATTTTCCTATCGGGATGAATTTCAGGAAGATCACCAGGAAATACCTCAAGAAATTCATTAAGAATAGGGACAAATTTCAAAGAAAGACTTTCAGAATAAAATCCTTAACCAAAACTAGATAATACAAACACCCTTTTGAAATCAATTTTTGAGCTCTAAGATAGGAGATAAATCTCTCTTTTGGAATTAAGTAACTCCCTTCCCATTCTAATACTAGTTCATTGGGAAAGTGAAAACTAACCTTTCTGATCCAGCAATCCATAGAAGCATATCACGAATAAAGACAATTTATTCCCATGTTTACATCAAAATCCACTGTATCAAACTCTATCAATTCCACCAATGTCTCCCTATGAAAGATGGATACCATACAACCCCTATAGATTTTTATCGCATCTATAGAATCATCTATTGGAGTACACACAGAAAAAAGGGTAGAAAATATTTTCAGGAACTAAACAAAAATGCACAACCACATAAGGGGTCACAAAAAAAGGGTATACCCCACATCAAACAACTAATACACATCCCAAAAGAAAATTTGTAACATTCCAGTAACAATCTCTTAAGATGCCTCAAAATCTAGCGAGTAGCAAGTGCATAAAGACTATTTCAGCCAGTACCAATACCATAAGTAGCACCCTTTTGTGTAGGAGCTGAAGACGTGACAATCAGAACTTTATTAGCCCAAGTGGCAACCCTAGTTGAAGGAAAATCTCTCTATATATGGACAAACTAACCATAATTATAACACTAATTTCTTTAATCTTCACACTATCCTTGATGATGCTTCACACAAAAATGGAAAGGAGGATATGGTGGGGCTGATAAGAGCTCCACTATCCTAAGACTGGCCACCTTGTTCCTTAGGACCACTGCTAGTTTGAGAAAGGAGATCACCCAAAGGCTTAGGATAAGGAGAACTAGAATATAAATATGACTCTCGTTCTTCTTCTTAGTCTACTGTCTACCATCTCACTATTTTACAGATCCCCACCGAGCTCAGAATACCTAAACTTTTTATTGTGCCAATCTCCAATCTCGACCTATTTCTTCTTTTCATCCTCAACTTGCAGCATATAAACCACAAGCCAAGAGATATCCATGATATTGTTCAATATTGCAGTATTACACTCCAATACCAAGTCACGGGACAACCCAGGTGAAAATATACTCATCTTAGATCTTTACATAGACACCAACTCTGGACCATAACGATACAAATGCTTTAATTTCAAGGCATACTCTTTCACAATCATCTTACCTTACTTAAGATTCACAAACTCTTCAGCCTTAGATTCCTACAACTATTGAGGAAAGAAGTGATCAAGAAACATACACAAAAACTCATCCCATAAAGTAGGCTCTGCATCATAACCCTTCAGCTATACCCACTCCTCATACCACTAATAAGCTATACCCTTTTAGTGATATAAAACAAACTCCACACCTTTATAATCAGTAGCATGCATCATTTTGAAAATCTTCTCCACCTCATTAGACAATCCATGAGGATCCTTCTTAACCTTAGAACCTATAAAGGTCAGAGTATTTAACCTCATGAGCAGTTTAACCCGAGTTACCACAAATGCAAGAGAAACAGAACAAACATGATCCAATTGGTGAGACATAAATGTTACAAATTAAGTAAGAAAATGAATAGACCGATGGAACTTTGCATTAAAGATGTATTCCTGATGTAGCTGATCATAAGAATCATCAACCCCAAGAAGTTCAAGGAGGACTCGTGGGTCAAAGTGAAAATCTACATATAGAAGTAAAATCAGGAGAAGGGACCCTAGACTAGGTCTACACTCCATGCATAGGGTGAGTCCCCTCCACATTGTCCTCAGGTAGGCTATAGTTCCCAATAGAGTTTCTACAAATATTAGATCTTCGGTGAGGCATGATTCGAATGGCGAGGAATCTAATAGTTATAAAATTTTTACAACACTAGAATCTATAGTTGAAAATAGAAAATAAGAAAAAAAAGCATTCATAAATTCGTTTTAGCCTTCTCTTTAAAGCTTTGCCCACTACACACTTCTCTACAAAACTCCACTCAAAACAACTTTATGGACATCCAACGACTCTAAAATTGTGCTCTTATACAAAGCTTGTCATGACCCGAATTAGGGACTAGCAGTGATGGGTATCGCAAATCCACCATGGACCAAAGACCATTAACATAACCTCAAGAGAATAATAATAATTATAATAACAAATGAAAAATCTAATTAATCAGTAATAAGAAGATGAATAGATAACTCTATGGAAACTAAGTGTCAATCAATAAATTACCAACCCATATTTGTCCATAATAGCCTCTAAAACCAAGATAGAAACTAAGTTGGGACATGCCTGCGACCATAACCAAAAGAATCCAAAAGTACCAAATTAACAAAGAAAGAGAAATAATATAATAAAGCCTTCCAATGCATTGAGACTCACCACTTTACATTAACTCAATGAATGTGATATTACACGTAATGCTACACAAGAGCAACAGAAGTGTCTTTAGACCCTACATCATGAAACAATGTAGCATCCTAGGATGGTAGTGGGATAAGCACTAACATGTACCTCAGTGAAAGCGATAACATAATGCTATGTCTAAAATCATTCAAAACCATATACACATATTCACATATACATATATAAGATGATGGGATAGGGTAAGTTTCATGAACATGAGATTTTTAAAACCATGAACCTAGACTATATAGCTCAATTTGTCCTAAAGGAACCCATGGTCTATATTGATTTTGCTTCTCCTGTTGATATAGCCTTAGTGCGTGTTAGCCGTATAAACTAGGAAAATCTAAGGGAAAACTAAAGCCACCATGAGTAATAGCCATCCAAAATATTTATATATATCAAGTATCTATCAAGTACACGATCATATAGACCACTAATGCTGGAAAACATGTTTTTCAGTGTTCGTCCCCACAACTAAGACCTTTGTGGTGAGCTATACAACTCGTTTAAGTGAAAATTAAAACACATTACAAATAATTCAAATAATTAAACTTGGAGTAAATCATTAAGGCATTTACCACTTGGTATCGTCATACCAATATGCTTGCAAGCTTAATTAAACATGCCAAACCAATCCACATAACCACATTTGTCTCCCAAATACCATTAAAATCCAAACCTCGGCAACAAAAGCCACCCAAATCCATTTAAATAACCATTTATTCATTAATGCAATGCATCGACTCCAAAAGCAAGTTAAACCATGTAATTTTCCATAGTAAAAATCAAAATTCATAAAGTGGGTTGAGGCTCATGAAATTCTAAGCCAAAATTCATCCAATTTGGGGAAACCCATGACCCAAATTCAAACTATTAAAATAATGTACAAATTTAGTTCCAAAAACGTTAATTTAAAGCATGAATAATCATATATAAACACGAGATAAGTAATTCAATTAGTAACAACCAGAACCACTAATTCCAATTTTAAACCCACCAATATCACTCATATGAAAATCCATCAAATTAATTCCACAATGTAAAATTAATGTTAGGGGAAATAAAACATGCCTGAAATATACAAAAAATCTAAAATCAATTTGAAGTTTAGATCTCGGATGATGAATGCACAGTGAAACCCTTAAGTTTTCTTTGTTGGAGAGTTAAAGATGAATAAAGTTGATTTGGCGTTTGAAAACTGATGATAAAGGTGAAAATACTAAAGTCCCCTCACATTTAAGTGAATAAAACAAAACTAGATAAATTTTACACCTTCGCGTGGCATGTTTCTTATCGGGGAGGTTATCCTCCATGCCACACCATTATTGTGGAGGTTAACCTCTATGACACGATGATATCAGTGAGGAATACTGCCTCAAAGTTTCAAAATATCCCCGAACCCTTTCCAAAAATTACAAACTCTCCTAAATTACCTTATTAATATCCCTAAAAATAATTCAAGTCAAAAGTTGAAATTACACACATGGGAATGTCAAAAGTAAAATTATAAAAATTTTAAGGGTCTTACATCATACCATCTTGTTTATTGGACTATAATATTTTTACTAAACATACTACTTTGGAAACAAAGAAAGAGGCTTATTCTTCAACATTTTTATCAACTCTCTTACTAACTTCTGACAAACTTTAGTCAAGAGGGATTATGACCCTTTCTACATTATTATATCAATTTTGTATCAGATTAAATCTTGAGCATCAAATTTTTAGACTTATACTCAGTTATTATTGATTGTCGTCTAAGTGATGAGTGGAAAATATACCACTCAAATCCATAAAAAATTACACATTACTATAGCCAAAGTATGTAAGCCTAATTTCCCATTGAAATTTGTTAATTTCTAATTTTGTTATCTGGCAGGTCATATAATTAAGATGAATGGAAATAAATCTAAAAGGAATGAAAATAGTTAAAAAGGGATCAAATTCAGAGCACAAAATGCCCTTAATTACCAAGATCATGATCCTCAAAATTGCGATCGCAGTAAAATAGTCAGAAATCAAAAGACACTCAAATGTCGCGATCACATTAAGATTCGACACTTGCATAAGTGCGATTACGATCGTGATGAAGATTCTGAATACCCTAGGGAAGATTCATCAATTCACACAGATGAGTATAAAGTTCCATAAAAATGGCAAACCCTTACACACTTTTGGGAGATTTTCCAATGACTTTGAAGCTCATATTGAGAGAAAATTTCAACTTAGTGAGAGGAGAGACTTGTAATTAAATCTTCAAAAAGATTTTTTAGTTTTAATTTGATATTGTAATCATGGGATTACTCTTTCCTTATTTTCAATGGAGGAAATGAATATCAATTTGGGTAATTCTATTTTCCTTAATATCATGATTATCTAAAAATATCAACTTGGGGTTATATTTAAATAGGGTGCAAATATGTGTGGGTTTTGATTGTTTGTTTCAATTCTTTGTTGATGATATGTATTTCACTAATACCAAATTTTTAAATAGGAAATAATGGGTGGAATCCCTAGTTTTCCTAAATCCCATATCATTCTTGATAAAGGGATATAGGTGACAAGTATTAGTGAATAAAAATTAGATGTTTTCTTATTCATTTACATTGTCTTAGAAATAAATATGGATGGTGAATATTCTATGTCTTGGGAATCCTCATAGAAATAGGAATGCCCAATAGAGGTTTTGGGTTAATTTGTTCACCACACCCATGAGGTATTCAAAAGAATCCATGGGTGATATGTTTTTGTGTTTGATTGAAAGACTAACACCCAAACCCCTAACCTAGCCTACCAATATATTCATTAAGGAGAACTTAAATGTGACTCTCTTGTACCCATGCACTATTTGTCCCTAGGAAAACAAAATCTCAAGACTATTCTCTTACTGGAATTTTATCTACAATTGTTTCTCTAAATTGTTTGTTCAAGTAGTATTTATTTAAACAACCTTTCAAACCATACCCCCTAATTTTATTTTATGTCTTATATTGTTTTTACATTAAGTTCAAATACTTAGTAGCTTTATACTTTCATAGGAATCGAATACTAGTTACACTCCTCATGGATTCGACTCCAACTCAAGTTGGGTTATTATATTGACAATGATTGTCCTACAACAAAATAATACTTAGGTGAGCGTGATCAAAATGGTGTCGTCGCTGAGGAATGAAATTTTGTTTTTGATTGTGTGGTGTTGCTAGTAATTTTGGGTTCACCCATTGCGTCATATTTCACTTTTGTTTTTGTCTTTCAATTTTTCATTAGGTTATTATTATTCTTCCAAATGAACATGATTCTTGAAGGAATCAACCATGACCTATAATAAAAATATGTTAAAGTTATGAATTATCTTGGTGGTGATGAGCTTGCATGCGAGTACGACCTATAATCGAGTATTTTATGTTACACATGTCATACTTTACATGCTTCATATGAAGGGATTGATTGGGGTTCAACTAAATGAAGATGAAAACCTTAATTTGAGGAATTTTGTTGAAATATTCTTACTATTTGATGTTGCTCATATCTCACAAGAGTCAACATGGTTACGTCTATTCCCGTTCTCTCTAACAGGTGAGGTAGTGTTATGGTTACGTCTCTTCCAGCCGAGTCCATAAGATTATTTTTCAAGCTTATCTATGATTTCTTAGATCATTATTTCAAACTACCAAAGAACTTGTAATTACATGACCAGAGAAGGTTACGTCTCTTCCAGTCGGGTCCCTTTGTGATTTTGAGTCTTTACCCCTGTCTTGCTATAGAATAGGAGGACCATGAGAATAAATTTATTTGTGGTAAACAGGCAAAGGTTAAAACACTAAAATATAGGAGGCCTCGGGGCAGCCAAGGTAGAGTTGGTGTATTTCAAAGATCCTTAATATTAATAAAGGAGCATCGTTCCGCGATGTTAAATCAGGAGCTTGATGGGAGGCAACCCATTAGTTACAGACTGATTGCATTTTTGATGTTTTGGAACATGTTGGAAGCATAAAAAGCAAGGGTAAAACTAAGTTGGAAAGTAGGCAGTTGTACAAAAAAATAGAGCAACAATAGGGGAAAATCAGTCTTAGTTATTGCTATCGTGATACATGGATCGCGATTGTAGTCTCATAATTGTGGGAAATCCTATTTCTATTATGGTAATATTGCAAGTTTCAACCTAAGGGAGACATTTCTCACCCTTCTTATCCTCTTCTATGTTGTAGTAAGGGCACTTCAACCATTTAAGTTGGGATATGTTAACATTTGCATTTGAGTCTAGTAATTTTAAGTCTCCTCCCAAAGCATAGAGATTTTTGTGCTTCTTTTGATGGATTTTGTATGAGCATTTCCCTATGAAAGAATGAGTGATGACATTCTTAAGGGAAAATCATCATTCTTTGGTTTGGAGCCATAGATGCAGGGGAAATCTAATTACCTACAACATCATATTTTTGGGATCGGCCTTACACATATGGTGAAGTTCGAATAGCCATATGGTTTTCCCATATGGGAGCCAAAATATAAGATGGTGGCTTGGTTTGGTTCCATCAATAGAAAAATGTGGTTGTTGTAAATGCAAAGAAACATCCCTCCCCTCCATCCAAATTTTTTTGGAAAACCAAGGGCATGGACGTGAAGAATTTTGTAACAATTCTTTACCTCTTTTTGTGACTCCAAAGCCTTAAGTGATAGTATATGGTAAATACCTCCATTTTTATCTAATAGGAAATGCAATTGAGCCTACTTGAAAAGTTTGCATGTCACGTGTGGTGAGCGTAGTTGTTTAAATCTCACACCTACTTATATCATCTAGAGCTCGTCCCGTTAGTCTCTAAAAGCTAATTTTGATTATGCTTGGTTGGTGAACTGATCTGAGGCCTTCTCTATGGACATAGGAACCCACTTTAGCCCATATTATTTATCCGCGCATAGAATAGTATCCCTAGTCACCCATTTTTAGACTTCAAGCCTTTCTTTAGAAATTGCATTCCAAGCCTTTAAACATTTGAATTTTACCCCTCTTTTGATCCCTACCCTCCTTGAAATTAAAAATAAAACTTGAGGCCAAAAGTATAAGTTGGAGTGGTATATCTTTGAGAAGGTGATATTGCGTCATGGTATTGCTAATGGATGCCTAAAATCTAATCAAAGAGAGAAAAAAGGTTACAACGAAAGGAATCATGAAACAAAGGAAAAGCATAGATTGCACAAAAGAAATAAATGAGAACAAAATGTTTTCAATGAAATGGGTGAATCAAGGTAGTGAAAGTGGGCATATGTGTTAAATGAATACAAATGAAGTGTCCCATGGTCCAACGTTTTATTGGATAGCATGATGTATATGTTTAAGGAGGGTGTAGTAACATTTTTCCAAAATAATAACATAACCTTTCCCGTGTTTACATTACTATCTTGAAAAAGTCCTTCGAGATCTCCAACCAAGTGTATTCAATGTAGTGGCGACTAAAATAAAGAAAAGGATATGGTCAGATACTTTCTCATATTGAGAAAATCTTTGTGAGGGTTAGTACTTGCATTGTAATCCCTTATATTATTATAGATATTTTGGATTGTGATATTTCCATTTTACGAGAAGGCAAGAATACTAATCTAGGAGAGTGAAATTGTCATTTTACAAAAATAAGGCAAAAGAGTATAGTTGAGTCGCTATCTATGAAGAGTTAGTTATTGTTGCATTGTTGTTCTCTAAAGTCTATTACATCCCTGAAAGTGTGATCTAGTTGAGGGGAGTTGTAAGTATAGCTTTACCTATGCTTGTGAGCTACTTGTTGGTGCTAACCAAGTTCGGAATCATTGTGATCATTTGGTGGGATGAATGGGAATATAATTGCATGGTTTTAGTGAGCAATATTTAGTGTTACTTGAAGAAAACCAAAGGTTTAAGTTGGGGCTTTGATGACTGGAAAATTTACCACTTAAATCAATCCAAATTCATACACTACTACTGCCAAAATTGTGTATATGAGCCTAATTTCCCATTGAAATATGTTAATTCCCATTTTTTGTGATCTTGTAGGTCAGATGTTGAAGTTGAATTGAAACCAAGATGAAAGGAATGGAAACTAGGTAAGAAAGGTCAAAAGTGGGAGAACAAGAGCCCCTCAGTTACCGTGATTGTGATCCTCGAAGTTGCGAATGTGGTCAACTAGCTAAAAATTAGAAAACCCTAAAATAAAGCTATCATGTTAGGATTTTATGCGATAGCATCATAGAAATTGCAAGAAAAAGATCTAGATCGCGATAATGTGGGTGAATACTATGGGGAAAATCCATCAATTCATGCACCGGAGTAAAAAATTTCACAAAATGGCAAACCCTTACACACATTTAGGAGATCTTCCAACGACTTTGAAGCTCATATTGAGAGAAAAATTCCAGGTAGTGATAGGAGAGACTTATTATTAAATCTTCAAAAAGATATTTTTGGTTGTAATTTTAGATTGGAATCTTGGTATTACTCTTGCTTTATTTTCAATGGAAGAAATGAATGTTAATTTGGGTAATTCTCTTTTCCATACTTTAATGAGTATCTATAAATATCAACTTGGGGATATGTTTAAATAGGGTGCAAATGTGAGTGGGTTTTGGTTTTTAGTCTCAATTCTTTGTTGATGATCTGGGTTTCACTAATACTTGATTGTTAAATTGGAAATTATTGGTGAAATACCCAATTTCCCTAAATCCCACATCATCCTTCAATGAGGGATATGACATACAAGTATTAGTGAACAATAAACTAGACGTTATCTTATTCATTTTCAGTGTCTTATAAATAAGGATGAATGGTCTCTTATAAATAAGGATGAATGGTCAATTTTCTATGTCTTGGGAATCCTCATTGAAATAGGGATGCCCAATTGAGGTTTTGTGTTGATTTTTTTGCCATACCCATGAGGTATTCGAAAGAATCAATGGGTTATATTTTTAGTGTTTGGTTGAAGACTAAGACCAAAACCCTTAACATATCCTACCAAGATATTCATTAAATGGAATTTGAAAGTGAATATGATGTTACCATGAACTATTTTCCCCTAGTAAAACATAATCCCAAGACTATTCTCCTATTGGAATTTTATCTACAATTGTTGCTCAAAATTTGTAGTTCAAGTAGAATTTAATCATACAACCTTTCACAATTTTAATTTATGTCTTATTTTATGTTTAAATTGGTGGTAAATACTTAGTAGCTTTCAATATACATAGTAATCGAATTCTAGTTACACTCCTTGTGGATTTGACCTCAATTGAAGTTAGGTTATTATGTTGAAAATAATTGTCCTACACAAAAATAATTATATAGGTGAGCGTGATTAATGAGCACCCTCTTAACTCTTATTTCCCTCTGGTACTATATGGAGTGGTTTTGATATGTACTATGAAAGTCTTGGTTTGGGACTAGGCGGTGTATACGAATATCTTGAGTGTCAGTTTTGAAGAAGGATGGTTATCATATGTCGTAACTTTGCAAGCTACTAATCTAGAGGAGGTGTATACACTTATGTAAGATATAGTATCTTGTTCATCATGCATCATCAGGTTTCTTTGATTACTAAATTCATTTATATGCATCAGCTAAAATAGTATAATAATTTGGCACTAATATCTATTGTCTTTATAGGGGGTTGTATAGGAAAAAGTTATGGTTGTTGTCAGCTAAGTGATTGATTTTACCCTACAGTCTTATGGGGCTAGCTAATAATACTATTTCATAGATATTTTATTTGTTTTGTGGTAGGCTGGTTATGGACTAGTACCCGAGGTTATCAGTACGTTTATTTTCCCTTCCTCTTATTATATCAAAAATAATGGTTATCATGCCATTTTATGGATATGCATTTTTTTACTAGAGACCCTTATCTTGATAAAGGAATGTCCCATCACGATACTATAATCCTTGCAATATTTAAAATGTTTGACAAACTAGCTCATGACAATACTTTATGTTTAGCTATTCCTAAGATATATGACTGATATCCTTCATAATATTATATATTTATAATCATTCTCCATATTACTATTATATACCTCTTGTATATCTCTTCGTTCGTTTTTCTATCGTACATTGTATATTTCACCCTTCACTATACGATCGTACATTGACTAGCTAGTTATGGCATTGTTCTTTGTTCTTAACTAGTGGTAGTTTATGATATTTTATCCTTATTACCGGCATAGCTTCATCCCAAATTAGTTTTTGGGTATGGTAGTTTATCCGTACCTCTCCATTAATATTAGTATGTTCCATTTTTTAATGGTAGCCTGTAGTTTTTATTCCTCCTTTATATATTATTTATACTTTCATTATCTTTGGACCTTAGTTTGACAATTCCTAATGTGCGACTCATGTTGGCAGTCATACTATACTTCTACACCCTGTAGATCATAGTATGTGTTATCACTGCTGATGTATGCATCATGCGGAGCTGAGATGGATCGGAAATTTGGGTGAGCTGCTAGCATTCAGAGTTATTCCTGCACTCCCTCGGCTGATGGAGTTTAATTTTTCATTTTGAAGATAGTACACTATGTGTGTGTGTATTTATATATATAATTCTTATCTTACACTTCTGTTTTATTAGAAGCTCTTATACTGACTTCACTAGGGTTTGGGAAAATATTTACTTTCTTCTTGTTTTCTTTTTATTTTATTGATTTTACTTCCATTTTTCTCCTTAGTCCATTATTAATTGTTCTAGACTATGAGTTGGCATACATACTAATGAGTTATGATAGGTCATGACATGAGAATTTAGGTCATGAAAAATTGACAACACACCATCGATTCACTTGTTCTATTGATATAATTGCAAAGTTCCTAATAGAGTCTTGCAGATTGGTATGGAGATGTTTGTATTCTATTTTTAAGAGGCCACAAAGAATCCATAGTAAATCCCAATTCTTACCTTTTTATCATGTCAGGACCCAAAAACCAAGGTCATGAAAGCACATATCATGACATGCCTTGATATGTAAGGCTATCACGCAAACTGATATAAAATTAGAAATCAATACCAAAACCCATGGGAAGACTACTAAAACTGAGTCAAACCACACATATATTGTAAAAGAAGAAATAAATTGTCAACATACCATAAAATACCCCAAAACCTGTTGTCATAGTGTAAGAACTGACTAATACAACTCAAAGTCAAAATACACAGGATATCCAAAATGGAGCAACTCTGTCTTTGAATTCAAATACAGTCATAGTCTAGACAATAAAAGGTAGTAGCCAACTTTGAATGCATTGATTAATTGTTGCCTTGAAGTGCTCCAAGTATCACCTGAATTAACTCCCGTGAGGCGCACTTGTACATGGATCTACATCGAAAGGGTGTAGTAGGGGTGAATACTATCCACTTATACTCAGTAGGTAACATATGTCGACTGAGTAAAGTAGAAAATAAACCAAAACAAAAAGACAGACTATGGGCACATCACTCGTAATCATAAAATGACCCAAACGGTAGCCCATGCTGTCTACACTAGCAGTTTTACAATAGTCACCTATGCTACACACAAATTCATCAAAGAAGCATAAGTAAGGGTGTAATGTTTATAGGTAATAAATAAGTAATACACTTAGACAACTATCATATTAAGGAAGATAATACAAAACAAAAAAACATAGGATATGTAAAATGTGATGATGATTATGATGATAATGCACATAGTCATCACACAACCTCCATATACACCTACCGAGCTATTCTCCCAAGGTAGGACCCATGGGGGGAACGTCAACCAATATACAATTCATATCTATTACCATATCCATATCTTCTCTCCGACACATCGATCATAGAGGTTTTTAAAGATGTCATATTTTCTATTAGAAAAAGCAAGTGTTCACAGTATTTCCATAGTGGTAGCAATGTTTCATAAATGGATATGCTATGAAGATGTGATGCTCATGACGAACCAGATTTAAAATTTTCATATCCAACCAATATATATAAACCAACCGAGTGAGCCAAAATTCACTCAGTATTCTAACCATCCATGAAATCTAACATAATCCACATGCAAATACAAATACACCAAATTATACAATTGTTACCACGTTAGGCTTTTTCATCAAAATATAAGATGCAACTAATTTCAATTACACAAGGACAACAATATCATATAAGAACCCAAAAGATCACACATTCCAAATAATTTCTTAAAGCCAACAATTAGCAATAATATAGGTCGCCAAACAGGAATGACACAACAATATATCCCTTTTTCATGATTAGTTCCCATACCCTTAACATGATTTTGTACAAATATTAACCACCTAGCTAGTTTGAAGAATGTTATGCCGTAACCTACCTTAAATTCAAAAAACACATCCGAACTTCCTTCTACACGAATGTTTTCCCTCAAGAACAGACCCTGAATTGACTAAAACATATATATGTAGAATCTATGCATCAAATGAAAACAAACGATACCCATATCGCCTATTTTTGAGTTGGGGTAAACTACGGACTCCCAAAATTGATTTTTGAAAAATAAGGGTAAAATTGGGATTTTAGTTCAAAAATATGTTCCCCGTGATTAAAGAAACTCAAGGAAGAAAACCCAAGTGAAAATGGATTGAAATTAGGGTTTAAATTGAAGAAATATTCTTTTTAGGCCTTCCGAGCCAAAATCCCCAAATTTCACCTTTGAACGTAAGTTTTACCATAGTTTAAATGATTAGAATCGAAAAAAAGTAATTAAAATAGGGCTTTGGAGCTTACCAAAGCTCAAAAATGGGACAAATTACTCTAAAACTTGAAACCCCAATCTCCAAGTCTCACAAATGGTGAAAAATTATCAAAATGGGATATTTAAATGACCCAGGCATTGCTTAAGAGATCACTGTATCGCTTAAGCTACTATCTCTAAAGCAACCAGGTGTCAGGTAAGCAAACCTATTATTGCTTAAGAGACGGTCACATACATGACACAGAAGTCGCATAGGAGACATCTAGCTGCTCAGAAGGATCTCTTAAGCAACAAAAACTGGATAAACAACAGATAAATCTAGGAGAAAAGCAAACGCATTAGACATACACAAATAGTTCGAAGAATCTCAAATGGACCAATACACCTGGGGCTATGCTTTCCCTACTTCAAAACCTCATCATGCATTTCATATGCAATTCACAAAGGAAAATTCGATCGCACTACTAAATCTGAAGGCACAAAGCCTACGACCTGCATAGAACTTCTACCTACTCTAAACCGCTCAAAGTTGATCCTAAATGAGCCTCACTCTATCAAAAGACACAGCAAGAAGGTTCGTACCTCGAGATCTAATATCAGAAATCTCAAACCAAACAATTTGACAGAAACAACGCCTACCATATAATGCCTTGAACAAAGCCATCTTAATATAAGAATGGTGAAATTATTATACATAAACTCTACAAAAGCTAGATGTTGTATCCATTGACTATCAAATTCCTTGATGCAAGCATGAAGCATATCCTCTATAACCTGAATAGTACACTTCAATTGACCACCGATATAGGAGTAAAAAGTTGTGCTAAGATCAATTCAAGTACTCAACTCCTCCTGAAAAGTCTTCAAAAAGTAGGATATGAACACTGAACCTTAATCTTAAATGATAGACACTTCCACACCATAAAGATGGACTATTACAATAATATAGACACCGGTCAACCTCTAAGCATAGAAAGAAACCTAAACTTGAATGAAATAAGTAAATTTGGTCAATTGGCCACGATGACCCAGACACTATTAGAACCATATAATGTATGAGGTAACCGAATCAGGACGTCCATAGTGATCCATCCTATTTTCACTTTGGAATGGGTAACCTCTGGAGCAAACTAGCAGGTCTCAAATTCTAAGCAATCACCTACGGGCAACATAGGCAACGAGCTACAAAATCTGCAAATCCTTTCTCATACCACCGTACTAGTAATATTGTCTCAAATCATGATACAACACTATCGAATGTATGGAATACCTGGAATAGGGTATCTCATCCAAAGTCAATCTAATCCAATCATTCACCCTTGTGACACAAAATCAGCCACTAATCATCAATACACCATCTGCATCAAGTGAGGATTTCTTAGCCTAACCACTTAACACCTTATCCCAAATAACTCTCAACCCAACATCATTAAATTGAAGAGCATGAAACTACTCCAGTAAGGAAGACCTAGCCTTCACTAATTGGGAAACATACCCAGGTGTCAAAATATCAAGCCTAACAATCTTGTTAGCTAAAGACTCCACCTATAAGAATAAAAGCCTCTATTGGGTCTAAAGATACACCAAACAACCCATGCTAGTCGACTTTAGGCTCAAGGCATCCGTAAAAATATTAGCCTTTCCCAGATGATAGAAATAATCAAGTCATAATCCTTAAGAAACTCTTTACAATGGCACTACATTATGATAAGATTTCCCTTGATGAATAAATACTGAAGGCTATGATGATCAAATAAAATGTCACAATAAACTCCATATAAGTAGTATCTGCACAAAATTAAGGCAAAAACAACTCGACACAAATCTAAATCATGGGTAGGGTAATTCCTCTTATAGGGATTAAACTTATAAAAAGTATAAGAAATGACCCTTCCCTCCTTTCATCAAAACATCACCTAAACCAACACCAAAAACATCACAAAGTACGATAAAACCTATGCCCTTTTTGGGCAGTGTAAAAATAGGAGCTGAAGTTAATAAAAGATTGAGCATTTGAAAGCTCGCTCTCGCAAGCATCATACCATTGAAAGGAAATTATCTTCTAATTCAACATTATTAATGGAGGTGAGATAAAAGAAAAACACTTAACAAAACACTTATAGTAACTTACTAAACCAATAAAACTCTAAATTTCGGTAGGAGGAGTAGGCCTAGCCCAATAAAAAACCATTGATATCTTGGTTATTTCAACCATAATACCATCCTTGGTCACTACGTGACCGAAGAAAGAGAAAGACAACAACAAAAACTCACTCTTAGAGAACTTAGCATCTCGTCCCTCAATCTCTGGGGCACAATCCACAAATGCTCCTCATGATCAACATCACTCTTGGAGTAAACCAAGATATTATTAATAAATACAAGGACATAAGAGTCAAGATACTATTAAAATACCCAGTTCATCTACTCGATAAATATTGATTGGGTATTGGATAACACAAAGAACATAACCAAGAATTCATAATGACTGTATCGAGTCTGAAAAGTTGACTTTGGGATATCCAAAGCTTTAATCCTCAACTGGTGAAATATAGACCTCAAATCAATTTTTGAAAACACTAAAGCACCCTAAAGTTTGTCAAACAAATCATCAATTTGAGGAAGTAGATACTTAATTTTCATCTTGTTCAACTGCTGAAAATCAAAACACATGCACATAGTCCCATCTTTTTTCATAACAAATAAGATAGGCGCACCTCAAGGTGATAAACTAGGTCAAATAAATCCCTTATTCAATGACTCCTGCAAATAATCCTTTAATTTTCTTAACTCTGATGAGGCCATCCTATAAGGAGGAATGGGAATGGGCTTGGTGCCTGGCTAAACATTAATAGCAAAGTTAATATCATAATCCTAAGTCATACCAGTCAAATATGTATGCAAAACATCCATGAATTCATGGAAAACTCAAATAGAATCCAAGGGAGGTGAAGTGACACTAGTATCGCGGACATAAGCCTTATAATACAAACGCCCCTTCTAAACACATGAATGACCCTAAATGAAAGATATAATTCTTTGGGGCCCGAAATGAGACACACCCTTCTAAGACATCCTTCAGATACCCAGTGAAGCTAAAGTCACGATCTTAGCATAACAATCTAGAAAAATATGTCAAGGATCTAACCAATCTATATCCAAGATAACATCGAAGTCAACTATATGTGAGACAAAAAATTCTATACAAGTCTCACGCCCAGCAAAAGTCATAACATAGAATCAATACACCCAATCCACCACTACAGAGTCTCCTACGGGGGTAGATACATAGAAATGGAAAGAGGCTCACTAGAAAGATCAAAACTCAAAAAAAGTATGCAGACACATAGGATAAAGTCCATCTTGGAACAAATAACAAAGATATAGATCTAAATAAGTAGGGACGATACCTTTGACGATGGCATCAGAAGCCTCTTCCTTTGGTTTGACAAGTATAGCATTATACAAAACACATCCACTACCTGTCTGAGTAGTCCTTCAACCACCACTATGGGCACCCCTACCTCTACCTCTCCAACCCTTATTAGAATACTTTCTTCTCATAATAGATATATTAGTATCTCTAAATACATAGCTGGGATAGTCCTTTACCAAATGGCCAATCTCATCACATAAATAGCAAACCTGTGGCCCTGCTCAATGGAAGGAGGTAAGGCTAAACTAAGAGAACTATTTGAAGCTAGAAAACTAAAAAAACCCACTACTTGAACATGACAAGGAAGCCTACATTGTTCTACCATGGTACTCACATAATCTCTAAAATCTCTACCTAGAGATATGTGATCTCTGAACTATCCCAGATAATACACCTTCTTAGCTCCACCTTGAGATACTAAAAGAATAGCCTTTGTCATCTTACGGTGATCTATATTATAATATAATGATGATCCATACACTACCATATCAATCATCACAAACTAAAGAAAAACATCCAACCCCTTCATAAACTTCAAAATCTTCAAAGACCTGGTTAAAATACTGGCATAAGAATATCTTGACAAGGCATGGAATCATGCTTCATACTCTTTAACAATCATGAATGATTTCTACAAGAAATCAACTTCATTTCTTATCTAATCCCTCAAACTGAAAGGCATAAATCTATCTAAGAAAGGCATCTATAAATTAACCCTAAGCCATCTCTAGAAAACTAATAAGTCAGCAGCTAATAAGTGACCTCTACTAAGTGACTCAAGCATCTCTAAATTGGAAATTAGTATAAATTACCCAATGTAACTTAAGAAAATAAAGGTTTTGTAACGTCTCATGTAAATCTATAAATAACTCATAGGCATCCTTATATACAACTCCATTGTACCTGGGAGGACCTAAATGGGTGAATCTCTCAAACCTTTTCTAATCCTCAAAAGACATACGTGTATTCATAATATTAGCTGACATAAAAATACTGGTTGAGTGAGAACCCATTTGAGAGGATATCATAGAAAAAAGGATGAACTCTTGACCTTAAAATACTATACTCAAATATTGATACTTAAGGAGGAGCCACACATGAGTTTTGAGGAGTACCATAAATAGTTATTGGTACAATAGGAGAATCCATACTTAAACTAAAGGAACAACATAAGAAAACTCTTGCATAGATGGAGGTAAAATACTCAAAGCTGGAGGAACACCAGGTGCACTCAAAGGATCACCCTCTAATTAGGTCAACAAGCAAACTAGTAACCCTCTATTAATGGGGTAGAAGAACTTAGTGGAATTAGAGTAGGACCAATATCTAAAACATTCTCATCTCAAAACTTAAGGGAGAGCTTTCTAGTGCTATCTTTGGATGGGGCAGATCCCCATGCAAGTTCTTCACATTGAGTTTGGCTACAACATACAACTCGTCCTCTAGACTAGGCTCTCTCCTCAGATAAAGGATTTGTGTCTCTAGACTCACTTGATCTTGTCCTTACTATATATATAAAATAAGGAAATGTGACTTAGAACACGAGGTATTAAGGTTCCACATGATATATAATGAAATAAGTGATGTTTTCAAAAGACATTTTATAGCCTCTCTAGGATAGATACGGATATCTATGCACTGATCTCTGCGACTCTATTAGAAACCTCATTCTTACATTAATGAGACCAATAAACCTAGATCTAATACCAATATGTCATGACCCAAAAACCATGGGTCATGATGTCACTTGTCGCGACAATCCCATATAAGTAATCCTATTACCCAAACTGATGTAAAATGAGAAATCAATACCAAACCCAAGGAAAGACTTTGAGAATAGAGTCAAAGCACACATATATAGTAAAAGGAGAAATACATAGTAAAGATACCAGATAATACCCCAAAAATTGGAGTCACAATGTAAGAAATAACTAATGCAACTCCAAGACAAATAATTTAGGATATCTAAAAAGGAGCAAATCTATTTCCCAATCCAAATAAAGACATAGACCAGATGAAAAAGGTAGTAGACAACTCTGGATCCATACATCAACTGCTACCTCACATGGTCTACAAGTATCACCTGAACCAACTATCATGAGGTGCACTAATACCTAGATCTACACTAAAAAAGCATAGTAGGGGTAAGTATGTCCCACTTGTACTCAGTATGTATCATAGGTCGACTGAAAAAAGTAGAAAATATAGAATACAAAATACACATTATGGGTACGTCGCCTATAATAAAATAATATACAAAAGGGTAGCCCACACTGTCTCCACTAACACTTTTACAATATTCACATATGCTACAAACAACTACAATAAGAAAGAACAAATGTACAGATATTGCACATGCAGGAAAAGAGTAAGTAATACACATTGACAAATCTCATATTGTTTAAAATAATACGACACAAAAGAGCACAAGATATGTAAAATGCGATGATGAAGATGATAATGCACGAGGTCGTCGCACAACCTTCATATAGACTTACCGAGTTTTAATACTAAGTTAGGACCCATGGGTTGTTCGTCAACCCATATATTATCCATATCTAACACAATATCTATATCTCTTATTTGGCAAATCCATCATAGAGGGTTATAAAAATATTACATTTTTTGTAAGAAAAAAACTAGTGTTTCTAGTATTTCCATAGTGGTACTAATTTTTTATGAATGTATATGATATAAGGATTTAATTCCCCCTACAAACAAAGTGAGAATTTTCATATCAAACCAATATATATGTACTAAGCAAGTAAGACAGAAATCCACTCAAAATTTCTACAATCCATGAAATCTAATATAATCCATATGCCAGTGGATTAAAATACACCAAAATATAATATTGATACATTATTAGGCTTTTTATCAAAAAATATACAATTAATTTCACATACAAAATGCCAACAATATTATATAAGACCCTACACTATCAAATATAGCAAATAATCTTCAAAAGCCATCAATTGGAAATAACATAGGCCCTCATGAAGGCATGACACAATAATATATCCCCTTTTTATGATTGTTTCTCATACATTTAACATTATTTTGTACCAATATTAACTACCCAACTTAGTATAAAGAATGTTAAGCCATAACCTACCTCGAATGCTGAATAGCTGACCAAACAGCCTTTGACGTGAAGCCTTTCCCTAAAGAATGGATCCACAATTAACTAAAATAAACAAATGTAGAATCTATGCATCAAACAAAAATCACTGAAACCCATATCACCTATTTTTGAGCCAGGGTCAAAAATAGATCCACGAAATGGATTTTTGATAGGTAAAGTTTGAATTTTAGTCCAAAAATATATTTCCAATGATTAAAGGAACTCATATAGGAAAACAAACAAGTGAAAATAGGTAAAAATTGGGATTTAAATCAAAGAATCAATATTTTATGCCTTTCGGGCCAATTTCCCCAAATTTTAGCTTTTAATCTATGATCTAGCAAATTTTAAGTGACAAGAATTGATGAAATTTAATTAAAATAGGGATTAGGGCTTACCCAAGCTCAAAAATAGGATAAATTTCTCCAAACCTCAAAACCTCAAGCTCTAAGTCTAAAAAATTATGAAAAAATTATGAAAATAGGGATATTTAAGTGACCCAGGCATTGCTTACCCGATACTCGCCTCTCAGCAGGTGTCGTGTAAACATCCCTATTATTTCTTAAGTAACGATTGGGTACATGACACAAAAGTCATATAAGCGACGTCTCAATGATCAGGTGGATCGCTTAAGCGACCGAAATATTTCTTATGTTGGTGCACTAGTTGAGATTTGTTATCCTAATTTTTATGGCTTGCTTTTATTTGATCCTATTGCACATACAAGTGTATGTGGGCATACAATTAATAAAGGATGCAAGTTCAGATATCATACCAACACTCTTCCACCCTATAATTTTCATTGACCATCTCTGTAATCATATACAAGTATTTATAGTGTGATGAAGTGGCAAGATACCTATACACTTTAAATATCTATTCCTTATCATGGACCCTCATTCTAGGATCCCCTTATCCTACATCAATAAATGCTCCACTTGTGGCTAAGAATGGGCATCCCATTATGATCAATACATGATTATATGATTTAAAATCTAAAATAATAAAGTCTATAAAAATCACAAATCTACCTACCATGATGATAACATCTTCAATTACTTTTTTTGATTCCACACAAGAGTGGTCTGGAAATTGTAATTTTTTATTAGTTGGGCGTGGGTTTTCCAAACCAATATTATTAAACACAAATAAGGGTATTAAGTTTATACTTACTTCAAGATCACACAATGCATGCCAACCCCATCTTCACACATCTGGGAATCTTTTTAATTACCCACAACTTACACTCTTTAGTGAGTCCAACTGTAAAACTTTGTAAGTCTTATTTTTTCATCTGCCACCTCTCTCAAGTATTTGGCATATTTGGGCATATCTCTAAATGCATCAAATAGGGTAATATTAATTTGAAGTTTCTTAAATTTATTTATGAACTTCTTAAGATTTGTATCCTCCTTGTTTTTAATCCTTGTGGGAATAGTGGTGGAGATCTCTCAATCGCGATCTTATCTTGCTCAATAATCTCTTTTACTCTTATTTTCTCTTGTACATATTGTATCCCTATAGTCGGTATTGTGATCAATATTTTTGGGAAAAGAGTTGGATACTTTTAGTTGTCCCTGTTAGTTATTCTTCTAATTGGAGGCCCTTCATCTAGTAACTCTACACTTATATCTTGAATTTTCTAATTAATAGGAGCTTCAACCAGCTGTCTTTTATTCCTGCATAAGAATGCCCTTATTTGCTTAGTATTATTCTCTATATCACTCATTTATGCACATGCATGTGTTGCATGTTTTGACAAAGCTAGTTGGCCCACTTGAGGATAAAGTTCAAAATGGATTTTTGCATTTCATTCATAATTTGAGTTTTTTTTTCATGAACTATTTCATTGTCTTTTCCAAAGAATTTTTCACTTGTGGAGCTTGTGGTGTATACATCTCTGGACCTTCTGATTTCCAACTTAAGAGAAATTTTGGTGGTTTCTATAATTTTGTTGCCCCACATAATATATTTATTCTGGATCCAAAGGAAATCTAGAGTAAATATGATTTTTACCATACTTTTCACAAAACAGTGCAGCTGCCTAAACCTGTTATAACTATTAAATATTATCTGTACTTGAAGCTAATAAACTCTGCTTCATTAAGGCACATAACTTCCCATTATTAGCTCGAATAACTGACATATCACCCAACTCTAACTTACCCAGTGTTTTTTATGAACAAGTGAATAGGGCTCTAAATAGTCTTGCTGAGCTACCGATATAAGATTGAGAAACACCTCTATTTCATTATATGAAACACCCTAGATTTTTTTCCTTGGAAAATTTCCTAGGTTTTGAGTTTATGTTGCTCATACGACTCACCATACGATCCGTATTGTGAGGGTATGAGTGGTGTGATCCAATTCATATGTGAACCAGTGATTGGTGGTTGAGTTTCTGATTTTGTTGCAGTTTGGTCATACAGGTCATACAGTTGGTGACGAGTTGGTTGATTGAACCATTACTTACTATGAAACTTTATGATTTGACCTATCTTTCATTATGAGTGTCTGATTAATATCCATTAGGATAGGATATAAATGGTATGATCTAAATCATATGTTGTCCAGTGTCCATCTTAAAGGTTCCTACCTATGGTACAGGTTGAAGGTAGGAATCGTATGATCATGCTATCACTGATGAATAGGTAGTCGTATGGTGGAAAATGTGTGATGTACAACATCCTTTCTAGGGTACAAGTGGTGGGTACCACTCGTTTGATGTGGGTGCGATTCAAAAGGGAGAGTTGTACCTTCCTGCGAGAAGTTTTACATTTTATGTTGGGGGTATTCTGGACATTTCCCCTCCTAACCCCTTATGACCCCACTACCTTAAACATCATTGGAAAATTATTTACCATGTTATTATAGTTTTAAAAACTTAGAAACTCACACACAACTCTCTCAAACTCTTGGGTTAAGCAAAGACTAGGGTTTCCTTCATGGTGGTCAATTTTGGATCTAAAGTGGTGATTTCTCTTCGTCTTTTTCATAAGTTAAGGCATGTTAATACTCCCTCATTGTTATTTAAAGTAAATGAACATTTTATGGATTGTTCTCAAGGCATAATTGTTCTATTGTTTTGGGTTTTGGATTATATGTTGGGGGTTTTGGTTAATAATGGTTGATTTATGTATTCCCATGTTTTTACATATGGTTTTCATATTATAATTGTGGTTTAAAAATTTGGTTGCATTGGAATGATCAATTGGTACTTGTTTTTGATTTTGGAAAATATATGCCCTCAACATGTTTGTTAAAATACCTATGAGAATTCTTTTATTACATAGTTGGACTTTCATTGAAAACTTGTGTGGTATAATATGGTGTTGGAACCTAAATTGGATAAATAGTTTTAATTTATAAATTGTAAGGAATTGGTGGCCATGTGATAATACCCAAACCAAGGCCTTATATTAATGGGCATCCTAAGTCCAACCATGACCACGGACCACCCTCGTTACACAACCCAACCTCCAAATAAGCATAACCTGAGTCGGATGAATTCTTAACATATAACAAGGCATCATTCATTACAATTCCAGAATATGGGATCGATCTATGACCATCATAACCCAAGCGAGTACAAACATCCAATACAAACCAACAAGCATAACCAAACCAATATAAAAACCATGTTCCTATCCATAATATAAAATAGAAGGATAGAACAATCATAAATTTAGTCAAATTGTATCAACCCCAATACCAATGCCAATACTAAGGCTAACACCAATAATGACACCTACTATTCCAACCTATAGTAGTTCCATAAATCTTCTAACCAAAGGAAAAACAATATCCGGTTGGGACATGCCCCCAAACATAGCCAAAACCATTATCCAAAAAATTACCAAAGTATGTAAAGATATCCATGATGTGAAATGGAGCCTTTCACAAAATTGAAGCTCACTACTTCAATCCAATAGTTGATTCCGAATCTGATCACTAAGTAGTAGGAGTAGAATGGACGATTCTTGTATCACGTAGGGATACATCTATTTAAAGACGGGTTAGCAGGTTAACGTTAGCAAGTACTCAGGATAAGGATAAACTACTTCCAACCTTTTAAACCAGTAAACCAACCATATGAATTCACAACAATACATACATATATATATATATATATATATCTTTGAGGTAATAGGGAACCGGATTTAGCATACATTTAAAAACATTAACCTGGGTATGTGATCTGAGGTGGTTTTATAAACTTCGATGTCATTATTCTAGATTGTTTCTCTTTGTTTTGAGAGTAACTTGATTACCTAACGTGTTTATATTTATATAAATAAGAATATAAGTGTACAAGGATGATATTATAATTTAAACCATGTTTTCCAAATAAATTTGTGCTTAATTGAGTCATTTAGAGTTCAATCGAGAAAACTAGTTTTACTATCTTTAGGTAGGTGTGTGTCTAGTTAGTTTCATTGGATTCTATTGTGTTTAAAGGATTACTAATGGTTTTAATAGAGTAATTATATGTGAAAAAACGTTTTTATAATGTGCAAAGTCCAAGTGAGTCAAGTCTTAAGTCAGAACAATAGGTGAAGATCATTGTGTATTAGCCTTATCTTAGCTCTTGTTTTGATTCGTCATTAAAAATATTGTGTTATTATGATCTCTACTATGTGGTGTATGATATTTTAGGAAGATTTGTTAGCATAATATGGTGATATATTGATGATATAATGGATGGAAATCCATGGTAAATACACCACGATACAATGGATGAAAGATGGGACGATAAAGACTTAAACCAAAATTTTGGACGCAACTTCCAATGTGTGCACACGATGAGGGTGCGACACCTGCTCCAGTTCATTTCTCCACTACCTTAGAAAATATTAGGATAAAAAATTCCATTGTATACGTGTGATTACTATGCATCGCACCCATCATTTCATTGTGTTACTGCATGCGACGCATGCTGCATTTCACCTCTTCAAATTGCACAACATATCGTAATTATACACGATTTGGGGATTTGTCTTATTAATAATATTTTGTATGCACACATGAAGAGGAAGATGGTGGGAATAAATTGGATAAAGTTCCATTATTTAATCCTAGAATGATTAGGATAAGGTTAGGTATGAGGCACTATATGTATATATTACATTACACAATTTGGGAGAGGTTTGGGAGATTCTTGGACAACTAGTATTGTTGTGAAGCTGCTGCTACTTGTAAGTTTTTCTTTTCATTATTTAAATAGATTTTATTTATTCATAACATGTATTCAATAATTTGGATCGTGATTATGAATAATATCAACTAAAAACTCCTTTTTTCCAGGTTTAAAGCCAAGAACATGAGTACTATTGTTTTTGATTAATTTCGTTGGATTTACTTATCATATATTTATTCTTGTTTTAATTATTTTATGGATTGATCACCGATAAAATACATATATTGTTGACCTTGGGGATCGATAGAGGGAATAGGGAGATAGAACATGGGGATAAACAAAGTAGGGTTTGTATTCTTTTATAAAATAAGGAATTCAATTAGGTGTCTAGGATAGAGATATACTTAGATACCTGACTTGATTCAGATGTAGGATGATAGCGTAAAACAATTAATAGGATTATTGTATCCCCGCTCAATGATGTAGTTTTAATATTCATATTAGGTAAATGATTAGAGGTCTGGAGACCATGATCATGCAATTAACCCTACGAATTAACAACGAATATAAGCAAATTAACAAATGTAATTCAATAATAGAGTATGATTGTTCGAAGTGCTTTAACCTTGGATTTTACTCCATTGATTGTTTCAAGACTTTTATTTACCCATTGTTTACTTTAGTTTTAATTTACAATTTCCAAATTCTCTTTTTGGTTACTTTCGCATCAATTAAATCTAAATTATCAACTGGAATTGAATCATTGTTAAACAAACTCCCTGTGGGATCGATACTTGACTATCATTAGGCCACTTTACTAATTGATAGACAATGTACACTTGCATGACCTCTTCGAAGTTGTCAGTATATGTAGATTAACCGTGCTAGATCCACCCATGGGCTAAATAGGTCTAGTGTCATTCCTTGGATGGGACCCGATACGTGTAGCCACATGAATTGCAGATACAATAGAAGTAGGTGATTCCCATGTACCCTTCACTATACATGCTACATATATATAGGTGTTAGGGAATTCCCGTGTACTGCTCAAGTATACGGTCGCCATGCCCAATCCATATGTCGGCAAACATGAGTTTCCAGTGTTCGTCCTTTGGACTCACACATTTATGGTTAGCTATCACACCCCTCCATTATTGTCCAATTGAAACCATTACCATACCACAAAACCACCATTCCATTTATTAATAACCAACAATATCATTAGTGGTATTGTTATACCGACTATAGATTGCAAGCGACATCCTTAGAAAAACTTTTATGGATAAGGGATTCCTATGTACCCATTTATTACATTATTAAGTTGACGTGGAGGATTCCCATGTACCCCAAAAGTGTACCATTATAAAGTTTTCTTGGAGGATTTCCTTGTAACAAACAAGGATATTTTATTAACCATATCCATGAATACCAAACCTTACCATTTAACCAATCCAGACAATTTAAACTATTTATGCCATAGGGTTCCATAACCAAGTTTTATCATGCAATAGTTCCCTTGAAACTCCAACAATATAGTAAAAGTAATTCCCATGCAACCGATTACCAATTACCCATTTCCATGAACCCAATTGTCCATACCACCGTTGAAGTTGGTAAATCTATAATTAAAGACATGGAAAACCATAACCGAGCATTTCTAAACAAAAGCCCCAACACATGATTGAAAACCAAAAACCATGCAACAATTATGCCATGAAAATAATTCATAAAATATCCCTTTAGTTGGAACTAACAATGAGGGACAAGTATATTACCTTAGATTACAAAGATGATGGAGAGAAATCACCCGTACAAGCCCCAAATTGATCCTCTAGATGAAAACCTAGCCTTTCTTTACCGGAGAGCCTTTGAGAAAATTTGAGCGAGTTTCTATGATTTTACAATTAGAATATTAGGATAAATGATATCCTAAAAGATTTATAAGTCGTGGTGCCTTAAGAGCTTAAGTGGGGAAATGTCTAGAATACCTCCACTTAAACTGTATAAAAATCTAACAGTAGGGTATGGCAACCCTATACCAGTCGTACCCCACCATACTAGTGGTACCCACCACTCGTACACTATGCCTCCCCTTGGACCCTAAAACCATCCAGCATATGACCATACAAGATATGTCATACCCGATCATACGACCTGTACCCTTGACCCGTACCCAACACATAATGGGAATAAAAGAGGATTTATATGTTGTCAACCATACAAGTCAATGGTACAACTCATACCCTATCTTATGGCTCATAATGAGCCACTCATACTTAGATCTAGTTAAGTTACCAAGCTTCAGATTTTGTGATAAAAAATCAAATGGTACGAACCGTCACCCACCATACGACTCGTAACCACTAAAGTCGTATCCATACAAGAAACCAATCAAACCCACTAACCAACACTAGTTAATATACGACCAAGACAATTCCAACTGTACCCCATCATATGACTAGTACCCCCTAGTCGTATGATTTTGAGAAACCAAAAGTCTAGGAAACTTTCTAAGGTTCCAAAACTCAGGGTGTTTCAGTATCCCCCACTAGGATCATTCATCCTCGAATGAAGAGTAGGGTGAAGATAAGAATGAGTCATTGCATTATAAAACATCAATCTATCCTTTAACAAAATTAGAAAAAAAAATGTGATAAAAAAGACATACCTTCTGCATGAATATCTAGAGCAGAAAAAATGTGTGGATACTCTAACTTTATGTCCTCTTTCGCTTCCCATGTAGCCTCTTCCACCTTGTGGTTCTGCTAAAGAATTATAATCGAGGACAATTCCTTGGTCAATAACAGATGAACCTGTCGATCTAAGATCTCAACCGTGATTCTTCATAAGATAGAGAATCTTAGATGCCCAATACATCTAAAGGAACAACCAAAGCAGGATCACCAATATATTTTTCTCAAAATACAGACATGAAATACCGGATGAATGAAGCTCAACTTAGGAGGCAACTCACATTCATACACAATATTATGAACCCTACTCAAAACCACATAAGGACCAAGATACAAGGGACTGAGCTTTTCTTTTTTCCCAACCTTTATTTCTCCCATCACAAGAGACATATTTAGGATCACCCTATCCTTAATCTCAAACTCCAAGTCCCTATACCTCACATCTGCATAAGACTTTTGGTGACTTTGGGAAGACTTAAGTATATCTCAAATCACTTTTACCTTCTCCATAGACTAATAAACCAAATCTGAGCCATACATATCTACCTCACAAAGCTCAAACCATCCAATAGGAGATCTATATTTCCTTTCATACAATGCCTCACAATGTATGATTCTAATGCTAGAATGATAGCTATTGTTGTAAGAAAACTCTACCAAAGGTATATGATCAACCCAATTTCCACCATAATCAATCACACATGCACGAAGCATATCTTACAATGTCTGAATAGTTCTTTCTACTTTCTCATCCATCTGAGCTTGAAAAACAGTACTCAGACTAACCCTAGTACCCAACCTCTTCTGGAATGACCGCCAAAAGTCATATGAAAACTACATACCTCAATTATAGATAATCGAAACAAATACCCCATGAAACCTCACATTCTCATAAAGATACAACCTCACGTAATCATTAACTGAAAAGTTAGTCCTCAATAGAAAGAATTGAGACGACTTTGTTATCCTATCAACAATGACCCAAATCAAATCAAATTGATTATGAGACTGAGGAAGACTGGAATAAAATTCATATTGATCACCTCCCATTTCCATTCCGATAAATCAATTTCTTGATACAACCCCCCAGGCCTCATGAGATCAACTTTCACTTGCTTATACAATAAACACTTTGCCAAATAATTAGCCACAACCTTCTTCATACCATTCCACCAATACATATTATTTAGATCATGAAACATTTTTGTAAGATGAACAACAAAGCATGAACCTTGCGCCTTAGACAATACCCTTTCACGCATCCCATCGACGTCAAGAACACATAACTTTCCTTGGTATCTCAAGGTACCATCAACACTGATCTCAAATACTATTACCTTTTTCCTACGTACATCACCTTGATTTTCACTAAGATAGGATCTAACATTTTTTTCTCATTAATCTTTGCACTATAATATGATCGAACTACTTCCTGCGCCATCACACTCTGATTCACAAAATCTAAAAGGCAAACTATAAGATTAGCCAAGCGGTGAATATACTTTACCAACTCCTGCATCTCCTTATCTTCCTGATCTAAACTCCACATGGAAAATATGCTAAGAGCATCAGTAAGAACATTAGCCTTACTTAGATTATAGTGACGACTCATGTCATAGCTCCTAAGAAGCTCAAGTCATCTCCTTTGCCTGAGATTTAGATCTTTCAGAGTAAACACATACTAAAGGATCTAATGATAAAAGAATATGTCCATGACACTCCATATAAATAGTGTTTCTAGATTTTTAATCCAAATATCACAACTAACAATTTCAAATCATGAGTAGGATAATACCTCTCACACACTTTCAACTGCCTAGAGGCATAGGCAATCACCTTACCATGCTATATAAAAACACAATAGATTCCCACCCAAGACGCATTGCAGTAGACCACTAACCCCTCATTACCTTAGGTAAAGTCAAAACTAGAGCCAAAGTTAGCATATCCTTAAGCCACTCAAAACTACCTTTACAAGCATCCGACCAAGAGAATTTTACCTTCTTCTCAGTCAACTTAGTTAATAGTGTTTCTAACATCAAGAAAATTTCCACAAACCTCCAATAATACCCAGCCTGTAACTCCCTAAATATGGTACCTGAAATGCTACACGGTGCTCATGACCCCGAAGGACCACAAGCTAACCCATGATTGATATCTGAACTTGGACACTACATAATATACTGTATAAATGCAGAAATAAAGGTTGTAAGGCCATAATGTTCAAAAATGATAAAATAATCTCTGAATGATATAGTACACAATACCAGAGCAAAACCTGAAATAAATTGTCTGAACATAATAGTTTGAAAAACCTCAAACTGACTGAACTTTCTGAATAAGGAGTTCATGGTATAATAAAGTAATGGTCATGTCCTCGAAGGATGAGGACTCACTGCTAACTCTGACTGCTGAGACTAAAATGCAAGAGATGCTCAGGAGCTCGTGCTTTTAAACCTATGGTATAAAACATTATAGAGAAAATGAGTCAGTACATTTGAATGTACTGGTATGCATATGAGGTAGGCTGAATGAAAAAGGGTTCACATGCATGAAATATACTAACTAACTACATAACATGAACGTGAGAATATATGCATGACTACATAATAACTATAACTGAGTTTGTGATAACATGATTACTTAGTCTGAGTACTGATAACATGAGATACTGATAACTATATAACTAAAATAACTAATACTAAGCGACTATATCTGACAGTCCAGGTTCTGATGGAACTAGCTAAGTTTCATTCTATTTTGAGTTGACTATATCTAACAGTTTTGAATTCTGTAAAACTATCTGAGTTTTATTATTGAGACTGAATGACTGTATTTGGCATTCCTAATTCTATAACTAAAACTGTAGGAATTAGTTATCTAACCGACATGCCCCAAGTAAAGCAATATAGATTAGGTGGGGTCTAATCTGTAACCCCAATTGGAAGGGTTTTAATACCACGCCACTTGTAAGGACAAGCTACTGGTGACCCTCATCAGACAGTGTCCCCAAAAGGGAATAGTGAGACCCTGATCTGACCATGTATATCTACCTCATCAACCCTTATCTTAGAGTGTTGATGTCTCAACCTATGCTGGCTATATAGTTTTAGAATACAAGGATGACTTTTAAGAATCACACCCTCATCTAGCAGTGTGTGTTCCCATCATAGGATTTACTCGGTGCTAAATCCTACTCACATCTGAATAGAAACTAAACATGATTAACTTAACTGAACTGGACTGAGTTAACTGAGTTTCGTTGACCGACGGAATACTATTAAGATTACTGAATTTATGAGATTTTGGAGATTACTGAGTTTACTAAGTTTTCCTGAGTCACATGACTGACTAAATTTCTATGAACATGGTTCACCTGAGAGTATCTTTAAAACATGACACTATTTCTAGGCACACAACTAAATTGTTGGGTACAAGTACCCCCAGGACTCGATAGCATGAAACAGACAAAACATGACTTTATTGAATACATGACCAACATCACAATCCATAATACAATAAGTTGGAGATTTCACAAAGTAGAAGTTCTAAAGCAGTAAAAGTGCTACACATGTATCCATAATTCCCAGACTAAGACATTTCATCAAACATTTGACATACATAAACTTGTACATGATTGTGTTTTTAATATTATCATACTAGTATGGTACTGTTCCTTTACATAGGCAATTAATCGAAAATGTGGGGAGCATGTTTGGGTTATACAATCATCAAAACATCTAATAATAATGGATACATCAATCAGCGTGTAAATTTAAGGGTTTATCATGATTATTATGCAAATCACCACATCCTAGGGTCAATCATTGGAATATGTAGTTTCAAACATGAATCAAAACTCCACAACATCATGATCATGAATTTTAATTTAATTCAAATCATGAACATTCATAAATACACAAATCTTGGATTTTTAAAAGAGATTCTTGAGCTTCATGGGTGAAAGGGACCCATGAATCAACACATGACATGCCTGGGTTGTGAGTTTCTTAAAGAACTTGAATCTCTTAGTTTCTTGAAGAAGATTTGGGTCTTGTTTCTTGGGGATTATCTTTAAGAGAAAACCCTAATTTGATGTTGTAGATGGATAATGAACTTATGAGCCTTGGTCTAATATAATTAGGGGATAAAATGGGTGCAAAAAAACCCAAATACCTTTTTAAAAATGACATTAAAATAACTAAACAAACTATGCGATGGTGGGTGCGACGGTCCATCACTGGCTCGACGTTCCGTCATTCCTGACCATCACACCTAGACAGAATATGGGTTCACTGCCTCTGCTGCAATGGCTTGGGCGACGGTACGTTGGCATGAGCCATATCCCTTAGGAAGAAGGTGGTCTCACTACCTCTACTGCGATTATTTAGGCGCATGGTCCATCGGCCCACATCGTTACACCTGGGTAGTTTCTACTGCTTTCTGTAAAGTGACCATAAATTTCTACCCTGATACATGTATAAAAGTGGATTCATCATTCAAAGTAAGTTTCTAACATACTTGGGATGATTTCAAGCCAATAAGAATTATGGGGTATTACAAACTATCCCCCTTGATAAAATTCATCCTCGAATGAGACTGAGTGAGAGGGAAGAAGATAAACTGACGTACATACTAAAAATAAACAACTAGAACATGATCTCATGACTGACATGACTGATAACTAAATATATCATACTGAACACGCATATTTGATGCATGTGTAATTAATACATAAATGCATGACTGAGTGTTTTGAGGAACTAGGTTTCTCATAATAAGAATGCATATCTGATGCATAATTATATGACTGAACTGGTGCGTGAATGCATGAATGAACATGCAATGGTATTTAATACCAAGTTTATAATGAAATACTAAACATGAAAAGGATACCAAGCTTGTGAATGAAATATGAACATGAAACTGAAAAGCTTAAGGACAGCTGTTACCTTGAGCTTGATCTGAGTTGGCAGAGAAGAGGTGAGGATACTTGGTACACATGTCTGATTTTTCTTCAGCTTCCTAAGTATCTCCCTTAATTAACTGATTTCGCCAAAGAACTTTGACTAGAGGGACTTCTTTGTTCCTAAGTCTACGAATCTAATAGTCTAGGATTTCGACTGGAATCTCTTCATAAGAGAGGCTGTTCTGAACATCTATGCTTTGAATAGGGACTACAACTATTGGGTAACCTATGAAATTCTAGAGCAAAGAGACATGGAAGGCTGGATAAACTGAGGCTATATCTAAAAGAAATTTGAGCTCATAGGCTACCTTGCCAAAACAACTGAGAATTTTGAAGGGATGGACATAGCGGGGACTGAGCTTTCATTTCTTGCCGAATTATAAAGGACACTCATGTCATAATATTTCAAGAGATCTAACAACTTTTTGTGACAAATATTGAGATCTTTCTAAGAAAAGACATATTGGAGGCTTTTATGATCTATGAACACATCTAAATGAACTACATATAGATAATGCCTCCAAATCTTCAATGCAAAAACTAAGACTGCTAACTCGAAATCATGAGTAGGATAATACTTCTCATGAGATTTAAGTTTTCTAGAGGCGTAGGCTATTACCATACCATGCTGCATGAGGACAAAACCCAAACCTACTCTTTATGCATCACAATACACTACGAACCCATCTGAACCCTCTAGAAGAGCCAAAACTGAACCTGAGGTGAGTTGAGTCTTCAACTCTTGAAAACTCTTCTCACAAGGATTTAACCACTTAAACCCGACTTTATTCTTAGTAAATATAGACATAGGGGTTTCAATAGAAGAAAATCCCTCAACAAACCGTCTGTAATAGCCATCCAAACCCAAGAAACTCCTGATATCTGATGGAGAGGCAGGTCTGGGCTAATTTCTTACGGCTTTTCTCATTTGAGGATCAACCCTAATTCCATCACCGTAAATTATATGACCAAGGATATAACTGACCTTAGCCAAAACTAGCACTAACTTAATCTGGCAAACAACTGTTGATCTCTGAGAGTCTAAAGCACGATTTTGAGATGGTCTACATGATCATGCTCACTATGGGAATAGACCAAAATATGATCTATGAAGACTATGATGAACATGTCCAAGTACTGCTTGAAAACCCGGTTCATCAAGTACATGAAAGTTGTTGGGGTATTGGTAAGACCAAAGGACATGACTAGGAATTTGAAGTGACCATACCGAGTACGGAAAGCTATTTTGGGAATGTCATATTCTCTTACTCTGAGCTGATGGTAACCGGATCTGAGGCCTATCTTAGAGAAATAACTGTCACCCTAAAGTTGGTCAAATGAGTCATCAATTTTGTGAAAGGGATACTTGTTCTTGATCATAACTTTGTTAAGTTGATGGTAGTCTATACACATTCTGAGAGAACCATCTTTCTTGTGTACGAATAAGACTAGTGTGCCCCACGGGGATAAACTAGGCCTGATGAATCCCTTATCTAAGAGATCCTTCAACTACTTCTTCAATTCTCTGAGTTTTGCTGGTGCCATTCTGTATGGCGGAATAGATATAGGCTGAGTATCTGGAAGAAAATCAATGCCGATATTTATTTCCCTTTCGGAAGGAATTCCTGGAAGATCTTTGGGAAATACATCTTAATATTAATTCACTAATGGGACTAATTCGAGGCTGGGTGTTTCAAAACTAGTGTCATTAACTAGAACAAGATGATAGACACATTATTTAGATAATATTTTCCTTACCGGGAGGTAGGAAACAAATTGACCTCTGAACATTGAAGTTCTACCACTCCACTTAAGGATAGGTTCATTTGTAAACTGAAACTGGACTATTTTTTTTTCTGCATTTGACTATGGCATAGGAGGAATAAAGCCAATCCATTCCAAGAATAATATTGAAATCAGTCATCTATAATTTAACTAAGTCTGCTAAAGTGACTTTTTGAAATATCATAATCGGGCAGTCCCTGTATACCGTTCGGGATATAATGGTTTTACCCACTGGGGTAGAGACTAAGAAGGGCTCTGCTAGAATTTTGGGACTGACTCCAAAATCAACTGTTATGTAAGGAGTAACAAAAGACAAAGAAGCTCTTGGATCTAGAAAAGTGTAAATATGAACATGAAATATCTATAGCATACTAGTAACCACATTAGGAGAATTTTCCTGATCTTGCCGGGACTGGAAAGCATAAAGTCGATTTGCGGGTTTCCCACTAGTAGAACTACAAGTGGCACCCTGCTAATTTGGGTGACTAGACTGAGCTGAGGAACGGTTCTGCTGACTCTAATTACCTGAATGGGGATAATCACTGACTCCATGGCCTGGCTTACCATATCTGAAACAGACATCACTACCAGCTTTAGAAGTACCCTTGTGATTCTTAGCATAAGTCTATCAAAGGGGATTAGTTCAGGCATTGCTGACACTGCCCTGATACTTAGAGACTAGCGCTCTATCTCTATTACCATACCTAAACTTAGGAGCTGGAGAACTAGCTGAAGAAGGAGGTGGAACTACTGACTCAGGACGAAATTGAGAATGGTTTCCTCCTTCTGATTTGGGCTGAGCAAACTTAAAACTACATATCCTTGCTCTTTTTTTTTGCTTCTCCCATATCTTAATCTTTTGATCCTCTATCTGCTGAACCTAAGTCATAATCCTGGCTAGGTTCATGTCACTATTCAATATCGCGAACCAGCACTCATTGACCACACTATCATTCACCCTAGAAAAAAACTTACTCATCTTGGCCCTGCTGTAATGTCCCGAATCTGGCACCCAGAAAGCTACACAGTGCTCATGACCCCAAAGGACCACAAGCTAACCCATGACTGATATGTGTACCTGTATACTGTATAATTTACTATATAATTCGGTAACGTGAACTGAAAGACCATATGGTTCAAAATAGTAACATAGGAAATAATAAATCATATCATATGGATAGGGTATGAATACCCAAATAAACTCAAATAACTAATTGAACGTGATAGTCTGGAAAGCCTCTAACTGACTGAACAGTCTAAATAAGGAGTTGATGGGATATGTCCCCAACTAACTCCAACTAACAAATAAATTCATGAGATAATAAAATAATGATCATTTCCTCGATAGATGAGGAGTCACTTCTAGCTCCGACTGCTGAGACTGGAATCTACTGATGCTCTGGAGCTCGTGTCTCTGAACCTATAGTATAAGACATCATAGCACAAATACGTCAGTACTTTGAATGTACTGGTATGCATGTGAGGTAAGTTGAATGCATAGGGTTCATATGCATAAACAATACTGGCTAACTGACTACTATAAGCGTGAGAATACATGCATGCATACATAGTAACTATATCTAAAATCGTGATAACATGAGTTTACTAATAAATAATATGACTAATGACTTAGTTCTAATAGATAATAACATGAGTGACTATATCTGACATTCTTGAATATGATCGAACTAGCTGACTTCCGTATTGTATCTGAGTTGACTGTATCTGACAGTCCTGAATTCTATAAAACTATTTGAGTTCTATTACTGAGACTAATTGACTGTATTTGAAAGTCCAGATTCTGTAATGTGAAACTGTATGAAGTAGTCATCTAACCAACATGCCCCAAATGTCTCATTATAGATTAATTGGGGTCCAATCTATGACCTAATTGGAAGGGTGTCAATACTGCGCCACTAGTAAGGACAACATGTGAGTGACCCTCAACTATAAGGTTACTCTAATGAGAGTGGTGGGAAACCTCAACTAGTAGGTTAAGCCACCTTATCTACACTCAACTAGTGGGTATGATGTCTCAACCTATTCTATCTATGTAGTTCTGGAATGCAAGGATTGCTTCTATGAATCACACCCTCTACTGGCAGGTGAGTTCCCATCCTTGGTTTCACTAGGTGCTAATTTTAACTCCTATCTGAATAGACACTGAACATGATTAACTTATCTAAACATTGACTGAGTTTACTGAATTAACCGACGAAATACTATTGATATCTGACAACTGATTGAGTTTGTGAGATTATTTAGGTTAATGAATTACTGAGCTTTGCTAAGTCACATGACTGATTGAGTTCTATGAATCATGTCTTGACTGAGGGTATCGTGAACATATGACACTGGATCTAGGCATAAAACTAAATTGTCGGGTACAAGTACCCCCAGGACTCGATGGAAAGAAACTAACAAAGCATGACTTTCTTGAATACATGACCAACATCACATTCCATAATTCATTTATTTAGGCAATTCATCAAACATATGATATGCATAAGCTTGTACATGAATGGGGATTTCATAATATTATACTAGTTGGGCATTTACCTTCACATAGGCATTTAATCAAACACATGGTAAGCATAGTATATGTAGACAACATTATATAACAAATAAACATAATGATTCAACACTAACTTCATCATCCAAGGGTTTAATCATCGGTCCACATGAATCTACCTTTATACTAATCAATTCCACATGAAATTGATCACCCAACATGGATTAGAATTCAATTGGTCATTATGAACATGAACAAAAGCAACCCAGCATGAAATTCATAAAGAAATCCATACAAGTGAACTTTGAAAAGAGATTCTTCTGCTTCATGGATGAAAGGAGTCCACAAATGAATACTATTCATACCTGGGTTAAGTTTCTTGAAGTTCTTGAACTTGAAGAATTTGAATATCTTCGTTCTTGAAGAAGATTTGGATTTTGTTCTTTGGTATTAATCTTAGAGAGAATACCATAATTTTGTTGTTGGATAATGAATTTCTGAGCTTTGGTTAGATATAACTAGGTATATAAACAGGTGGTAAAAGACCAAAAATCCCCTTTAGAAACAACTTTAAAATAACTAAATGGAATATGACATGGTGGGTGCAACGACCCATTGCTGGGTCAACAGTCCGTCGGACTGACCTTCAAAATGGGACCATAACTAGAACTTACTTCCTTGGTGATATGGTGAGGTGTGATGGTCCATTGCTAGGTCGATGGTTTATCGTTCCTGACCGTCGCTTCTATGTAGTATGGGGCCTCACTATTTCCCTTTCAACGGCCTGAGCGACGGTCCGTTGCTAGTCGGATGGTCTGTGGACCTGGAACATCAATCCAGGGTAGAAGGTAGTCACACTGCCTCGCTTCGACGGTCATGGGAGATGGTCCGTCGCTAGTCCGATGGTTCGTCAGCCTTACCGTTGCACCTGGGCAGTTTTTACTGCCTTCTGTATTTTGGCCATAACTTTCTCTTCCGATGTTGGATTTTGATGAAATTGGTATCGATGGAAAGCTTATTCAATTTCCCACATGAGAAAAATAAAAAATATTAAAAATTCTACTTGTAAAATATGGATTATTCTTTCAAACAAAGATACTAATATTCATGGGGCAATTTTAATCTAGGAAAAAATATGGGATTTACACCTGCTATCTGCAACAACATTAGCAGAATATCTAGATAATTGAGTAAAATTAAAGTAATACTCTTTCAACATCATGTTGCCCTTCCTGAGGTTGATAAATTGCAACACCATAGTTTTTTTAAGCTCTAGGGAAAGAACCTATCTAAGAATGCGATGACAAACTCCTCCCACTCAATAGGCCCTGTATTATATGGCCTTTCTGACTTCTAATGTTTAAACCAAGTGTAAGCAACATCCTGCAATTGAGATGCAGCTAGCTCAGTGCTCTCACTAGAAGTAACCCCCATGATGTTTGTAACCTTCTGAACCTGATCAATAAATTCTTGAGGGTCCTTATCTGACTTAGACCCGAGAAAGGATGGAGGATTCATTCGGGTGAACTCTTGAATCCTGGCTGTAGCTGAATTCACCACTGGGTTGGTCGGAATGACAGCTGGTGGTTCATTCTGAAAAGCAACTGAATGAGCAAGAGTAGTGAATGCAGCTCTAAACTCTAAATGAGAAATATGTTCTCCCAAAGGTTCTTCGGGCTGAGGGGCTGAGTAATTCCTATTTCTTCTTTTAGGAGGCATGTTCTATAGAATAAAGGGGTAAACAGATTAGACCATACTAAGAGATTAATTGGAAATTATACTCACTAGCATGACATGAATACAGAAAGAAGGGAAACTGTTCCTAAAACATCTTATAGCCCTCTGTACATAAATGTGGTGCACAACACACCCATGTACAAAACTCTACTAGATGCGGCCTTCAGACTTCCTAGGACTCTATTGTACCTTAGGCTCTTATAATAAATGTGTAATTCCCCAAATATGGTACTCGGAATACTACACGGTGCTCATGACCCCGAAGGACCACAAGCTAACCCATGACTGATATATGTACCTGGAAACTGCATAATATACTATATAAATATAGAAATAAAGGCTGTAAGGCCATAATGTTCAAAACTGATAAAATAATCTCTAAATGATATGGTATCATAATACAAAAACAAAACCTGAAATAAACTATCTGAACATGATATCCTAAAAAGCCTCAAACTAACTTAACTGTCTGAATAAGGATTTGATTGGACATGTCCCCAACTAACCCCAACTACTGAAATAAATTAATTAATGAGATAATAAATTAATGGTCATGTCCTCGAAGGATAAGGACTCACTGCTAACTCTTATTCCTGAGACTTGAATTCTACTGATGCTCGGAGCTCGTGCTTCTGAACCTATGGTATAAAATGCCATAGCGCAAATGCGTCAGTATGTTTAAATGTATTGGTATGCATGTGAGGTAGGATGAATGCAAAAGGGTTCACATGCATGATTATATAATAACTATAACTGAGTTTGTGATAACATGATTACTGAGTTTGAGTACTGATAACATGAGATACTGATAACTGTATAACTGAAATAACTAATACTGAGCAACTGTATCAGACAGTCTAGGTTCTGATGGAACTAGCTGAGTTTCGTTCTGTTCTGAGTTGACTGTATCTGACAGTCCTAAATTCTGTAGAACTAACTGAGTTCTATTACAGAGACTAAATGAATGTATCTGACAGTACTGATTTTGTAACTGAAACTGTTGGAAGTAGTCATCTAACTAACATGCCCCAGGAGGGGTCTAATTTGTAACCCCAATTGGAAGGGTGTCAATACCGCGCCACAAGTAAGGGCAAGTAGTGGGTGACCCACATCTGATAGTGTCCCCAAAAGAGAATGGTGGGGCCCTCATCTGATAGTGTTTGTCCACCTAATAAACCCTCACCTGATAGTGTTGATGTCTCCACATACGCTGGCTACATAGTTTTGGAACTCAAAGATGACTTCTAAGAATCACACCCTCATATGACAGTGTGTGGTCCCATCCTTGGGTTTAATCGGTGCTAAATCCTACTCCCATCTGAATAGACACTGAACATGATTAACAAAACTGAACTAGACTGACTTAACTGACTTCCGTTGACTGACGGAATTCTACTGAGATTACTAAATTTCTATGATTTCTTAGAATACTGAGTTTACTAAGTTTTCCTGAGTCATATGACTGACTGAATTTCTATGAACATGGATCGACTGAGAGTGTCTTAAATATATGACACTGGCTCTAGGCGCACAACCAAATTGTCGGGTACAAGTACCCCGAGGACTTGATAGCAAGAAAATGACGAAGCATGACTTTCTTGAATACATGACCAACATCACAATCCATAATACAATAAGTTGGAGATTTCATAAAGTAGAAGTTCTAAAGCACCACAAGGGCTACACATGTATCCATAATTCAATGACTAAGACATTTCATCAAACATTTGACATGCATAAACTTGTACATAATTGGGGATTTGATTTTATCGTACTAGTATGGCACTTTTCCTTAACATATGCATTTAATCGAACAAGTGGGGAGCATGCTTGGGTTGTACAATCATCAACATATCTAATAATCATGGATACATCAATCAATGTGTAAATTTAAGGGTTTATCATGATTATTATGCAAATCACAACATCCTAGGGACAATCATTGGAATATGTAGTTTCAAACATGAAACAAAACCCCACAACATCATCATCATGAATTTTAATTCAATTTAAATCATGAACATTCATAAATACACAAATCTTGAATTTTTAAACGAGGTTCTTGAGCTTCATGGGTGAAAGTAACCCATAAATCAACACATGACATACCTGGATTGTGAGTTTCTTGAAGTTCTTGGACTTGAAGAACTTGAATCTCTTAGTTTCTTGAAGAAGATTTGGACCTTGTTTCTTGGGGATTATCTTTGAGAGAAAATCCTAATTTGATGTTGTAGATGGATAATGAACTTATGAGCCTTGGTCTGATATAATTAGGGGTTAAAATGGGTGGAAAAAGACCCAAATACCCTTTTAAAACCAACTTTAAAATAATTGAACAAACTATGCAATGGTGGGTATGATGGTCCGTTGGTTGGTCGATGGTTCGTCGATCTTGACCGTCGCACCTAGGCTGAATAGGGGTTCACTGCCTCTGTTGCGACAGCTTGGGCAACGGTCCATCTCTATCTTGATGGTCCGTCGGGATGAATCGTTGCCCTTAGGCAGAAGGTGTTTGTACTTCCTCCGCTGTGATGGTTTGGGAGATGATTCGTCGCTAGATCAACGGTGCGTCGGCCCTCATTATCGCACCTCGGCAGTTTTGACTGCTTTCTATAAACCAGCCATAACTTTCTACCCCGATACCGGATTTGGACAAAATTGGTATCGTTAGATAGCTAATTCAATTTCCCACATGACAATATGTGAAAATCTTAAAAATTCCACGTGTATAAAAGTGGATTCATCTTTCAAAGTAGGTTTCTAACATACATGGGATGATATCAAGCTAAGTAGAAGTATAGGGTATTACACAGCCAAACCCAAGTAGCTCCGAAAATCGATTGAAGTCGTGGGTGTAGCCCACCATTTAACCACCGACACCTTTTATGGATCCACAATGATCCCCTTACTAGAAATAATTTGACCAAGAAATGTAATATCGTTTAACTAGAATTCACTTTTAGAGAATTAAGCATACAATTGCTGCTCTTTCAAGCCATGCAACACCACACAAAGGTGATTGGCATGATCTACCTCTCTCTTAAAATATACTAGGATGTCATCAATGAAGACAATGACTAAAAGATACTAAAACTGATAGAATACCCTCTTCCTCATATTCATGAATGTCGTCGGGGCATTGGTCAAACTAAATGACATCACCACGAACTCAAACAGCCCATACCAAGTACATAAAGCTATATTAGGGATATACATCTCCCTAATATTATGTTGATGATACCAGGACTAATGATATATCTTAGAAAAAACTTTAGCACCCTACAATTTGTCAAAAAAATTATCTATCCTTGGAAGAGGATACTTGTTTTTAACCATCACCTTATTAAACTGTCGATAGTCAATACACATCCGTAGGGAACCATCCTTCTTATGAACGAATAAAATTGGTGTACTACAAATGGACACACTAGGACATATGAAACTCTTATAAAAAATCCATAAGTTGCTCCTTGAGTTCCCTTAACTAAGACAAAGCCATTCTATAAGGAGGAATATGTATTGGACGAGTGTCCGGAGCCAAATCAATCCCAAACTTAATATCCTTGTCCATAGAAACACCAGTAAGATCATCAGAAAGAGCTCAATAACTCATTCACTACTGGAACTGAATGCAAATAAGGACCTTTCAAGTTGGAATCTTCAGCCAAGACAAAATGATAGAGATACCCTTTATGGATTAACCTCTAATCTCAAATATATGAGATAAACCTCCCCTTAGGAGCTAGGGAACCACCCTTCCACTCAATAACTAGTTGACTAAGGAACTTAAAGACAACCCTATGGGTCTGACAATCTAATGATGCATAGCATGAATGAATCCAATCCATCTATAGAATAACATCAAAATTCACCATATGTAATCGAACAAATCCAGCAAAGTCTTCTTACTACCAACAGACATCACATACATCCTATAGACTCTTTTAGCAACCATAGAGTAACCTACTTAGTAGAAATAAAAAAATGATTAAAAATAATATCAAGATGAAATAAAACACCCACAAATACGGTCACATAAGAGAGACTGAACCCCGAATAAAGTAAAAAATAAATATCCTGAGAAGAACTTGCAACATATTGGTCACGACATCAGGCGATGCCTCAGATTCTTGCTGAGTAGCAAAAACATATAACCTATACTGTCATGTGCTGATACCAGATAAAGAAGTAACACCTTTTGGGACAGAAACATATGAAAAGAAAACCAGAAACTTATTCACTCCCAAAGAAACCTTACCAACCATACAATATCTAAGCATGTAGCCTATCTGACTATACTTGAAACACCTATTCCTCTCCTTATTATAGTAGCCCTGATGTAACTGATCATAGAACCAACATAGAGTGCATGATAATGCCGATTGTTCCCCACTCTCGTGAGATTCAACACTTTGTGCCCTAAAGTTTTCACCACACTGTTGACGCCTATCACACGACTGCTTTAGTTATGGAACACTAGTTGTGGAGAAGGAACCAAAACTCCCCAACTTCTTGTTTAGCCACTTACCACCATCTAGACTACATTATTATTGACCACCACCTTAATCAAAGAAATTAAACCTCTTACCCTGTCGTTTACCTATCTCATTCTACTTCCTCTTTTCCTTCTCTACCTATTGTATTTAAATAACAAACCTAGAAATATCCATATCCTTTATCAACAATGTAGTCTTACATTCATGGATCAAATCCTAAGATAGTCATGAAACAAACTTTATAAGACTGGCCCCCATATCAAACACAAATTATGGAGTATTCCTAGAAAACTGGTGGAATTTCAAGGCATACTTCTTGACCGACATCTTCCCATATTTTAGAATAATAAACTTCTCTGTTTTTGCTTTCCTCAACTCCCGAGGAAAGAATCAGTCCAGAAATGCCTTGAAGAAAGTCTCCTACAAATATGATTCCTTAACATCACCCCTTGCCCTATGTCATTCCTCGCACCATCAGTACGCAACATCTTTGAGATGATAAGCCCAAAATCTACCCCTTCCATATTTATAAAATGCATAATCCTGAAAATCTTTTCCATCTCATCCAGAAACCTTGACGATCCTCATCCACCATAACAGTAGTAAAGATTTGAGGACTCATCTTTATGAACTGGCAAACCCTCGTGGCCTCAGATAATGGAATACAAGATGCACGATGTTCTACCTAAGAAGCTACAAACTGAGCAATCATATGAATCAACTGATAAAACTTAACATTCATGATATTATCCAAAGGATGACTAGAAGGTACCAGTGAAACGCCAAAAATTTCAAGGATTAGACCCCTAAACCGAGTATAAATCTATTGAGTAGACTATGTCCTATCAATATCATCCCTAGTTGAGACAGAGAAGTATCCGTAAACTTTAGATTATCGAGGTGTGATCTGAAAATAAAACAAATAGAATTAGAGTAGATTCCAAGGCTCAAACCCCAAGCATGAAAATAGAACGCTAAAAAGAGAAACATTTCCTAAATGTCTTATCTCCTCTCCCATATGAGTTTGGCATGCAATACACCCTTAAAATGGAGTCTACTCGACATGACTTTGAGGATTCCTAATTGACCAAGAACCTAAAGCTTTGATACCAACTTGACTCTACCCTAACCAGGGCCTTGTCATAATGGGTATCCCAAGTCCAACCAAGACCAGGGACCATCCCCGTTACCCAACCCAAAATCCAAATACACATAACCTGAGTGACATTAATTTCAAATTTATAATAAGGTAGCATTTATTACAATTCCAGACTCTAGGTTAGGTCTATAACTGTGACCAACCCAAGGAAGTCCAACCATCCAATACCAACCAAAATCCATAACCAAACAAATATAATAACCAAGTTCCTATCAATAACATAACATAAAAGGATGGAACAATCATAAATTCAGTCATGCGGTATCAACCCAATACTAAGTCTTAAACCAACACTGAGAATGCCTATTACAACCAATAGTAGTTTTACTAAGCGTTTAACCGATGGAAAATCAATAACTGGCTTGGACATGCCCCCATCCATAGCCAAAACAAAAATCCATAAAGTGACTAAAGTATATAAAGACATCTATGATGTCAAATGGAGCCTTATGGAATATGGAAGACCACTACTTCAATCCAATACATGATCACGAATTCGATAACTAAGTAGGAGGAGTAGAATGGTTGGTTCCTACATTGCATCGAGTTATAATCACTCGATGATGGGTAAGCAGGTGAATGCTAGCAATTACTCAAGATAAGGATACAATAATTCCAACTTTTAAAATATGTAAACGAACCATATGTATTCATAACCATACAAATATTTATATGTAACTATGCAGGGAAGAAGGAACTAGGTTTAGCGCACACTTAAATCCATTAACCTGGGTATGTATAGTTTAACTATCCTAGAACCACCCATATGCTATATCGGTGTTGTTTCACCCTTTGGAAATTTCTCGATGTGTGTAGCTGCATGAACTGGAGATACTATAGGAGTAGGGGCTTCCCGTGTATCCTTCTATCTCCATGATACATATATACAAGCGTTGGGTGATTCTCATATGCCCCTTAAGTATAGGGTTGCCATGTCCAATCCTTTAGACTCACAACTTCATGGTTATATATAAAACCCCTCCATTATTGCATAGTTAAAACTACTACCATAAAACCAACCTACCATTCCATTTATTATTAACCAAGGCTATTATTAGTGGTATCATCATACTAGTTATAGCTTGAAAGAAACATCCTTAACAGACCTTTTATGAATAAGGGATTCCTAGGTACCCATTGATTAAATTATTGAGTTGACCTAGAGTATTCCCATGTACCCCACAAGTTTACCATTTTTAAGTTTTCTTAGGGTACTACCCCATAAGGATGTTTAATTAAATATAACCATGTCCACCAAACCTTACCATATAACTTTTCCAAACCATTTAAACCATTAATGTCATTTAGGGTTCCATTACTAAGGTATAGCATGAAATAGTTCCGATAAAAGTCCACCAATATAGTAAAAGTATTCTCATAGACATTTTATCAAAAATGTAGGGAGATTAGTGTTTCCAAAACTAAAACCAAGTACTAATTAACCATCCTTATACAACCAATTGTACAAACCTCATTGAAGCATTTAAATACATAATTAAAGTCATGGAAAACCATAACCAAGATTTTATAACCAAAACCCGCAACACATAATTGAAAACACAAAACCATGCAACAATTATGCCATGAAAATAATTCATAAAATAGGCCTTTACTTTGAACTAACAATGAGGGAGAAGTATATTACCTTTGATTATAAAGATGATGTAGATAAATGATCCATACAAGCCCCAAATTGATCCTCTAGATGAAACCCTATTATTCTTTTACCCAGGAGCATTAGAGAGAATTTGAGAGAGTTTCTACGTGTTTAAGATTAGAATATTAGGGTAAATAATGTCCCAAAAGAGATATAAGCCATAGGGTCTTAAGATGTTAAGTAGGGAATGTCTAGATTACCCTACTTAAACTGTATAAAAATCCCACAGGAGGGTACTACCACCCCATACTATTCGTCTCCAACCATATTAGTGGTACCCACTACTCATACCCTAGGCCTCCCTTTAAAATCAACACTATCCAATATACAACTATACAAGCTAAGTCGTATCTAATCATATGACTTGTACCCTTGACCCGTACCAACCCTAAAATGTAAATCAAAGAGGATTTGGACATTGTCCACCATACTAGTCAATGGTCTAAGTCTTACCCTATATTACGTCTCATAGTGATCCACTCATACTCAAATCCAAGTTAAGTTACCAAGTTTCTAATTAAGTGATAGAAAAAGCAAACAATACAAACCATCATAGACCATATGACTCGTACCTACCCAAGTCATACCCACACTAGAAACCGATCAAACCCACCAACCAATGCTTGTTAGGAAATGAAAAAGACCATATCAATTGTACCCCATTATACGATAAGTAACTCCTATTCATATGATATACAAAAACCAAAAGTCCAAAAAACTTTCTAAGGTTCCAAAACCTAGTGTGTTTCACTATGACTTGGATTAAAAACCTTGTATGGTATCTGAAAATACCCTAAGTTAATCGAACAATAGTACCTACATGGTACATGTCAATCCCTTAGGTGATTGGCTAATGACATTGCTTGCAAGTTATAGTCGGTATGATGATACAACTTCTTATATCTTTGGTTAATAATATATATTTTTGGTGGTTTTGATGTGTGCTAATGGTTTCAACTATGCAATAATGGCGGGTTGTAATATCTAATATTAAAGGTGTGAGTCCAATGGACGGACACTACAAACTCATGTTTTCCATCATGAGGATTGGTCATAGTGACCATTTACTTTTGGGGTACACGAGAATCCCCTATGTTATGATTGTATACATATTTATCATGGAGGGTTATGGGTAAAAAATAATACCCTGCCCCTATAATATCCCCGATTCGTGCAGATACATGCACTGGGGCCTAATCAAGGGGTAACACTGGACCCATATAGCCCGTGAGTTGTTCTAGGATAGTTAAGCTACACAAAGCCATGATAATGATTTTAAAGGGCATACTAAACCTGGTTCACTTTCTAGAAATATATATGTGATATATATGTATGTATGTAAGTGAATGTATATGGTTATTTACTTAATTTTAAATATTGACACTATTTTATCCATATCCTAAATGCATGCTGGCGTTCACCCTCTAACCCATCTTTGGGAGCTATATCTAAACGTAATATAGGAAACATCCATACTATTCCTCCTTCTTAGTGATCGGATTTAGGAATAGTTTAGAGTTGGATTGAACTGGTGAGCTTCCATACTCTTATAGGCTCTATTTTATGTTATAGTCTTGTCATCATACTTTTGTTATTTCTTAAACTTTGTGGTTTTGGCTAAGGTCGGGGTCATGTCCCAACCAAATTCTATTTTACTTTTGGATAACCGCTTTGTGAGAATACAATAGGTTTGTATGGGAGGTATCAGTATTGGTTTCAGCCTTGGCATTTGTATTGTTATTATGGATGATATCGGTTGAATATATTTGAATTGTGATTTTTCAATCTTGTAATGTTAAGGAATAGTTATGGATTAGTTTACATTATGGTTGTTGGTTCGGTATTAGATGGTTTGACTTGTTTGGGTTGGTATTTCTCCTAGACCAATCCCAAAGTCTTGTATGGTACACAACTCTATCTCTTTATACGTTTAAAATTCATCTGACTCAGGATATGTGTTTGAAGGTTGGGTTGGGTATCGGGGTAATCCCTGATCCTTATTGGACTTGGGATGACTATTATGATAATTCCCTGATTCGGGTTAGGACAAGTTGGTAGTTCCTACTCTATGACTAGTTCTTATTACCTAAAGTCATTGGCGACTATTGTTCTTAGTATGATAGTGGGTATAGAGTACCAGAAGCCCAGTCACAGGCTAGTGGGGCTCAGTAAGCTTTGTCATATCCTTCTTGTAGATTTGGTAGCCAAATGCATCTTGGTTTTTGTGACCAATAGAGGAATAAGTGTTTTAAATATTGTCAGACTGGTCATTTCCAAAGGGATTGTCCATTTAAGGTTGCTTTTTTGAAGAATAAGATTCTTATTGCTACTTCATCAGCTCCCACACCAAGGGGTGCTACTTTTGTTTTTGGTTCCGGCACTGGTTGGAACGGTCTCTAAGATATCATCGCTTGCCAAGATTTTGAGGCATCCGTAATGTTGTTACTATTACTCTTAAACTATTTTACCATGATGTATATTATCTATTTGACCTCGGGTCTATACTCTCTTATGTGACTCCTTACATGGCTATTCTTTTTGGCTTTGATCCTGAGTGTATTCTGGATCCTTTTTTGTGTCCACCTAGGTGGATGACTCCATTATGGCAATTAGGGTCTATAGGGATTTTGTGATGTTTTCTTTAGTCTAAAAGTTGTGAGCATGAGCACCTTGGATTCTATTTCAATTTCTAATAGGTCGTCGTCGTTGTAAATTCAGTCCTTGTTCAACTTGATAATGCGACTAGATATTTCATACCCAGAACAATCTTTGTTAGTGTTAAGGCGAGGTTTACCTTATTTGAGCTGATTTGGATTTATCAATTTATGGATAGGGGACTTTGTGTCATGCGTGATCAAGTGTTGAATGCCGAGTCTCGGAGGGCTACAAAAAATTTAAAGGGTATTTATAGATATGATATTAAAATTTATGCTTTGAAGGTTGGTGACTTAATTCAGTTGATATCGCGTGAGTCTGACAGCTTTAGACACTCTATTCACCCATATATGTCTCTATTTGAGGTTACAAAATTTAATGAATGGTTAAGGGACATTTAAGTCAAAGGTTTCATTAGAACCAACATCTCACTATAAGGTGCTCTAGTTCTTTTTAAACATAAATAAGATGGTTCTCTTAGAATGTTCAATTTCTACCACAAGTTGAACAAATTCTCGGTCAACAATATGTATCCCATCCTAGGATCGATGCATTCTTTTACCATCATCAGGGTTCCAATTTCTTTTAAAAAATACACCTCAGATCGGACTATAATCGTCTTAGAGTTATAGAATGTTGCATTTCAAAGACAACCTTCTGATCTCGATATCATATTGAATTTTTTGTTTTGTATTTTTAACTAACGAATGCTCTAGTGGCTTTTTGGAATTGATGAACAGGGTGTTCACACAGTACTTTGACATGCTCTTTATTATCTTCATTGATGGAATCCTCGCATATTCTCTTATTGAGAATGAATATGTAGGCCATTTGAGGATTGTCTTGTAGACTCCTAACGATTTCAAGTTATTAGCTAAATTTAATAAGTATCAATTCTTATTGAATCAGCAATATTCATTTGCTATATCATTCCCAGTATGGGCATCTAGATTGATCCTTAAAAGTTGAAGTAGTCAAGAACTAGCCTAAAATCATATCTCCATTAGACATAAGGATTTTCTTATGTTTATCCAATTACTATAAATAGTTTGTTTCATGACACAAAACCCGTTGTAAGTGGCACACATAATAACCATTCGGTGGGAGAAGAAATTAACCCAGTTTAGGAAAAACCACCACTTAGTAAATTTTGTGATAATTAATCATTCCATTGATAAAACCATTATCCCAAATATTCTAGTAACAAACCCAATGTAGAAAATATAAAAGGTATAAAATACCCAGAAACTAATAGTCATTTTACCAAAATACAAACAACTGTCAACAACGGATTCAACAAAAAATGAAATGAAAGTATTCATGTCTGAAACAAGCGGAGAAGAACTAAGATTGATCACTCATGGCTTTTGGAAGGATATAGCTCACCCTTTAGTTGATATACATCCTAGTCTAAAGTTGAGGTCTCAATGTACTTGTGGAAAGATGCTCTGCACTCAAGATAAAAATAGCACATGTAGTATCAATACAAATCCACAATGTACTGGTAAAGACATCAACCAACCAAAATTATTAAATGAGAAAAAATTACCAAAAGCTTTTAACTGTGTACAACCATGAACACCTAATAATTTTATGCATCCCAATTATGTACCACATATCCTTTCACAATGACATAAAGAAATTTGGTCAAGTGTATGTCAATATAGATAATATACCAAGTCAAGCCCATTATTACCAACGATAGACCAAGTCAATAAAATAGAACTCACAACAATATGTTAAACCTTGTCTCAAATATGTATGTAATTTGACATCAATAGGCGATATAGCATTCATTTGTACTCTTAGCCCAGACCACTCAAGAATCCAATATTACAACAATAATGACAATCTTTTCACTCAACGAACCTAAATATATAAATACCCACAAAATTTGTTCACTCAAGGAACCGTCAAACTTACTAATATTTTGTACACACAAGTTAAGGGTCGTATAGTTGTCCACTAGATATGACCTTTCTAGGATATGCTCTTGTCCATGTACCAAACATTCTTTATGTCTAGTGTCAGCCACCCTTATCCCAAGCCTATCTTGGGAGGATGTCCTTTACTAGAATATTTTATAATAATTATAGATACAGTGATGATGTCTTTTAACAGCTTTTCATATAATTGTAATAGATGACACACCAATCATAAACACAATGGGAATAAGAAAACCATATTTATACAACTAACAAGCTTTTATATAACCTCTTTATATGTTTTTAACAATCATTGTATCATTTAATAATTTCTCTTCTTAAAACATGAATTGTAACAAGTGTATGAAGAAATAGTTAATCTAGTCACATAAACCAAGTTGAATTTTCAAGTACATTTGACTAACACCTACCTCAATCCAAACTTTGCACTTTTCTAACAAATAAAAATATCGCCTTTTGTTGTAATTTACTTTGGTTTTGTCTAAAAACAATAATATAGCCATAATTCTAGCGATGATCTAAGAATTTAAAGGATTTTAACCTAACCCCTGAACCCAAAGGTCAAATTCATGATTAATCCCTTATTCCAGAGTTATTACACTTTAATTCTACCATTTTCATAAATATAAAGAAGAATTTTAAGCATGCAATTTTAATTAAATAACCCTTACTCAAAACACTAGATTTTCCAACCCAAAATCATATAATTGAACTATAAATTCACCTATATCAAGTTCAATGCTTCCCCTTACCTAAAATTTGAGATTCTAAGGATTAATAATGAAAAATTAGTTAGTGCAATTAATTTTCTTACCTTAACTAAGGAAATTAGTCGGAAACTAATAAACTCAATATCTTCAGTCCTTAATTTTATTTAGACTAAAATACCTTTTTGTGCTATTTCTACATTAATCAACATTTATCCCACTACAGTAGGCATTTCCAACTGTAGTGAAATTTCTATATAGGGATTCAGCTTCTATAGCAACATTGTCCAACTCTAACTCCTTGTAAAATGAAAACTTCTATTATTGTTGCTGTGCCATGTTTTTATTGTACTTTTGATGATTAAAACAAGAAAATATGCAAGTACTTAGGTCCTTTATGTTACATATGATATGTGTTTTTTTTTGTTTTTCAAGAAAATACAATTTGTAGTATATGAGAAGAAAAATTTGATGATAAGTTACAAAAACACCTCTTATGGGAGCACATACGGCGTATAAATGGTATATTCAATGGTAGTAAGTCACTCCGTAGGTGCTAGAAGGAAAATTCTGAAACCTAAAGATTTGTTCTAAGAATGATGACTCCAACTTACGTGGAATAAGTACCACTTACGCCCCTCGTAAGTTCTATAATAGGTATACGACATTACGGCTACTAAGTTCTCTGAGACTTCTTGACCTACCTAGGGTCCATAAGTAGTACATATAGTTCGTAAGTGGGTCCATAAGTGGTTGATGACTCACTTTTACTTTTTCATTTTTCTTAGGATTCTTAGGGTTCTAATGTATTTGATAAATACGTGTTTGATGTTTTCATATTGGTTTATGCACTCTTGGTATTCATAACACTATATTGATTTTGAGATTTCGCTTTTGAGCTTGGAATCCTTTGTACTTTGTTTATATAGTTGAATATTAATTTGAGATTTTTTATTTTATTATTCAATAATTATATGCTTTCTTCTATGAATTCAATGAATGATCTTGCAAACATGAGCGGCTAAACCACCTAACTACGGTTGGGGGAACCCTGATACAATAACAAAGTAGAGAAACTGTACAGTCATTCTTTATCAACATTCTTTCATGTATTATGATCTATGATAGATTTTTATACAACTGTAGAAGCTAAGAACATGTATATATTCAATACTTACTCTATAAGAGTGGTAGAGATTAGCAAAAGATGATCACAAAAGTAATTTAAAATTACCAACCTTCATCTAATTAACTTGACACACAAAATGTTATAGAAAATTTGGGAACTAGGATAACAGTTAGTAACTCAACACTCTAAGACTCAAAAGGTTAAGAGTATAATTCATCAAAGGCATTCATAAGATGGTTGGTGATACATATCTTGTCAGATTCTATAAGCATGGCATAGAAATCTTTTGATGGAGCAGGGTAAGGCTATGGAGTTAGGAAGTTAGGGGGAACACGATAATAGTATGATATCATATATATTTGAACCCAAAGTGATTAAGATTTGTTACTATTGATATTGTTCTCACAAAATCCCTCTGTTTGACTTTCTACCTTTTTTCGTCTTCTTTTGCAAGTTCTTCATAATGATTTGGACTATTACCTATAGGTTCTACTCCAACCTTTGTTGGTTTATGTATTTGAAATTTATCATGTTATACATATTAGAGGAGTAATCTTAGGTGACATAAAATTTTGATGTCGTTTCTAGGGGATTCAATTATGAATTTATTGACAGAAGTTGTTGAGGTTGTTTGTTTTTCCTTTTCTACTATTATTAGGTCATACACCGGTGTACACCAAGTACTCAGAGTCAAGGCAATTGTAATGCCCTGGTAGTACCACCTCGATGTCACATAGTGCTCAAGACTACGAATAGTCCAAAGCTAACCCTGTAAGACTTCTAAACTTGAAACTCATGATAAAGGTAAACTTGATATATGAAATATTAAGATAAATTAATTAATATCTTGAATGAAATTCTCAAACTTAGAAATCTTGAAAACAAACACTTTTGAATCTAAAACAAAAAATAGTGAGACAAGCCTCTAGTTCTAACTAAAGAACCACTGGGACAAGCCCCAACTGACCTAGACATAATAGAAATCAAATAAATGAAATACTTCATCAATATCAAAGTCTGATAAAATAGTTCCTCGAACTATGAGGACTCACTAAACATCGAGATGTAAGTGTAGATGCCCGTAGTCAATCACATTGCTGGAACTAAGAACCAGAACATACATTATCAAACAATGTAGCACATCAACCTATATGTGGATCAGTACTTCTGGATGTACTTAGCATGTGGGGTGAGTTCATAAGAAAAATAATAACTTAACGTGCACTTTGATTTTAAAATAATGCATGCTAAGTGTGAATAACTCACCTTGGGATTGAATAAAACCAAAATTGCAAAATAATAAACATAAGTAATAAGGTATAATGATAAAAGTTGTGAGCCATAACACTTAGATCTAAATGTTTTACTTTTATTCTTTCTTAGGGAGGTTCTTCTAACCAACATAAACCATGTAAGCTATCATGGAGTTCAAAAACTTACCCATGTTGGGGAGAGTTGGCCTACCCTTGCCATCAAAATAGAACCTTAACTTAAGTGATCACTATACTTAACCCACAATAGGACTTAAACCTACGGGGGCACATAGTTTTGGTACATGTGACCTGAACTCATACCCAACTCAGTGCTAAATACTACTCCCATATTACTTAAATTCTCATACTCTTAGGAAATCTTCCTTAAAATAGAAAAGGTTTGTATCATGAAAACTTTGTACGCTTCTCTTATCTTTAAATCAAAATCAAGATGAACAAATGTGGATTCCATGTCTTAGCTTAGGATAAAAAGATCAATGTTTACTTTTAGTCATCGTATAAAATTATCAAAGAAACTTAAGATCGTAGTCTTCTTGAAATCTGAAAACTCATACTTGGGGTTTAGAGTATCTATACTTAAATTCTTAAAATTTCACAAAAGAGGTTCATTCTCAATAATCATCGTGAAATATTTCAACAATATCAAGTCAACATAATGAAATTTAATTCATAATATAAATCTTCAAGTCAAAGCATATATTGATGAGAATTAATATGCACATCTATACTTAAATCACTTCATAACTTCATAAACTAAAAACAAGATAGATTGGGTATGAACCCTAATTTGTAATTCACATAGTCTTTACTTTAAAACAAGTTTTGGGCACAAGGATGACAGAGTATCCTTGTTCATAACCCAAAATACATTAATAGACTTGACTTGGTGGAAAAACCTTGACCTTGAAAGCCTTAGAGATGATCTTGAAAGTTTTCTTGAAAAATCATAGATAAGGGAGCTTATATTCTTGATTTTTCTTGAAGATAAGATGAAGGAATGGATAAAGTTTAGGGGATGATTAGGGTTTGTTGTTGAGAGTAAAATTATAGAATGTGGGAGAATAATGCCCTAACTGATGTTTAATCTCATGTGTTTATGACTTGGGGTGATAGGAAAAGACCTAATTGCCCCTAAGAAGATTATATTTATAACTGGGATGTCATTTGGAGGGACACCATGATGCGGTGAATGGACCATCTCTATACCAACCATGACACACCACTATTGCGGTGAGGTAATGGAATCAAAATCCAAATGGGCCTCACTTCTCATCCAAAAAATCCAAAATTTCCCTAAGACATGCTCCTCACGCCCTTGAACATGAATTAACTCAAAAACCATCGTATCATAGTATGGAAGGTAAACTTAAAAATCCCCAAAGTTAGGAGAAAGTAAAATTACTAAATCCCCAACACATAGCTAATTTTTGAGGATTTAACCCTCTTATGCATGCACTCTAAAGCTGAACCCAGCTAAGCCACATACCGGGTATTACAACAATCCCTTGATCCTACTTGATATTAAGTTGTAGCAGGAATCATGATAGAATCATAATATGGAAGGCCATGGGCATGAGGCTCATGATGACACTAATTTTATTCTTCCACCTCCACATAATATTCAAAAAATGGTCGTACAAACTACTACTCAGTTATGAGATAAATATAATGAGTGAAGGAATGTTGCTTCTCATTGTGTATCTCAAGAAGAAAGTGTGATATAGTCAGAAGAGCATCGAGTAGAACTTGACAGAGCAAGAAGATATAGAGCTCAAGTACCCCAACTTTTATATTTTTCCAGCATATGATGATTTGAAGGAAGTTTAGGATACATTAAGCCTGTCGAGACATCAACTATCATTTCTCTTGAGTTGCCACACTGGGTAAAGTATTATATTGTGAGTTCTATGATACAGTTGCTCAATTTAAAGGGTGTGTTTGTTGGTCTGACGACTATTGATGTCAACATACACAACATGATTTCATACACTTCATATAATTTACCTGGGGTGAGTCAAGAAGCTTTGTGACTCAAGATCTTCCTATTCTCTCTTACAGGAGAGTGATATTATGGTTAGGGAACTACCTCGTGGGTTCATTATTAATTTGAATAAGTTACAAAAATAATTCTTGGACCAATGCTTCATGCTATCTGAAATGCTGCAATTGAAGAATGAGATTTATAATTTTAGGGAGTTGCATTAAGAACTATTTTACAAGACATAGTTAAGGTTAAAGAAGATGTTAATGTTGGTTCCCAATCATATAATTTTAAGGAGAAATTTTGTTGAAATATTCTATAGATCCCTAAACGACAATACCAAAGATGCAGTTGATACTATTTTTGGTAGGACTTTTATGAGATTGAGAGTTAACTGTAGAACTCTTAAATCGGGTCTCTAATACCAACCAAGGGTTGAATACTCAGGAAGTAGAATGAGGAACAAGCACCTATGATATTGGTGTTTCTAGTGAGCATAAAATTCTAGATGATACAGGAGTTCAAGAGGTTGCAAAGCTGAGGTCTGAGATTGGGTTACTGATCAAGAGATTTGCAACTTCATTAAAAAATGTTTTGGGTACACAAGGTAAATCCCCTATGTTCTATGTTTCTAATATTAAGGAGGAAGAGTGTACATAGATCGAGAGATGGAGGACTTCTAAGCTAATAGCCAAGGGTCCAATCAAGTCTCTTGGAATTTGAGGCAGGAGAATCAAGGTTGGAACTATTATGAGGTAGATATAGAGATCACATCAGTGAGAGAGATGGTGACTGGAGGTGAAGGATGACTAAAACAAGAAGGGTGGTGCATATATTCCACTTGGGAATCGTGATATTGATTCAAGGATGGAAGCATTTCTTAATAAGATGTTTTGGGCTTGAAGAATCAAGAGAGTTTCCTTAAGAAGATTAAGGAAAATATTTTGGGACTAAGCTAAAAAGTACAATTGTATACTTCCGTGATTAAGCAGTTTAAGCAGCAGTTTGGTAAAATATGGGCTACTGTGAGTATGTGTCCACCGGGCATCTTCCGTGCAACACTATACACAATTGGATGAATTACAGTCACTTTCTCGACATCACTACTCGGAGTGGGAAGACTACTATTGATCCCACTATGCCTATAGTTTTTTTTTAAGAAAAAATTCACAGTTGTGGGATTTGAACCCATACCATTTTAGACCAAAGCCAAAATCTGGTGCCTTAGACTACTTTTAGAAACTTCAGTTCCCAATAGTTGATGAGGTATGGAATGATGTGGTTGATAATTATGAGGCACCCAAATATAAAAATGAGAAGTTGGTGATTGATGATAAAATTTTACAAAAATTGAAGGGTATTGAGAAAAGAGTTGAAACTTATAAAGAGAAGGGTAAGGAGGTCGATCTAGTTTTAAAAACCAATCAATGGCTTACTCCACCTTTTCCTAAAAGGTTGAAAAAGAAGTAAGAAGAGTAGAAACATACAAAATTTATATCTATGTTAAAAGAGTTGTCTATGAATTTGTTAAAGCATTGTACCATATTCCCAATTATAAAAAGCTCATAAAGGACTTAGTGACAAAGTGTTAGTTTTAATCCCATTAATAATATTTAACATTATAGTATTGTTGCTTTGTGGTCTTCGCTTAAGAATAAAGAGGACCCCTGAACTTTTAATATTCCTTGAACAATTAGGTCTATGAATTTTGCATGAGCATTTTATGACTTGAGAGTGTGCATAAATCTGATGTCGCTAGTGTTTTTCAAGAAATTGGGCTTGGGACACCTAAGTTGATGTTTATGAGATTATCAATGGATGATTGTACTGTGAAGGAACCAGTATGTATATTGTGTGATATTTTTTGAAGGTAGATTCCTTCGTATTCCTAATTGATTTTGTGATTCTTTGATATGAGTTAGATTTTGATGTTTCTATTATCATAGAAAGGCCCTTTGTAGCCACGAGTAGGGCATTGGTTGACATTATGATAGGACATATGATATTCAGGCAGAATGATAAATAGGTTACTATAAATATAGGTCCATCAATGCGACAACTAGAAAGTGGTGTCTGTGAGAGATAGTGTTGATGAAGAGCCATTGATTACGCATATTAAGGAGCAACTTGGTGTTAAGGCGTTAGTCATGGTGATCATAAACTTTGACTATGATGGCATCAAAGAGTATGATGAGATGCCAAGCACACTCTATGGTAGAGGTTCTTATTCTTTTGCACTAACATATTTAGATCTTGACATGAAGAATATAGCGACTTCACCAACTCAAAACTTTATTGAGGAGCCATGGGTCTTCGAATTGAATGCCTTTCTTTTTCACTAGCAATAAGCATTTTTGATGGGCCAACAATACCTTGACTATTATTATTATTGTTGATTTATTGGATACATAGGTCGAGACATTGATTTTAGTATTTTAGAGATTTAAAAATGCAATCAGATGGTCTAAATAGGCAAAAACAAATATGTAACCAAACTGATTTCAACATTTCGAACGTGTTGGCGAAGTTGGCTTTTATATTCAAGGACTTTTCGACCAATTTTAGGCCCCACACTTAAATTTCCAATTTATCAACTTTTCGAGCAATAGGTCAAAATGAGTTCTAGTGGAACAGGACCAAACCAGAGGTCTACCCAACCAAAAATAGATATTCTAGAGCTGCTGGTGCAGTCAAAATATGCATTTGATATCGTTTTACTGATCTTCTCACTTGGCAGCTATTTGGAACCTACAAAGGCTTTTAAATAGGGAAATGGTTCTTAAAACCAAACAAACTGCCCGATAACCAAGCTATCGGTTCTAGAAACTATGGAAAAGATCTAAGGGTGATTACAACATCCACTACTATGAAACTTTTGTCCCCAAAAGTAAAAGATAAAGAGATTTCCTGAAGTATCAAACAGGTGAGGATACTCGGCCAACATCTTTCTCTCAAGGTCCCAAGTGGCCTCCTCCACTGGGCGGTGCTTTCACTGGACCTTAACTACCGGAATATCTCTGGTACGGAATTCCTCACATCACTATCCAAAATAAGCAGAGGGATCCTATGCAAATGTCAATTGCTCATCTAACTTGTCTGAGTCCCACCTAAGAACATTGGACGGATTAGAAATATACTTCCACAACAATTAGACATTAAAAATTGGATGAACAACGACAAAATCTGGAGGCAATGCTAACTCATAGGCCACATCGCCAGCTATACGGAGAATCTAAAAAGGACCAACATATTATGGGCTGAGCTTACCCTTTTTTCTGAAACTCATCACACTGCTCATGGGAGAAACATGAAGGAACATATGGTTACCAACTACAAATCTCAAGCCACGGAGCCTACGAATGGGATAGTCCTTCTTCCTTTTCTCGGCTGCTCTAAGCTTATCTAGAATCACCCTGACTCTATCCAATAAGTCCTGAATAAAATATGTACCACAATCTCTCATCTCGGAAGATTTTAACTATCCTATCAGAGAACAACATCTCCTACCATACAAAGCCTCATAATGCACCATCTCAATTCTTTAATAATAATTGGTTTGTATATGAACTCTACCAACGCTAAGTATTGGTCCCATTATCCTCCAAAATCTATAACACTTGCTCAGAGCATATTGTCAAGCACCTGAATAGTATGCTCGGACTGACTATCTATCTGCGCATAAAAATTGTACCCAAATCCACTCGAGTACCCAACTCCTCATGGAATTCTCTCAAAAATCACAATATGAATATAGAACCACGGTCTGATATGATAGACACCATGAAAATGATCTATCTACCCAATATAAATTAAGGCTAATCTCTCAGCACTTAAGTCATCTGAATAGGAATGAAATGTACCAACTTAGTCAAACGATGCACACTAACCCAAATACCATTAAGACCAAGGGAAGTACGAGCCAAACTACTAATAAAGTACATAGTAATTCATTCCTATTTTAACTCAAGAATGGAAATCTCTGAGTCAATTCCCCTGGATGTTGATACTCAGCCTTAACCTTATGACAACATAAGAAACAAGCACAAAGTCTGCCTTATCTATCTTGATCCCATCCCGCCAGTAATGCTACCATAAATCTTTATACATTATAGTTGTACTAGGATGAATAAAATATCTGGAGATTTGAGCCTCATGAAGAATCAACTGAATTATGTCATCAATCTGAGAAACAAAAATACGACCCTGAAATCCTAAAATAACCTCGGAATCAATGGTATGCCTCTAATACTTAAAACTCACCACCTGGTCAAGGAGGAAATGCATTTTGTTATCCTCATACTGACAATCATGAATCTGCTCAAACAGAGAGTATCTCGTCTGTACACAATCTTAAATCCTTTCAGGATCCAAATTATCAAGGTGAACCATCAAATTGGCTAAGGACTTAATATCTCGTGCCATAGGCTCTACGAAACTGATATCAAGCCAAGCTACCCATACTCACTGCCTTGTGACTCAAGGCATCAAATACCATGTCTGCCTTACCCAAATGATACAAGATGGAAACATCATTTTTCTTTAGAAACTCCATCTATCTACGTCGGAGAGCATTAAGCTCTAGCTGGGTCATAAGATGTTGAAGGCTGCGATGATTGGTGAAAATCTCACAATGCACTCCATAAAAAAATACCTAAAACTATTGTCACCAACTCTAAATGATTAGTGGGGTAGTTGCACTCATGCTCCTTAAGCTGTCTAAAATCATAAGAAATGACATGACCCTACTGGATCAAAACACAATAAAGACCAACACCCGAAGCATCACAAAATACATTGAATCCCTTATCCTCAACAAGAAGAGCTAATACTAGAGTTGAAGTAACATAATTCTTGAGCATTCCATAGATCAACTCACACTTCTTGGACCATCAGAAAGGAACTTCTTTCCAATTCAATCTAGTCATAGGGGCTTAAATAAAAGCAAATATCTCAACAAAGCACCTATAATAACCAGCCAAACCAATGAAACTACAAACCTCAATCAGAGATATAGGCCTAGCCCAATCACAAATCGGTGCAATCTTAGACAGGTCAACCATGATACCATCTTTTGATGCCATATGTCTAAGAAATAACACTGACTCAAGCCAAAGCCCACACTTAGAGAATTTGGAAAAAAGCACATAATATCCCAATGTCTGGAGCACTATCCTTAAATGGTGAGCATGCTCCTCACTACTCCTTAAATACATAACAATGTCGTCAATAGACACGTTGAAAAAAAGAGTCTAGATAGGGTCTGAACAAATGGTTCATCAAATACATGAACGCAACTGGGGTATTAGTCAGTCCAAAAGAAATCACCAAAAACTCAAAATGACTATAACAGGTTCTGAAAGCTGGCCTCAGGATATCCTCAGCCCGAATTCTAAACTAATGATAACCTGACCTCAAATAAATTGTAGAAAACACGTCAACACACTAAAGCTAGTCGAATAAATCATCAATGCGAGGCATAGGATAACAGTTCTTCTCTGTCACCTTATTAAGTTGTTTATAATCAATACACAAACACATGGATCCATCTTTCTTCTTTACAAACAATACAAGAGCTCTCCATGGGGACACACTCGATCTAATGAAACCCTTTCTAAAAAAATCCTAAAGCTGAGAATTCAGCACCATAAGCTCGGCGGTACCAGGCTCAAGTTCAATAGAAAACTCAATCTCATGGTCAGGGGAAATAACAGGTAGGTCGGTAGGTAACACATCAAGAAATTAAAAAACAATAGGAACAGAGTCAAACAACAGACTCCCTATATATGTATCACATAGATAACTAAGACAAGACTCCCAACCTCTTGATATAAAGTCTCCTAGCACAAACATAATAAATAATCACCACCAGCTTGCGGATAACTTCTCCCTGACACATACAACTAGGGGTACCTCAGGCATGGCTAAGGTAACAGTCTTTGCAAAATAATCCATGACCGCATGATAGTGGGATAACCAATCCATGCCTAAAATCACATCAAAATCCAGCATATCAAGAATAATAAGATCAACATAGGTATCAACATCACTAACTGTCATAACACATGATTTGAATACTCGATCCACTACTAAGAAATCACACGCGGGAGTAGATACACACAATGGCATAAATAGTTTGTCACTAATCATGTCCAACTGTGGTGCATAATAAGAAGATACATAAGAATAAGTGGATCTGGAATCAAATAAATGAAGAGTTGACTCGTGGAACACCAAATTCGTACCTATAACTACATTATCTGAAGTCTCAGCCTTGGGTCTAGTAGGTATTAAATATAACTGACCACTCCCGCCACCTGGATGTGTACTTCACTGACCTCATGTCATGCCTACCGAAGTACCATCTTAAGGACCCTAATAACCACCCCTACAACCTTGTGAACCATCTCTACCTGAGAGATAAACTACCCTAATAGGTGTAGCACCTTGGTCTTAAACAACCATCGCCCTAAAACTAGGACAATCTCTCAAAAAATTACTAGAAAGACAACAATTAAAAAAAGAGTCACAAGCAAACCCAAAAGTCATAGATCTGGATAAATCGGAGTAACCACCACATCTAGAATAGCCCGTAGACAAACCTCTCATAAACTCATTATTGCCCTTATCAGGGAGATCACTAGTACCAAACTGACCTCCGTTAGTGGCCTAAAGATATTCCTAAACTGTCCGACTAGCCTTAATCTATGGATAAAAAGATGGATGCAGAGGATACAAAACATAAGAACTAACATACATGAATTGGAAACTGCTATGGCTCCCACCTAATCTACCCAGGTACTTGAGCATCTTATCACGACCCTCAGGATGTATGTCCTCCATCACTCTAGCATGATCTGAAGCCTTAGAAATGGTCCTATAAATAAAAACTAGACTTTGAGAAGCAATCCAAATAGGAAACTCGGTTCTATCATTAATCAATGAACTCTCTTAGACTCAGTATCTAAAATAGAAGTGGCATGCCTCCCCGACTCGTGGAAATGGGCCTCAAACTCGCTGACTATCATACAACCTTACTCTAATATGGTAAAATGGTCTCTTAATTAATATTTAAGGTTACATGACATATACTTCTCTAAGAACATCTTACAGAACTAAGTCCATGACAGAGGAGAATATCCAACTAGCCTAGGACTCATAAAACCTCTCCGCCAGTGTCGAGAAGACCAATCCAACAAAACTATGGTGTAATCCACATCACGAGTCTCAATAAGTCCTAAAACATAAAGCCTATCCTCACATGCAATAAAAAACTCAAATGCATCCTCTCTAGGAGCATAAAAAAATCTAGGCGGAGGAAACCTAAAAAATCTACCCAGCATCTTCTACTCCTCAACAGCCATACAAAGCTAGGTCACAACTGGCTAAGTGGCCATCGATTGAAAAACTATCTTCATAGGAGGAACCTCAACTCTAAGAGCTTCAGCTGCAGCTGCAGGCTGTACTCTTACACTAGTAGTATGTGCACCATTAGACGAAACACCACCAATAATACCCAACAACTGAATCAAGGCATCTATGAGCAATGAACAAGAACTATAACTTGGTAGAGCCTGGGGTTGTCCCTATCTCTTTTCTGGATGTCGCGGAGGAATCTCTAGCTCACGTGTAATAATGGGGTTTGGGTGAGGAGGCCCATCCTAGTCCCTAACTGGGGACACATCCGGAGGTTGTTCTTGAACATAAGTAGGATCCTTGGGATTAGTCTTAAGAACCTTATCATGCATAGTTTAACCATATGTCCTGGGCATTTGCGAAAGCATAAATTCAAGAAAATATCCTACAAATCAACTAAGACTCTCAGCATGATACGAGTGAAAGAAGAAAGGACTTCTAAGAATGTCCCATAGCCTCCTGAAGATAGGAAATAGATGTTAACATTCCAATCCTTAGGACTCTATTAGACACTTACTCTTGTACCGACAATACCAGTGAAACCTAGGCTCTGATACCAATTTGTCACGACCCAATTCACAAGTAATGATGGAACCTACTATATCCCTCATGTAGGTAAGTCAACACTGTGACCTGGAGATAAAGCAATAGGTTACTTCGGTAGAAATTCCCATTGTCCCTAAATACACGAACACAATCATAAATAATAGTGTTCCATTAAGATAAGACAATGAAAACAATAAACACCAATCCCACAACCAGGTAATATTAGTACAAGAGTATCTAAGTTTGATAATAAGAAATACAACTCATAAGTCTAAAGTAGTCAATAAATTTGTCTCGAATACAAAAGTCTAAACAAGGATAGAGAGAAATGGGGGACTCAAAACTCCAAGAGCTCACCTTGTCTTTGGATGATCAACACTGTAAAAACTCAACTCAGCAGCAGCAACTAATATTAGGGTCTGCACCAAAAAGGTGCAGAAGTGTAGTATGTGTACCGTATAAATGGGTATTCAGTAGGCATCATCATCCGACTAAGCTAAATTATGATATAAAACAAGATAATATCTCTAAATGAAGGTACAAAACCTAACGTGAGTCATCGTCATTATCATTATACATAATAAATGATCGACTAGAATGATAATGTGACATTTCATATCAATACATGAAAATACCATCATATATGAGGAGTAATTGATCAATACATGCAAATATATTTTAATTACATCCGCATAAATACCAAGTTGGTGTACATATAACCAATAGATCATAACGTAAAATAATTGACCACTGAGTCCCATACCACATGGGAGTACAACCAATAGAACATACAATAAAGATCCAATAATGACGTACCATACCTTCGGAGAGTGAATCAAAGGATCAAACAAAGAAACGTAAATAGATAGATAACCAACTTTCTAAATTTTAATGGTTTTCAACACTTCCCATCAACGGTCATTTACCAACAATTATAATCATCAAACATTACCTCAAATAACTAACATATACCAAGGTACTAATACCCATAAATATATCACCATATAGATGTCTAACTCATCCATATACTAAACTTACTTATTATTAGCCAATTGATGATTAATAATAGCTCACTGATTCGCTAGTCATCATATGTCCTCTAATAATTAGCCTAACCTATTATTACATAATTCTTATTCACGTGATAGAAATTAACCATTATTCATTAAATAGCCAACATCCAACATCTAGTCGAGGTTCACTACTAACCCATAAATGTTGTTAACCATAGAGCAATTCTAGTCATTATAATTTCAATAGTTACCATCTAGCAAAAGACCAATAATCGTCATTCAACACCTATATACCTAAAAAATAATATCTTTTATTATCTAGCATCATTAATGTACAAACTAATGATTAATAGCTAATCGATATCAAAACTTAGTCATCAATATCATTAATAATCACCAATGCTAACCTATTATCTCCATTAACCACATAACAACCACAATTGCTATTTAACATATTTCAACTAATCAAGGTCCATTAACTAGTACTCTAGACTCTAATCATCGAATAAATAGTCTCTTAATAGGCAAATAGTTACCAAATAGCTCTCTATAAGATACCATAATTCTTAATTAATCCATTTATTCAAGCTAAGTATACCCACTAGGTGAAGTCTTAATTCTACACAAGATTTTACTTACCAAATAAGCATAGCTCATTATTCTACAGTCTACTCCAACTTTTTATTTAGCCCTAATATGTGTTACGCCACTTAGAAAGTGATTATCACAAAAGAAATATAACCAATAATACCAAGAATAACATCACACCCTTAAAGCACGTACGAATGAAATCTTATGAAGAAAATTAACAAAATACACACCCACATATATATATGCTTACTATACATATTTTTAATATATCCTCCAAACATACCGGGCATTATAATATCGTCAATATATCCTCCGGAATTACCGAGCATCATCATAACTTCAATATATCCTACGAACTTACTAGGCATCATCATAACATCAATATATCCTCCGAACATATCAAGCATCATCATAACACCAATATATCTTCCTAACTTACCTAGCATCATCATATTATCAATATATTCTTCGGACTTATCGGGCATCATCATAACATCAATATTTATTCCAGACTTACCGTACATCATCATATCATAAATATATATATATAAGCAATTTAATCAATATCATGAATGCAAGCCCCACAAGGGATAAAGTGGAAGCGATGTAAGGTAGACATTCCATCATACCACATTATTCATTATCAACACAAGATAATAATAGGTGCATGAACAAGTATTATCATATGGTACGAACACTAAATTCATTACCAGGCTTAACATGATCCCTAGCATGGTCACACTAGTCATGGTTTATGCCTTCTACAGCCCCTCTTTATTATCATGAGTCGCATTATTAGCACAAGAGGATCTTAAGCACAAATAATAGTTTAGTTACTATGCTTGAACATAATATGAGTAATAACATAATCCAAGGACCAGATTGTAATTTAGTCAATGATTTAAGTAATAGCATAGTCATGGGTTCAAGCTACAAGGCATTTTATCACTATCAAGTCAATCTCAATAATTTAGAAACAAATGATGTGCATCATTACCAATACCAATATAAAGATTAAATCATTTACCGGGGCTAGTCATCATATTACCAAAGGCACATTCTATGTGTTTTACACATATCTAGGTCACTAATGAAACTACATAGTCCAAACTTAATACGGGTCCAGTTTCTCTTCTAATAACCCAAATTTCCAGGTCATGTTTAATTTCTAACTTGGACTAATCTAGGCCATCTATTTCATGTCTTAGAGGTTTATCAATCCACACTAGTTCTATGGTACAACTCTTTCTCAAGTATTACTCTGAATTCATCCAAAGCTTCTAGGGAAACATGCACAACTATGCACAACTAAGGTCAACTTACTATTTAACACGAGTAATATGGTCACTCCCATATAAGTAGAGCATCTAGAGTATTCTCATGTTGTTCATGAGATAACAACTCTACTAACCTAGGTTCTATATTATAAGTCAAGTATCATACTTTATAAGTTCAACAGCCTGAGTGGTTTAACTAATTTAAAAAATTGCCATCTACTATTTTAACACCTAAAACCCCTCCCAATATTATAAATATATCAAATTCATACTATAATAAAGCTTAATCTAACAAAATGTAAGACTAACCTACCTCGAATCCAAATATAGATCACGAACCGATAACCTTCATTTTCCCTTTTCTTGAAGCTTTATCAATGATCCAAGCTATCAAAAATACAATTTATGAATTATTACGTGAATATCAATACCTATATTGTACCATTGTGCATCAGATCCAAAACAACACAAAAAACCCCAAGTGGGTCCCACATATGGTAAACGAGTTTTTGATACCAACCCATTGTTCAAAAACCATTAGGGAGTTTTATCCCTCAAGAAATTGGTGCAAATCAAGCATATTTTTTTCTAAAATCAAGCCCTCAATCCATTTGGGGTTTTGGGTCAAATAATCAAGAATTCAACATTATAGATGAAGTATTCATACCTTAGATTTTTTCTTAATCACAATGATGCAAGTTATTCAAGATCCCAATCAACACCCAAGACTTAATTTCTGGACTACAAACTCTATTAGGGTTTATAGGACTCAAACCAATAGAGAAATGGACATTACTCGACCAAAAATGTCATTTAAATACCCACTCCTAGGTCCTAGGTTTGAGCAATCATGAGCACGCAGGCCGCGATCACTATACCGCAATCATGATACACCCTCCACGATCGTGGTACCCTCTACTGCACCAAATGATAGTTGAAGCTTGGAATAAATTCCATGTTTTGGCCAATGCCTCGGGATGCATTCAGAACTCAAAATGGGAAAATTAAATATGCAACCACACTGATTTTGACATTCTGGATGCATTGGAAAAGTTGGGTTTTCCATATGTGGTCCTTTTGACTAAATATAGACCCCACACCCTAATTTAAAATTTATAAACTTATTGACGAATAGGTTTAAATGAGTTCAGGTGCAGCGAGACCCTAACCAAAGGTCTACCTAACCTAAAATCAATATTTTAGAGATACTACCACAGTTAGAATTTACATTAGGTATCATTTTGCTAAGGTTCTCTCTAGTTGGCTATGGAAATAGTAAAGTATTATAAATAGGGAAATAGTTCTAATAACCAAACGAACTATACAATAACTAAACTATCTGTTCCAGTATGTCATAAATGACTTAGAGCAGCTATGAAAAAGCTATACCAGAGAAAGTAAGTAAAATTATGAGAAATAATCTAAAGGGTCATTATACAGACTCACTAATTGAACCAAATGCATCCTCTGAACCGAACAAGGACCAGAGATCATCCCGTAATAGGCATCTTGAACCGAAAAAGGACCCGAGATCATCCCGTTAACACAATCCAACTAGCATATCAATACACAAGTGTTAGATGAACACCGAACATATATCAAGATAGCAGAAATGAGACAAAAAATCATAACTTAAAAAGTGTATAATTAATATATTAATGTCACATACTAACATTAATGTCACATACTAAGCTAACATACCCAAGTCCACAGTAATCCAAAAATCCTTTACAAATTTGAAGTCAATAATATATCGTTACATGCCACCGACAATAGCCAAAACCAAGTTTAAAGCAAGTATATGACATAAGGTAGAAAGACCATGAAATGGATGCCTTTCGAAGAATGGAATCTTACCACTTAAATGTTGACACTCAAACTACTTGAACACTTGGTCACTGCACAAGAAACGAACAAGAAACTCCGGTCCCTGTGTCACGTGGAGATATAAATTCCCAAGAGGGTTAGCCGTTGGAGCGCTAGCATGTAACTCAAGGATAAGGATAAAATAGTATCATTATTATAAATCAAGTCAAACCATCATAAGCAACAACATTTATATACATAGGAAGATATGTAGATATGTATAGATACATAAAGTGACGAAATGGAAATAGCGCTTAGAATGCATTTCAAAGCACCCGATCATGAGACATGGAGTGAAGGACTCTAACCTCTCACTCAGGTAGGTTAGGAAGTTTGAAATTCCAGGTTATATTAAGCAAGAGGATTGTCACCTCAAGTCGTCTTATTAAGCAAGTGGACTCTAACCATAAGCCATTTTACTACACAAGTGGACTCTAACCACAAGCCGTTTTATTAGACAAGTGGACTTTAACAACAATCCATCTTTGTAAGCAAGTGGACTCTAACCACAATCCATCGTGTCCATTAATAGTCAATATTTGGACTCTAAACCTTTGTCCATGCATTCACATCCACTTAGTTCAACATTCAAGGACTGTAACCCGCTTAGCCAACTTAAGTCATCAAGGCTACAATTCAACACCATACATGACCACAAGTTCTTTATGAACCATTTATCAATCAATCACTATAATAGGCTAATGCCTTAGTTTAAATCACCATTCAAGTCAAATTGTGGTCATCAAGACCTTTACCAAGCAATTCATTTTTCATAAGCATTCTTACACCAAGCTTTATTTCAAACATAATTCAATTATATGTTTAGGGAAACAATCCCTTTTAACCAATCAAATCACAAAAGTTATCAATTAACTCATTTCTTGGCCAACAAGTGATTTACAAAGTTACTTACCAATCATTCTTTCTCATTAAGCCATTGCTTTAGTTAAAAACACTATTTAAATATGACTAGTTATTTCTCTTAGACATTCTCACAAACACCTTGAGGGCATATCTTTACCAAGACCAAACCAAAGAGAAAATCATCAAGATAAGGGTTACTTGTGACCGATTTGTTAGACCATAATCAGAAAGCACCCATATATAAAAATCATCTCCAAAAATATGTATAAACACAAGTTAAACCAAGAGTAGACATTATTCAACCATATGCAACAAAATTCTCAAACCATCATGTAAGAATCATTAACACACTATAAAACACATCATATTTGAGAAATAACAGTGAGGGGAGAGTCATATGCCTTATACAAAATTATGTATGGGTAGAACTTGACCCCTTTAGCCTCTAGATGAACAACTCTTGAAACCCTAAAGTCCAATTTTGTTGAAGAAGTTTAGAGAGGATTTTTGACTATTTTTTTTCATGTTAAATGAAGATTAAAAGTCCAAATAATGTTATAAGTCTTGGGTCTCAAGGATTTTAGGGTGGGAAATGTCTGGAATGCCCTCAACTTAAATGCTGAAAACTTACTCACAGGTGGGTACGACTTCCACACCTAAACTGTAACCTAGGGTTTGAGTGGTGCCTTATATTGTAACCTAGGCCTCACCATGGACCTTTAAACTGTCCAACATAACTCGTACCCTAAGGTATGAGAAGTACACTATCACTATTACCCTAGGAAGAATGCACCAGGTCAAGCTCAAGACATCATACGACTTGTCAACTTACGACTAGTATCCTAACATACAACTAAGTAGTGGACAAACTGTACCTTGGACAAAATGTTATTAACCTAAACTGATCTTCATACGAGATGGTGGGTACTAGACTGTAACCTAGCATATGAGAGGTATGCTCAAACCATACCCTACAAAAAATCTCAAACTTAGGAAATTCACTAATGGTTCAAAGCAAAGGTGATTAAATTCTCCCTTTCTTGGATCATTTGTCCTTGAATGACAGGTAAGGCAAGCACAAGCATGAGTCAACACATCAATACACATTAGCCCAACCTTTAACATAGTTAGAATACAAAGACAAGATGATCAACACATACTTCAAGGACGAGTTTCCATAAAGGAAAACAAATGCATATACTTGGACTTTATGTCATCTTTCGCCTCCCTAGTAGTTTCCTCAAACTTTTGGTTCCTCTATAGAACCTTCATCGAAGCCACCTCTTTCATTCACAACCATTGAACTTGCCAATACAGGATCTTCACCGGGGCCTTCTGATAGGACAAAGAGTCCAAAACACCAACATTCACTAAGGACACAACCAATGAAGGATCACTCATAGATTTCTGCAACATGGACACATGGAATACTGGATCGATAGAGGTTAAACTAGAGGAAAACTCTAACTCATAGGAAACATTACCAACCATATTCAAAATCAAATATGGACCAACATATCTTGTACTATGCTTTCTGTTCTTACACAACTGCATCACTCCCTTCATGGGAGATACCTTAAAGAATACCCATTTACCAACATTAAATTCCAAATCCCTATGTCTCACATACACATAGGACTTTGGGAGAGTTTGAGCGGCTTTCAACCTATCATGAAGTACCTTCACCTTATCCAAGACTATTTGAACTAAATAAAGGCCAAGCAACCTACCCTCAATAATTTCGTACCACCCAATAGGGGAATGACATCTCCTACCATAAAATACCTCAAAAGGATCCATACCAATCCTATATTTTTATAGGTGGATTCAATCTAAGGAAAATGGTTATACCAACTACTACTATAATCAATCACACATGCACAAAGCATATCTTCCAAAGTCTTAATTGCCCTCTCCACTTGTCTATCCTTCTGCAGGTTGAAAGAAGTAATAAGGCACATATTAGTTCCCAAACCTTTGTGAAATGAATTACAAAAGTTAGATGACAACGGAGTACCAAGATATGAAAGGATAGAAACCAGAGCATTGTTCATCCTCACAATATCTACAAGATACAATTTAGCATAATCCTCCACTCCATAACTAGTTCTCACCGGCAATAAGTGACCGGACTTGGTCATTCTATCCACAGTGACCCAAATAGAATCACATTGGTTTTGTGACTGGGAAACTCCAGTGATGAAATCCATATTGATTACCTATTATTTCTATTCGGGTAACTCAATATGTTGGTACAACCTTATGTGTTAAAATTTCACTTGTTGCCACACCATACACTTAGCCACATAGATAGCCATATGTCATTTCATATTATTCCACCAATAAAACTCCTTAAGATCATGATACATTTTTATAGAACTGGGATGAATAGCATAACGGGATCAATGAGCTTCGGCAAACATCCTTTCCCTCAATCCATTAAGATTGGCAACACATAGCATACCTTGGTACATCAAGATACCATCACCACCAATCGCCAAATAAACAACCTTTTGCTAAGCCGCTTTACTCTTAATCTTTATCAAATCGGTATCCATTATTTGTTTTTCCTTTATCTCAACCACAATAGACGATAGCGACACCTGATACACAAATACACCACCATCCTCAGAGTCCGTGAGACGAACTCCAAGATTTGCAAAATGATAAATATCCTTCATCAACTACCACATATCCTTATTCACATGATCTAAACTCCCTGTGGATAATGTGCTAATAGCATCAACAATAATGTTAGCTTTACCTAGATGGTAATAGAGACTCATATCGTAGTCCTTCACCAACTCAAGCCTTCTTTTTGGCTGAAGATTCAACTTCTTTTGAGTAAACACATAATGTAGGCTCTTACGAACAAAAGATATATCAACATGAACCCCATAGAGTTAGTGATGATGAATCTTCAATGTAAATGCCATGGCTAACAACTCTAAATCATGAGTAGGGTAGTTCTTATCATGAAATTTTAAATTTTCTAGATGTATAGGCCACCACCCTACCATGCTATATTAATACACAACCATACCCAACATGAGAAGCATCACAATACACTACAAAGCAATCATTACCCTCGGGCAAGGTCAAAACTAAAACTGAAGTCAACTTATCCTACAACATCTCAAAACTACCCTCATATGCATTTGACCACAAAAACATGACCTTCTTCTGGGTCAACTAAGTTAATGGGGCAGTTATAGTCAAATAAAATTCCACAAATCTCCTATAGTAATTATCTTTACTTAAGAAACTCTGAATATCAATGGGAGTCAAAGGTCTAGGCTATTTTTAAACTGCAACAACATTTTGTATAATCATCATAAACCCTTAAATAGAGATAGCATAACCAAGAGAAGTCACAACCTTCTCCCAAAACTCATACATAGAGAACTAGACATACAAAGGATGACCCTTCAAGGTTTTTAACCCAGCAGGAAGGTGATCGACATGATCTACCTCATTCTTAGAATAATCAAAGATGTCATCAATAAAGACAATGACAAAAATGTCCAGGAATGGATGGAAGACCCTATTCATCAAATCCATGAATGTTATGGAAGCATTGGTCATCCCAAAAGGCATTACTAGGAACGCATAGTTACCATACCGAGTCCAGAAGCCAATCTTAGGGATATCCACTTCCCTAATCTTAAGATGATGATAACCTGGCCTAAGATAAATCATAGAGAAACACTTTGCACATGGAAGATGATCAAACAAATCATCGATCCTAGGAAGAGGATACTTATTCATTATGGTCACCTTGTTTAACTCACGATAATCAATGCACAATCGAATGGAACAATACTTTCTATGCACAAACAACATAAGGGCACCCCAAGAAGACACACTAGGATGGATAAAATATTTATTTAAGAGGTCCTTCAATTGATCCTTAAGATCCTTCAACTCCACAGGAGCTATTCTATAAGGAGGGACAGAAATTGAATGTGTGTCCAGAACAAAATCAATCCCAAAATCAATTCCCTTATTGGGAGAAATATAAGAAAGGTCATCGGGAAAGACATTGATAAACTTATTAACCAGGGAAATAGATTCAAAAGAAGTACCTTCAAAGTTAGAATTTTTAACTCAGACCAAATAATAAAAACACCCTTTAGAAATCAACTTTTGGGCTCTAAGATCTGAGATAACCCTTTCTTTAGGCACTAAAGAACCAACTTCCCATATAGTGACCGGCTTATTAGGGAATTTAAACTAGACCTTACGGGTCCGATAATCTAAGGAACATAGCATGAATACAACCAATCCATCCCAAGAATAACATCAAAATCGACCATGTCCAACTATATACTGTCTACAAGAGTTTTCTTACTATTAACAACTACCACACACCCCCTATAGACTCTTTGAATAACCATAGATTCTCGTATCAGGGTAGAAATAAAAAAAAACCGACACATACTCAGGACCAAAACCAAAATGCACAGCCACAAATAAGATCACTTAAGAGACAGAGGACCTTGGATCAAGTAAACAATACACATCCTAAGAGAAGAGTTTTAATATACCCGTAAGAATATCTTGGGTTGGATCAGACTCCTAGAGAGTAGCAAGTGTATATAACCTATTCCGAAAAGTGTCGATACTAGAAATAGAAGTAAAAGATGATACCACACCCTTTTGCATAGGACCAAACAAAGTAGAAATAGGGGCCCTATTGACCTAAGATTCCACTAGAGAGGGGCACTCATACTGAATGTGTACAATTTGACCATATCTAAAATATTTATTCCTCTCCTTCTCACTCTATCCATAATGATGCTGACCACAGAATCTACAAGAAAGGTAGGTGGGTATCGATTGGGCCTAACTAGACAGATACCGGGCACCTTGTGCCATAGAAGTATTATAACTCTGAAAACACCTGTCTCCCAATAGTCTCGAGTAGGAAGCACTAGCCGTAGAATAGGAGTTGTGACTTACCCAATTCTTCCTCTTGGACTACTTACCATGAAACTGTTAGCCTCCACTTGGTTTAGAAAATTTATACCTCTCTCTCTGCCTCTCATGAATCTTAATTAATTTATTTATCTTTCTCCACTCGTTGCATATACACAACCAATCTAGAGATTTTCATGTCTTAGACATATAAAGACACCATACTCTCAAGGAACAAATCATGAGATAGTCCCAAAGAAAACTTAGGCATTTTAGCCAATATCCTAGAAATAATCTTTGGAGCATACCGAGATACTTTATTAAACTTTAAGGCATACTCCTTGACTGACATATTTTCTTGCCTCAAATTAACAATCTCCCCCGTCTTTGCTTCCCTCAACTCCTGATGAAGGAAGCAATCCAGAAATCCATTAGAGAAATCCATCCAGCAAGATGACTCATCAATATCAACCCCTTGCCTGATACCATTCTTCATACCATTGGTACGCCAAATCCATTAGCTGATAGGCTGCAAACTCAACCCCTTCCATATTTGTGGCATGCATAACTCTGAAAATTTGTTCTATCTCATCCAAAAAGCCTTAAGGATCCTTCTTCACCATAACATAGGTAAATATTAAAGGAATCAATATCATGAACTGGACAACCCTTATAGCCTCATAAGATGGAGTAATAGATGCACCACGCTCAGCCTGAGAAGCCTTCAACTGAGCAAACAAATGAATCAACTAACAAAATGCAGTATTCATCACATCAGTTGGAGGAACTAGAGGAGGACTAGAGGGAACCGGTGGACCTCCAGAACAATTAGGATAAAGACCCCTAGATTGGGTCTAGACTTCATAAGTTGGATGAGCTCCGTCCATATTGTAATCAATAGGCAATAAAGGGTTTTCTTGAACATCAGATCTTCTTGTAGATATGATCGAAAAGGCAAGCAAATTGAAATTAGAATGATCCAAGACCTTACACTTTATAGCTCAAAATAGAACCACATAAAAGGGAAATATTCTAAAATGCCTTGTAGCCTCCCTGTTATAAGTGTGGCATGCTACAAACTCATAAATAAGATGGTACTTGACACAAATTTACTGACACCAAACTCACAATGAACCTAGGCTCTGAAACCAACTTGACAAGACCCAAACTAGGTCCTTGTTATAATTGGTATCTCGATCCTAACAAGGACCGTAGATTGCCCCATTATCCCAACCAAACCATAACATCAATTCTTAAATGTTGGATGAACTCCAAACATATATCAAGATAGCACAAATTAGACAAATAATCATAACTTAAGAAGTGTATTAAAAATCCATTAATATAACATAATAATCAAACATACCCAAGTCCACAATCATTCACAAAGCCTTTACAAATCCGAAGTCAATAATATTTTGGGACATGCCCCTGGCAATATACAAAACCAAGTCTAAAGCAAGTCTATGAGATAAGGTACAAAGACCATAAAATGGATTCCTTGTAAAGTATGAAAAGTCTCCATTCAATGTTGACACTCAAACCGCTCGAACCTGGTCACTGCATAGTAAGAGAAGAAGAAACTCTGGCCCCTGTGACGAATAGGGACACAACGTTCGAAGACGATTAGCAGTTGGAGCGCTTGTATGTAACGCAAGGATAAGGATAAAATAGTGTCATTATTAAAAATGAAGTCAAACCATTAAAAGAACCCACATTTATATACATAGGCATATATGTAGATATTTATAAATACATAAAGTGCATAAAAGGAAATAAGGCTTGACATGCATTTAAAAGCACCCGATCATGAGACATGGAGTGGAGGACTATGACCTTTCACTCACGTAGGTTAGAGAGTTTGAAATCCCTTGTTATATTAAGTAAGATGACTCTAAACTCAACTGCCTTATTAAGAAATTTGACTCAAACCACATGTTATTTTATTAACTAAGTGGACTCTAACAACAAGTCATTTTATTAGACAAGTGGACTCTAACTACACGCCATGTTTTTAAGAAAGTAGTCTCTAATCACAAGCCATCGTGTCCATTACTAGTTGAAATTTTGACTTAAACCCTTTTTCCATGCATTTCCATCCACTCAGTTCAACATTCAAGCACTCTAAACCACTTAGCCAATGTAAGCCATCAAGGCGATAATTCAATACCATACATGACCATAAGTTCTTTATAAACCATTTATCAATCAATTACTCCAATAGGATAATGCCTTATTATAAATCCCCATTCAAGTCAAATTATGGTCATCAAGACCATTACCAAACCATTCATTCTTCATAAGCATAAGACCATTACCAAACCGTTCATTCTTAATAAGCATTCTTACCCAAATCTTTAGTTCAAACATAATTCAATTTTATGTTTAGGGACACAAACCCTTTTAACCAATCAAACTACCAAAGTTATCAATTAACTCATTTCTTGGACAACAAGGCTTTTAAAAAGACATTTACCAATCATTATCAATTAAGTCATTTCTTGGCCAACAAGGCTTTTACAAAGAAATTTACCAATCATTCTTTCTCATTAATCCATTGCGTTAGTTAAAAACACTATTAAAATATGACTAGTTATTTCTCTAAGATATTCTCATAAATATTTTGAGGGCATACCTTTACCATGACCAAAACCAAAGTAAAAAACATCAATATCAGGGTTACTTATGACCCATCTGTTAGACCACAATCAAAAAGCACCAACATATGAAAATAATCACCAAAAACATGTATAGACACAAGTTAAACCAAGAATAGACATTATTCAACCATATGCAACAAAACCCTCAATTTGTGTTTTCAAACCATCATTTAAGAATCATAATCACACAATAAAACACATGATATTTGGTAAATAACAATGAGGGGAGTGTCACATTCCTTATACAAGATAATTCACAGAAAGAACTTGACCCCTTTAGACTCTAGATGAACACCTCTTGAAACCCTAGCCTCTAATCTTGTTGAAAAAGTTTGGAGAGGAGTTTTGAGTGTATTTTATCATGTTAAGTGAAGAATAAAAGGCTAAATAATCTTATAAGTTATTTTTCTCAAGGTTTTTGGTGTGGGAAGTTTCGACATTACCCTCAGCTTAAATGGTGACAACTTACTCATAGGTGGGTATGACTTCCACACTTAAATTGTACCCTAGGTAATGGGTGGTACCATATATAGTGCCCTAGGCCTCACCATGGACCTCCAAACTGACCAACATAAGACCATTCTAGGTTAAATCATACGCTAAGATACAAGAATTACCCTACAACTCATACCCTTGGTAGAATTCACTAAGTCAAGATCAAGACATCATACAACTTGTCAACTTATGACTAGTACCCTAATTTACAACTAGGGAGAGGACAAACCATATCTTGTATAGAATGTTATCAACCTAAACTTATGTTCATATTGGAGGATAGGCACTATCCCATACCCTAGCATATGAGAGGTATGCTCGAATCGTACCCTACCCAGAATCTCAAAATTAGGAATTTCTTTAAGGGTTCAAAGCCAAGGTGTTTCATACATTCAACTGATAAGTGACCAAATCTAATTACTCAATTAATGTAATGCCCATAATCTAATAGATATTCTTAATCTCATTAATTAAACCTTGTGGATCATTATCTACCTCAAAACCATGAAACTCTAAACGATTCATTCGAGTAAATTCCCAGACTCTCATACTATTTGCATTTGTATTTGGATTAGATAGTGAACAACTTGTTGGTTAACCTAGTTTGTTTTAGCCTAAGTGAGTACTTGGAAAATATACCTGTATATTGCTTAATTAAGATATATACTAGAGCTAGCGGATCTTACAAGTTACCTCTTCTTCATTAGTTAGCTCTACCTGGAAGTATTTTCCTTAATTGAATAAAGTACAAATTAGAAAGGGATTAATTAGATTTTACACTCTATCGCATGATATGAACATGAAAAATGTTATGCCTTCCTAAAATATTTCATAGCATCTCTTTCATAAGTGTGGCATGTGTCACACCCGTGAATGAGACTAAACTTAATAAAATTTTCAAACACCCTAGGGAACTAAAACCTAATGTTCTGATACAAATGTTTCAATGACCTAAACCTACACCCTGTATATAACACAGTACTTAGAGCCATAAGTGAATCCAACTTTGCCTATGGACTTGAATAATATGAAAAATATTGAAATAACTGAAACACTATTCTGTAAGGTAACTAAATAAAAGAATTTTTATCATAAATTAATACAAGTTTGAATAATAATTGAAATAAATTATGAGTCTAACACAAACCATAAAATTGAAACATCCACTATATGTATATCTGAAGCCTCTACTAACTAAAAAGTTGCTAGGACAGGTGCCCAGATAATCCTAAATGTATAAAACTTAAAAAGTGATATAAAGTGACAATACTAAATTATGGTCCTCAAATGATGAAGTCTCATCACTCTCTACTTTTGAGAGGGTAACAAATTGCATAACTCATAGGGTTGATATTGGTCACTATCACCTATATCATAACATGATTAAGTCAAAAGAGAGTATGTGATTAGTACTTTTATTTTTCTAAGTATGTGAGATATGCAACTATAAAATAAGTTGGCCATGTTGTAGAATACTGATATAATATTAGAGACAAAGCTAAACATTAGTACAATGATCTTATGATAAATGCATACAAAAAAGAAAAACAGGTAAAGAGATATAATCATAATTTAAAAGTAAATAGAACTAAACTGACAGACATGTATCAATACTATGTCTAAATCTTTGGGATATCCTATTAAAAACATAAACAACATGAGCTAAACATGGAGACCAACATATACAATCCATCGAAAATATAAAATATACATTGTTAAGGTATAAAGGCATGGTTTGCGTGATCACTAAAGTGATCCCCAACTAGAAGGTCTAAATAACAAGTATTAGCACATAGTTATAGGACTTGGGTGCACTAAAACCAATCCAAATCTATACCAAGTATTACTACCATGTTGTTTTACGCTAATACCTCATAAACTGATATACTGAAACTAGGTATAAAGATACTTTAGAATTGTCTAAAAGTATTCCAAAAGTACAAATAAATGAAGTTATTTTGTAGGTCTGAAAATTAAGACTAATAAATTTATTAATGCTAAGATCAATAATTTCTAGAATTGTGTATTCTTAGCATACCAAGATTTCTAAAAAAATAGCTAAATCATGTATGAATACTATAAATTCTTTCAATTAGTACAATAATTGAATATTGAGTCATACTAGGTATAAATTCATTATAAATATGTAATCAAAATATAAGAACAATAAGATACTAAAATAAAAAGGGAAATCATAAACTGAATGAGAATCGTAACTTTGATTCATGGTAAAACTCAGAATTTCTGAGTTATTTTAGACTTAGTGGTTAATAACATAGAAATTTAATTAATTCGTACATACATTAAAGGTGAATTCATTCTAAGAACTTATGAAATTTGAAACATGCAAAGGAACCCAAGTTTTTAACCTTTGATAGAGTTTAAATTACCTTTTCTTTTGTTTGAGATAATTTCGGAGAATTGAATGAAAAGAATCCCTTCTGAATATTTTTAAATTCTTTTAGTATGTCCAAATAATATGTAGTTTAAGAGTAGGAAATATGTAAAGAATGAAAACACCCTTTTAAAATCATAATTTTTCTGTTGTACTGAGTCATTATGTGTAAACATGATGAGTGGTCATGTTTTACCATAACAATTCATTGCATTTTTTATGACTGGGAAGGATTTCTAGGCCTGGGATTGATTGGTACACAACAAATAACCTTCACTGATAGCAAGCCATTATGTGGACTCTTTACTTTTAGATCTAAAAATTGATTCCTAGGTCCTTGTCAAAATGAGTGACTGGATGAATCATATAGGGTTAAAATTACTCTTACAATATAGTCGTGGTCATAGGGATAAAAATTTCTGTTTCAAGGCTTGGTTTTAGGGATACTCAGAACAAGTGATAGGAAGACTCATCCTATACCATAATAGGTCATTATTGCTTGTTATTATTAAAAAGTGCAACCATCAAAACCTTTGGTTTCTAATCATTAAGTGTCACTTAAAAGGTCATTAGCACTGACCATTTTCTTTTTGTGTGGGTCGTTCTATATTGAAAATTTTTGGTATTATGTGCTAAGTTTAAGATATGATCTATGGGAATTTTTTAGTGTTATAGTGCTTCAGTTGAGTTCCCAAAAATTAGTAATAAGTAATACCTCTATTTAAGAAGATTATTTTAGATATTAGAAAGAAAAAAAGCAGTTCCTTCCCTCTTTCATTCCAACCTTAGCATTTATTTGAGGATGAATGTTCCATACAGAGGGATATTTAAAAATGTTAGCTTTCAAAATTGCATATATTCAGTACCGAGCATAAAAATCAATTAAAAATAATTATATTTTCAATATTCCCATGGGTAGGTTGGCGAACCAAAAACTAGGATCATATCTTTTGAAACCATCCATGGAAACCATTCAAAAGTCCTGAGAATTTAAATAGTGTTTGATAAATCAGGTCAATGATCAATGAATTACTCCACGGTGTATATAGCCCAATAATTAAATTGGTCAATTTAACCATAAAGAGATGATTCAACTGATGGCCTGTGAAACAGACTGTCATCTATTTCATGGAGATGAACTAGAGACCTGAAGAAATCCCTTTCGAAGCAAGGCTAATACACAGTTCATGAACTTTTCAATAGACCATGGGGTGTACCTAATGATGAAAACTACTACAACATTAATGATACTTTGAAGGGCATTTTTGTCTACTCCTTATTCCAAGACGTTATCCCATGATGTTTAAACTTCCCTAGAGAGATTATTTCTCACAAAATAATGGACCAACTCTCCTTCTTCTAGCCTAACTCCACAAACCTACATTTTAAGAAAGCAAAGTGTAGAGTCTCAAGAAATCTAGAGATGTTCTTCATGATAATACTTATCATTCTAGTATATGTAAGAATTTAGGAAGGAATTTCATCCATCCTCATTTCATCAATTTTAAAGTATATTGATTAAATGACTAAAGTTTGGTTTATAATATCTCATATATTTATTATTTGAGTTGATTTTACTATTGGTTAACCTTAAAAAGATATAGAAATACCTGAAATTATAACTCTTTTTCACGTACTGATATTTCAGTATATGTTTTGAAGAGTTCATGAATATAGAAGGTTCACATTGGAGATCTTTTAAAATATGGATATATTCCTCTTGAAATTCTCTTAGATATTATTTTGTAGTATGTTCTAAAAAATATTTATTTATCATGAAGCCAAAGAATTTTTTTGATCAATAACTTCTTTATTAATCAAAATTATTAATACATACTTGGGTAGAAGATGACCATCTACCACCTATCACCTATCTTCAAGGTAGTATAGCTTTACATTTTTTGCAAACGAGACTTGCTAAATCTACTCAAATACTTAAGAGATATTACATCCTTGCCATGTATCCTCAAAGTGCTTTGCCACGCAGCTGTGCTCCTCCCATTAATGTGCATTTCAATCTCCATGCATATTCTTACTAGGTTGAGTGAACCCTTTTGAAACCTTATTGTGTTCCTGTCTTTCTAGATACAATAAAAAGTCATAGAAAAAGTAGAGCAAGCTATTTTATCATGTCCAGTCTTTTTCTTGGCAAACTTACAGATCTAGTAAAATTCTTGATTCCAGAGTATTATACTTCTGTTAAATCCTAGACATTTTTTCAATGTACTCCACAACTGCTTACTATAGTTGAATTCAACGAAGAGATGTTCAACTATCTCCATAGTTTACTTGTGAAAAATGATGTCAAAGAATTGATATAGACTCATAGAAGAGTTAATCATGACCATAGTTCTTGAAATAATAATTTTAAGTAAAAGATTTATACTTTACCTTTTATAGAATAGATGTTTACCCAATTTGTGAGTATGTGATTTTAATATTAATTTAAGGAGTATTACTTATCCCCAAAAGGATATATGTTTAGCTAATTCAAATCCCATCGGCATGTGCCACCAATATATTTATGATTGATAGCAAGTTAGTTGATATCTCATAGAAAATATGGCTAATGTAGTGAAACCATACATTTAAAGATAGTTCCTAAACCCTGGAAAAGTATGGGCAGCCCTTTTAACGAGCTTAGATATTGGACATCATCAACTCATGAGATATATGTCATCTGAAAGAAACTCCCACCAAAAGAAAACATTTTATCCTAGGAAGATTACTTGATATGGACACTTCCACAGTTACAATAATGTATGATTTCAAAAATACATTCTCAAATATGTTTTAGTTTATGAAAGTTCTTCCTTAGATATCCTTACTTTTTGATTTTAAATGCATTTACTATTATTTCATTTATATTTACTTATGGAAATCTTTTAATGTTTCTAAAATCATGTTATGCATATGATTTTAAATTATTTATTATTAATCTATCATGCTCAGTACCTTCTTGTAACATACTTTCATTATGCCACATCTTTTCATTAATATAGATTCTAGTGCTTCTTCTGAAGCTTATGGCTATATAGCTTTTGATTCTTATTCAATAGGTGGTGATTCATCTTCATTTGGGGACGTAGTATAGTTTGACTTTGATTTTTTTTTAATTCATACATTGTTAGTATTTTATGGGTAAGATAAAAGCTTTGTCCCAAAAAACTTATTTTATCTAGTCATTAGAGGCTTGTCATGCATTATTTATTTAGATTATGGTGGATTTTTAAATCATATGTAACACACAAATTACCTAATATTATGTCTTAAACTTACCACAACAAATTAGAAACTAACAAATTTAACCTCAGGACGACCCTGACCACGACTTATGATCAGGTTTGATAAGTCGTCACCTGCACTCGTCCTAAGTGTAGTGTCCAAAGTCCATAAAGATGGTTCTTTATGGGTAGTGGTAAGCACCAATCGTTAAGATGCCTAGCAATAGACCATGCACCATATCTCGTATGATGAGTCCTGATAGGTAACGATGAGTCATCTTGTGACACATATATCACGTTTAGCAATATTTAAAAATGGCTTCGCAGGGGTACTTTCTACTTTTATTTTCTACTATACTTATATGCCTTATTTTTAAGGATCTTTGGGGAGCGGTTAAAGGGTCTTAGATGTATCTTTCTTCCATTACTTTTTTCGGCACATAGAAAAATATAAAACAAGTGATTTAGAATCTTTCAAGCACCTAAAAGTTATGGTTCCTTCTCTAGCTATGAATATTTAAAGTATATAAAAATAACTCACCTTCCAGTCATGTGGGACTTTATTTATATGTATTTTTTCACACTTTGAGTCCTAAGTAACTAAAAAGTTCTCAGCTTCCTCATAGATCAAAATTAAGTACTCTTATTCAATTCACGATGTTTCTATTAATTCAGTTCCCTCACGATTTCCATAGTATAATTGTGTATTTTTCCATGATTTAATAATTCATGATATAATATTCACTTAGGTATTTTAGGATTTTTTTTATGACTTAACCTTCTTTTAAAAAAAATGATGTTTTATGAACACAAGATCACAATAATTGTTGATTTTATCATAAACAACATAATTACCCCCTCAGTTTCCAACTAACGACATACTTTTAGTTAATCAGACCTTCTGGATAGTTTTAGATAAAGCATGTTTTAACTTTATTTCATTTCATCTCTTTTATGAGCTATTAGTATAAACTAGTGTGGGAGTAGTACTTATCATCAAGTAGGACGAGAGTTTAGCACACCCAAGTTTTAAAATTATGTGTTACCATAGGGTATTTAGACCTCTTCATTGAGCATTAGTTATGTTATCACGCTAGCCATGTTTTATACCTTGGAAAGGTATATTAGGACCTCTTTGTGGGGTTTATACGCCGACTCCATTTTTATCTCAGATGGTTTATGTCTGTTAATAGAATCTACCACAAATTTAGGATTAGTATTTTTAGATGACCCTCAATTCAGTTTTATTAACTTATATACTATGACTGTTTAGCCTTATCTTTCTTACCAATTTATATACCACTATAGCAGGGTCATTGTAATATAGTTCCACTTTGCATTTAGTACATTTAATGTACATACTCCGTACTTTCTCTTTGCATTGTATTATCTCATTGTATAGGATTAAATTCTTCGGTTCAACCTCATGGTTAGTACGCTAGACTACCACCTTAGAAGTTGTCACTGGTGAGTCCTCATTGTTCAAACTCATAGTTAGTATGCTAGGATACTACCTTAGTAGCTATCAGTGGTGAGTCCTCAACATCCAAGGATGATATTAATAATTTATTTTCTTAAACTATTATTCATTTACAAAAGTTTAGGTTATCTGGGAGTTTTTCCTAGGATCTTATTCTATTAGTAGAGGCTTTTAGACATATAGTTAGATATTAAGGTTGCTTTATTTTAGTATTTCTTTGTCAACTTGGATTCCGAATATCATTATTTATGTTTAATCCAAACATGAAATTATTACAAATTTATAGTTGTCAAAAATTAATCACCTTCAACATTGACTAATCAGCTATTCTCAGACTTACTATTTTCATGCCCTGCCATGGGTTAGCTTAGATTCACTTGTGTCTCTAAGAATCATGTTAAATCTATATGTAGGCTTGGGTGACAAAAAACATTGTGTGGGAGCACTAGATTTAGAAGTGTCTACAGGGATTGTATGTTGTTGGTCTATGGTAGGGACACCTTGGTTGATCTAAAAGAGTTGGAAATATTATACTTTGATATGATTTTGGGGATGAATTGGTTGCACTTTTTCTATGTGTATCATGAATGTCGGACCCAAAGGGTCAGTTTCCATTTACCAAATGAGCCATTTATTGAGTCGAAGGTTTCTCCCTAGAACCCAAGGGAAGGTTCTTTTGGTATCTTAGAGCTTAGAAATTAGTTTCTAAATGGTGCCTCTATCACTTAGTGCATGTTAAGGATTCTAGATCTGAATGTCCTTCTTAATTAACTATCCCTGTGGTGTGTAAATTTCTCAAGGTGTTCCGTGATCATCTTCCTAGTTTCATCCCTATTAGGAAATTTATTTTGGGATTGATCTTCTTTTAGACACTAATCCTATTTCTATCCCTCCTTATTGGATAACTCCTGCTGAATTGAAGGAACTCAAGAAAAATTTAGAGATTTTCTTGACAAGGGTTTTATTGCCCTAGTTTGTCTCCATGGGTTGCTCCTATTCACTTCATACGTGAGAAGGATGGTTCTTTTGTAATATGTATTGACTATCGTCAATTGAGTAAGGTGACCCTATAGAATAAATAATTATTTCTGAGGATTGATGATTTGTTTAATCAGCTATAGCGCTAAGTTCTTTTTTAAGATTTATTATTGATCGGGTTACCATCAGTTTAATATTAGGGAGGTGGATATCATAAAGACTATTTTTCAAATATGGTATGGTCACTTTGAGTTTTTTGTGATATCCTTTGATTTTACTATTTTCCCGATAGTATTTAGGATCTTATGAATTGGGTTTTTAGTTAGTTATTGGATTTATTTTTGATTTTCTTTATTGATTATATTCTTGTTATATTCTAAGATTGAGGTTGATCATGTCGATCACCTCTTCCTTATGCTGTAAACCCTAAAGGATCAGCATTTGTATGCAATGTTCTCTAAGTGTCAGTGATGGATGAGTATTGTGACTTATTTTGGTCATGTTGTTTATAGTGATGGGATTAGGATGGATCCATAGAAGGTTGTGGTGGTTGAAAAAGTGGCCTAGACCCACAACTCCATCCGTCCTTTAGATCTTCTTAGATTCAGCCGGTTATTATAGAATGTTTGTTGAGCATTTTTCTTTTATTACTTCCTTATTGACTAAGTGAATCTGAAGAAGGTGAAATTTTTGTGGTGTGATGCTTGTGAGTATAGTTTCTAGAAGCTTAAGGATAAGTTGACTTTGGCACCATTCTTGAATCTGTGTAAAGGCACTGATGGTTTTGTTGTCTATTATAATACCTCTCAGATGGAGCTGGGTTGTGTGTTGATGCAGCACGACAGGGTAGTTGCATATGCTTCTAGACAAATGAAATTTCATGAGAATAATTATCTGACCTATGATTTAGAATTATTAGCGGCGGTGTTTGCAATAAGAATTTGATGGCATTATTTGTATGGTGTCCATATTCATTTTTATTCTGATCATAAGAGCCTGCAATACATGTTCACCTAGAAGGAATTAAATATCAGAAAAAGAAGATGTCTTGAATTTCTCAAAGACTATGACATGAGTCTTCACTATCATCTAGTTAAAGCTAATGTGGTTGCGGATGCTCTTAGCAGGTTTTCCATGGGAAGATTATCTTATGTGGATGAGGAAAAACAGGATTTGTTGAATGATATTCATTGTTTGGCTAATCTTCGAGTTTGGATCCTAGATTTTGATAATGGTGGAGTGGTTATTGTATAGGTTGAAAGGTCATCTCTTTGTAAGAGGTAATAAAGAAGCAAGTGTTGGAACCTATTCTGATGCAAATTAAGAAGGATGTAGTTAGGTAGAAAGTGATGATTTTTGATATTGGTAGTTATAGTATCACGAGGTACCAAGGTAGATTATGTGTTCTTGATGTTGATAGGTTATGAGGAATTATTTTGGTTGAAGCTAATGTGTCACATTATACTATTTGTCCTGGTTCAACAAAAATATATTTTGATCTTAAGAAGATTTATTGGTTGAATAATATGATGTGGGATGTGGCCAATTTGGTGGAGAGGTGCCTGGTGTGACAATAAGTAATGGTTGAATACATGAGGCCCAGAGGTTGAGTCTGGAGATTAAACTATCAGAGTGGAAATAGAAGATAATTAATATAAATTTTGTTATGGGTTTTTTGCGGTCTCGCTAGCAATTTGATTCGATTTGGGTCTTCGTGGATGGGATGACTATGTCTTCTCACTTTTCTCCGGTGAGGACTAATTCATTTTTTGAGAAATATGACAAGTTGTTCATTGAGAATATTGTGGAATTGCATGATACTCTAGTTTCGATCATATCTGATTGGGGTACCTAATGATCATATCACTTTAGAAGATTATTCTAGTGAGGTTTGGGGACTAAGATAGCCCATAGCACTATTTTCCACCGGCAGACGAATGGGTAAGCGAAAGGGAAAGTTCAGGTTTTTAAAGATCTTTTTTGGTCTTTTGTTTTTTATTTTGGTGGTAGTTGGGTTGACCACTTGTCTCTCATAGAATTTGCCTACAACAATAGTTATCAGTCTAGAATTTGTAAGGATTCATTTGAGTCCTTATATAATAGGATTTATAGGTCTCATATTGTGTAGTTTGAGGTTGGTGAGAATAAGTTGATTGGTCCAGATCTGGTTTACCAAGACATACAGAAGGCGAAGTTGATTTAGGATAGACTTAAGGCCAACTAATGTCGCAAAAAGTATTATGTAGATGTAAGGTAATGGGAGTTAGAGTTTATTAGTGGTGATTGGGTGGTTTTTATGATATCCCCCAAGAAGGGAGTGATGTAGTTTTGTATGAAGGGAAATCTCACTCCCTGTTATGCCAGTTGGTACTTGCATTTAAAGAGGGTTGGTAATGTCGCTTATGAATTGGAGTGGCTATCTTGGTTGAGCTTTATTCATTCGTTGTTTCATGTTTTGATCTTGAGAAAGTGTGTGTACGATCGTTCAGTGATCGTTCCTTTTGATAAGATGGGTATTTCAGATTCGTTTTTGTAGATTTTATATTGGCAAGTCCGTCGGTTGCGAACAAAAAAGGTAGCTTTGGTAAAAGTTCTTTGGAGGAACCAAAAGGTTGAGCAAGCTACTTGGGAAGCCGAAGAAGTCAAACATAAATAGTTACCCATTCTTGTTTCCCTTTTCGGATAATCGTACTTGAGGTTTGTGCATTCCGTAACATAATTATTTCCTAACTTTGCTAAATGAAACAGTAATTTTCTTGGCATCTTTATTTTCTATATTTTGTAAAGGTGAGAGTAGGGGTATATGGAGTTAAATTTTGGTAATAAATGCTTTGTCCTATGATTCGAGGATGAATGATCCTAAGGGGGTAGTATGTAATACCCCTGGTTTTTGGTCCTTAAAAATATCTTTGATTGTAGCCTCACTGTCCTGACTATGACACACCTTACAAGTTGTAGGCTATCTTGATAGTTCTAGAGACCCAAGTCATAAGGTGTCCAGTGAATGGTGTTTGAGTTACTCTCCTATGTACGACTTAGGTACATGAGTAAAAAGACCCATGATGTTTTGATATAATCAAATAATAACCAAATAAAAAATTAAGTGGCAAAGTTCTGCTCTGAGTATGAGTAGCTCACTATAAGTCTTAAGAACTTTTTATGAATCGTTGGGTGAAAATCATAGGATGTCTAGTGTTAACCCAATTTGGATCTGTGTTATTAAGATTGGACCCTATGAGTAGTAGGGTCCCATGATGGTTGGTATCAGTTTAGTCATAGGGCCAATAGTGTATGGGTGTCCTGGGGACTATCATTGTTATGACTTAGGTTGTTAAGTCATAATGTGTCAATAAGAGTCGTCTAGTGACCCATAGTCAATTGCAACCATTTTTCAGTCTCTTCATTAAGGGAACTTTGCACATTTCTCTTCTACCCCAATAGTAACCCATGACTTAAAATTTTACTGGGGACCCCATTAGCATTGTTAACTAACTAAAACACTTTTAAAAAGCTCTCTTCAACTCTCTCAATTAGCCATACTTAGTGTTTCCAAGAAGTAGGTCATCCAAGGTCTTAAGGGTTGAATTCTTTTCACGAAATATATTATTTTAGGCATGTTACTCTCCCCCATTGTTAGTTTGTTAAAGCATGTGTTATGAAATATGATTCATGAGATATTTATATTGGTTTTGAAATAAGGGTTGAGGTTTTTTGAATGCTTATTGTTGAACAATGTTTTCCCATGGTTTACATATGATTATTCATGCATTAATTATTTATTTGAACTTGTGGGTCCATGGGTATGTTGAATGCAGTGGGAATTGTGATTTTCAGAAACTTGTGACTTTTGAATTGGTTATGACCATATACCCATATTGAGAAAGTGGTTTTAAATTATGAGAAATTTGGGAATTTATTAAATTGAACCAGGGGAATTGTGAATTTCCCCAAGTGATGTAATTTTTATGGCATGTTGTCATTACCTTGCAAGAAATAATATATTTTCTCATATTAAATATGGTATAATGAATGGAAATATGTGATGAATATTTTTAATTGTGATTTAATGGGGGTTGTGTAGCTAAGTCGTGAAAGTGAAGATCCGAGTGACTGATACCGGAAAATATATTCGCCAACATGGGGTTAGATTGACTAGGAAGGTTCGAGTCCCCCCCATTATTATTACATGATTGGGAGATTTGAGTTCCCCACACACTATTACATGGCCAGGTGATTAAGTCACCTTAGTAAATGATTGGGAGGTTTGAGTCCCCCGTGCATATATATGAGATTATTCTCCATCTAATGCAACTACATGTATTAGGGCTCGATTAGGGGTAAGAGTTGGGGCTCATATAGCCCGTGGGTACATGTTATGATGGTTGAGCTACACAATCGAGGTTAAAGTTTAAAGTGCATGTTAAGACTTGTTCCCTATCCCGACATGTGATATATCTATATGTATATGCATTTAATAATGTGCATTGGTTTTGACTAATTTTGAACTGTTGATCATGGAATTATGTTATCCGTATCCCTGAGTTACATGCTAGTGTTCACCCCACTACCAATCTCAGGATGTTGTATGCCTAGGTGATGTAGACACAAGAGCTTCAGCTACTTTTCTTGTGCAGAGTTAGGTTGATTGGTTCAGTCCGTTGGTTTGTGGTGTTGTGGTAAAAACGTGAGCTTTTATTCCCCAAAAGTCTTAGGCATTTCACTAGTTTTCATTCTTAGATTTAAGTTGATAGTTTTTTTCATTATCATTAACATTGTAATTTTCATTCTCATTGTCATTTGTTAGATTCATGGACATGTCCTGACCAAGACTGGATTTTTTTCTTTATTTAGCATGCTTTGTTTTGATTACTGTAGATAGTGTGCGATGTTGGTTGGTTAGTTGGCCAATCATCGGTCATCGATTATACACATGTATTGATTTTTTGTAAGCTTATTGCATACTATTCGATTATATGTTTAGAATTTATCAGAGATTGGGGAATGTTGTCTTTTTTTGGTTAGGTGCAGAGGGTGATCTCAGGTCCACGTGGGACTTGAGACACCAGTCATGGCAAGACCGTGGTTCGGGTCGTGACAAGGAAGCCACACCTTTCTAAGATGGATAAAGTATGGAAAAAACCATAGAGGTGAGTGTCATAATAGCAGGGATGATTTCTCTAGATGTGGTTAAATTGGCCACAGGTTGAGACAATGCATTTCTATTGGGCGCGGAAATAGGGGTAACAAACCTAGGTCGACCACTTTTGTATCCCTTTTAGGTCATGTAACTATGCAAGATGATTTTTCAAATATGGGTTGTGATCAGTTCCAAAACTACTTTTTTGACTTGTATTCTCACAAGAATTAGGATATCATTTAGATCTAGTCACTGAATATTACATGTATTCATATTGATGTTCATGCATCATTTGATTCGGAGCTACACTTTTCTTTAAAACACCTTTACATCGCAATAGATTTTGTTGTTAGTCTCAAACCCTTCTTAGTATCTATTTTTGTTGGTCACTCGATTGTAGCTAAACGAGTATATAAAAATTCTCAGTCTCAATTTCCTTGAAAAATGACCATAGATAATCTAGTAGGATTAAAACTAACTGATTTTAGTATCATTCATGGCATAGATTGGTTAGATTTCAATTATACCTTAGAGGACTATAGATCTAGAGTCATTATGTTTCAGTTTCCAAACAAACCAGTATTTGCATAGAGAGGTAGTACTTCAACATCTACCATCTAGTATGGGTCAAGGATTCCAATTCATAAACCCTAACTCTTTAGTCAGTTCAAGTAGTAAATGAGTTTCTAGAAGTTTTTCCATAAGATCTTCATGTGGTCCCTCTCGAGCGAGGGATAGACTTTGGAATTTACTTTTTTCTAAATATCTAGGCTATCTCAATTTCTCCTTATAGAATGGTTGTAGCTGATCTTTAGGAATTAAAGATTTCGTTTAAATACCTCTTAGATAAAGGCTTTATCATACCCAACATCTCTCCATGGGGTTCTCTAATTCTTTTCATATGTAAGAAAGATGGTTTCCTAAGAATGTGCATTAGTTACATTCAGTAAAACAAATTCACAATCAAGAATAAGTAACCTATTTTTAACATTGATGACCCTTTTCACCAGCTTTAAGGTGCCAGTTACTTTTAAAAGATATCCCTCAGACTCAACAGTTGTCATCTTAGAGTTAAAGAATGTGACATTCTAAAGAAATCATTTAGAACTCAGTGTAGTCACTATGAATTTTTTGTTATGTCTTTTGAACAAATTAATGGTCATGTAGTTTTCATGGAATTGATGAACAAGGTGATCAAGCAGTACTTGGACATGTTCGTCATTATCTTTATAGAGGACATCCTTATCTATTCTCGAACTGAGGATGAATATGCCAACCACTTGAGGATTTCCTTTAAGAATCATCTTTTATTTATTCAGTTTAGTAATTGTGAATTTTGGTGGAAATTAGTAGTATTTCTAGGTCATTTAATTTCTAGTGAGGGCATTTAGGTTGATTGTTATAACACAAAAGAAATTTGATACTGGCCTAGATCATTACTCCATCAGACATTAGGATTTTCATATGTTTGGATAGTTTCTACAGATGGTTTGTTGAAGCATTCTCATCTATTTCTTGCCCAATGTCCAGATTGGCTCAAAAGAAAGTCAAAATTTAGTGGTTCGATACTTGCAATAAGAGTTTTTAGGAGTTGATGAGCGGACTCTCTTCTACTTTAATTTTGACTTAAACAGAGGTTCTAGATAGGGTGTTGATGTATTATGATAAGGTCATATCATATGCCTCTAGACAGCGTAAATTATATGAGAAGAATTACCCTACTCATGATCTTGAGTTGATAGCCATAGATTTTTCGTTAAAATATTTTAAGGCACTTTCTTTTGGAATTCATGTAGATATGTTCACCAATTCAAAGAGTTATAGAAGCATTATGCTATGAGTGACTTTTACAACCTAAATAAAGTCAGCATAGAGTTCGATGCTCCTACTAGACTTTCAATGGGTAATGTTGCTCATATGGAGGATGAAAAGAAATAAATTAGTTTGTAATGTTCTTCAAATTTTACATTGGTAGTTACTCTAGTTTATTTTGCCGAAGGTAGTGTTATGGTTTAGAATGGTTCAAAATTTTCTTTAACGGGTAGAGGTGAAGCAAGATAGCAGTCCTATTTTGCTTAAGTTGAAGAAAGTAGTTCAAAGTCAAAAGGTGGAGGTTTTCTTTTGAGAGGGCGATTCTTTATTAGCATGGTTAATTATGTATTCTAAGTCTAGATTACTTAAGACTGTAGAGTTGAAAGAAGATCACCATTCTCAACATTCTATTCAACTAGCATCCATAAATATGTACCTTGACCAAATGGAAGTTTATTAATTAAATGGCATAAAGAAAGACATCGCGGAATTTGCACCTAAGTTTTAAAATTATTGACATGTTATGATTGATCACTAGAGACCAGTGATATGAATCAGAATACAGTGTTCTTACTTGGAAGTGGAAAGAGATAAATGTAGACTTCATTAAAGGATTACCATGTAGGCACCGACATCCAATTCTATATTCGTTATTATTGATAGGATTACCAATTCAGCACGTTTTCTGTCAGTTAGTCCTATAAATTCAATAGAGGATTCCTGCTAGTTAGAGAGTTGGTCAATATGTATGTAGTACCCATGACTATCATTTTAGATAGGGGTACTCAGTTTACTTTGAGATTTTAAAAATCCTTTTTGTGGGGGTCTTGGTAACCTTTTAACCCATAGATAGATTGTAAGGTCGAGCGTAGGATTCAGACCTTAGAGGATATGCTAATAGCTTGTGTAATCAACTTTAACTATAGGAATTATCACTTTCCTCTTATTGAGTTTACTTATAATAATAGTTATCACTCTAGTATTCAGATGGCTTAATTTAATGAATTTTATGGTAGGTGGTGTCGATATTCTTTTTGTTAGTTTAAGGTTCACAAGGTACTTTGATAAGGCCTAGATAAATTAATGAGGTGATGGAGAAAGTTTTTCTAATTACTTGTAAGGTATAAAAGAACATAAAGTTGTCAAAAATCCTATATAGATATAGGGAGAAGAGACCTTAAGTTCCTAGTTGATGATTGAGATTACTTGAAAATTTCACCTATGAAAAAAATGATGAGATTTTAATGAAAGGGAAACTTATTTCTCGATATGTTGGCTCTTATAGGATTTTGAGGTGCGTTAGCTACATGGACTATGAATTAGAATTGCCTATAGATTTAACATCAGTGCATCTAGTCTTCCATATTTTCCTATTGAAGGAACGCATTGGAGATCCGGCTTTAGTTGTGCCATTAGAGAGTGTTACATAACACATAGTCTCGCTTATAAAGAAGACCATTTAAGATTTTTGGTGTCAGTTTTGTGAGTTGAAGAATAAAGGAGTTTCTTTAGTGAAAGTTCTATAGAGGAATCAGCTAGTAAAGGGAGCTACTTGGGTAAAAGAAGCAAATATGATGACCAAGTACCCATACCTTTTCCCTTCTAGTTCATCTTCACCTAAGATAAAAGTTTCTTTATTCATATTTCAATCTATTTGATATCCCTTAGAGCTTATGTGGCTTAGTATGCTTGTATGTTGCCTGAATTTAATTAAGGCTTTATCTAAATTTGAAACCAGTTCAGTAATAAACTTTTAAAACTCAGTTTTGGGATTTTATCTCTTTCCATATATTTTCATCTTAGTTAATCTTCTTTTAAGTTGACCTTAGGGCTACCCTGTCCATGACTCAGGGATAGTTCTGATGAGTTGTTTTCTACACTTATCCTAAGTGTAGCCCCCAAAATTCTAGAAGAATGAAAATTCGCCCAAGTGGTCACAACTACTGTTAAAGAATCATGGTTAGTCGTCACCTGCTCCAAACTTAAGAAATCTAGGGAACCTTCTGGAAGATGAGATTTTTTCCGAGTGACCATGACTCTTCATGATGAGTTGTGTGTCACCATGAGTCATGTTGACCACCCATCATAATGATTTCTAGAAATAGCCCATGCACCGTTATTCATATGATGAGTCATGGAAGGTAACTTTGATTAACCTTTTGACTCATTTGTCGTGAAAAATAGTATCTCAAAATAAATTCTAAAACACCCCAAACTTTGGCCCTTATAAATTTTTGAGTCTTGAACCCGTTAATCATCATTCAACTCACACCTTACTAGTCGAATGATGTGGATATGAGTCTAGGAACTTAGTCGTATGATGGTCATTGTGATATAGGAAAAGTTCTGACATAGATATGAGAAGACACATTATGAGTCGTATGTTCAAGTGATGACAGGTAGGGTCCAAATCGTAAGTTGTCAAGTGTCTTGCCTTGAATTTTCTGCCTAAGGTACGAGTGGAATGGTACTTGTCATATGGTGATGATACGAGTTAGGAAAGTGAGTCATATGTTGGAAAAAATGTGGTGTCCAACTTTCTGATCAAGTGATGAGTTGAGGGTACCACTCGTTTGATGTGGTTATGAGTTGAGGGGTCCAATCGTACCAACCTGTATTATTTTTACAATATTTAAGCTGAGGGTAGTTTGGAAATTTCCTACCCCAAGACCTTAATACCCCATGTCTTATAAAACTTATTTGGCTTTCATTCTATACTTTAGAATATTAAAACACTCCCAAAAACTCTCTACAAACCTCTCAAAAACATTGGTCTAGGGTTTCTTTACGGTGGTCATCTAGAGGATTAAGAATCAAAATCTCTCCATAAATCATCGTAACTCAGGCATGTTCCTTTTACTTCATTGTTAGTTCACAAAATTCATATGTTTTAATCATTGTTTATGAATAATTAATGGTTGTTTTGAAAACCATGGTTGAAGGTTTGAATGTATAATGTTGTGTATTATTCTCTCATGATTTCACTTGTGTTTATGCTTGTTTTAATAATGGTTTTGCACATGTGGTTTCTTGGGAATTGTGGTTTAAACTTAGGGGTCATGGTTAATCATAACTTGATTATTTATAACTTGAGTAATGATATGCCTCAAACCTGTTAATGGAAATGTCCAAGAGAAGAATCATGGCACATATGAATTGTTCTTTGAATGATAGCATCGGCTTATGAATTTTGATGATTGGTAAATGGTTTTATGATATTCTTGAAGACCATAAATTGATGTGAATCATAACCTAGGTGGTTTAATTGGCTAAATAGGTTTTATTCCCTACATATTAAATTATATTGATGTCTTTGTTTAAACAATGGTTTTGAGTCCAAAAGTTGAATGATAATGGTTATGGCATATTGTATGCTTGTAAGTGGGGTTTGCATGATCATACCTATGGGATGAATTTGGTAAGTAATTGGATAATTGGTTGTTTATATGTGTAATAAATTTTTTAAATTAGGTTTTGAAGTGGGATATGTAGCTGGACCATGGAAGTGCAGTACAAAAGACTAAAACTGGAAACCACGCTAGCTGGTGCGGGTGTCTAAATAATCGATAGGTTCGAGTCTCCCGAATGAATTTATGAATGGGATGTTCAACTCACCCATATTGTATACATTAGTGCTTAAGTCACCTTGACTATGTCGGGAGGTTCTAGTTCCTCATAGAGGCATGTACGGATATGGATATTCTCTAGTTCATGTAGCTATATGAACTGGGGTCGTTCCAGCTAGAAGAGAGTTGGGCCCTTATAGCCCGTGGATGCCTTATTTTATGACAATTATCCTACATATCCTAGGTTGATGTTTTCAATGTTCATGCTAAACTTTGTTCCCTTTCCTAACATAATATATATATGTATATAATTGATAATGATGGTTTTACATGGTTTTGAATGATGAAACTATTTATCCTTATCCCTGAGGTACATGCTAGTGCTCTAACCACTAACCATCTATTAATGTAGCTCCACACAATATTAAAACTTTTTATACTTTATTTGCACAGTGACCAAGTGTTCTAATCTTGTATTATCGCTCATCCATCTTAGCATCTGCATTTTTGCAACACTTATCTTGTGTATATGTTGGACTTTAGTTGCCCAATAGTCACAACCATATAAATTGCAAGGTTTGTTGCTATTTTGTAGATCTTACCTTTCATTTTGGTTAGCATCGTTCTATCACAACACCCAGGGTGCCACTTTCCATTTCAATCCCTCTGTTTTTATACCTAATTTATCCTTACTAAAAATATTATATGTGTATTTATACTTAGCATAGATGCTTCAAAATGTCTAAACAACTGCAAAAAAGTTTAACATACCCATTTCTGATTCATTCCTAAATTTTTCATTTAGAAATATAAAAAATATAGAGAATGTTTAATACTTCTTTTATTTCATTTTATGTTATAATATGTTTGTTTGAATCTCTGAAATAAGTTTGAATGGAGAACTATAGTTTGTTAGGATTCATATAGCCCACCACATTTGGGGCATATGGTTAGTTGTTGTTCTTATATATTATAGACCCAGGTTACTTAAGCCATGTTGGGGTCTTATTTTATGATAATTGTGATATTTCCCTGATAACCTTCATGTTTCCTTATCGTCCATATCAGCGCAAGAAAATCTATGAAAATTGTGTTTTTCATATTTATTTTTGTAGCATTAAATGTTAGTTGATGCGTACACTTTACCCTCCCCAAACCCTACTTTGTGGGAATACACTAGATATGTTGTTTTTGTAATTATTAGTTGAATCCTGACAGTAACATTAATCTTCTCTGATGCATTAACTGCAGTGTCATGACATACTTTTATTATTTTGACTAATTAAATGGTTGCATACAGGAGGGGATCACAAAAGAATTTGGTGTGCTAGTGCAATTTCAACTTTATTGGCTCTGGGCAAAGCGTCAAAATCATTTGTATCGTCCTAATCATATATTGACACGTCTCAAAGAATCTCAAACTGTAAGTATTTCACTTCTTAGAATTCATTTAGCTAGTTGTATTTAGTGATTTTCTGCAAGTGATGCTATAGTATAAAAAAGGATTTTCCAGTATATGAAGCTCCCATATGTAGGGATATTCATAAAATTAGATGTATATCCTCATTCCACAACTGTAGGGTCAATATCTTAAGGTAACCCATATCCTCTTGGCAAAGATTCACAAACCTATCCACTGTGCCAAGGGTATTTAATAAAAATATATAATTATTTATAATTGTGAAGATAAGATGTATATGGTCTATATGTATAAGCTCTTATTCTTTATTTTGACGAGAACCATTCCTTTTATTCGGTGTTTCTATAGCTATCTACCGGAGGAGATGAGGAACCCTGCAACATTTAAATGTGAGCTTTCATCTGATCTTCTTTTCTATGAATTTGACTTTTCCAAAACTTCTTTTCTTAATTTTAACTACTGAAGGATCTCTAGAAGGATGCAAGTGCAGACAAGTACATCTAGTAACCGTTGCCTAAGTTATAAAACTTTTCTTGTTAGTGTTCTATTGCATTAGATGTGATTAACCAACTCATGCTTCAGGTTTTAGAGTAAAATTTATTCCATCTTTTATCATTGACTGTTTCTTTCTGATTTTTATTTTGTAGGACGATGCACGATTAAGAGTTAAAATGTCATTAATTATTTATTCCTCGGCTTTTTATGAGGAATACTTGTCATTATGGTTTCTTGTGACTCTAGTACCTTTATTATTCATTGTTATAAGCTTTTCAAACCCTTTTATCTACTTTCTGTATCAGATAAAACTAATAGGGGCTTGCATCTATTTTATCACAGGGATTCTACCAAATCCACAATACCATCAACAGTTGCAGGACATAATGTAAGTCTAGCTCAGTTGTCTTTCAAGTGCAATTTCTTTATTCCATGCCAAAATACTTGTATCATCATTTATTTTTCTAAACTTTCTACTTGATAATCATGTTCTTGCAGTAACCCATAGATCCGTTGGGTTTTATCATAAGCATTGTCCCAAAGGCTATTTTAATATAAACTTATGCTATTCTATAACTTTAATTCTTTAGTGATCTTAAAAATAGATCAATTTTCTTATATCAGATATGGCTTCTTTCCTAAAACCCTTTTTTGCAATTTTTCTATATGCATTTCTCCTGCAATTCATCTTAGTATTTTGCAGTTTCACTTCTTGTTTATGTTTATGTTATGACTAAAATGTGATCCATTTTGTAATTAAATGAAAACACATTGAATCCTTTCCCTTTATAGCTGGTCGTGCTTGAAAATTCAGTTCCTTGTGTTGACAGTAGCGGAAATTACATGATTTGTATCCATAACCTGCAGTACAAGATAACTACAGGTTTCTTTGTGGAAAATACAATTATCACGGTAGAAGGTGAAATGCAGTTGGGTGGTGTTTTTCAAGTCCCTTCTTGTACTGAATCTCTTATTTGAAATTTAGGATTATAGATAGATAAAGTGTTTGATTAGAGGTCTCTAGATATCAAGCATCAACCTCAATTTTCATGCTTACTGGTTCTTAGGCTCCAAGAGAGTTTTAGTAGTCTCCACTTTTAGCTTCTTATCAACATCTGATGAAGTAACTGCATAAGAACTAAATTCTGCCCATTTAGAACTGATTTATATTCCTATTTCTACAACTGAAGAATAAGATCATTAAAATTTGCAAAAGTGATTGAGTTTTTCTCTTGAGCCGATTCTCTATTCAATGTTCTATCATGAAAAGTTTGTCAAAGCTGGCTTGCTCTAATATCTTTTTTATGTGTTGACTGTTAACTTATTAGCAATTTTAATTAATTAAAAAAATGTTAGCTTTAGCCCAATCTTCCTTATTAATTATTGATAAGGAACAGGGAAGGCATCATCCTTATAAGACTTGCTAAACAAAAGAAATTCTTTTTACATTCAACCAATAAGCCATCACATAAAATTTGATGTCAAATTTAAGGCTAAGTTTGGATATTCTAATTATATGATTGATGGTGTAGTTTATAGATAATATGTTAAAAGTATAGTGCAGGTCAGGACATGCAAATTTCCTCCATTAGAGAACAGAGAAAAGTCCATGGCATTCTTTCCAAGACTAGACTTCGTTAGTGGTGATATTCTTAACAAAGAGCAAAATGTATCCTTTTTTACATGATTCATTAATAGAAAAGAAAAAATACAATAACAACTATTTGTGATAGCTTAAATAGATATGAGACTTCCCTAACTTCTGCAATAGCTAAGACTTGTAGAGATAGAGAAAAATATTGTAAATTATATGTTTTTATAATATCTAATATCTGGCTAGACAATGAGGAGGTATATATGCTTCATTTATTCTCTGTAAGTTTAATACCCTGATTTTCTGAACCGGAATGCTACACGGTGCTCACGACCCCAAAGGACCACAAGCTAACCCATGACTGATATCTACACCTGTACACTGCATAATATACTGAATTAATGCAGAAATAAAGGCTTTAAGGCCATAAGGTTCAAATCTGATAAAAATATAACATCTGAGTGGGCTATGAAATACTCAAAACAACTGAATAACTGAATCAAATCTGAACTAAATCTGAAAGCCTCTAAATATTGTCTGAATAAGGAGTTGAAAGAACATGTCTCCAACTAACTCCGTCTAGCAAAACTGAATTGAAATAATGAATGAAATAAAGTAATATTATCCTCAGATGGATAAGGACTCATTGCAACTCTGAACACTGTAATGCTAGTGCTGATATAGAGCTCATACCTCTGAACCTATGGTATAACATAAGAGAAAGCACCATAGCGCAAATGCGTCAGTACGACTGAATTTACTGAGTATACGATTGAGGTAGGCTAAATGCAAAGGGTTATATGCATGAACAATGCTGAATAATATGAACGTGGGAATACATACATGCATAAGAAACCATAACTGAACTCATGGTGATACTGACTACTGAGTTTGAATAGTGACGACATGACTTTACTGATACTAAAGTACTGAATAGATAGATGACTATTTCTAATAGTTCAAGTGATAAAGAACTGGTCTGATTGACAGTTTCTAATAGTCTTGAAGCTGGATACTGATAACTTAATCTATGGTGACTGATATAACTGATATAGTTGTGATGATCGACATAGCCGATGTAACTTATATTGAGTGACTATATTGGACCGTCTAAGTTCTGATGGAACTATTTGAGTTCCATTCTTAGCTGAGTGACTAAATCTGAGATAATCCTATCTAGCGGGAGATATTTAATTCTTATGATTCTGATATTGATTGACCATAGTTAAGATTAGTCCTATCTAGTGGGTGATCTTGAAGTCTATTTATAATGATAAGTATTGATTGTATTTAACAGTACCGAATCTATAACTAAAACTATAGGATGTATTCATTTAACTGACATGCCCCATGCCATGATAAATGGGGTACAATCTATGCCCTAACTGGAAGGGTGTCTGTACCGTGACACCAGTAAAGACAACAGCTGTGGAGTCAGTCCTAATATAGTGGGTGACTCCTAGGATCAGTCCTATACATATAAATGTGCTAACGGGTGACCCCTGAGTATATTAGTCCTATCTAACGGTTGACATCTTTTACCTATGCTAGCTACGTAGTTTTGGAACATAGGAATTGCTTCTAAGGATCTCAATACTTTCTAGAGGGTGAATCCCCATCCCTGGGCTCATTCGGTGCTGAATCTTACTCTCAACTGAAAGACAATGAACTAAATTAATGAGCTGAGCTGATTAGCTGAACTGCTACTGATTAACTGACTGATAGAAGTGGTATTATTTAGCGGAGCTAAACTAAGTTGACTAAGTTCCCTTGTATAAAGGAACGTACTAAGTTCTGAGGACTGATTGAGAGTACTGAAATTACTGAGATTTCTTGGAATACTATTGTTTCTAAGATTACAGAGATTACTGAGTACTAAGATTTCTGAACTACTGAGTCTGCTGAGGTTTCTGAGTTTTCCTGAGTCATATGACTGACTAAATTCTATATATCATGGCTTGACTGAGAGTATCGTGATAATATGACATGGCTCTAGGCACACAGTTATATATTTCAAGTACGAGTACCCCCAGGACTCGATGGAAGGAAACTGACACATATGACTGACGTGAATACATGGCCAACACCAACAATCCATAATATCATAACTTGGGGAAATGCATGAAGTACATGGTTTCCATATATCTTATACAAAAGTTGGACTTGCAAGAAAGCGTAGCATGATCTCATAAGACTAGTTCATGAACAATCCAACAATATTTACAATTCATAATACCATAGATAGGGGATTTAACACCACACATGATTATCATATTCGTTAACATGGAAGATAATGCATATAACATGTACATTCATGCATGATTATAACTTCATGAACATTCCATATCACAACAACAATACACAACAATTTGCATGGAATTCATGTTGAGTCATTAGGAAAAGAGCATGCTCTTGTCACTTAAGTTCTATTGAGCTACAATACATGAGTTCTAGTCTATTAGGTATTTTATCAAACACCTTGCATAAACACTTTATGACATAGGCATATTCACAACTTTTAACAAATCAACTACCCAAAATTCATGTATTTCAATTTGCATGTCATCCTAGTTTCCTAGAATCACATAAAGTCTCTAACTTGGTAGTGTATACCAATCAATCAAACAAACATAATCAACCCACAACATGACTTCATAATTCATAATTTTAAAAAGGGTTCTTGAACTTTATGGATGAAAGGAATCCATAAATAAACACTACACATACCTTAGTTATTGATTTAGTGAAGATTGACAGAGAGATCCTTGGAATTTAATGATTTCTTGAGAGGATTTTGATGAAAATAGTATGTTTTGGTGAAATAATGGATTAATTCCGTGTTTATGGAATATATAGGGGTGGGAAGATGACCCAAATAACCCTCTAGATATGTCTTTTAATTTCTGTGAAAATTGCCCGATTTGGTCCCCCGCGTGACGCGGAGACATCGCGTTGCCACTAGTTTATGACCTGGAAACTCACTGCGATATGCTGAAATTGCGGAGAGACACTGGAAATTGACAATCGTTATTTTGGCTTATGGCGCGATGCGCCACTCACCAAAATGACACTACTGAAACTTTAAATCGCCATAACTTCTTCACCGGGTGTCCATTTTAGGAGAATTTGTTATTCACGAAAAGCATATTCAATTATGTACAATTTGGAGGGTGTAAATCTTCAAAAATACCACCTATAAAGAAATTTATTCTTTTTCAAATATGACCTATGTGAAATCACACACGAAAATTTGGTGGATTCAAAAGTTCTTAGCTTGGCTTACTCTAAGTAACTCTTATGAACATGATTAACACATAATAAGCTCTATTATAACTAGGATACTCATCCTAATTCATGTACTCAAACATGAATCATAGGATAGGAGGTTTTATGCATATTACAATATCTCCCCCTTGGGAACATTCGTCCTTGAATGAGAATGAATGAGAGGGGAAGTAATAAGCTGAACATAAAGCTAGCGTGAAAGACTGAAACATGATATTATGACTGATGTGACAATTAAATGGATTCATACTGGACATGCATATCTGATGTATGGGTAACTGACTTATGAGATGAAGGACTGAGTGTTCTGATGAATTAAGTTTCTCAGAATGAGAATGCATATCTAATGTAGAGATTGATAAGCTGAATCCACGCATATCTGATGCATGATTATATGACTGACATGATACATGAATGCATGACTGAAAATACTAATAAACTAAACTTTCTCTACTGAACATGCATATCTAGTGCATGAATATCTGACTGAACTAACTCTTGAGAGCTTGACTGATTATACAATGGCACTTGATGACAAGTTTATAAAGGAAACATGAGAACAACTGAGTATGATACATGACATGACATATGAGATAAATATCATGAACTGAACTGAACCTCTGAATACTTGACTTACAGCTGAGGTTTTTAACATGGGGGTTAACTTATTGGTTTCCTCTATTCTAGATTGAATTAGTTATGCAAGGAGATACTGGAGGATCTAAGATATGAGAGCATTAAGAAAAGGTGGTGTATATCCCCCTTGGGACACTATGTCCCTCTAATAACGCTGACCTTACTGAAACACTGAGGCGATGCACGTGGCATCTACAAACTAGATTATGACTGAACCTTAGGAGTCTGAAACTAATGTATGATGCATGAACTGGACTGAACATAAGACTACTAGGAAATTCTACCTTGGAATATTTACATTCCCTGACATTTTGGATAGCATGAATAGATGCAAGGATGAGAAAACAAACTATACAAATTTGATTGCTCGATTGCTAAACTGACCTGCTGGCTTTACTAACTAACTAATGCTAGAATATATGCCCAAATGAGAGAAAGAGATCTAACAATGTATACCATAAATATGAAAGACTTGTAACGTACCTGAATCTAGGCCAGGGAAACATTCCGGATCAAGACGGGTCTGGAGTGCATAAAGTCTATTCTAACACTGACCACTCTTGGTGCCTTGCTGACACAACTCTTTACCCCTCTACGCTAGATCCCTACACTCTTGCATCTTGTTTCCTGGATTTCCACACCCATAGCATACATCACTACCTGCTCTACATACACCTAGATGATTCTTACCACATTCTTCGCAAAACAGATAAGTAAGACTTCTATTCTCACTACCCTGGACCTCGAAGCCTAGCGCTCCATCACGACGGTTATTTTTGGACTAAGGTTATAGTGCACTAGATAAGGATGGAGCTTGGACTAGAAACTTCTGACTATGAGAACAGTTACCACCTTGTGACTTAGGCTGAGCAAAGCTGAAATTACCTGTCCTTGCTCTTTTACTCTGTCTCTCCCTCCTTCTATTCTTCTGCTCCTCTATCTGCTGAGCATGATTCATAAGTCTGGCTAAAGTCATATCACTATTTAACATGGTAGACCTACATTCATTCACCACATTATCATTTACCCCTGACACGAACTTACTCATCTTGGCTCTATCGTCTGCAACCACATGAGGGGCATATCTGGATAATTGAGTAAACCTGAAAGAATACTCTTTCATTGTCATACTTTCCTTCCTGAGGTTGATGAACTCTAGAACCTTAGCTTCTCTAAGATCTAGCGGAAAGAATCTGTCAAGGAAAGAAGAGGAAAACTCTTCCCACTCTATAGGACCTGCATCATCTAACCTTTCTAACTTCGACTGCTTGTACTAAGTATGAGCCACATCCTACAACTGATATGTGGCTATCTCAGCACTCTCCACAGTAGTCACCCCCATAATATTCATCACCTTCTGAACCTGATCTAAGAATTCCTGTAGGTCCTCATCTGACTTAGACCCCATGAAAGAAGAAAGATTCATTCAGGTGAAGTCTCGAATTCTAGCTGCAGCTGAATTGGCCACTGGTTTGGCCAGAACAATAGCTAACGTTCATTTTGGGTAGCGACTGACTGAGCAAGAGTGGTGAATGCGGTCCTGAACTCCGTATGAGAAACATGATTTCCTAAAGGGTCTTCGAGCAGAGAGGCTGACTAATTCCCATTTCTTCTTTTAGGAGGCATATTCTGTAGAAGAAAGGGAGGAATGGATTAGACTGATATTGACTTGAGATTATTCTAACTTGCACTACATGAATACTAAAAGAAGGGAAATTGTACCTAAAATATCTCATAGCCTCCTGCACATAAGTATGGTGCACAACACACACATGTACAAGACTCTACTAGATACAACTTTCAGACTTCCTAGGACTCTATAGAACCTTAGGCTTTGATACCAAGTCTGTAACACCCTAATTTTCTGAACCGGAATGTTACACGGTGCTCATGACCCCGAAGGTCCACAAGCTAACCCATGACTGATATTTGTACCTGTACATTGCATAATATACTGAATAAAGTGGAAATAAAGGATGTAAGGCTATAAGGTTCAAATCTAATAGAAACATAATATCTGAGTGGGGTATGAAATACCCAAAACAACTGAAAGACTAAATCAAATCTAAACTAAATTTGAAATCCTCTAAATACTGTCTAAATAGGGAGTTGAAGGAATATATCTCCAACTAACTCCGTCTATCAAAACTGAACTGAAATACTGAATGAAAAAAAGTAATATTATCCTTAAATGGATGAGGACTCACTGCAACTCTGAACACTGGAATGCTACTTCTGATATTGAGCTTGTGCCTCTGAACCTATGGTGTAACATAAGAGAAAGCACCGTAACATAAATGCATCAGTACGACTGAATGTATAGAGTATACGAGTGAGGTGGGCTAAATGCAAAGGGTTATATGCGTAACAATACTGACTAATATGAACGTGGGAATACATACATGCATAAGAAACCATAACTGAACTTGTGGTGATACTGACTACTGATTTTGAATACTGAAGACATGACTTTACTGATACTGAAGTACTGAATAGATGGATAACTATTTCTGATAGTTTGAGTTATGAAGAACTGGTCTGATTGACTGTGTCTAATAGTATTGAAGCTTGATACTGATAACGTAAGATATGATGACTGATATAACTGATATAACTGTGATGATAGGCGTAGCCGATGTAACTGATACTGAGCAACTGTATCGGACCTTCTAAGTTCTGATGGAACTATATGATTTTCTCTCTAAGCTGAGTGACTAATTCTGAGATCAACCCTATCTAGCAGGTGATCTTTAATTCTAATGATTCTGATAATGATTGACCATAGTTAAGATCAGTCCTATCTAGTGGGTGATTTTGAAGTCTATTTATAATGATAAGTATTGACTGTATTTAACAGTACTGAATCTATAACTAAAACTATGGTATGTATTCATTTAATCGATATGCCCCATGCTAAGATGAATGGGGTCCAATCTATGCCCTGACTAGAAGGGTGTCAGTACCGTGACACCAGTAAAAACAACAGCTGTGGAGTCAGTCCTAATCTAGCGGGTGACTCCTAGAATCAGTCCTATACATATAAATGTACTAACAGGTGACCCCTGAGTATGTTAGTCCTATCTAACGGGTGATATCTCATACCTACGCTGGCTACATAGTTTTGGAACTTAGGAATTACTTCTAAGGATCTCAGTCCATTCTAGCAGGTGAATCCCCATCCCTAGGCTCACTCGGTGTTGAATCTTACTCCCTACTAAAAGACACTAAACTGAATAGCATAACTGCGACTGATTAACTGAATAATACAAGTGGTATTGTTTAGCAAAGCAAAACTAAGTTGACTAAGTTGACTAAGTTCCCTTGTCTAAATAAACGTACTAAGTTCTGAGGACTGACTGATAGTACTGAAATTACTAAGATTGCTGCTAATACTATTGTTACTGAGATTACTGAGATTACTGAGTACGAAGATTTCTGAACTACTGAGTCTGCTGAGGTTTCTGAGTTTTCCTGAGACACATGACTGACTAAATTCTATAGATCACGGCTTGACTGAGAGTATCATGATAACATTACATGTCTCTAGCTCACAGCTATATTTTTTGAGTATGAGTACCCCCAGGACTCGATGGAAGGAAACTGAAACACATGACTGACGTAAATACATGGCCAACACCAACAATCCATAATATCATAACTTGGTGAAATTCATGAAGTACATGGTTTCCATATATCTTATACAATAGTAGGACTTTCAAGAAAGCATAGCATCATCTTATAAGACTAGTTCATAAATAATACAACAATATTTACAATTCATAATACCATAGACAGGGGATTTCACACCACACATGATTATCATATTCTTTAACATGGAAGATAATGCATATAACATGTACATTCTTTCATGATTCTAACTTCATGAACATTCCATATCACAACAACAATACACAATAATTTGCATGGAATTCATGTTGAGTCATAAGGAGAAGAGCATGGTGTTGTCACTTAATTTATATTGAGCTACAATACATGCATTCTAGTCTCTTAGGTATTTTATAAAACACCTTGCATGCACACTTTATGACATAGTCATATTCATAACATTTAACAAATCAACTACCCAAAATTCATGTATTTTAATTTGCATGTCATCCTAGTTTCCTAGAATCATATAAAGTCTCTAACTTGGTAGTGTATACCAATCAATCACACAAACATAATCAACCCACAACATGACTTCATAATTCATAATTTAAAAAAGGGTTCTTGTACTTTATGGAAGTAAGGAATCCATAAACAACACTACGCATATCTTAGTTCTTGATTTAGTGAAGATTGATGAAGAGATTCTTGGAATTTGAAGGTAGAATTTGCTTGAGCTTGAATTCCCAAATAGAAATCCTAATGTTTTCTTGAGAGGATTTGAATGAAAAAGAGTATGTTTTGGTGAAATAATGGCTTAATTCCGTGTTTATAGAATATATATAGAGGTGGGAAGATGACCCAAATACCCCTCTAGATGCGTCTTTTAATTTCTATGAAAATTGGCCGATTTGGGCCCCAGTATGAAGCGGAAACATCGCGTTGCCACTAGTTTTTGACCTATAAACTCACCATGATATGCTGGAATCATGGAGAGACACTGGAAATTGACAATCGTCATTTTGGCTTATGGCGCGACGCGCCACAAACCAAAATCACATTGCTGAAACTTTAAATCACCATAACTTCTTCACCGGGTGTCTGTTTTAGGTGAATTTGGTATTGAAGGAAATCTTATTCAATTATCTACAATTTTGAGGGTATAAATATTCAAAAATACCACCTATATAGCAAGTTATGCTTATTTAAAGATGACCTATGTGAAATCACACACAAAAAATTGGTTTAATTCAAAAGTTCTTAGCTTGGATTACTCTAAGTGACTCTTATGAACATTCTTAACACATAATAAGCTCTATTTTAACTAGTATACTTATCCTAATTCATGTACTCAAACATTAATCACAAGATAGGAGGTTTCATGCGTAGGAACAATGGTTCATTTTCTAGCTTAGAAATATACGGGGTATTACAGTATGTCTCTCTTCCTTTTTTAATACGTTTGTAATTGTTATGGTTTCTTGATCCACCTTTCTCCCCTATCCTCAAATAAGAATTTGGGAAATCTGGAGACTATACTCGATGGTTATGAAAATGTAGAGGTAGTTCCTTCTTTATTTGTCTTCATGGGAAATTTCTGCTCTCACCCATTTAATCTTTCATTCAAGTCTATCTCAAGTGTCAGGCAAGTATAAGTTGGTAGCAGGCATCCGATGGTACCACCACCATTATAAAAGTTAAGATGATGTCTTACATTATAAAACTATAGACCAAAGAGATCAACTGCTACTTCAGGATATATGAATAGTTGAGAGTAGACTTTGGGTTGATATGAGAAAATCAGAATTGATACTAGATGGAGAAGTGTGTGATAATGTTAACCTTAGAGTGATGTTTGGTTGTAAGTAATGTTACTGCTTGCGAAATATATAGAACTTAAAATATGTAGAACTTGATCATATTTTGAATTATGAGATAATTAATGAATGATTTTGTTTTGTGATGTGTATATATTGTGTTCTAATTTATTATGTATATAAATAAAAATTTGCATTAATACGAGTGTCTATTTATATAAATTATTTCAATTTAATAATATGTGGCTCAATCGTTACAATAGATCAATAAACCATTGCAATAGGTAGTCAAAAACCATTGTAACAAAATAATAAAAGCATCACAATAGATGTTAATGCAATGGTTTAATTTCATTGCAATAAAATCTATTACAACGGTTAGTGACCATTGTAATAGTTGAAAATAGGCATCCAAATATGTAATGAAATAGTTGTAATAGGTACTCAAAAAGCGTGGAAACAGAATAACAAATCCATCATAATAGATGTTATTACAATGGTTTAATGTTAGAGAAGTAGACTCGAAGGAAACAGTTGCTAATCGTTGTAATAGATGAAAATAGACATCTCAATAGGTTAAAAAATAACCATCGCCATAGTTTGACCTATGGCGACGGTTTTAGACAACTGTCGCCATAGCTTGACCAATTGTGATGGTTTCAGAAAACCATCGCATAATCGTTGCCATAGACCTATCACAATGCCCATCTATAGGACACTTGTTGAAGCATTGAGGTAGAGCTATGGAAACTATTTTTTTGTCTATTACAACGGTTTTGCAACCGTCACCATAGGGGTAATTTCTCGTAGTGGGGAGAAACTCATGTTTTATGTGTGGTTAGATTTGGAATAAGCATTAAGCTTGTCACTCCAGATTTGCGTCTAGGGTAAACAAGGTTTTGGTTGCCACTTCTTCAGCTCTTGCACCAAAGGGTGCCACATCTGGCATTGGTACTGCTTGGAACTATCTTTATGCTCTAATTACTCGTAAGGAGTCTAGGGCATCTTCGAATATTGTTAATGGTATGATTAAATTCTTTCCCCATTATGTGTATTGTTTACTTGACCTGTGTTTCTCTCTCTCTTATGTGACCCCATTTGGTTGTGCATTTTGGTTTTGGTCTTGAGTATTTGTTGGATCTTTTTTCTATTTATACCCTGGTAAGAGACTCTATGGTTGTCAGAATAGTCTATCGAGGTGTGCGGTATCTATTAGTAGTAGAGAAACTTCGGTAGACTTGATAGAGTTAGACATGGTTGACTTTGATTTTACCCTAAGAATGAACTGGTTGCATTCATGTTATGCGTCTTTAGACTGTCGGAACCATATGGTCATGTTTAAATTCCCAAATGAGTTGGTTATTAATTGGGAGGTTGGTTTCCTAGTTCCTATGGGAATATTTATATCATATCTTAGAGCCTAAAAGTTAATTTCCAAAAGTTGTCTTTATCGTCTGGTCTAGGTTAAAGATTCTAACTTGGAGGGTCCTTTTGTTCCTATGGTGAATGAATTACCTGAGGTCTTCCCTAATGACCTTCCAAGTGTCCCTCAAAATTGGGATATTGATTTTGGTATTGATTTTTTTTTGGACACTCATCCTAGTTCTATTCCCCCATATAGATTGGCTCCAGCCGAGTTGAAGGAACTTAAGGAACAACTAAAGTATTTTTAAGATAAGGGTTTCATCCTTCCTAGTGTTTCCCAGTAGGGTGCACCTGTCTTGTTAGTGCATAAGAAAGATGGGTCCCTTCATATGTGTATTGATTACTGTCAGTTGAACAAGGAGATGGTAAAGAATAAGTACCCTCTTTTGAGAATTGATGATCTCTTTGACCATCTTCAGGGTGCCAAATTCTTCTCTAAAATTGATCTTTGATTCAGGTATCATCAAATAAAGATTAGGGAAATGGATATCACTAACACAGCTTTTTGTACCTAGTATGGGAATTTTGAGTTCTTGGCGATGTTATTTGTCTTGACTAATTCCTTGGCGGTATTCATGTCTTTTATAAATAGGGTATTCCGTCAGTTTTAGGATTTGTTCATTTTTGTCTACATTGATGACATCTTGATTTACTCTAATAGTAAAAAAGATCTTGTCGATTTCCTCTATCTTGTGTTGCAGACCTAGAAAGGTTAGTAGTTGTATGCTGAATTCTCTGAATGTGAATTCTAGCTAAATATTGTAACTTTTCTAGTCACGTCTTATCTAGTGAGGGGATTTTGGTGGATCGTCAGAAAGTGGTTGTCGTGAAGAAGTGTCCTAGACCCAAGAATCCAACCGATATTCGGAGCTTCATTAGTTTAGATGGTTATTATAGGAGATCCGTGGAAAATTTTTCTTCTATTGCTGCTTCATTGACTATGTTGACTTAGAATAAGGTAAAGTTCTTGTGGTCTGATGCTTGCGAGGGTAGCCTTGAAAGGCTTAAAGGTAAGTTGACTTTATCTTTGGTATTGACTCTACCTGAGGGTGACGAGGGTTTTTTGGTCTATTGTGATACATCCCGAGTTAGTTTGGGTTATGTTTCGATGCAGTATAGTAAGGTGGTTATTTCTGCCTCTAAAAAATTGAGGGATCATGAGAAAAACTACCCAATTTATGACATAGAACTTCTAGCCATGGCATTCTCCTTGAAGATTCAGTATCACTGTCTGTATGGGGTCTATGTTTATATCTTTGATAATCATAAGATCCTAACTATGTGTTCACTAAGAATGAGCTTAATCTCAGGCAAAAGAGGTGGCTTGAATTTCTTAGACTATGATATAATTCTTCATTACCATCCAGGTAAGGCTAACGTGGTTGTTGATGCTCCTAGAAGGTTTTCCAAAAAAAGCTTGTCACATGTGGATAAGTATAAATGGGAATTGGTAAAGGATATTCACCATTTTGCTAATCTTGGAGTTCATATCTTAGACTCTGACGATGGTGGTATATTTGTGAAACAGGTGGTGCAGTTATCTCTTTGTTTGGAAATAAAAGAGAAGCAGGTATTAGATCCTTTTTTTACAAAGATCAAGGATGATTTGGGTAAGTAAAAGGTGATGTCCTTTGAAATTGGCAGAGATGGTATCTTAAGGTACAAAGGGAGGTTGTGTGTTCCTGACATGGTTGAATGAGGAGGAAGGCTTTTGGATGTTGCCCATGAGTTGTGTTATACAGTTCATACCAATTAAATAAAGATGTATAATGATCTCAAATAGATGTATAGGTGGAACAACATGAAATAGGACGTAGCCAACTCTATGGATAAGTGCATGGTATGTCAGCAAGTGAAGGTGGAGCACATGAGTCATGGTGGTCTACTTTAAGAGATTGAATTGCCGTTGTTTAAATAGGAGATAAAAAATATGGATTTCATTACCACCCTTCTACTGTCGCAGAATCAGAGTTACTCAATATGGGTCATCATGTATAGGATAACTAAGTCCACTCATTCTTTGCTAGTGAGGACTACTTATTTTGCTAAGTTGTTCCTTTAGGAAGTTGTAAAGTTTCATGGTGCGCTGATCTCAATTATTTCAGATAGTGGTACTCAGTTCTCATCGCATTTTTGGTGCTCTTTCTAGCATGGTTTGGGAACTAAAGTGTGTCTTAGTATGACTTTCCACCCGCAGTCGGATGGGAAAGCTGAAAGAACTATTCAAACTTTGGAAAATATGTTACGAGCCTTTGTGATTGACTATGGTGGTATTTTGTTCGACCGCTTGCCTTTGATTGAATTTGCTTAAAACAATAGTTACCATTCCTACATTGATAAGGCCCTATTTGAGAAATTTATTGAAGGAGGTATAGATATCCTATTGGGTGGTTCGAGGTTGGTGAAGCGGAAATAGTTGGTAGAGATTTGGTTCACCAAACCATGGAGAAGGTGAAAGTTATTCTGGATAGGCTTGAGGCTGCCCAAAGTCACAAAAAGTCCTATGTGGATGTGAGGCGAAGGGACTTGGAGTTTGAGTTTGGAGTTTTGGTATTTTTTAAGGTGTTTCCTATGAAGGTTGTAATGTGATTTGGGAAAAAGAGAAAGCTCAGTCCACTGTACGTTGGCCTGTATTTCATTTTGAGAAGGGTTGGTAGTGTTGTGTATGAGTTGGAATTTCCCTCTATCATGAGTTCCATTCATCTGGTATTCCATGTGTCCATGTTGTAGAAATGTGTGGGTTATCCTTCGTTTGTTATCCCCTTAGAAAAAATTGGAATTTCAGAATCTTTGTCCTATGAGGAAGTCCGATGAGGATCTTCAATTGAAAAGTTTGTCGGTTGCGAACAAAGGATGTGGCTTCGGTGAAGGTTCTCTGGAAGAACCAAAAGTTTGAGAAAGCGATTTGGGAGGCTGAGGAGGACATGAAATCTAAGTATCCGTTCTTATTCCCGATTTAGGAAAATCGTTCTTAAGTTATGTGTTTCTTTTAATATCTTTGTTTTATATCTTTGTTAAAGGTAGATTGTGAATTCTTTGGTATTTTGTTATCTAACTTAGTTAAAGGTAAGAGTATAGGCGTGTGGAGTCTAAATCATGCTTGTATTTCCATGCCCTATCATTTGAGGATGAATGATCCTAAAGGTGGGAGACTGAAACACCCCAAACTTTTTCCCTTTATAACTTTTTCAGTCTTGAACACGTTGATCATCATCTGACTTATACTAGTTATATGGTATGGATACAGGTCTAGGACCCTAGTTATAAGTTAGCCAGTGTGATATTGGCCAAGTTCTAACCTAGATATGAGAAGACTCCATACGAGTCAATTGTTCAAGTGATAAGAGGTAGGGTCTAAACTGTAAGTTGTGCAACCTCTAGCCCTGGATGTTCTACCTAGGGTACGATTGGAATGGTACTATTCATATGGCGATGATACAAGTTGGTCAAGTGAGTCATATGTTCGACAAAATATGGTATCAAACTTTTTGTTCAAGTGACGAGTTGAGGGTACCACTCGTATGATGTGGTTACGAGTTGAGGGGTCCAAACATACCCACGTACGTTCTTTTTATAGATTTTAAACTAAGGGTAGTTTGGACATTTCCCACCCCAAGACCTTAATACCCCACGTCTTATAACTCTTAATTGGCTTTCATTCTACAGTTTAGAAAATTGAAACACTCCCAAAACACTCTCTAAAAATCTCTCAAGAACATTGGGCTAGCATTTCTTCAAGGTGGTCATATAGAGTCCTAAGAATCAAAATCTCTCTATTAATCTCTGTAACTTAGACATGTGACTCTTCCTCCATTCTAGTTCACAAAATACGTGTGATTTAAACATTGTTTATGAATCATTAATGGTGGTTTTGAAAACCATGGTTGAGGTTTTGAATGCATAATGTTGAGTATTGCTCTTTCATGATTTCACTTGTGTTTTTGAATATTTCAATAATGGTTTTTAACATATGGGTGAATGGGAATTGTGGTTTAAACTAAGGGATAATGGTTAACCCTATTTTGAGTGTTTATAGATTGAATAGTAGTTTAATAATGGTATGCCCTCAACCTGTTTGTGAAAATGTCAATGAGAAAAATCTTTTCATATATGAATTGTGATTTGAACTATAGCCTCAACCTATGAATATTAATGATTGGTAAATGGTTTTATGAAGCTCTTAATGAACATAAATTTATTTGAATCATAACATGGGTGGTTTAATTGGCATAATGGGTTTGTGTCCCTAAATGTTGAATTGAATTGATGTCTTTATTTAAACATCGCCTTCGAGTTCCAACATTGAATGATAATGGTTATGGGATATTGTACGCTTGCAAATGGAGTTGGTGTCATGATACCAACTGGATTCCTTTGGTAAGTAATTGGATTTTTAGATATGTATATATATAATTAATGTTTTAAATTAGGCTTTAAAGTAGGATTTCTAACCGGTCGGTGAAAGTATAGTCCAAAGGACTAAACACTGGAATCGCGCTAGCCGGTGCGGGTGTCTAAATGACCGGGTGGTTTGAGTCTCCCAAAAAAATATATGATTTGGAGGTTTGGGGCCCCCATATTGTTTACATATGTTCTTAAGTCACCTTGACTATGCCAGAAGGTTCGAGTCCCCAATAAAGGCATATACAAATAAGGATATTCTCTGGTACGTACAGCTACAAGCTTTGGGTCCATTCCAACTAGGAGAGAGTTGGGCCCATATAGCCCATGGGTACCTTGTTTTATAACGGTTATGGTACACAACCCAGGTTAATGTTTTCAATGTTCATGCTAAGCCTTGTTCCCTTTCCTGGCATGATATATATATGTGTGTGTGTGCGTGTGTATGTGTGTGATTGCATATGATGTTTTGACTTGGTTTTGAATGATCGCAGTAATCCTTATCTATGAGTTACATGCTAGCGCTCCAACCACAAACCGTCTCTAGACACTATATCCACATGCCATACAGGGACTAGAACTTCTTCTATTTTTCCTATAAAGTGACCACGTGTTCGAGTGGTTCCAGAGTTGACATTGAAGTGGTGAGCTTCCATAATTTGGAAGGCTTTATTTCATGGTCTTTTTGTTCTATGTCTTAGACTTTGTGTAGATTCTGTTTTGGCTATCATCAGGGGCATGTCCCGATATTTTATTGACTTCAAATTTGTAAGATTACTGTGGACTTTGGTGTATTGATTTAGTGCATTGTTTGGTGGATTAGTTTAGACATTTCATGAGTTATCATTAGTCATATTTTTCTCTATTTTGTTATATGTTGGAAATTTATCCGACAATTGAGGTTGTTAAGCTGACTAGGTTTGGTGATGGGGGTGATCTCCGATAAACATGGGACTTGGGATACCCGTCACGGCTAGGACTTGGTTCGGGTTGTGACAATTTCCTAGGTGTATTTTTGTATTTTTCTTCTCTCCTAAACTTATACTACATTATTTTAAGAATTGTTATGGAAGGGTTGAAAGGGCTTCGATGCCTATTTCCCTCATTACTTCTCCCAACACTTAGAAAAATATCAGACATGCGATTCAAACTCTCTCAAGTCCCATGAAGCTAGGGTTACCTTTTTAAGTTTAGAATCTTCCATGTTCTTGGCAAGAACTCAACTTCTAGATATGTGAGATTTCATTAATAGGTATGTTTCACCCTTTAAGTCCCAAATAACATAAAAAATTTCAACTTCTTCATAGATCAAAGATTAGAGTTTTCAAGCAGTTCATGATTTCTCTATTATTTTAGTTCCCTCACAATTTCCATAACACAATTATGTACTTTTGTAAATATTTAATATATTGCATGACTTAAAAATTAATGACCTAATATTCAGTTTGTTATTTTAGTAGTTTGGCATGAATAAGCCTTACGTTCAGAAAGCTTGATGTATTATGAACACACGTTCCCAATAATTGTTCATTATAGAATAAAACTAAAATTAGCTTTAGCTTTTAGATTTATAGCACATTTTCAGTTATACAAACATTTTGGATACATTTAGATAAAGTATATTTGGACTTAGTTTTAGTATGTTAGTTTCATGAGCTAAACGTGTAAACCGATATGGAAGTAATACTTACTATCGAGTTTGGTTAGGGATCAACATACTTAGGTCCCAAGACTATAAACCCACCATATGGTATTTATCCCTCCCAGTTAGGCATCATTTTAGTAATCACACCAGCCATATTTTTATACATTGGGTAGGTATATTGGTCCATCTTTATATGTTGTATACATTGGACTGTACATTTAACTCACGTGGTTTATGCCTATTAACCGGAACTCCGAAAGATTCAGACTGAGTATTTGTACATGACAGTTAGTCTAGTTTTATTTACTTTGAAACTATGACTTTTTAGTTTTATCTTCAAACCAATTTATATACATCTATATAAAAAGGACATTGTACTGTAGTTCAGCTTTGCATCTAGTATTGCATTTCAAATCAGCATATCAGCAGTCTCCAACATGTTCTATTATTTTATTTCTGCATATATTACATTCTTAATACATTAAAAGCACTAATCATATACTTTCTCTTTATGTTGAATCGTCTCTTCATATAGGTTCGGACACTCAGCATTAGGCTTACGGTTAGTACTCTTAAGTTCCACCTCAATAATTGGAAGTAGTGATTCCTCATTATCTAAGGTTGAGATTTATGATTAGTCCTTTGAGTATTGTCTTTTTGTTATGGATATTTAGAGTTTGTTGGGGGATTTTCCTAGAATCTCATCTGTTAGTAGAGACTTTCATACATAAAGTCAGATATTTAGGTTGTTCAATTTTAGTATTTCCTTGTTCACTTTAATTCCTACTATCAATATTTATGTTTATCCAAACACGACATTATTATGGATATACAGTTCTCAGAAAATTAGTTAGCTTCTGCATCAGATAGTAAGTTATTCTCAGTGTTATTAGTGTCAGTCAAGCCATGGGTTAGCTTGATATTACTTATGCCTCTAAGAACCGTGTTACGTTTAGGGTGTCGAATTGGGTCGTGACAACTCACATTTATAGTCATTCTTATTTTAGAATTTAGTCCATGATTTTATTACATAACTTTCACATCTTTTTGAGATATTGTTTTCCTATAGATATACTAGTCTAAGGGTCCATACGAGGCTATTAGTAATTCATAATTTCGGTTACACCAAGGATCTATACTCAGATTCGTGACACTAAGAATGTATTAAGCATATACAAGTTCTTAGAAAACTTGTTTATAATCATTATATGAATTAAATCAATCAAGGTTGATGTACTAGAATCATGTTAATTAATATTATTCAATTCTTGGAGAGTTTCAAAATGTAGTCGATTCAACTTAAAGAAGCTAAAATGAGGAATTTGAAGTATTTAACTGGCTTCTTGTGCAATTGATGCAATTATATGTAACGCCCCAAAATTTCATCCCGAGACGCCACACGGTTCTTAGGGCTACACGTAGCCCCAAGCTAACCCTCGGAGCTAGACACTACCTCAAGGAATTCAATTCAACAATAGTCATGTACAACAAAGAGATATACCACATCGGGTTCAAGAGAAATACTGGAGAATACTAGACTATACAACCAAAATATATTGAATGTCTATATATACCAACCCTTTAGTCTGACAAAGCCTCTATATATCAAAATCAAGAAGCCATTGGGACAAACCCCCAATTAACTCAAATAGTACTAAAAGCCATAACAACAGAACGATATCACCAAAAATATAGACACGGTCCTCGAACCATTAGTACTCACCACTGAGGGAACATAGTTGAGGCACTCAAATATCGCTAACGCAGTTGCGGCTGAGTACCTGAACCTACATTACGAGAAAATGTAGCCCATAGGAAAATATGTGGATCATCACTTTGGAATGTACTGAGTATGTGGGGGTGCATGCAACAATGCAAATATAATCATCAATTTCATAAAAATATGTATATGTACAATGATGGCTCACTTGTCTTGAGTTAGATTGAAACATACTTTTCATGATCTCATAGTAAATAAATCATATGATAAAAATTCATAAATCATCATAAATAACTCAACTCAAGACTCAAGACTCGGAGTGACTCGGTAATTCAAGAAACTCAACTCTTATGGACATGGGAGGTTCTTATAACTGACATAAACTATGTGAACTACATGGTGTCCAATGTTTTTCCCTCCTAAGGAGAGAACCCCACATTGGAGGGAGCGTTGTACTATTGCCAGGGAGTACAACCTAAATTTAGTGATCACAATCTCATACTCGGCCTCTTGCCCACAATTATCAATATCAATCCTACGGTGGCATGTAGTTTCGGGAAAATACCATATTTTCCGCTCGGTGCTAAATACTACTCCCAGACACAAGCTCAGAACGCGTTAGACAATCCCCCCCAAACATCATAAGGGTTTATCATGAAGACCAAATCAAATCTCTTTCTCATTTATCAAATCATAATTAATTTGTGGATACCTAACTCGACTCAAATCAAATCAATCTTTCTCAATATTAAAATGTATCAATTCATTAAATCGTGGCAACATCAATAACTTTGAAAAAATATCAAGACTAATTGTAACAACTCAATCTCATGAATCAATATACTTAATAATCCAATTTGTCATAAGGAAGCTTAAAGCTTGACACATATCTTGAAAGCACTTGAAATATCAACTCATGGTAGAATATGAAATTAACAATATTAAATATCAAGTCATAACTTGGGAATAGCAAAATAATCATGTATAACAAAGCTTGAACAATTTATATTTTCATATTCTCATAATGAAGTAATTTGGGTATAAACCCACTTGGAAAATCATATAAATTCATGATAGAAATCAAAGCTTTGACCACAAGAACGAAAGAATTGCTCTTGTTAAAAACCCCCACATACCTTAATCTTTGAAATTGGATGAATTCTAGTGCTTGAGACTCTATCCGCACTTGTAATAAATGATTCTCGAATCCCACACTATGAGGAACTTGATTTTTGAAGAAGTCTTGAAGATTTATGGATGATTTTTGGAAGATTAATATCCTTAAATAAAAATCCTAGATATATTTCTTAAGAGATTGGAAGAGAGAATGAATAAATTAGGTTTTAGATGGGGATTCTCATATTTATATAGGCCTCCAAAAGATGGAAAAAGACAAAAAAAATACCCTTGCAAAAACGTCTCTTAATTACTGAAAAAAATAGCTGACGACATTCGTGGCAAGCCATCAAACTTGTGACAAGTCGTCAAAAAATGTCGTCACAAAATGTCGGATTTTGTGACTTTCTGCTTATGGTGATGACGTTTTGTGACATGCCTCTAGGCTTGTGATAAGTTGTCACCAAATGTCGTCACAAAATTTCCAGGCTAACACGCTGGAGTAAAATAGGCATAACTCTTTGCTCCGATACCGGATTTAGGTAAAATTAGTACCATTGAAAAGATAATTCAATTATATATCTGTTGGTAGGTCATGAGATGAATAATTCGCAGTATAATGAGAGATATACTAATTTTAAATTGAATATGGAAATATCCTTCCGAAGAATTCAATCAGTAAGAAATGTTTTGATTCACCTAATCGTTAGGACATCTTTGAGGCCTTAATACACATCACCCTTGATCAGAAAACAACAAAAACACTATAACTTACTTCTCATGATCTTGAGTCATGGTTGCACTATTGGTTAGAGTCTCGGGGTATTACATTATACATCTTTTCATCACTATTAACATGATATAGTTTTTCTCATTTATGAAGTTGCAGAAATAAGATCACTCGCATATTGCAAATGAAAGACCCTATACGAATGTGTTCTATAGATATGCTACGAAAAGGATCTATTTGGGGCTACATGTGTTTTCAAGTGCCATTAACACCTAGAGAACACACTTGAGTCCTGACGTCCAAAACGTCTGAAGTATATACAAGTTCTTGAAAAACATATTTGTAATCCTCGTAAAAATTAAATCATCAAGGTTGATTTATTATAAAAACATTAATGAATATTAATGCAACTCTTGAAGATCTTCCAATAGTAGTAGATTATCTACTTAAAGACGCTGAAATGAGGAATTTGTAGAATTGAACATATTCTGAAGTATCATGTCTTGCACAATTTATGCATTTATAAATCTTTCCATCACTATGAACATAGTATTATTTTACTCATAAATGGTGATGCTTAAATACGTTCACTTGCATATTGCAAATGAAAGCCCATGAATGAATGTGTTTACCCTAACAAATACTATCTTATTTTTTAATATACATTAGATTAATATGATTGACATAATGATTAGATACTGACATATTGTCATGTTGGGTTACTATTGTACCATATTATTTTAAATGACATTTAAATTATGTTGAGATAATATCTATTCATGAACCAAGCCAAAAATATGCATGACTTAAGGCAATGATACATCTCACTGGAGAAAAATATCATTTGAGATTTGACAAAGTACCCACGATTATATATGAAGTAAATGTAGCATGTACAACATAATTAAAGGTAAGATTCATGAAAGAAAAAAGACAAAGAACTTTTTGCCAGAGCATTTTTCTACATAAACGAGCTAAAAAATGTTGATATCAATGTGCAACAGATTAGTCAAGTGGCAGTATGACGGATTTATTCACCAAGTTTCTACAAACTACAAATATCAAAAAGATAGTGCACAAGATTGAAATGTGAAGAATGAAACTTTTAAATTGATGTTTTACATCGGGAGGAGTTACTACAGGATGTAATCATTTTTTCTCATATGGATTTGTCCGAATGGGTTTTTCTTTAAAGATTTTTAGTGAGGCAATCAAAATATATATTATTACAGATGTGGACTACTTTTTCTTCACTAATTTTCTTTCATTAGTTTTTTTCTTAACGTTACAAATTATCTATCAATTAGACATTCAAGAGAAGTGTTCTAAGTTTATTTAATTTATAGAGAATGTCTATCAAGTTATCGTGAATGACAATTTTTTGATAAAAATATAAGAGCCTCAAGTTTAGGTCAAAGTCAATTTTTCTATATAAATAAAGGAGTTCTCTTCATTGTAATTAATTTCTCATCCATCAAGAGAAATAAAGAAGTTTCCTCTTTTCTCTGGCTTATTATTCCTATTCTTTTTATATTATTTTATAGCAATTCAAGTTTTACATAAAAAATAACACAAAAATATACTAGTAATGAAAAAAGATTACAATAAAAATGACTGCATATATGTATAATGTATATATAATGGATCAATGTTGTATAAATAATTATGTAATGTACAATCAAACCTCATGATAGTAATAACGTTAGTCGAATAATTTATGATTACTATAGAGAGATGTTATTATACATGTATTGTGATATTTTATGTTTATATATCTTTTAAATATTATAAATAAAATTTAATTACCACTAAAAAGGAATTTAATAATTTTATAACTATTTTTACGTTACATGTCTAGATTAATAATTTTATGTACGAAAAAAATAAAATATCCTTATTAATAACTAATTTAATAATTAACCAAAATAATAGTGGAACAAGGAGGTTCCAAAGATTTTTTAAATTTTTTTTCATTTTTATCTTGTGATTGTGTGATACCCCTATGCGATATTTCATGAGATTAAGAAAACTTTCGGCGCTAAAGTTATGCTGTCCTAAAGTAAAATAGTTGCGAACTTAAAAGCGCTAACAATTTGTTATTTGAATAATGATTATCATAAATATTTTAATATTTTTTTTACATATAACACCTCAAAGTTTTTACACAATTGTAGTAGGTTTTCTATGAGTTTAGAATCATAAAATGGGATCATTTTATACAATGTGTAACACCCCACATTTATGCCATTTAATATCCTCTTGTAAGTTTATTAGAACCTAGAAACCAAGTCATTTGGATCAAGAAAACCTTAGACATCAAGTGAGATAAATTTGGAAACATGAGATAATATTCGAACAAATCAACCAGTTGTTCTTTGATTCGCGTTGTGCACTAGACCTCAAACTTCAGCTAATTAAATCTGGTGCTATAGTGGCATGGCATGTGAGACCTCAAACTTAAGAATCCAAGCCTAGGAAAAAAAATTCAGTTTTATTTATTTGTAAAGGACGTTTGGTCTTTTCTATTTAAATTTTTATTTTATCATTAATAAATCGATATTTTACTGAAGAATTCATCACAAAAACCTTCTTCTCTTCCCTCAAACACCAAAATTCAAGCCTCAAGAAAGACCGGGGCTAGAGTTCTTCATCAAAGGGGTTCCACTCTAATTTCTTTCTAAGGTATGTATGAATTTAATGAGGATTTCCTTTCATTCTCATATCCAAAAGTTCATAATTTTCTTGAATTAAATATTTTAGTTAGTATTATAAGTCCACTTTCAAATTTTCTTTTTTATTTCACAAATTTCATGATTTGCCTGAAGTCCTTATTCATAATTTTGGATTTTATGAATATAGTATTCATTTTTAACCCTAGAATGGTTTCCTCGATACTTTTTTTTTTAATTCTTAACAATATCTTAAACATTATTATTGAAGCATGTATTTCAAACCATGATGTTACAGTCATTATGATATTATAAATTATAAACTGTATTACTAGAATCTATAAAACTATGCATATTTTATGAGAGATTTCTATTAGTTACGCTATAAGTATGATTTATGATACGATATGGGGCTTAGGATCACAGTAGTAAGGTTTTACATATATCTTGAGTATAATCTCCATCATATGATTCAGTTATGAAATAGTGCACTAGTATGTTTTGAGAGAATTATTTAGGATTGAGCGAACAACTGTTCAGATAACCCAAGCTCCATAACTATGTTGTCCCTCTTTGAGGCACAACTTCTGGGTCCTTATGTATATGTTCCTAACTTTTGCTGGTTAGAACAATATTTTTCAGTGTGGTTTTATAACACTGGACTCCATCTTGCTCACATAATTTATGTAAGTCATAAGAAACTCCAACCTAAGGGCATTATTTTAATAGTTTACTTAATATGATCACTATATATTTTTAAATATTATGATTTTATTTATTAACCAGGTTTCCTTCTTCATCAACTATTTTGGAAGAACTTGGTCTACACTTAAAAGCACCGTCACTCTCTCTCCTTCAGCAAATCCCCAAAAAGTCAATATTTAACATTTACGTATTTTACATATTCGTAACAAGTATAGTAGTAAAGGGAGAAAGACTTTTTGTAATAAAAGTAAGTTGTGGTCCTATTTATTCCCTCTTGATCAATGTATAAGGGAAAAAGTTATTCAATATTGACCTACTCAAAATATCCTCTAAAAAGTTTCAAATATTAGATATAAGCCTCCTTTGATGTTCAGAGTCTTTTTGAATACAAATCACTTGAAATTATTTGTGTTTGAGGAACATCAAATTTTATAATTGAGTTTTGAAGCTTTAATGGTTGATTTGTCAAGGAAGAAAGAGTATAAGAAGGAGAATGAGGAGAAGAAGGAGGAATAGGAGAAAAGAGATGGGAGAAGGGAGAAGAAAGAAGGAAAAAGTCATTAATGGTTGAACATGGACAAATGAGAGCTATGTAGAAGTAATATGAAAAAGTGGTATGGAATAATGACATGTTCGGCTAGTTTTTATAAAGTTACGCAAATTTTTTTTCAAACAAGATATTTGAGCGGCAAGTGCCCATAATTATCCCAATTAAATCTAGTGTAAACAACAAAAATTCACATAGTTTACTACCTAACAACAAATCCTAGAATTCTAGAAATGAGATACAAAACTAAATATCATGATACATAAATTAATAATACATAACTAACAAACTAATTTACTTTTAGAAATGTAAATAACGGAAATCACGTGAGTAGCCGAGCAATTAGATGAGCAATCAATGCGGCCACAATTTTTACATGTATATTTAATCACTAAAAATTAGTAACAACATCAACAATTCAAATTTCAAAACCAAGTGAAGCTCCATTCAATCAAATCCTCCCAAACATATTTTATCTCTATTTTCTAATTTTGATTTTTTCATTCTAAGATAAGATGATTGTCTCAATTTCGTTATGACATTTTATTGTTTGGCAATCTAATATTTTATATGAACGATATATAAATTAAGGTGATGCTTCTCGAGGAAAAAATTTATTTGTCAAATTGATTTCAGCTATCATAGATGAATTTGAAATTGATGAATAAATGAAAAAAATTAGCATACGGGACATAGTAGAATACAATTATTTTCCAATGGTAACTTCCAACAATAATGGAGTAAATATTTACGTTATGTTGAAGATAAGTATTATTGAATTTTTAATGTGCACATTGTGTAGTACTACGACTGATAAATCAATTGTTAAACCATTATATGATTGAGAAATAGGAGTTATTGTATGCATGAAGCGAATTGAAAGAATTCCTCTGCACTAGATCTTGTTGAGTCAAAAAATGGGTACTTATTATATGTATTGCTATATGTCGTTTGATGATAAGAAGCTCATTTTAGGGACCAGGTCCCTGGATATGGATGGTACAGTACAATTGGTACACGAATTACTCATGATATAAGAAGAATAAACTTTTCTCCCAAAGTAGAGAATACATAGGTAGAGTTGCCTAAGTTTGATACTAATTAAAGATAATCAGTGTAGAGGGTCCTTGGCAGAGTTGTCAAAATCAGCTTTTAGTAGAGTTATTACAAGCGAAAGGAACCTAGAGTTAGGTTTAGTGACGGATATAATCAAGAGTTTGATTATATTGGATTTTGAAGTGATTATGAGGAAAAGCCTTGGTTTTTCCTATTCTTGTGCAAAGGGTTTCGACATTAAAATCTTTTATTCTTACTCTTCCTGCACTGTCTTTTGATTCTAGGTTACTTTATTATATTTTGCCTTTGATTTACTTTAAGAAACCTGGTCCCTCACTATGTGGTGCAACCCTCAGATTTTCAGCAATTGGTATCAGAGTACCAAGTCACACTAAAAGGTTTAGAACTACAGTGTCTTGGGTAGAAGTGTTGATCTACCTAATCTAGAAAAAGGGCAATCTTCTACTAGACCACCAAGATTCAATGGGAAACATTATATATGGTAGAAAACCAGGATGTTTTATTTCATTATGGTTGAGGATAGTGATCTTAGGGATATAATTTTTAATGATCCTCATGTTCTCGTTAAAGAAGTCAAAGAACAAGAAATGACTAGAATGGTAGTAAAATGAAGGATAAAATATAAGGAAGATTAAGAAAAACTACAAGGACAAGAAATTGTTAGTCTGTGGCATCAGGACTGATGAATATAATCGGATCTTAGCTTGTGAAAATACCAAAGAGATTTGGGATTGCTTGAGGACTCCCCATGAAGGCCCTGCGGATGTGAAAGATTCTAAGGTAGACATGTTGACTACTCAGTATGAAACCTTCACCATGAAAGAAGGAGAAACCATCCAAGAAATCCAGACAAGATACATTTTTATCACTAATGATATTTATTACTTTGGAGAAAAATTTCCATTTTACAAGCAAGTGAGTAAGATTCTTGGTGTTCTTTATAAGCCCTGGGAAAAAAAGTAGATGACATAACTGAAGCAAAGAACATGAAGATGCTCACTATGGATGAAATAATTAGAAATTTAAAAACCCATGAGCTAAAAAGGCCACAAGATATGGATAAGAATGAATCAAAAAAGGAAAAATCCCTGGCATTAATAGCTCCCAAACTTTATTCAGAAGAAAAAGACATTGATGTTGCCTATTTGGAAAAAAGAATAGTCAAGGAAATGAGAAAGGGTGGTCAATTCCAAAGAAGAGAAGGCAACATCAACGGAGGAAGCAATGTTGAAGTGTGTCACAAATATTGAAGCCTTGAGTATTTTATTAAGGACTGTGCATGGCACAAATTTGATTAATAGGGGTACCTTAAAACTAGAGGTGATAAAGAAAAGAATAGGGACTAGGTCCCTGAAATACAAAAAGGAAGGCAGCACCTGAGTATGATATAAAGAAAGCTCTAGTAGTATGGGGAGATTCCTTTAGTTATTCAAGTGAGAAAGAGAAGACTAGAGATGGTTCTATACTAGAAGTGGAAGAAAGACAAGTTATCTATGATCCATTGTTTGCATTGATGGAAAACATAAAATATGAAAAAGAAAAAGAGGTAAATTTTTTTGATATTATGTAGAAGCTAGATAATTACACTAGTAGAAAGATTAAAAGGCTTGCAAGTGTGTTGATAGACTCATTTTTTGAACTAACTGTTGAGAATAATGACTTAGAATAAAAAGTAGAGAATTAAGAGTATGAGCTGATTACTATAGCTTTACAAAGTTCTAAAACTAAAGAGTTGTTCAAAAAAATATAATCTGAAAATTTGAGTTTGATGAGCAATCTAAAGAAGGAAAATGAGATATATGAATAAGGGAATAAAGAAGCTTTAAGGATTTAAATTGATCTTTAAGAAAGGATGAGGGATTCTCAAAAACACCTTATGTCAAAATTTCGCATGAATGAAAAATTAGAGAAGGACCTGCTCTACTTAATAGAAGAGTTAAAAAAATCTCTTGGATGGACTACTTCCTCACAGATCCTCTCTGTTCTGATTACTCAGGGTGTTAGTGATGGCAAAGTACTGTGCTATCAAGGATAATTCCAACCTGCTGGATGGAAAGGAACGATTGCTAATGGTTCTATAAACAAGGATATAAATCATATGTGTACTCATTATTGAATGATTGGGCACTCTAAGAAAAGTTCCCAGAGTTTGTTAAGATCTAGAATGAATGATTTCAGATATGATCTACAGAAGAGTACGTAGCATAATTGGTTCAAGTCTATAAAAAGGTGAGAAAGAATACTCTACCTCAATGTACCAACAAATTTTTTATCAAACTATTATTTTCTTACTTAGAACTCAAACATAATTGGGTTCCAAAATCCAACAAGTGATCATGATTCCCGACTGGAGAAAGGAGATTCCAGTCACGAATGTTCATTATAAGTGTGAATTTAGTTCTTAATTTTAGTATATCTGACTTTGCATTCTCTCTCTCTCAAGGGTACTCAAATGTGGAGGTATCACATTTTGAAATAGTTGATTTCAAGGGACCTGGTCCCTAGGAAATCCATCTCAGAAGAAAAATCTTCAGTAGAATAAATAACATGTGAATCAGTGTATCTTCAAAAGTTTGGATAAGTTAGGGAGACAGGTATCCATGATAAAATAGGTGCATGTTAATCTAACTTAGTATCATACCTTTGCAGTTTTACATCCAAGGGGAAACTTTGGAAAGAAACAATTGAAGCAAAAACAAGTTGAAAATTCACTCAAAAAGAGAGAGACCTAGTCCCATCTCTAAGGTGAGTACCAAAATAGTGTTCCTTAGATTTTATAAAAAATTTGTTCAAAAAAGGGCCATATGTCTAATACTATCTAACCAAAAAAATTTTACTTAGTTCAAATGTGAAGAGTCACATCTGTTGTCATCAGACACGTCCATTCAAAAAGTATCTCTTAAATGTCAACATTCATCTCTTTAATTAGAAACTCAACTCCTCCTATTTCATTCTCTTCATAATAAACGCATAACATTATTTTCCTTTTCAATCAATACAGGTCCCTCTTTTTCCTTTCTCAAAAATTCAAAATGTGTGTTATTCCCTCTTCTTCAAACTCCATGATAAAGTTGTCTTCATATCATTCTCAAGAACCACAAAGTGTGCTACCTATGAATCCTTTCCTTGACACTCTCGAGACTCTTAGTGAAACTGCTAAAATCAAAACTCAAATCTCCAATGATTTTTATGTCCTAATAGATGACCTAAACAATTGTTTTGGGTCTCCAATTGATCAAGAGATTTTTTAAACGGAAGGACATCTTCCCTCAGAAAAACAAGAGTTCTAAAATGCCCCTCAAATTCAAGTTCCCTCTGAGTATTTGAAAGTTACTGAAATTTTAAATAATTTACAAGAACCTAGTTCTCCTACCCTTTCTAAGTCAAACTCTATATTTGCTAATCTTGTTGACGAAGAAATTTCTGTAAAGAAGTTTTGATCTCTCAACAACATAGATTTGGTAGTTGAGAATTTACTCATACTTGCTCATGATCCCATGGAAAGTTCATCATGTGTAGAGGAGCAACTAACTAGGGAAAAGGATAACTTGAAAAAGGATGGTGTATTAATATTACCTCCAAATAAGGAAAATTAAAAGGATGGGGATGAACAACCTCTGATTTGGAAACTAAAAAAGCTGAAGGATAGTAAAGAAAAGGGGAAATTGATTGGCTCTAATATAGAAGTTAGAAGATTTTACTCCACTAGAGGATTTGAGATAAAATGTAGAAGATACAATGAAGAAGACTAAGTCATCTACCACTAAAATAAAAAGAGTTAGGAAATCTACTATACAAGAAAAAAGAAAATCTTGAAGTTATGGAGGTGAGGGAAGATGAGCGAAATAATTATGATATTTTCATTACATCTAATAAGAAAAGAATAGAAGTTCATAGTGATGAAAAAACTTGGTTCTCTTATCCAAAGTCTTGGAGTCATGGTGTAAGCAGAAAGAAACATATTGCTATCAAAAGAAAGGAGGTTTCTAAGGGACCTGGTCCCAAGAAATTAAAAAAAATTGATAAAGAAATTAGAAGTGATACAAAAATCAGAAAGAATAAAGATGAAAAGAAGGTCGTGTCCATGGAACAAAGGAATAATAATCTAAAAACATATAAGGTGCTATCAGGGAGATTTTTTGATCCAAATATCTATGCAATGCCTGAAATGGTAGAACTTGTAGAATATGTGAGGTATAAGTGTTGGTTGCATCTATTAGAAAAAACAACTCCCATTGTCTTTAAAGATGAAGTGAGAGAATTCTACTACTCCATGGAATTCTTAAATGATGGTTAGATTTTTACTGTACATGTGTAGGGAAAACTTCTTAAGCTAGATGAAGAAATACTAGGAAAGATTTTGGATGTTCTTAGTATTGGGTGGAAACAGTTGAGAACCTACAACACTTAACTGAATTCATAGTTAAGCTTATAAGTTAGTAAGGACTTCTTTAGCGGAGGCAAGAAAGAAGTTTCTCACAATTGAGTTCAAGTTGGTGTGTGAGTTCAATAATAAGGTCATCTTTCCAAGGTCGGAGAAAAGAACTATAGCTTCTACAGTTGATCAATTTTTGAATGAATGTTTGAGAAAGTTTGAGTTTATAAAATTTCCTTCTTAAATAATAAAGCATATGCACAAGGTGACACATGAGATGGAAGAAAAATATAGGATGCCCTATGTAGATTTCACTACCAAATTATTTCAACATTTTGGTGTTTTTGGAACCAAAGGGACCCTAGGAACTATAAAAAAAAGGTTTAGTTTGACAATATTGGAACAGAATAAATGTATAGCATGGAAAGCTGGAACTGTAGCCCAGGTATGAGAAATATTGGTTGCTCAAGAAAACTTAAACCACATAAATGTAGGAGTTGGGGATCATTTTAGCAACAAAGGACACCAAAATAATGCATTTGAAACTACAGAATCAAAGGTTGTCCTCAGAGGGACCAAGTTTCTCTGAAAAAATTACAACAGAAAATGCCAAGCTCAAGCTCAAGGTTGCAGAACTTAGTAGTGAGGTTAAAGATCTACACACAAAAGTTAAAACTCTCACCAAAAGTTATTGGATGATCATACTGCTGAGGCTTTTTGAACTGACATATTGCTAAAATCAGTCTCCCTTAAGCCCTCTTCTATCTGAGTCCTAGTGTGTCTACTTCTGTGTCAATTTCTATTGTGGCCATTATAAATAGTATTCTTACAATTTATTTTGATACATTGTAATGGTACTTATCCTAATAAATCAAAAATCAATTTTAATTTTTGGGCCTCATTTTTCTTCTTTATTTTAAGTTGTTCTTTGTGGTAGTGTTGTCCTAGTGGCCATGAGTTTATTAGATTGTTCTTATCTTTATTATTGGTTTACTGTTAATTCTTTTTAATAATTCCAAAAGGAGAAATACTTATTTCATATAGTAGGAGACATAAGTAATGTGTGATGTGCAGGGACCAAGTACCAGGTACCATGTAATAAGCTAAGAATAAAGTGTTTTCATGCATGGAATGCTGAAAAAGGGAAATAAGTGATGTGCTGAATAGATGAATGAATGGAGGCATGTTGTAGGAGGAAGTAGGGAAGTATGGAAATTCACTAAATGAAGGTGCATGATGTTAGGTGATGAAATTTGAGTTTTTGTTGCAAATGACAACATGGGAACAGGTCCTTGTGTTACATAATGGTAGAAACATGATGATAGAGGGGAAATTCATCTCCATAGTGGTAATCACACTAATTAAATATGATTGTTATGCTCAAAGTTTAATTATTGGATTTTCATCATCAAAAAAGGAGAAAATTGGTATATGTAGTTTTGATGATGAGCAACTCACTTCAAGGGACCAGGTCCCTGTATGTGAATGGTATACTATAGTTGGCATGCGTGTCTGCATAGTTTTTTCCTCCTGTGCAGAAAATTTATAGGTATTGTTTGTACTAAAAAGGAAACCTATTCCAATGTTGTTTCAGCCCTAATCATCACTCATCTATAAAAGAAAAATGAGTCTTCTTCTTCAAATAGTTTTTTGGAAAATTCAAAGAGCAAAAAAAGGCAGCATAAATCCAATTGCAACACTACTCAAGTCTTAGTTGTTTATTTGTACTTCAATGGAAATTTTTCTTGAGTGAGTTCTGATTTTTAAATGAATTACCTATGTTAAAAGAGTAATAAACTTTTCTCCTTAAGTAGATAGTGCTTAGGTAGAGTTGCCTAAGTATGATAATTAGTAGAGCTAATCAGTGGAGAGGGTCCTTGGTAGAGTTTGCAAGATGAACTTGTAGTAGAGTTATTACAAGCGAAAGGAACCTAGAGTTAGGTTCAGTGAAGGCTCTTATAAAGAGTTTGATTATAGTTAATTTTATGGTGCTTGTGAGGGAAAACCATGGTTTTCCCTTAATTGACCAAGGGGTATTTCCACATAAAAATCTTGTGTTTTTACTCTTCCTGCACTGTCTTTTGATTCGTGGTTACTTTATTTTATTTCTCCTTTAATAGACTTTGAGGGAACTGGTCCATCACAGTGTGGTGCAACCCTACGGGTTTCAACATGTTCCAGTAAATGATTAAAGAGTAAAAAATACCATAATAAATTGTTGAATACGATACATATGCATTCCAATGTAGGTAATGAATATTCATAACCAGTATAAGTTTTGTAACTGATACATAACAATGTATCTATCTGTTGTATATAAATGAATTATGTAAATCATAAAGGTGCAATTTAGATCAAAACTTGTAATACCTCATCATTTTAGAAGGTGTTGGGTCTGGACATCAAGAAAAACAAGTTGTTTATAGTAGACTATGCAATAAAAAAGTCCAGTTCTTTGAACCCAAGGCACAACATTTTAGACGTGTAGTGTTCATCCTTTAATTTATAATACAAATCATTATGATCATGTTTAAAATATTTAATTAATGAATTTTTCAAAAAAAACTTTAGGGAGAGTTCTTACTTGTTTCAACTTTACTTTAACAACCCTTCTACCATCCATTTGGAATATATCATGATTGATCTTGTTAGCCCATTTTCATGAATACTAAACCATCAAACAATACTTCTATTTAAAATTGTATGTTGCAGTCTCCTAGCCTTTGAAATTAGAACCAAACTTAGTTAGGTATGGTGACATAAAAAACATTGAAGGTTACCAATTTCTGGGAGCATGTGTCTTCATGTCGTCAATTTTAACCAATTAATGTCAAAAAAATCTTATGGAAACTTATTGTTATGTATGTAAAACTGACTTTCTGATAGTTTGAATGGTGGTAACAACCTTGAGTTGTATTGCAAGTAGTGGGGAAGCTGGTCCAGATATATTAGTATGGTGATTGCTTCTTCAACAGAGTCGGGTATTACATTTGTGGAACCATCCAAAAGACACATAGTGTTAAATTTTTATGAAAGAAATTGTTAATTAATAGTAAAAGATACATTACTAATTCCTGTAGTAATTTTTATGTATCAAGAAATAAGAATTTCCATGTTGTATGCCTAAAATAAAAATTCATCTAATTCAACTTAAGTTCATTGATGTCTCTAATCTTATTCCTTAAATTGATATGTTAAACTTTGTCATTCCTTTATCATTAACATAATTGGTGTCTTTCAATGATCAATTGAGTTTGAAAGTATCTTGATCATTAGCATGCATAGGTTGATCAGTTATCAATGAGAGATCAAGATCACATTGTTCATCCATAGGGTCATTGCCAATAGGATAGGTGGCGCCATCTTAAATATAGGAAAAAAAGCTTGGAAACAGAATGTCTTATAACTATTATCGTTAAAATGAAAAACCAAAAAAATTACCTTATAAGTTGTGTCCTTTAGGTTGTCCAATTTTTTAGTGCTATCAATATCAAATTTTCCATTCTTTGAATTTTGAGATGATGCTCTAATCAACTAGTTACCAACGTAACTAGTTAGTAATTGTTATGAACCGTGAAAAAATCTATTACCTTTTGATTGTGTCATGATTGTGTTTCAAAGAATTTGTCGCTTCTGTAATTGCTCAGTAAGTAATTTTTTAAGGTCTTCAAATTTTTTGTCAACCTTAACATGTTTAACCGAGTGAAAATAGCTCAAAGTTATCCTGTACGAGGTTAAAATAAAAAAGAGAAACTTGTACTTACATTTGTCTAGACATACACCTTTATTGCATCTATATATGCTTTCTATAAATGTTACTCCTGATGTCTTCTTTAAGACATCATGAAAGGTTTTTTTAACCTGATGTTGATGCGACATATTTGGTGATGTTAATTGAGCATGGTCAACATATGAGGGTGTATCATTGATTGTTTCAACAATGGGGTCATCATGAGTTTTTTAATACACCAGGGACAATTTTTCTTTGGGAGTAAATGATTTATATTTCTTACTTTCTCGCTCCAATACTATTTTTTGGGCTCATTGATTGTCATCTTTCTCTTTGGAAGTGGGCAATGATGTACTAGAAATATCTTTTTCCTTTTTAAGAAGATCACGGGGTGGTGTAGTACTAATGTCACGACCCGAATGGGGTCAGTCATGCATATCAAACCAATGAAGGTCTGAGATGACCCCTTAGCATTATATCACATGCATACTCATATATAAAGTTATGAAAAAAAGAACATAAGATAAGAAGTTCAATATTTGAAATAAAGTAATATAAAAATTTTTAAGAACAAGATTCAAAACAAAAACCCAACACCATCTATGAAGCCTCTAACTTTAAGAATATCTCCTAAGTCGGGACATGGCTCCAACTATTCCATAAAAACCATAAAATAATGGAATGATAATACAAGAGAAATAAAAAATTCTCTTCCAAATGACGAAGGGATCACCACTTATCACTAGCTATGTAAGTGAGAATATGAGTGTCGTAAAGCTTCTCAGGGCAAAGGAAAAATGCTTCGAACCTACATTATGAAACTATATAGAATCTAAAGATGGTCAGTACATCAATTATTATCATGAAACCTGAGGAGAGGGATAAAATATAAAATTTACCAAAAAGTAGTCATAAAGCATATGTTCAAAAACCATCAAGATAATATGATGTCGGGGTAGGGGAAAGGGACATGCGACATGATCATTTAAAACTTAGTCCTGAACAATGTATCTTTCATCATAATCTCTTTACTGATGGGCTATATGGGTCTTGTACTCCCCAATCAGCAGAACCCCAGTCTATGTTGGCCGCACTATTGATGTTCGGACAATGTTACCAATAGACTGATCCACCATACATATTATCCTCATATTAAGGACTATTCTCATTTTGAGGATACTATCTGGTCGTCAAGTTAGTCATGACATTCCAATGCCTACAAACATAAGTTTTGGGCTTTGGTAATAAGGACATACGCCATCATGGTGAAGCTATATAATTTCTATAGAGCCCAATTAAAACACTTTTCACATAACATTAATCATGGTATTGTTCATTAGGCATATTCATACTGATATCTTTATAAAAAGACTTGCAAACCATTCATATTTTGCCCAGAAAACATTATCATAAAACATTATTGGCTACATATCCATTTATCAAAACTATACTCATATTCATCATTATATTGCATAAGAATCTAAAAAGTCAAAAAGTTCAACACTTTTGATATTTCAAACATATGGGGTGTTATCTCTGTTCATTATGTTTAATTCAAAACTTTTTCAAAGTACTTGAATGTCATTATTTCATTCATTCATAACATATAATATTTCAGAGTTTATAAAATAAAATACACGCTTTCAATCATTTAGTTTAAAATGACCAAAACATAAAGTGGGTTGAGGTTTATAACTTTTTTATGAAAACACATAATTTTTGTTAAACCATAATATCACGAATAATGCATAGAAATTCAATAAGACAAGAAAAATAAAGTTTTCAGAACAAAATTTTCTCAACCCTATTTTGAATCGATAATTAGAAAATATGTAAATAACAATTAAATAGACACAATATAATGATCATTAATATAGGGAGTGCTCAACATGCATTCGTGATTGAAGGAATTTGAGAAGAACTTGAATTCAAAGCCTTGGAAGCTTGAATTTTATAGAAGAACCCTTTTAGTTATTCTTGGGGTTTTGGGTGTAAAGGAATCGTGTATTTGGGTTATTGGAGGAGAAAAACACATTAGTATTAGTAATAGGATTATTTAGGACATGTATGACCAATTTACCTTTAGAAATTGAATAGAAATGTGAGTGTTAGAGTCTCTGGAAACATAGGTGTGCCATGCCCTCAAAACATAGCATACAAGGCGTTCCATGCTCTTATCGTGGATCACACCGGGTGTGCCATGCCCTTATCATGGACTCTCACTAGTTTGCTAGCGAAAATGCTCATAACATTTGACTTGGGTATTAGCTGAAGAAAAAATTGCATGCGATGGAAAGAGTACTCAATTATGTTTTATTTGGTGGGTCTTGAGCTCCAAAACTTAAAATATATTAAATGTTACCCACATAAAAAATTTACCCTTGTAGGATCGAATACACAAACTTTGCCGATAAGAAAAGTTCTAAACTCAACTTTTCTCTAAGTGTTTCCTATGAACATCCTTCACTTCGAAAACACTTACTCTAGGTTAATGATCATGACACTTATATTTACATAAAAATCTTTCGATTTAGGTTTATACACGTAGGAATGATGGTTTGAATTCTAGCTCAAAAATGTGGGGTGTTATAACTAAAATCATCAAAAGCAGCATATTCTATCACAAAATATGGTTGCTTTGATTCTGGCTCCATTTTATTATATTGATCACCTAGTGTGTCCAGAATAAAAAATAATATGGGATCAGAAGTAGCAATACTCGATGGATTAGGAAAATCATGACTATTCAATTCATCAACTATAGGTTGTAGATTTTTAAGAACAAACTATAATAAAGAATTTAAAATAAAATATAAGTCGGTAATTCTAAAAATATGGAAAAAAGGATTCAAGAAACAATCTATATATATTTAACGAGTACAACTTTTTATTAAGTTTAAGTGGCCAATCTATCAGGTAGAATTTTTTTTTATGTTTAAGTGAAGCAAATTATAATTTCCTATATTTATTGCAATGTTTAATGTTTAACTAATTAATAGATACATAAGTTTTAAATTAAAAATGAGATATAGTTATAACTGAAATGCCTAGAGAAACAACATCACATAGAAAAATTTGTCCGTAAAACAAATAAAATTTAGATTGGCACTTAATTTTTCATTGCTTAACATTCCAATCATGAACTTCTCAAATTTGTGCCTGATTCCAACAACTGAGTAGTTCAGAATTCTCAAAATAAGGTTACCCTAACAAACAACTATATTTTTATCAACTTCCAAACATCATTTGTAGATCTATACATTTATCACATGAGGCATGCTTCCTAAATGATATAGCTATTTTTATAAAGAAAATCTTATCTCAATGAATTCATCAACTTGGAGAATGTAATGACTTTATTTTTGGTAATTTTTTAGAATTATTTACTTCTATGTAATTTTATCATTTTACCCCTTCCTGTAGTTACTTTGTGACAATTTTGGGGTATAGGGATTACTGGCAAGGTCCAAAATGTATTTTGGAGTGAATTGTACAATTTTGTTGTTTTTGGTCATTAAAAAGGCTTATTATTGACTTTGATCAACATTTATTGTTATTTGCTTCAGATGGCAAAACGGCCAATTCCAGCAGATCTGGAACATCAACTTTGGGTTGGTACCATAGTTGGTATGGTTTCACAACTTTGGTATGTCATTTTGATCCTCGATTTACAATTTATGAAATTGTGTCTCAAGGGTCAATTTTGTGAAAAACGACATTATTTCAAAAATTTATATCGACATAGAGTCCAGAATATTGAATTTAGTAGGGTAGCATAGTTTGTTTCCACTTATGGAATTTGGGATAAATCTGAGGGGTGTAGAGAGATTTGGAAATTTTCCAAGTTCAGCTGGTGCATCACCCAGATTTTGAAGCCGCTAAACCGCTATATTATAAACTTTATTCAAAGGCTCTAAGGCACCACTTGGTCTATGTAGCCAGCTCGAGCTAGGCCAGGGCACTTTAGCGGTTCCCTATTTGCTTTAGCAGACTGGACAACATATGTGGATACCACAGAAGCAGTACATGACTACTTTAGCGGTGAATGCTAAAATGGTCATTTAACCGCTTTAACGATCAATGTTGGTACCCTATAAAAATCCTTTTTCTCAATTTTTCAATCATTTTTGAGAATTTGAGCTTTGAGATTTATAGTTTTTGCGGGATTTCTTCCATTTTCAAGCTTAAGTAAAATCCAAATCCCTGTTTCAAATATTGTCTTCAATTCTTGTCATCTAAAGCTTGTTAAACCTTGATTTCAAAATTGAAATTTGGGGATATTGGCCTGAAAGGCCTAATAAGTATTTTTCAATTTAAACCCCCATTTAATTTATTTGTTCTTGAGTTTTTTCTATGAGTTTCTTTAATCATGGGTAGTATAATTTTAAACTAAAATTAAGGTTTTACCCTTTTTTTCAAAAAACCCATTTCAGTGGTCCATTTTGACCCTAACTCAAAAATGGGAAATATTGGTATCATTTTCTTCCTTTTACTGCTTGTATTCTATATTTATATGTTTTAGTTGATTTTTATTTAGTTCGTAAAGGGAAGGCTCCATATTGAAGGCTTTGAAACTCGATTTCTTTTTTGAGATCAGTTATGGCTCAACTTTCTTTAGATTTGGCTGGGTAGTTAATACTGATATAAAACCATGTGATGGGTCTAGTAACTAAATATGAAAATTTCTTTATTACTATTTTATCTATGTGTAGGGGCCTATGTTGTTGTTATTTTGTTGTTTTGGATACATTATTTGCTATGTGTGCTCGTGTGAGGTCTTATATGATGTTGTTGGCCTGGTATTTATCTAATTAATTTTTTTCTTCTTGGTGGAAATTGTTTGAGTTTTGATTTATGTGGTATCAATGGCATATTATTATGTATTGGCATATGGATTATACTGGATCATGATTAGTTGGCTTACTGAGTGGATTATTGGATCACGTAATTATTTATTGGTTGTGTTTGGAAATTCCCATTATGGTTGGTTGTTAGAATTACATCCTCATATTATATGCATTCATGAAACATTTTTACCTCCATGGAAGTGTTGTCTTTTTTGACAGAAATATGACACTTTTAAAAACTCTCTACCAAAATATATGCCAAAAAGAAGTTATGGATATTGTTGTAATGCCCCAAATCTGGTACTCGGAATGCTACACGGTGCTCATAACCTCGAAGGACCACAAGCTAACCCATGACTGATATTTGTACCTGTATACTATATGACATCATGTAAAATGTGGAAATAATAGACTGAAATATGCCATAAGTTTTAAAATGGATAAAACATACTATCTGAGAGTACGGTATATCAATACCAAAACATGAACTGAAATAAATTGTCTAAACATGCTATAGTCTGAAAGCCTCTAAAACTGACTGAATGAGGAGTTGATAGGACATGTCCCCAACTAACTCCAACTACAAAAATAAACTAAGTACTGAAAGAATGAAATAATCAAATAATAATATCCTCGAATGATGAGGACTCACTGCTAGTCTGACTGCTGAAACTGGAATGCTACTGATGCTTTAGATCTAGTGCTTCTGAACATATGGTATAAAACACCATATCACAAAAGAAAAGTATGCATCAGTACAATTGAATCTACTGGTATGCAAGTAAGGTAGGTTGAATGCAAGGGTTCATACGCATAAACAATACTGACTGACTGAGTAACATGAATGTGGGAATATATGCATGAATACAAAACTGTAAATGAGATTGTGAAAACACTAATTGTTGAGTTTGACTACTGATAACATGGATTTTTGATAACAGATATAACTAATACTGAGTGGCTGTGTCTGACAGTCTAGGCTCTGATGGAACTAGCTGAGTTCCGTACTAAGTTGAGTGACGGTATCTAACAGTCCTGAATTCTATAGAACTATCTAAGTTCTATTACTGAGACTGAGTCTGAGACTGTAACTGTGGGAAGTAGTCATTTAACCAACATGCCCTTAATAAGCTATTATAGCTGAGTTTGGGTCTAATCTGTAACCACAATTAGAAGGGTGTAAATACCATGCCACTAGTAAGGACAAGCTGTGAGTAATCCCTCATCTAATAGGTACTCTAAGAAGAATGGTGGGACCCTAATATAAAATGTTAATCCACCTCATATATCCTCAACTAGCAGGTTTGATGTCTCAACCTACGCTGGCTACGTAGTTCTGGAGTGCAAGGATTGCTTCTAAGAATCACACCCTCTAATAACAGGTGAGTTTCGATCCTTAGGCTCAATCAGTGCTGAATCCTACTCCTATCTGAATAGACACTGAACATGATTAACTGAACTAAATTGGACTGAGTTCACTGAGTTCCGTTTACTGATGGGATGTTACTGAAATTTGATAACTGACTGAGATTAGTGGATTGATAGTGAATTTATTGAGTTTTCCTGAGTCATGTAACTGACTGAATTCTACTGATCATGTCTTGACTGAGGTTATCATGAAACTGACACTTTCTCTTGGCACACAACTAAATTATCGAGTACAAGTACCCCCAGAACTTGATAGCATGAAATTTACATGACATGACACTTCCTGGACTCACGACCATAATCAACAATCCATAATACAATCATTAGGGAATTTCATGAGGCCTTTGATTATCATGGTTTGGTACATGAATAGGAAATCATATAAACATATCATAATTTCATAGGCTAGACTCATGAACAATCCATCAAAGAATTTTAATGCATAATAATAACATGAAAGTCATTTTTAATATAAGGGTAAAGCATAGGTTCATCATTTTGGTCACAATTGAGTCATAAGGCATATTTCCTATTCTCTTAGGCATTTTATCAAACACCTTGCATGCATAACTATAAGCTTAGGCATGGACATTAAATTTATTCATCATGGTTGCATAAATCAACATAATTTAGTAGATTTCAATCCACATGCTAGCATAAATTAATGAAAACACATTTAACGATAACCACTTGGGTATCATACACAACATCAGCATGATCATAATCAATCCAAAACTTAAATATCATAATTTATAATTTAAAATTGAATTCTTGAGCTTCATGGATGAAAGGAATCCATGAATGAACACTTGACATACCTGGGTGGATGATTTCTTGAAGATTGCTGGAGGAAAGCTTCAGTTCTTGACTTGGGATTAAGCACCTAGGGTTTCTTGTTCTTAGGTTTTGATCTTTGAGAGAAACCCTAATTTGGTATTATGAATGAATAATGAAGTTATGATCTATGGTCTGGTATAATTAGGGATTAAAACGGCTGGAAAAAGATCCACATACCCTTTTAAAAATTGTTGAATACGATCTACGATGGATCGTGTGATGGTCCATCGCTGGCTCGATGGTCTGTCGACCTGACTGTCGTACTTGGACCAGAATAGGGACTTACTGCCTTAGTATCGACGGCTTGGGCGATGGTCCATCGCAAGATTGACGGTCCATCAACCTATCCATTGCACCTTATCTAGGAGATTGACTTTCAGGCTTACCTGCGACGGTTTGGGTGACGGTCCGTCGCTAGCTCGATGATCTGTCGGCCTGACCGTCGCTTCTGAGCAGTTCTAATAATCCTCTATAAAATGTCCATAACTTTTTACTCCGATATTGGATTTTGATAAAATTGGTATCGTTGGAAAGATAATTCAATTTCCTACATGATAAAAAGTCAAAATTAGGTAAATTCAATCTGTTTAAAACATTAATAATTTAGGAAATCATCACTAACTCCTTTGGAGTCTAGATTTGACTAACAAAAAGTTTAAGGTATTACAATTGGATTGATATTGGTTATGACACCTTAAGAGAACAACTCACTAAGTGTGTATGGAGGGTGTGCGATAACCCCGGACATATCACATCATCATAGCATACTCATTATCATCTTTACATTTCATACTTTGTGTACATTCTTTGTTGTATTTGTGTGTTTACTTTAAAGTTTATCTATTTATGCTTCCTTCTCATACTTCTATTTAGTATATGTGTATATTTAGAACTTTTAGTGGATATGGTGTGGGCTACAATTTGGGATATCTTCTAATTAAAGGTGACGTGCCCATAGGGTGTATTTTATATTCTTTATTTTATACTTTACTCAGTCGGCCTATGATACCTACTGAGTACAAGTGGACTATACTCATCCCTACTTCATCCTTTTAGTGAAGATCCAGGTGTGAGTGCACTGAACAATACCTAACTTTAGGTGGCCCTTAGAGTATTTTCAAGGTAATGGTTGATTTATGCTTCTATAGTTTATCTACTACCTCCTCTTATTTAGTTTATGCATTAATTTCATATTTAGAGATAGATTATGTTAGTTTTTGAACTATCAATTGAATATTTTGACTATGAGATGCAATTAGTTTGTTTTATCACTATGGCAGTGGATTTTAGGGAGATTATTACAATACCCCAGGTTTTGAATATGAAATTTCTGAAGTGAAACTAAACACTACCCAGTCAACGACTCAGGTGATGATTCATTAACACTTATCAAGAGTCTTGTGGTTCCATTTGTAGCCGAACAAGAAAAGTTTACCTAGGTCATTGTCGTGGTCATGACTAGACCCCATGAGTCATAGGGTAAGGTTGTAACACCCCGATTTTCTAAACCGGAATGCTACACAGTGCTCATGACCCCAAAGGACCACAAGATAACCCATGACTGATATTTGTACCTGTATATTGCATAATATATCATAAAATATGGAAACATGAACATGAAAGTCCATAAGGCTCGAACTGAATAAACGTCTGATAACAAAATGTCTTAAAAAGGTATAACAATACCAAAACAAGTCATAAATACTGAAAATAATGAGATCTGAATATCTAATCTGACATCTAGTATGAAAGCCTCTAACTGAAATGAATAAGGAGTTGAAGGAACATGTCTCCAACTAACTCCATCTAGAAACTAAATAGTAAATGTAGCAATAATCATATCATTCTCGAATGAGAAGGACTCACTGCAAACTCTGAACACTGGAATAATACTGCTAATTTGGAGCTCGTGCCTCTGAACCTATGGTGTAACATAAGAGAAAGAACCATAGCGCAAATGCATCAGTACGTCTGAATGTACGGAGTATACGAGTGAGGTAGGCTAAATGCAAAGGGTTATATGCATGAATAGTACTGACTGATATGAACGTGAGAATACATACATGCATACGTAACTATAACTAAACTCATGGAGATACTGACTACTGAGTCTGAATACTGACAACATGAGTGTACTGATACTGAGATACAAAATAGATGAACGACTATTTATGGCAGTTCCAATTATGAAGAACTGGTCTGGTTAACTGTGTCTGACAGTCCTGAAGCTGAATACTGATATCATGAATTCTGATAACTGATATGACTAATACATGAGTTCAAAAAACTAATATAACTGATATAACTGTGATGATCGTCCTAACCGATGTAACTGATACTGAGAAACTGTATCTGACAGTCTAAGTTCTGATAGAACTATCGGAGTTCTATTTTATATGGAGTAACTAAATTTGAGATCAGTCCTATCTAGCAGGTGATCTTTAAATCTGATAATTCTGATACTATTTAACTATAGTTGAGATCAGTCCTATCTAATGTGTGATCTTGAAGTCTATTTATAATGATAAGGATTGATTGTCTCTAACAGTACTGAATTTGTACTACTGAACTGAGTTGGCTGTATCTGACAGTCCTGAATCTGTAACCGAAACTGTGGGATGTATTCATCTAACCGATATGCCCTAAGCTAAGCTAACTGGGGTCCAATTTTTTCCCTGACTGGAAGGGTGTCAATACCGCGCCACTAGTGAGGACAACATGTGAGTAACCCTCATATAACAGGTAAATCTAGTGAGAACGGTGGGAACCCTCATATAAAAAGTTAAGCCACCTCACCTACCCTCATATAACAGGCTGTGATGTCTCAACCTATTCTGGAATGCAAGGATGACTACTAAGAATCACACCCTCATATACAGGTGAGTTCCCATCCCTGGGTTCACTAGGTGCTAGATCCTACTCTCATCTAAAGAGACTGAACTGAATAACTAGGTTGAACTAAATAACTTAACTGAACTGATACTGGTTAACTAGACTGATACTAGTGGTATTATTTAGCGGAGCTAAACTAAGTTTACTGGATTTCGATGACTGACGGAATGTACTGAGTTTTGAGGACTGGTTGAGAGTACTGAAGTTAGTGAAATTGACTTTGAATACTGAGGTTACAGATATTACTTAGTACTGAGATCACTGATATTACTGAACTACTGAGATTACTGTGTTTTCCTGAGTCACATGACTGACTGAATTCTATTGAATCATGGATTGATTTTATATATCGTGAAACATGACATGGCTCTAGGCACACAGCTATAGCTTTCGGGTACGAATACCCCCAGGACTCGATGGAAGAAAACTGACACAACATGACTGACTTGATCATAAGATTGGAGTCCACAATTCACATTATCATAAATAGAGGATATTATACATCATGTAGTTCCTCAACATATTAAGCATGGTAGGGAGTGCTTAGCTATATTTCGTGTGTATATTGTATATCACCATTATCATACATGCTTCATACCACAACAATAGCCACACATGAAAATCCTGGAATTCATATTAAAGTATATAGCTAACATGGACTTGTCATTTAGACATCATGGAACCATATAAACATGAATTTCTAGTATCCTAAGCATTTTATCGAACACCTTGCGTGCATTCTTTAAGGCATAGGTGTGTTTCATAACTTGTACCATTTTACACCATCTAAGATTCATAGTTTTCAACTAACAAGAATAGATATTCCATGAAAACACCTCTAGATATCATTTTGAAACTTAAACAACAATCATCAACATGTACATGCTCATATCACCACAAAAAGTTCACAAAATAGTATTTAAAACATGGTTCTTGGGCTCTATGAACGAATTGGATCCATAGATGAACACTACGCATACCTTAAAGCCTGATCTTGAAAGAGATCTAATATTTTTTAAGGTTCCTGAAGAAATCCTTAGGCTTGCCCTTGATATTTCTTGACTAGGGTTTAACCCTTTTGGGAAAGAATGTTCTTATTCTTAGATGATCTTGAGAGGAAACCCTAATCTTGTGATTCAAATTGTATGAGAGAGATTTTTAAGATGTTTGAACTAAAGAGAATGGAAGACAATATGTTCCTTGAGGGTTATAAGTAGTGGGAAGTGAAGTAAAGAGACCAAAATACCCTTATGAAATAAATTCCCAGTTGCTGAAAATAATAGCTTACGACATTTGTGACAAGCCGTCAAAAATATCGTAACACAGGAGATGGAATTTATAGTTTCTGCCTAAGTCTGACGATATTTGTGACATGGCGTCAAAAATGTGACAATACATCTAAAATATTGTCACACAGAAGCTGGATTCTGCCTAAGTCTGACGACCTTTGTGACATGGCGTCAAAATGTGACAAACCATGTCGTCACACAAAAGCTGGATTCTGCCTAAGGATGACGACATTTGTGACATGGCATCAAAAATTTTGTAATGTACCATGAATGTCGTTTCTTAGGATCTCGTTTCTGCCTAAGGCTGACGATATTTGTGACATGGCATAAAAAATGTGGTAAGCTACCACGAATGTCGTCACTTAGGAGCTGGTTTCTGCCTATGGATGACGACCTTCATGATAGGGCATCACAAATGTGGTAATATACCACGAATTATATCACTTAGGATCTTGTTTCTTCCTAAGGATGACGACCTTCGGGATAGGGAATCACAAATGTGGTAAGCTACCATGAATATCGTCACACTATTTCCAGCCTGACATACTGGAGTAAAATAGGAATAACTCTCTGCTCCGATATCGGATTTAGGCGAAATTGGTATCATTAGAAATATAATTCAATTATCTATCTGTTGATAGGTCATGAGCTAAAAAGTTACAATTATAATGAGATATATTCTCGTTTGAAGTTGACTATACCAATATCCTTCTCAAGAATTCAATCGGTAAGGAATGTTTTGATTCGTCTGATAGATGGGAGTTATTTGAATCCTTAATATACATATAAATTAATCATAAAAATATAAAATAACCATGATGTACTATGAATGAGCTTTGTACATGGCTCTAATACTGGTTTGGATTTTTTGGGGTATTACAATATCTTCCCCTTAGAAACATTTGTCCTCGAATGATGACTGCTTGAGAGGGGAGAAAATATAAAATGACACATATATAGCATGAATGAATAATTATGATTTCATGGTTGACATGACTGAAAATTGAGCATAGCATACTGTTCATGCATATCTAATGCATGGGTAGCTGATTTATGAATGTAGGACTGAGTGTTTCGATAAACTGAGTTTTTCAAACTGAGAATGCATATCTGATGGTTAACTAATAAGTTGAATCCATGCATATATGATGCATGATTATATGACTGACATGATACGTGAATGCATGACTGAAAGTACTGATAAGCTGACCACGCATATCTGATGTGTGAATACATGACTGAACTGACTCACGAACTTACGACTAAACATGCAATGGTAAAGGAACTAAGATTGAACTGAAACATGAGAACATGACTGATTCTGCAACGTGACATATGGACTGAACATCATGAACTAAACTGAACCTCTGAATACTTAACTTACAGCTGAGGTCTAACTTGAAGGTCAACTTATGAGTATCCTCTATTCTAGACTGAATTCGTTATGCAAGAAGAAATTAAAGGATCTAAGGCATGAGAGCGCTAAGAAAAAGTGGGGTATCTCCTCCTTGGGATTCTATGTCCTTTGTAGGATGCTGGACTGATATTCCTGAGATATTGAGAAAGTTGAGGCGATGCATAAGGTACCTAGGTACAAAATCGTGATTGATTATCTGAGATCTAAAACTAAAGTGTGATGCAAGAATGCATAGACATACTGACTTATTTGATTAACTAAGTAACTGGTAACTGAATGTTGGGTATGCAAGACTGAATTACACTTAATCTGAGTAGATGGGCTGAGGCCATAAAGTATTATGCATATGATAAGGGACTGACTGGGTAAGATGAGGTAACTGATCATGGATTTCATGAAAGATATATTGTCTGAAAATGCAGGACCAAACGTATTACATGATTTGGAAACATTCCATAGACTGAGGTATTGAAATACCTATAACTAAGTTGATGATAACGATATGCTATAGTCAAGCAAGTCTAAAACTGAACTGAATTTCTGAGCTGAATACTGATCTAAAGCTGACACTATAACTTAAGACTGTAACGGGGATCCATACTGGATCTAAATGCTGGGTCTTGATAACTGAATACTGAAACTGAGGTTTAAACTGATACTGAAGTGCTTAATTCTTAGACTGAACACTAGTTACTGAGTACTGAACTGTAACTGAGATACAAACTGAGTTGTGATAGTTGCACAATGAAGGATGACATAAGTCAAGGATCTGAATATACATTCACACTCTAAATTTTCCCAATTTCTAAGTACTACATCTCGCTATCTCCTTGCTTGTATACTAACAGGATATTCAAGCCTATCTTCGTATCTACACCCTCGTATAAAACATGCATGCAATAATCTGCTCTTAACATGAAACATTAACTCTCTCCCATCTAAGCAATTTCTCAATACTATATTATTCTCATAAAGAGGGCTCGTTGAAGGGTTAAATCAGGAGAACCTGAAACATGAATGGATACTGACTGAACTTGACACATGACTAAAACTTGAGAAATAGAATATCAATAACATGGATTTACCAAAAAGGCCTGAACTGAGTATATACATGATATAGTATGAATTTATCTGATTAGTAGGGGTGTAGCATGAGTCATGGAAAATGAGTATACTATAAAGCATGATATGTGTACATGAGTCATGAGTTGTATGACCTGAGTCTAGAATTTCTGAGTTCGTGGAACATGATTCATAACACTGAGTGAGCTGGAACTGAACTCCCTATGCTGAGAACTGAAAATGCACATGATTCTATGGAATACTTGTGAACATAAGTTTTATTTATAGAATCTAAGACATGAAGCATGCATAGGCATTATGTTGACTGAAGTACAAAACTTTACTCTACGATAAGGGATGGGTTGGGAATCTTCCGTAACTACTTTTCTGTACATAGTGACACTACTACTATAATCTGAGAGCCTAACTGGGTTACTTGATCTAATATCTTGCCCTTAGATTAAAGTCATCATCTTAAGTCTGTGAACAATAAACTAATCTTTAAACTGAACTGCAATTATCATCACATGCTTACACTCTGATATACACATGATCTCCTTACTAAACACATTATCTACCTCTGTTTCCTCACATACTACTAATATCACATTCATACCTTCATGTTTAATTTCAAGTCAATAAACTTAAATTTCTAACTCGCACAGTTCAAGCCTATTGATTCATTTCGGCACAACTATCCCCATGAATACATAATCTATTCAATCTAGATATAGTATCCCAACTTGTCTACTGCTAGACTCCTAGGTTCATGCTTCTAACTCTGGGTCACATGCTATCATAGGATTTTGAGAAGGGATCTGATGGCATATCTAGATCTGGGTTCGAGAATGAGTTCTCATGATCAGGAATGAGATCCGTACAACTTTGGAATACAACTTAACTGATGGGATATTGTCTAAGAAAGCCCTATCTTTAGGACTTGATCTTCACTATTTCTGTTACCTTGAAAGTAGGGTGGAATTAACATGAGTGAATCATGATGAGAATCTATATGAGCTTCTTAGAGAACCTTGCTATAACACGATCTGAGAGATGAAAGAAGGGAAACTATTCCTAAAACATCTTGTAGACTCCTGAACATAAGTATGGTGCACATCACACGCATGTACAAGACTCTACTGGATGCGTCTTTCAGTCTTCCTAGGTCTCTATTGAACCTTAGGCTCTGATACCAAGTTTCTAACACCCCGATTTTCTGAACCAGAATACTTCACGGTGCTCATGACCCCAAAGGACCACAAGCTAACCCATGACTGATATCTATACATGTATACTTCATAATATATCATAAAATATTGAAACATGAACATGAAAGGCAATAAGGTTCAAACTAAATAAACATCTGATAACAAAATGTCTGAAAAAGGTATAACAATACCAAAATAAGTCATAAATACTAAAAATAATAAGATCTGAATATCTAATCAGACATGTAGTCTGAAAACCTCTAACTGAACTGAATAAGGAGTTGAAGGAACATGTCTCCAACTAACTCCATCTAGAAACTGAATAGTAAATATAGCAATAATCATATCATCCTCGAATGAGAAGGACTCATTGCAAACTCTGAACACTGGAAGTCTACTGCTGATCTGAAGCTTGTGCCTCTGAACCTATGGTGTAACATAAGAGAAAACACCATAGTGTAAATGCGTCAGTACGTCTGAATGTACTGAGTATATGAGTGAGGTAGGCTAAATGCAAAGGGTTATAAGCATGAACAATACTGACTGAAATAAATGTGAGAATGCATGCATATATACGTAACTGTAACTAAACTCATAGACATACTGACTACTGAGTCTGAATACTGACAACATGAGTGCATTGATATTGAGATACTGAATAGATGAATGACTATTTCTGACAGTTTGAATTATGAAGAACTAGTCTGGTTGACTGTGTCTGACAGTCTTGAAGCTGAATACTGATATCATGAATTCTGATAACTGATATGACTGATACATAAGTTCAGAAAACTGATATAACTTATATAACTGTGATGATCGGCCTAACCGATGTAACTGATACTGAGCGACTATATCTGTCAGTCTAAGTTCTGATGGAACTATCTGAGTTTTGTTTTATATGGAGTAACTAGATTTGAGATCAGTCCTATCTAGAAGGTGATCTTTAAATTTGATGATTTTGATACTGTTTAACTATAGTTGAGATCAGTCCTGTCTAATGGGTGATCTTGAAGTTTATTTATAATGATAAGGATTGATTTTCACTAACAATACTAAATCTGTAATACTGAACTGAGTTGACTGTATCTGACAGTCCTAAATCTGTAACTAAAACTGTGGGATGTATTCACCTAACCGACATGCCCCAAGCTAAGCTGATTGGGGTCCAATTTTTGCCCTGACTGGAAGGGTGTCAATGCCGCACCACTGGTAAGGACAACATGTGAGCAACCCTCATATAACAGGTAACTCTAGTGAGAATGGTGGAAAGCCTCATATTACAGGTTAAGCCACCTCATCTACCCTCATATAACAGGCTGCGGCTTCTCAACCTATGTTTTCTACATAGTTCTGGAATACAAGGATGACTGCTAAGAACCACACCCTCATATATAGGTAAGTTCCCATCCTTGGGTTCACTCGATGCAAACTCCTACTCCCATCTGAAGAGACTGAACTGAATAACTTGGTTGAACTAAATAATTTAACTGAATTGATTTGCTAAACTGATACTGATTAACTAGACTGATACTAGTGGTATTGTTTAGCGGAGCTAAACTAAGTTTACTGGATTCCAATGACTGACGGAATGTACTGAGTTTTAAGGATTGGTTTAGAGTACTGAAGTTACTGAGATTGACTTTGAATACTGAGGTTATAGATATTACTGAGTACTGAGGTCACTGAGATCCTGAACTACTGAGATTACTGAGTTTTCCTGAGTCACATGACTGACTGAATTCTACTAAATCATGGATTGATTTTGCATATCTTGAAACATGACATGGTTCTAGGCACACAGCTGTAGTTTTTGGGTACAAATACACCCAGGACTCGATGGAAGGAAACTGACTCAACATGACTGACTTGATCATAAGATTGGGATCTACAATTCACATTATCATAAATAGAGGATATTATACATCATGTAGTTCCTCAACATATTAAGCATGGTAGGGAGTGCATAGCTATATTTCGTGTGCATATTGTATATCTCCATTATCACACATGTTTCATACCATAATAATAGCAACACATGAAAAGCATGGAATTCATATTAAAGTATATAGCTAACATGGACTTGTCATTTAGACATCATGGAACCATATAAACATGAATTTCTAGCATCCTAAGCATTTTATCGAACACCTTGCATGCATTCTTTAAGGAATAGGTGTGGTTCATCACTTATACCATTTTACACCATCTGAGTATCACAGTTTTCAACTAACAAGAATATATATTCCATGAAAACACTTCTAGGTATCATCTTGAAACTTAAACAACAATCATCAACATGTATATTCTCATATCACCATAAAAAGTTCACAAAATAGTATTTAAAACATGGTTCTTGAGCTCTATGAACAGATTGGATCCATAGATGAACACTACGCATACCTTAAAGCTTGATCTTAAAAGAGATCTAATGTTTCTGAAGGTTCCTGAAGAAATCCTTAGGATTTCCCTTGATTTTTCTTGACTAGGGTTTAACCCCTTTTGGAAAGAATGTTCTTGTTCCTGAGGAAATGATCTTGAGAGGAACCCCTAATCTTGTGGTTGAAAGTGTATGAGAGAGCTTTTTGATATGTTTTAACTAAAGAGAATGAAAGATAATACATTCCTTGAGGGTTATAATTCATGGGAAGTGAAGGGAAAAGACCAAAATACCCTTATGAAATAAATTCCCAGTTTCTGAAAATAATAGCTGACGACATTTGTGACAAGGCGTCAAAAATGTGACAAGCCATTAAAAATGTCATCTCACAGGATCTGGAAGTTATGGTTTCTTCCCAAGTATGATGATATTTGTGATATGGCATAAAAAATGTGATATGCCATCAAATATGTCATCACACAGAAGCTAGATTCTTCCTAAGGCTGACGACATTTGTGACATGGCGTCAAAATGTGACAAGCCGTCAAAAATATTGTCACACAGAGCTGGATTCTACCTAAGGCTGATGATATTTGTGATATGGCATAAAAAATATTGTAAGATACAATTAATGAAGTCACTTAGGAGATGGATTCTGCCTAAGGCTGACGACATTTGTGACATGGCGTAAAAAATGTGGTAAGCTACCATGAATGTCGTCATTTAGGAGATGGTTTCTGCCTAAGGGTGACGACCTTCATGATAGGGAATCACAAATGTGGTAAGCTACCACGAATGTCATCACTTAGGATCTGGTTTCTTCCTAAGGATGAAGATCATCGTGATAGGGCATCACAAATGTGGTAAGCTACCACGAATGTTGTCACACTGTTTCCAGCCTGACATGCTGGAGTAAAATAGGAATAACTCCTTGCTCCGATATCGTATTTAGGCAAAATTGGAATCATTAGAAAGATAATTCAATTATCTATCTGTTTATATGTCATTATATCAAAAATTACAATTATAATTAGAGATATAATCGTTTGAAGTTGACTATACAAATATCTTTCTCAAGAATTCAATCGGTAAGGAATGATTTGATTCGGCTGATAGCTGGGAGTTATTTGAAGCCTTAATATACATATAACTTAATCATAAAACTATAAAAGAACCATGATGTACTATGCATGAGCTTGGTACATGGCTCTAATATTGGTTGGGATTTTTCGGGGTATTACAAAGGTCAAGAGTTATTGTGAGGGATTCATGACAATAAAAGTGTGAATGCCCAAAATATTTTCTCTGTCCACGAGTCCAGGAAATGAATCGTGATCAATTATCATGAGTAATTTCCCAACCCGTAACGACTGGAAGCCATTTCTTCTACATTTTTTTAATTAGGGGTAATTTGGTTTTTTCCTTCCTTTTAACTTTACCTACGACCTTAAAACATATAAGGTACCTATTAACATCAGTTAATAAAATCAACCACAACTCTGATTATCTTAAACACCCCAAATAAACAAAAAAACTAGGGTTTTAAGGGAATTCAATCTTTAATCTCCCTAATCTTATCCCTTTGGATTTTCTCCCTATTCTTGTGTGTGTCAAGCATGTATCTCATCCCTACACTTATATTTTTTTCATTATGGAATGAAGTTTTTAAGAAATCATATGGTTTATTATGGGATTAAAAATTGGGTTGAGGGGTTTTGAATGTTAATCACTTGGATTGTTTTCCCCATGGTTTTAAATGCATTATTCTTACTTTAATTCATAGTTTGGGGATGAATTGGGCTAATATGGTATGGTTTTAATAAGGGACATGGTTTCTACAAAATTTATGGATATTTGGTTTGGAATTAACATTAACCTCGACCCACTTTGTAATTTGGTTTTTGCGCATGGATATATGCATGATTTAACTTATTTTGGGAACATTGCATTACATTTAAAGGCTAAATGGGTAAAAATGGATTTGAAAGCCCTTGGTGGCCATGGTTTTAAATTTTTAAAATTGAACTTAGTAGTTAAATTGGTTAATTAGATTGGAATGGCATAATTGGATTAACTTACGAGCATAAATTTGTATAAAGATGCCAACCAATAGATTCCCTAATAAATTACTCTTGGGTTAATGGATGAGATTAAGTATAATTGTTTTTGCTTGGCCTTAAAGAGGGTTATGTAGATCACCATGAAGGTAAAGGTCCTAGTGGGCCAATACTAGAAACCACATTTACCGGCATGAGGGTATTTATGACCAAGTGCATACTTCACACATTATAATTTTTTGGAAGGATGGAGTGTTGGTGTCTATGGCCATCCCTCGAATTTCCTCAATTCGTACGGCTAAGATGCGCTGGGGACTTTTAATAAGGGAAGCGCAACACAGTCCGAGTTAATGGTTTTAAAATCTTATATTCATGACCCTTGTACCCTATCTCAGCAACTTATATTATATATATATATAAACGTATACATATGGTTTTGAGAGACTTTGGTCGTAGCATTATTTTATCCCTTTCCCTGAGTTACATGCCAGTGCTTATCCCACCAACCGTCCTTAGAAGATGCATCATTTCATGGAGTAGAGTCCTAGAATTTATTATTTACTCGTGTGTAGTGTTAGGTGGATTGGATAATAATTAAGATATTGTAAAGTGGTGATACTCCATCATCAGAAAGATTTACCATTTAATTAGGTTTCTTTTCATATTTTAGGGACAGTTAGTATTTAGTTTGAATTTTTCTTTAGTCATGGTTGTCCTGACTCATTTGGTGTTCTAGTTTTTATAGGCTTTTGTGAATATCTTCTGGATTTTAAGCTAATGGGTGATCTCCAGCTCATGGTGGGCTTGAGATACCCATCAGGGTTGGGCTCTAGTTCGGTTCATGAAAAGCTTGGTATCAAAGTATGGTTTAGGGTCTTTGGATGTCCACAAAGCCATAATGAGTAGAATTCCTTGTATGGGTGTACGACATACTTTTAAAGAGGAGGCTACAAGAAATTTAGGAAAGTTTCCCTTTCTTCTGTTCTAGTTCACGCTATGGAGTCTAGTGTCTTGAAAACTCTCGAACTTCTGGTTTACTCAGTTTCATATCATGCCTCCCAAAAGATTTGATTGGTTTTGCACTTCCAAATAAGGGTGATTTAATTCCATATTTTCATAGAAACTCTGCTAGACCTTCTGTCCTATTTGAGGAAAATATGGAATTAAATCACCCTTATTTGGAAGTGCGAAACCAATCTTCGGTCCCATCTTTCTATTGTACTGCTCCACATCGAGTTCCATTAGTCCCCCACTAGTCCTCATCGGTCCCCAGGCTAGTGATACCTATGATCATCTACCTCAAGAAAATATATCTATTGTGAAGTTCTGCAAGTCCATTCACCTGCTTTCTTAATTGGTGGCATCAACGAATTGCTAGCTTGATAGTGTTAGTTCTGTTGCTCCTTCTTGTGAGGTCACTCTGGTTTGATAGTTCTTGAGGTTGAATTCTCAAACATTCATAGTCTATAAGGTTAAGAAGGATCATCAGGGGTTTGTTTGTGAGATGGGGAAGATTTTTAGAGTAATGCATGCTACTAATTTAGAAGGTGTAGAGTTTGTTGCATATCAGCTGAAAGATATAGCTTATCAGTAGTATAAGGAATGGAAATATCTGAGAGGTAATGATGTTGCTTCGCCTATGTGGGATGATTTTTCATGTGCCTTCCTATATCATTTTATTCCTTAAGAGTTTAAGAAAGCCAAGACAGTGGAAGTTGTGAATCTAAAGCAAGGCTAGATGAGTGTGAAAGAATATACATTGAAATTTCAGCAGTTGTTTTGTTATGCTCCAGATTTGGTGTCTACTATAAGGTCAAAGATGAGAATATTTGCTTCTGAGTTGTCCTTTGACTTAGTATTGAAATATAAGGTTGTAATATTAAATAATGATATGGATATCTCAAAGCTTGGGGTTTATATACAGCAGCTATAGGATGAAAAAAAGAGATAGGTAGAAACTGGAAAGGTAGATTAAGAAATTTAGTTATTCAGTACAGTATGTGGATCATCTGAATAGTGGGAGGGGTGGCAGGCAATGGACCAAGAAGAAAACATAGGGAATTTCTAATTTATATTCTTTCGCTAGTGCTCATATTCCTAAGTCATCTAGAGATCATCATTTCTAGGCTAGAAGTGATCCTAAGGTACAGGGTGCGCAGTCTCAAGCTAGTAGACCTCAGTCTACCCTACCTTATCCTCCTTATAGGTTTTGAGGACAGTTTCACCAGGGTTATTGTGATGAGGGAAGGAACTTGTGTTTAAATTATGGTCAACCTAGACATATGTAGAGGAACTATGCTACAGCTAAGGTATCCACTATATCTAATAAGGTTTCACTTGCCACTTCATCGACTCTTGCGCCAAAGGGTCCCACTTTAGGCACTAACACTGGTCAAAATTATCTTTATGCTCTTTCCAACCATCAGTAAACTGAGGCACCTCCTGATGTTGTTACTGGTATGTTACAACTCTTCTCTTGTGTTTTTTACTATTTGTTTGATCCAAGGTCTACGCTTTCTTATGTGGTTGTACATTTTGGTTTAGGTCCTTAAATATTTCCATTCCTCTATTTCTACTCTAGTGGGTGATTCTATAATTTCTTAAAAAATTTATAGGAGTTATGTCGTATCTATATTTTATAGGGAAACATTGGTAGATCTAATAGAGCTTGACATGGTATATTTTGATGTGATCTTGGGTATGGATTGGTGTTATTCATGCTATGCGTCATTTGATTGTAGGACCCAAAAGGTCAGTTTTCAATTTCCTAATGAACTGGTAAATAAATGGGAGGAAAGTTCCTTATTACCTAAAGGTAGGTTTATTTCCTATCTTAGAGCTCAAAAGTTAATTTCTAAAGGGTTTCTGTATCATCTAGTTTGAGTTAAGGATTCTAGTTTGGATCTTCTTGTTGTGTTATGGTTTTATAACACTTTCAATGATTAAAATAATGAAATTATGCAGTTTCTTAGGTTGTTTTGTGAGATATGATTTATTTTAGGTATGTTTTGTATGAAATCATGTTTTGGATGCTAAACAGAAGAAAAAGATGAAAATTAAAGTTTTGGGCTTCTTAATTAGGAATTTCTGGGCGTAAGTGCCACATATAAGTCAGAGGCGACAAAAGTAGGTGTCAAATCTTGATGTCCAGTGGCTCAGAAGTAGGAAATAGAAGACTTTGTCACTTATTAAGGACATCTAAAGTCTGTATATAGTACATCTAGTTCGTAGGTGACCAAAGTAACCGACAGATGTCCAAGTTCGAAGAGTTGCAGGATTTATGAAGGAGGTCTGGCACTTAATTAGTACCATATGCGATCTGTATGTAGTACATACGGTCCATAGGTGGCCTAAGTAAGTGAAAACTGACCTCAGTTTTTATTTTTCATTCGGATTTTGGTTTTTAGGGTTTCCTTGTATCCTATAAATACCCTTTAGACATTTTGTAGTTAGGAAATGCACTCTTAACACTTATAAATTCATTTTTGATTCGGAGATTAGAACTACATCTTAGGGCTACATTATTCTTGATTTTGATTGATAATTTAGTAGTTGGCTTTGGGTTTTACTTGTGGATCATTGGGATATTGTTTAATGCATTTCATTATGAATTTTGTTGATTATTTCACAATCTTGAGTGACTAAAACCCTTAGCTATGGTTTTGGGTACTCTAGCATCTTGATGAAGTAGGGGAAGTGCTAAGTTGTTCTGAACTAGGATCTCTGCATGTATTATATTATCTTCAGTTTAATAAATGTCTTAGAGGTTGCAAATTCTAATATCCAGCCTAGTATATCACTACTTACTCCATAATGAAAGTAGTGACTAGAAAAAGATAATTACAAAAGTAATTTGAAGATTCATTGTCGATCTAGGGTAGTTAGTATCATTTTTATAAGACGATTATCTATCATCTAAAAAATTTAGACTCAAAAGGTAATAGTTAACTGGGATCTAGGATAAGGGTTAGTAATTCAACATCCTGAGACTCAAAAAGTAAAGGATGAAATCCTTCAATGAGTCCAACACTTCATATATTATCAGATTATGCATGCAAGGCATTAGATTGGTACACTAAATCATGGTAACCCTACTAGGTTGTGAAGCCATGGGGAATACAATCATAATATTCATCTCCGACCGATAAAACAAAAGTTTAATTCTGCTACTTGTTTTCTATCGCTACTACAAACCCTACATTTACTTTTTATTCATCCTATTGAGTTAAGCAAGCTAGAGATAAAAATATGTATCTTCCCTATGGGTTTGAACCCAACCTAGTTGGGTTACTTTACTTGAAATCTATAATTGTATCCTTTAGTTGGAGTTGTAGTTTTGTCGTTGATCAAAATTTTGGTGTCGTTTCCAGAGAAGACAGTATGACTATGGGTTTAAGTGCGTTGCATTTTTTGGGTTTTCATTTTTCTATTCTTTGTTGGATATAGGTTGGTATATGACTAAGACCTAGAGTCAAGGAAATCCCTTAATCCTACTGAATCCTAACCCGGAGAGATTATTATAGGCTAATCATTAATAATAAAACCAGTACATGTAGGTAATTTAAAAAGGGTTTGGGATGATCCTAATGTTGTACTTCCCCCTGATCTAGGTGATCCACAGAATATTGTTTATAGGTAGACAAAGCATAATTAGCGGATATAGCTAACCTTAGAAGGGAGGTTGAGAAATCTCGATTAGCCCAGTAAGAAGAGTTATCTAGGCCATGACTAAAAGTTGATCGTCGAGTAGCACTCGATGATAATCAAGATAAAGTTTGACGTGCTCAAGCTTAAGTGATCAAGTCGTACTAGTACTTTCAGCCATATGATAATTAGGATGATATGGGATATGTTTATCTAGTAGAAATAGGGGCTATCATTCCTCCTGCACTACCCCCTAATGTGAAGTTTGTCAAAACCAGTGCTATGATCCAACTCTTAAATTTGAAAGGTGTATTTTCGGGCTCTGCTACAAAAATATGAAAATATGTATCTTGCTAATCTTTTTGAGATCCTTACTTCTTATACTAATTTGAGGGTGGACTAAGAGGCCTCAAATTGAGGTTTTTCCCCTTCTCATTGACTAGAGAATTTTCTTTATGGCTGGGGCTACTTTCGAGGGGATTTATTACCACATGGAAAGAGTTGTGCGGGAAATTCTTAAACTATTTATTTCCTTCGGCCAGGATGTTGCCTATTAATGATGATATATACAATTTCAAACAACTTCTTTGGAGTCAATATATGAGGCTTGGTTCCGATTTAAAAAGAAATTTAGCATTGTCCCCAATCATCATAGTTTAGGGATGAGTGTTGAGCCCAAGTGCACATGAAAGTGTACATGGCCTCACAATTAGTAAAGTGACCCTTTTATAAGACAAGTATCTATCCCATAGGGACCATTGTTAAGAAACTATCAAACTCTACTTCAACTATTAATATTAGAATGGTTCAATGTAACCAAAAGAGTTTTGAAATTCTTAAACTAAAAGAAAAGTAAACTGTGTGTAACATAAAGACTTGAGATAATTAATAGAGAAAGACAGGGTTAAGGAACGTCAAACAACCATACTATGCTATTGAACTTCATTCATTAGATTGCTTATCTTGGTTATTGATTCGTAGGATTTATTGCATGATCATGGTCTCCCGACCTCTAATAGTCTACCTAACTTGGACATTATAACTACATCGTTGAGCGGGATGTAATAATCAAATTAAGTGCTTAAGGATATCATCCTACATATGAAACAAGAAAGGCTTATAAGTACATCCTGTCCTTGATACTAATTCAAATTCCTTATTTCATAAAAGAATAAGAACCTTACTCTACTTATCCCCACGTTCTATCTTTCTATTCCCCATCCCTAGATCAAATGGTCAAAAATATATGTATTCTAAGGTTGAGAAATCCTTAAAATTGTTAAAACAATGACAAATAAACAACCAAATACTATAAGCAATCCAAAAAAAAATCAATTCATAACGATAGCAAACATTTTCTTAGCCTTAACCCAAAAAATGGGGTGTTTAGCCACTAATCGACATAACCATAATCCAAATATTTGAGTACATGATTAAATCTATTAAAAATCTTAAAAAATTAATAATAAAACCTAATTTTCGTGTGCAGCATCCTCATTAATTTCCCAAGAACGTCCAAAAGTGATTTGCACAACATGACAGGTCCTAGTTATAGTAGAATGCAATATTATCGTGTGTGGTAAAAGTGATGCGCCGCGTTGCTTAGTCAACTTGTGAGAGTAACACACCACGTTGGTTTTTTTAAGTAAATAGAGAAACTTTCCACGTTGGTAATCTCATTGAAGGAGCGGTGCATCACACCTATTCCTCGTTGGCTCACTGGAATATGCCTCTTGACGCCTATATTCCTCTAAGTGTTTCTCCTTCCATCCCTTGCCTTATGGTGTTGTTTCCAATCAATTTGTAGATTTTATAGCATAGAAAAATCATCACAATAAACTCAAAAATCATCCTACATTATCAAACACCAAAGATTAGACCTCAAAACAACACAATATCAAGAACGGTGAACTAAAAACAAGAGCCAAGACTAGGATTGCCCATGTTAATCTTTACTTCATATTTTTAATCTTGACTTGATTTAAGTGAACTTTGAACATTGTAAACAGGTTGTTACATATATAATCACACAATAAAACCATTAGGAACTAATTTAACACATAGAATTCATCAAGATAGACTAGAACAACACCTAGCTCAAGATAATAAACTAGTTTTCTCATATAGACTCTAAATGATCCATTTTAACCTAGACTTGTTTAAAAATACATTTAAACATTGTAATTACATATTTGAACACTTCGATGCTAGTTTATATCAACATTAAAATAGAAAGAACATGAATTATCCTTAAACCCATGCTAAGTAAGCTAGGATAACAAGATTAAAGTGCATAAATACACCCAACATCACCAGCCCACACTTAAAGCCTTGTTCATCCTCGAACATCTTTTTACTCTAAGCATAATAAGGTGATGATACTCTAAATATATACTATAAGTACGAAACTCAAGTTGGTACTACAATGACTACACATAATACAAGTTTATACACTCAGCATGTTATGTACACTATTGAAAGCTTAAGAAAACCACTCAAAAACATCCTAGACTAAAAAACTAACTCACCTAGTTGGAAAACTAATGCACATTGATCAATCAAATACATTGTATAAGTTGCACAACATTCATCAATCATGTGCCCTCACAATAAGAGAGATACCCATAATCACTTAGGTAAATATAATTTGTCACAAAATGGGTACAAGAATCAAGTTACACTCGCTCTCAAAAGTAATTCACAAGTTACACACAATGAACAATAGGCATGCCCATAGTATAGTACTCCACTAATATCAGAATGATGAAGCTTAGGATCAAATAGGTCTTTAATGATTATAATGTAGTCTAATGGAAGGGTAGGAATAATTCTAGCAAGTAATTGTGACTATCTTCCCTAAGCGCTCTAATACATCACCTTATATAGTTAAAACCAATCTCCAATAACCAAATTGCACCAATTTTGTTTACCCTTATTTTTTTTGGCCCAATCTCATTAAGATCATTCACACAATATATGGTGGGAGTGTTTTCTATTCACAACTTATTTAATTTGAACAAATTTTTATTCTTTTCATTTATCAACTCCCAACCACAACACATAAAAATTTGCAACACAAGTAGTTATCACTTTGGGGCTTTAATTTCACCTTTCTGCTAATTGAATTTCCAACTCCTTAACTTAATTAATTTTACCCGAAAGTACTTAGGAGATTTTGGATCAAATTTTACCCTAAGAGCACAGATCATGAACTTCTCAATAGCAAATGGGGTATACCGAATGATCAAAACTCTTATAATATTTTAGATACTTTTAAGGGCATTTTGGTCTATTCCTTATTCTAAGACGTTATCCCATGATGTTTAAACTTCCATATAGAGATTATTTCTCAAAAAAAAATGGACCAACTCTCCTTTTTCTAGCCCAACTCCATAAACCCAGTGTTTTAAGAAAGAAAAGTGTAGAGTCTCAAGAAATCTGGTTAAGTTCTTCATCATAATACTTATCCTTCTGGTATATGTAGGAATTTAGAGAGGAATTTCATCCATCCTCATTTCATTAATTTTAAATTTTATTGATTAAATGACTAAAGTTTGGGTTATAATATCGCATATTTTTATTATTTGAGTTAATTTTATTATTGGTTAACCTTAAAAGATATACAAATACCTGAAATTATAAATCTTTTTCACCTACTGATATTCTAGTATGTGTTTGGAAGAGTTCATGAATATAGAAGGTTCACATTGTAGATCATTTAAAATATGGATATATTCCTCATGAAATTCTCTTAGATTTATTTTATAGTATGTTCTAAAAAATATTTATTTATCATGAAGCCAAAGAATTAATTTTTGATCAATAACTTCTTTATTAATCAAAATTGTCAATACATACCCAGGTAGAAGATGATCGTCTACCACCTATCACATATCTTCGAGCTAGTATAGCTTTACATTTTTTGCTAACTAGACTTGCTAAATATATTCAAATACTCAAGACATATTACAGTGGTTCCTCTAGCTAAGGGAAATGATTCTGCATCCTCAAAGTGCTTTGCCACGCAGCTGTGTTCCTCCCTTAAATGTGCATGTGCATTAAAATCTCCATGCATATTCTTGCCAGGTTGAGTGATTCTTGCCAGGTTGAGTGAACCCTTCTGAAACCTCATTATGTTCCTATCTTTTCAGATACAATAAAAAGTCATAGAAAAAGTAGAGCAATCTATTTTATCATGTCCAGTTTTTTTCTTGGCTAACTTACATATCTAGTCAAATTCTTAAGTCCAGAAAAATATACTTCTGCTAAATCCTAGACATTTTACCAAGGTACTCCGCAGCTGCTTACTGTAGTTGAATTCAAAGAAGAGATGTTCAAATGTCTCCACAGTTTAATTGCTAAAAATGAATCCAAAGAATTGATATAGACTCATAGAAGAGTTAATCATGAGCATAGTTCTTGAAATGATAATTTTAAGTAAAAGATTTATACTTTACCTTTAATAGAATAGGGGTTAATCCAATTTGTGAGTACGCGATTTTAATACTAATTTAAGGAGTATTACCTATCCCCAAAGGATATGTGTTTAGCTGATTCAAATCCAATTAGCATATGCCACTAAAGAATTTATGATCGATAGCAAGTCGGTTGATATCCCTTAGAGAATATGTCTAACTTAGTGAAACCATACCTTGATAGATAGTTCCTAAACCCTGGCAAAGTATAGGCAGCCCTTTTAACTAACTTAAATGTTAGACATCATCAACTTATGTGATATATGTCAGTTGTAAGAAACTCCCACCAAAAGACTTCATTTTATACTGCAAAGATTACCTGATATGGACACTTTTGTAGTTGCAATAATGTAATATTTCAAAAATACATTCTCAAATATGTTTTAGTTCATGAAAGATCTTCCTTATATATCCTTACTTTTTGATTTTAAATGCATTTACTATTATTTAATTTATTATACTAATGGAAATATTATAATGTTTATAAAATCATGTTATACATATGATTTTAAATTATTTTGTACTAATCTATCATGCTCAGTACCTTCCTATAACATACTTTCCTTATGCCACATCTTTTCATTGATGTAGATTCTAGTGCTTCTTCTCAAGCTCGTGGCTTCATAGCTATTCATTTTTATTCAACAGGTGGTGAGTCCTCTTTATTTAGGGGCATATTCTAGTTTACCTTTGATTTTTTTAATTCATACATTGTTTGCATTTTATGGGTAAGACAAGAGCTTTGTCCCGAAAAACTTATTTTATCCAGTCATTAGAGGTTTGTCATACATTATTTATTTAGTTTGTGATGGATTTTTCAAACTTATGTAACACACAAAAGTACCTAAGATTATGTCTCAAACTTACCACAACAAATTAAAAACCAACAAAGTTAACCTCAGGATGACCCGGACCACGACTCATGATCAAGTTTGATAAGTCGTCACCTGCATTTGTCCTAAGTGTAGTGTCAAAAGTCCATAAAGATTAAAATTCACACAAGTGGGCAAGATTCTTTATGTGTAGTGGTAAGCACCAGTCGTTAAGATGCCCAGCAATAGACTATGTACCATGTCTCATATTAATAGCCCTAATAGGTAACGCTGAGTCATTTTGTGACACTTATATCACGTTTAGCAGTATTTAAAGATGGCTTCGTAGGGTTACTTTCTACTTTTCTTATCTACTAAACTTATATGCCTTTTTTAGCATCTTTGGAGAGGGGTTAAGGGGTCTTAGACATTTTTTTCCTTGATTACTTTTATCGGTACATAGAAAAATATCAAACAAGTGATTTAAAATCTTTCAAGAACCTAAAAGTAATGGTTCCTTCTCTAGTTACGAATCTTTAAAGTTCATAGATATAACTCACCTTCCAGTCATGTGGGACTTCACCTATATGTATTCTTTCACCCTTTGAGTCCTAAGGAACTAAAAAGTTCTCAAGCTCCTCATAGATCAAAATTAAGTATTCTTATTCAATTCTTGATGTCTCTATTATTTCAGTTCCCTCATGATTTCCATAGTATAATTGTGTATTTTTCCATGATTTAATATATTAGAAGACATAATAATTCATGACATAATATTCACTTTGTTATTTTAGTATTTTTTATAAGTTAACCTTCTTTTCAGAAGGCATGATGTTTTAGGAACATAAGATCACAATAATTGTTTATTTTATCATAAACAACATAATTACCCATCAATTTACAAACTAAAAATATACTTTTAGTTAATTAGACCTTCTGGATAGTTTTAGATAAAGTATATTTTGACTTTATTTTAGTTTATCTGTTTTATGAGCTATCAGTGTAAACTAGTGTGGTAGTAGTACTTATCATTAAGTAGGACTAGAGTTTAGCGCACCGAAGTTTTAAAATTATGTGTTACCATAGGGTATTTAGACCTCTTAGTTGAGCATTAGTTATGTTATCACGCTAGCCATGTTTTTTTACCTTGGAAAGGTATATTTGGACCTCTTCATTGGGTTTATACATCGAATCCATATTTATATTATATGGTTTATGTTTGTTAACAGGATCTACCATAGATTCAGAATTATTATTTTTAGATGACCCTCAATTAAGTTTTATTAACTTATAAACTATGACTTTTTAGCCTTATCTTTCTTACCAATTTATATACCTCTATAGCAGGGTCATTATACTATAGTTCCATTTTGCATTTAGTACATTTAAAGTACTTATACTGTACTTTCTCTTTGCAATGTATTATCTCATTCTTTAGGATTAGATTCTTAGGTTCAACCTCAAGGTTAGTACGCTAGACTAGTACCTTAGTAGCGGTCAGTGGTGAGTGCTCATCATCCAAGGATGATATTAATGATTTATTTTCCCCAAACTATTATTCATTTACAAAAGTTTAGGTTATCTGGGAATTTTTTCTAGCATCTCATTCTATTAGAAGAGGCTTTAGACATAGAGTTAGATATTAAGGTTGCTCTATTTTAGTATTTCTTTGTCAACTTGGACTCCAAATATCATTATTTATGTTTTATCGAAACATGAAATTATTACAAATTTATATTTCTAAAAAATTAATCACCTTTAACATCAACTAATCAGCTATTCTCAGAATTACTATTGTCATACCATGTCATGGGTTAGCTTAGGTTCACTTGTGGCTCTAAGAATCGTGTTAAACATAGTGTGAGAGCCCTAGATTTAGAAGAGTCTACAAGGGTTGTGTACTGTCGATCTATGGTAGGGAAACCTTAGTGGATCTAACCGAGTTGGAAATATTAGACTTTGATGTGATTTTGGGGATGGATTGGTTGGATTTGTTCTATGTGTATCTTGATTGTTGGACCCAAAGGGTAAGTTTTCATTTCCCAATTGAGTCGAATGTATCACCCTAGCACCCAAGGAAAGGTTCATTTTGTATCTTACAGCTTGGAAATTGGTTTCTAAATGGTGCCTTTATCAATTAGTGCATATTAAGGATTCTAGATCTGAATGTCCTTTTTTATTGACTATCCCTGTGGTATGTGAATTTCTTGAGGTGTTCCCTAATGATTTTCCTAGTATTCATCCCTATAAGGAAATTTAGTTTGGGATTGATCTTCTTTCAGACACTCATCCTATTTCTATTCTTTCATAATGGATAACTCCAACTGAATTGATGGAACTCAAGGAACACCTGAGAGATCTTCTTGAAAAGGGTTTTATTGCCCTAGTGTGTCTCCCTATGTGGCTCCTATCCTTTTCATATGTGATAAGGATGGTTCCTTTTGAATGTGGATTAACTACCGCTAATTGAATAAGGTGACCGTGAAGAATAAATACTCATTTCTGAGGACTGATGATCTTTTTAATCAGCTATAGTGCTAATTTTTTTTTACTATTTATCATTGGTTGGGTTACCATCAGTTTAATATAAGGGAGGTGGATATCCCTAAGACTATTTTTCAAATATGGTATGGTTAGTTTGAGTTTTTTGTGATATCCTTCGACTTTACTAATTCCGCGATATCATTCATGGATCTTATGAATCAAGTTTTTAGTTAGCTATTAGGTTTATTCATGATTGTCTTTATTGATGATATTTTTGTTATATTCTAAGAGTGAGGCTGATCATGTTGATCACCTCCTCGTTATGCTACAAATCCTATAGGTTCAGCATTTGCATGTAATGTTCTCTAAGTGTGAGTTATGGATGAATATTGTGACTTATTTTGGTCATGTTTTTTCTAGTGATGGGATTATGCTAGATCCATAGAAGGTTGCAGTGGTTAAAAAGTGGCCTAGACCTACAACTTCATCTGACCTTTAGATCTTCTTAGGTTTAGCCGGTTATTATAGAATGTTTGTGCAGAGTTTTTATTCTATTGTTGATTTATTGTCTAAGATGACTTATAAGAAGGTAAAATTCTTGTGGTGTGATGCTTGTGAGTGTAGTTTCTAGAAGCTTAAGGATTAGTTGATTTTGGCTCCGGTCTTGACTCTGCGTGAAGGCACTGATGGTTTTATTGTCTATTATAATGCCTCTCAGATGGAATCGGGTTGTGTGTTGATGCAGTATGGAAAGGTAGTTGTATATTCTTCTTGATAGATGTAAGTTCATGAGATAATTATTTGACCCATGATTTGGAATTATTAGCAGTGGTGTTTGCAATAAAAAATTGATGGCATTATTTGTATGTGGTCTATGTTCATATTTATTTGAATCATAAGATCCTGCAATACATGTTCACCTAGAAGGAATTGATTCTCAGGCATAGGAGATGGCTTGAGTTGTTGGAAGACTATGACATGAGTCTTCACTATCATCTAGGTAAAGTTAATGTGGTTGTGGATGCTCTTAGCAGGTTTTCCATGGGAAGATTGTCTTATGTAGATGAGGAAAATTAGGATTTTCTGAAGGATAATCATCATTTCTCTATTCTTTGAGTTTGGCTCCTGGATTTTGAGAATGGTGGAGTGATTGTTCTATAGGTTGAAAGGTCATCTCTTTGTAAGAGGTTAAGGAGAATCAAGTGTTGGAACCTATTCTGATGTAAATTAAAAAGGATGTAGTTAGGCAGAAAGTGATGATTTTTTATATTAGTGGTTATAGTATCACGAGGTACCAAGGTGGATTATGTGTTCTCTATGTTGATGGGTTATAAGGAAGTATTTTGGTCAAAAATCATGTGTCACATTATACTATTTATCCTGGTTAAATGAAAATGTATTATGATCTTAAGAAGATTTATTGGTTGAATGATATGAAGAAAAATGTGGCCAATTTGGTGGCGAGGTGCCTAGTGTACCAGCAAGTAATGGTAGAGCACTTGAGGCCCATAGGGTTGAGTCAGAAGATTGAACTACCGGTGTGGAAATGGGAGATAATTAATATGGATTTTGTTATGGGTCATGCGCGGTCTCGCTAGCTATTTGATTCGATTTGGGTCATCGTGGATAGGATGAATAATTCTTCTCACTTCTTTATAGTGAGGACTAATTTATTTTTTGAGGATTATGACAAGTTGTTCATTGAAAAGATCGTGAAATTGCATGATACTCTAGTTTCCATCATATCTGATAAGGGTACCCAATTATCATGCCACTTTAGAAGATTATTCTAGTGAGGTCTGGGGACTAAGATAACCCATAACACAATTTTCTCCCGGCAGATGGATAGGCAAGTGGAAATGAAAATTCAGGTTCTTAAAGATCTTCTTCGGGCTTTTGTTATTATTTTAGTTGTAGTCTATTTAACCACTTGTCCCTCAGAGAATTTGCCTACAACAACAGTTATGAGTCAAGAATTGGTAAGGCTCCATTTGAATCGTTATATAATAGGATTTGTAGGTTTCTTATTTGGTGGTTTGCGGTTGGTGAGAATAAGTTGTTTGGTCCATATCTGGTTCACCAAGCCATACAAAAGGTGAAGGTGATTTAGGATAGACTTAAGGCCCCCTAAAGTCGCCAAAATTCTTATGTGGATGTAAGGTGATGGGAGTTAGAGTTCATTGTTGGTGATTAGGTAGTTTTTATGATGTCCCTCATGAAGGGAGTGATGTAGTTTGATATGAAGGGAAATCTCACTCCCTGTTATGTCGGTTGGTACTTGGTTTTAAAGAGGGTTGGTAATGTCTCTTATGAATTAGAGTGGCCTTGTTGGTTAAGCTTCATTCATTTGGTGTTTCATGTTTTGATGTTGAGAAAGTGTGTGTGTGATTGTTCCTTTTGAGGAGGTGGGTATTGTAGATTATTTTTCCTACGAGGTGATCTCGGTTAAGATTTTATATTGGCAAGTCCGTCGATTATGAACAAAGAAGGTAACTTTGGTAAAATTTCTTTATAGGAACCAAAAGGTTGAACAAGCTACATGGGAAGCCGAAAAGGACATGAAGTCCAAGTATCCGTTATTGTTTCCCATTTTGGATAATCATACTTGAGGTGTGTGTATTTTTTAACATAATTATTTCCTAACTTTGTTAAAGCAAATGGTAATTTCCTTGGCATCGTTGTTTTCTATCTTTTTCAAAGGTAAGAGTAGGGGTATATGGAGTCAAATTGTACTAATAAATGCCTTGGCCTATGATTCGAGGATGAATACTCCTAAGGGGGGAGTAAGTAACACCCCAGGTTTTTGGTCCTTGAAAATTTCTATAATTTTATCCTCACTTTCCTGACTATGACACACCTTATAAGTTGCAGGGTGTCTTGATGGGTCAAGAGACCCTAGTCATAAGGTGTCTAGTAAATGGTGCTTAAGTAACTGTCTTATGTACAACTTAGGGACATGAGTTGAACGAACCATGACGTTTTGTTATGATCAAATAATAACAAAATAAAAAATTAAGTGGAAAAGTTCTGCTCTGAGTATGAGTAGCTCACTATTAGTCGTATGGACTTGTTATTAATCGTTGGGTTCAAATCGTAAGATATTTAGTGTTAATCCAATTAGTATCCGTGTTGATTAGGATAGACCCTATGAGTAGTAGGGTCCCATGTGTTATGAAGTATGATTCATGAGATTTGAAATAAGGGTTGAGGGTTTTTGAATTCTTATAGTTGAACCATGTTTTCCCATGGTTTACATATGATTATTTATGCATTAATTATGGTTTTAAACTTGTGGGTCCATAGGTATGGTGAATGCAGTGGGAATTGTGATTTTCCCAAACTTGTGACTTTTAAAGTGGTTATGACCCCATACCTATATTATTAAAGTGGTTTTTAATTATGAGAAGTTCTAGAATTTGTTAAATTGAACCAAGGGAATTGTGAATTTCCCCAAGTGATGTAATTTTTATGGCATGTTGTTATTACCTTACAAGTATAGTTGGTGTGGTAATACAAACAATGTATGTCATCATATTAAATATAGTTCAATGAATGGAAATATGTGATGAGTGATTTTAATTAGGATTTAATGGGGGGGGGTGTAGCGAAGTCGTGAAAGTGAAGGTCCGAGTAACTGATACTGAAAAACATATTTGTCAACATGGGGGTCAAAGTGACTAGGGAGGTTTGAGTCCCACTCTTTATTATTACATAATTGGGGAGATTTGAGTTCCCCACACATTATTACATGGTGGGTGATTAAGTCACCTTAGTATATAATTAGGAGGTTTGAGTCCCCCGTGCATATATATGAGATTATTCTCCAGTTCATGCTACTACATGTATTAGGCTCGATTAGGGGTGAGAGCTGGGATCCATAATGGCACTGGGTACATATTATGATAGTTGAGCTACACAATCTAGGATAAAGTTTAAAGTGTATGTTAATCCTTGTTCCCTATCCCGACATGTGATATATCTATATGTATATGCATTTGATTATATGCATTGGTTTTGACTAATTCTGAACTGTTGATCATGTCATTGTGTTATCCTTATCCCTGAGTTACATGCTAATATTCACCCAACTATTCATCTCAGGATGTTGTATGCCCAGGTGATTTAGGAACCAGAGCTTCATCTGTTTTTCCTATGCAGAGTTAGGTCGATCGGTTCGATTTGCTGGTTTGTGGTGTTGTGGTTAAATGGAGAGATTCCATTCCCCAAAAGGCTTAGGCAATTCACCAGTTTTCATTCTTAGATTTCGGTTGATATTGGTTTTCATTATCATTAACATTGTAATTTTCATTCTTATTGTCATTTTTTAGATTCAAGGACATGTCCCGACCAAGACTAGATTTTGTTCTTTGTTTAGAATGCTTTGTTTGGATTACTGTAGATAGTGGGCGATGTTGGTTGGTTAGTTGGCCGATCATCGATCATCGATTATACACATGTATTAATTTTCTATAAGCTTATTGCATACTATCTGGTTATATGTTCAGAATATATTCAAGATTGGGGAATGTTTTGTTTGGTTGGTTAGGTGCAGAGGGTGATCTCCAGGTCACGTGGGACTTGAGACATCAGTAGTGTCCATGCCCTAGTTCGAGTCATGACAAGGAAGACGTACTTTTCTAAGATGGCTAAAGTGTGGCAAAAACCATACAGGTGAGTGTCATAATAGTAGGGAAGATTTCTCTTGATGTGGTTAGATTGGCCACAGGTTTAGACAATGCAGCTCTATTGGGCATGGAAATAGGGGTAACAAAGCTAGGTCGACCACTTTTGTATCCCTTTTAGGTCATGCAACTATGCAAGGTGAGTATTGTGCTCACATGATTTTACTTGTTTTTATGAATGTTTTAATAATAGTTTTTAAAATATGGGTGCTTGGAAATTGTGGTTTAAACTAAGGGATAATGGTTAACCCTATTTTGATAGTTTATAGGATTGAAAAATAGTTTAATTATGGTATGCCCTCAACCTATTTGTGAAAATGTCAATGAGAAGAATCTTGTCATATATGAATTATTCTTTGAACTATGGCATCGGACTATGAATATTGATTATTGGTAAATGGTTTTATGAAGGTCTTGACGTACATAAATTTATGTAAATCATAACATGGGTGGTTTAATTGTCTAAATAGGTTTGAGTCCCTAAATGTGGAATTGAATTGATATCTTTGTTTAAACAATAGCTTTGAGTTCCAAAGTTGAATGATAATGGTTATGGCATGTTGTATGCTTGCTAGTGGAGTTGGTATGATGATACCAACGGGATTCCTTTGGTAAGCAATCAGATTGTTAGCTATGTATATGTATAATTAATGTTTTAAATTGGGCTTTAAAGTAGGATGTGTAGCCAACCAGTGAAAGTGGAGTCCATAGACTAACACTGGAAACCGCGCTAGCCGGTGCGGGTATCTAAATGACCATATAGTTTGAGTCTCCAAAAAGAATATATGAGTTGGACATTCCAGTTCCCCATATTGTGTACATATGTTCTTAAGTCACCTTGACTATGGCGGAAGGTTCGTGTTCTTAATAAAGGCATATACAGATATGGATAGTCTCTGGTTTGTGCGGCTACACGCTTTGGGTCTTTTCCAACTAGAGGAGAGCTGGGCCTATATAGATTGTGGGTACCTTGTTTAGTGATAGTTATGCTACATAACCCAAGTTAATGTTTTCAATGTCTATGCTAAGCCTTGTTCCCTTTCCCTGCATGATATATATATATAGGTGCATGTGTGTGTGTGTGAGTGCATATGATATTTTGACTTGGTTTTGAATGAATCCAATAATACTTATCCATTATTTACATGCTAGCGCTCCAACCACTAACTATCTCTAGACGTTGTATCCCCATGCGATATAGGGATAAGAAATTCTTCTATTCTTCCTATGTAGTGTAACGCCCCGAGAGTACACCTTGGGCATCACAAAGTGCTTATAGTACCGAGGCACCATAAGCTAATCCATGAGATGGTACCTGCTGTGAGCATTGAATAACACAATCATAAATGCAGAAGAATAACTGATATGCAATAAGGTTTTAGTATCTTAAACAAATACTGAATTATGAATCTGAAGAAATAACTATCTAAGTTTGAATAACTACTGAAATCTAAGACAAATTGAATATCTAACTGACATGTCAACTAAATTCTGGATACTGAATAACTTACTGTAGTGTATAATAAACCTCTAAACTGATTAACTGTGATTTGATGGAACAGGTCCCAACTAACTTCACTAACTACTGAAATAAAGACATGAAGTAAGATAATCTGTCCTAAAAAATGAGGAATCACCACTGCTACTGCTATGAGTCTGAGGATTCTATGTACGATCCGGGAATTGAACGTAAGAACTTATGATATAATACATCATAGCGCAAAATAAAGGTATGTGATCAGTACTTTGAATGTACTGGTATGCTAAATGAGGTAGGTTGACATGCATGGTTTCATTAACAAAAATAATGATTGTTTGAATATACATGTAAAACATGGACTATAGAATAGAGAGCATAAAATCTGTAGATACTAAAAATATGTGAAATATGTAAATACTGTGTATGCATGAAAGTCTGTAAATACTGAAAGTACATAAAGTTTGTAGATGTTGGGGATCCATGACCAAACATATAACATGAACTGAATAAAAGTCTATAAACTTAAATACGAAAATAACTGATATCAATATGCCTTGGTCAAACAACACTGAGACTGAACTACTATTCTGATTATTGGACTAAAATTGTGGAAGCTATCATCTAACCAGCATTCCCTAATCTGAGCTAATCGGGGTACAACCTGTAAGCCTAGTTAGAAGAGTGTTAATACTGGGTCACGGGTACTAACGTTGGCTGTGTGGATCCACTATGTTGATGTACTGTCCTGAAGGACTAAGGGTGTTAAGCCTGAACTAGTGGCTGACCCCTACGAGATAGTCAAGCCTACACTGACGAGTGACTTCTCATATCTTACGCTTGCTACATAGTTTTGGAGTTTAGGGACTGCTACTAGCGACTCTTTCTATCTGACGGGGAAGTCACCATCCCTACACTGGCTCGGTGCTAAGTCCTACTCCCAACTAAATGACACTGAGTTACTAACTATTCTATGTTTAATTGACTGATCTAGTAATGCTCATAATATGTATTCTGAAGTTATTCTGAAGATACTTAGATGAGACTAAATAAGCAGCTATGGTTTTTGGGTATTCATTACCCCCAGGACTCAAAAGCAATAATAGTAACCTGCTGCTTAAGCTCATATGACATAGCATGAAGGCTTTTATCAAACATGTATTCTTGTAGGAATTTTATCAAACACTTGTAGTTCATAGTTTGGTCAAATCATAGGTATGTTAGAGAACTTTTAGTAATAGCATGAATTCAACATTAATAGTACTAAATCATGATTAATTCAATGAATGATAACATTAAAACATGGAGAATTGAATAACAACAATAATTTCATCAATACATGGTGTAAAATCATAGATCATGGAGATTCATGGGTAAAATCATAATTTAAAATCAAAATAACTTGAAAAGATCACAATTTTGTAATTTAAATCGGATACTTGGACTCCATGGGTGAAAGGAACCCGTGGGTGAACATTTAACATACCAGGGTTAATGAATTTGAGAGGATTGATGGTGAGTTTTTGAGATTTGGTCTTGAATTTGAGAGTTAGGGTTTTTGTGTTCTTGAAGAGAATGGATCCCCTTTTGAGTAATTTGAGAATAATGGGAATATGATGCCCTATTAGGCTTTAATTCCTTGTTTAGGACGAGTTTAGGGCTTAGGAAAATGACCAAATAGCCCCTTGGAAATTAAAAATGCAGAACTGGAAAACTGAAAAACCTAATTTGAGGCCCTAGCACGACTCTCCAGGATCGCTGAGCCTCACTTGAAATTGACGACTGAGACCTGGAAGCTTGGCGCAACGCAGAGCTATCGCGGTAAGCCTTTGGAATGCCATTTTGGCCGCCACTATGATGCGCTATTATCGCGGAGGCTCACTAGAAATTGCCAAATATGAACTGGTTTCTTGGCGCGATGCGCCAATATCATGGTCCCTTACAGGAAATTGATAATTTTTATTTAGACTGGCTCCGTGATGCGCTAGTGACCAAAATGACGGTGTTTAACGACTGAAACTTAAAATCACTATAACTTCTTACTCGGTTATCGGATTTGGGCAAATTTTACATCGTTGGAAAGTTAATTGAATTTCTTACACAATGGCAGGCTCTAAACTGAAAAAATAATGGGTATTTCGAAAATTTTATATATGAATGCTCATATATTGGGACTTAAATCATGCTAGGGAAATACGGGGTATTACAATATCTCCCCCTTGGGATCATTCGTCCTCGAATGAGACTGGTTAAGATGAGGAAAACTGATGGACTAAGATTACACTCTGAACATGTATATCTAATGCATGGAATGGATGACTAAACTAATTTGTAAATACACGATTTAAATGAACATGATATGCAACTTTAACTGAGCATGATAGAGAGAAATCTTAAGAAAATTAGTATCTTAAACCGAATCTGAATTCGCGGAGATAAGATGAGGGTACTTGGTTTACATATCTTCTTACGCTTCCCACGTGTCTTCCTCAGTGGACTGATTCCGCCAAAGAACTTTGACTAGAGGAACTTCTTTGTTCCTTAGTCTACAAACTTGATGATCAAGAATTTCGACTGTAACTTCCTCATAGGGAAGACTATTATGAAAATCTATGTTTTCTAGAAGAACAACTACAACTGGATCACCAACACACTTCTTCAAAAATGGGACATGGAACACTGGGTGTACCGAAGCTAGATCTGAAGCCAACTCAAGATCATAATCTACCTTTTCAAAACAACTTAGAATTCTATAGGGACCGACATATCGGGGACTTAGTTTCCCTTTATTGCCGAACCTCTTCACCCCCTTCATGGGAGAGATTTCTAAGTACATAAAATTACCAACCTGAAACTCTAGATCTTTTATCCTCACAGCTGCAAACAATTTTCTTTGGCTCTGGGATACTCTAATACTTTCTCTGATCAACTGAACCTTATCTAAGGCATCAAACACCAAGTCAGGCCCTACTACTATGGCCTCAACTACTTCAAACCAACCTATCAAGGATCTATATCTCCTACCATATAGATCTTTAAATGGAGCCATCTGAATACTGGAATAATGGTTGTTATTATATGTGAATTCAATCAAAGGCAAGTGGTCATCCCAACTACCTTTAAAATCAACTATGCATGCCCTTAGCATATCTTCTAGAGTTTGAATGGTCCTTTCTGCTTGACCATCTTTCTGAGGGTAAAAGGTTGTACTTAGGTGGACTTGGGTACCAAGACCCCTTTGGAATGCTTTCCAGAAGTGAGAGGTAAACTAGGTAACTCTATCTAAGATGATAGCTAAGTGAACACCATGCAACCTAACCAACTCTCTGAGCTAGAGTTTGGCATAGTCCTCGGCTGAATAAGAGGTATGTACTGGAAAAAAATAAGTTGATTTGGTCATCATGTCTATGATAACCCAAATAAAATTATTTTGATGATGAGTACGAGGCAGACCCATCACAAAGTCCATGTTCACTTCTTCCCATTTCCACCTGGGAATGTTGAATTCCTGCATGGACCCACTATGTTTCTGGTGATCAATCTTAACCTGCTGACTCATAGAGCACTTAGAAGCAAACTTTTCATCCCTTTTCATCCCACTCCACCAATATATCTCCCACAAATCACAATACATCTTAGTGGTCTCAGGGTGAATAGAGTAACGCACACCATACGCTTTTGCGAGAATTTGTTGCCTCAAATCATCTACACCAGGCACACAAAGATGAAAATAACAATGCAACACACCATCTCCACCTTGGGATAAAACTTCTACCTACTGATCTCTGACTAATTCTTTCAACTTAACTAGACTGAGATCTCTATCCTGTTTTTTCTTCTTTTCAGAAACTAGAGATGATTCTAAACTACTATGCACCCATACACTACCTTCTGCTGAATCGACTAAGAGGACACCTAGTCTGGAAATATGATTAATTTCTTGAACTAACCTCTTCTTATCATTATCAACATGAGAAACACTAACCATAGACAGTCTGCTGAGAGCATCAGCCACTACATTGGCCTTGCCCGAATGATACAAAATACTCATGTCATAATCTTTCAATAAATCTAACCACCTCCTCTAATAATAATTTAAGTCTTTCTGAGAGAACACATACTACAAGATTTTGTGATCTTTGAACACATCAACATGCACCCCATACAAGTAATGCCTTTAAATTTTTAAGGCAGATACTACAGCCGCTTGCTCGAGATTACGAGCTGGATAATTCTTCTCATGGGGCTTAAGTTGTATTGAGTCATAGGGTATGACCTTACCTTTCTGCATAAGTACACAACCCAATCCTATGCTGGATGCATCACAGTACACAACAAACCCATCTGAACCATCTAGGAAAGTAAGAACTGGGGTTGAGGTGAGTCGAGTCTTCAACTCCTGAAAACTCTTCTCATAAGAATATGACCACTAAAATTTAACTTTCTTCTGAGTCAATCTGGACATGGGTTATGAAATATATGATGAAACTTCAATAAACCGATGGTGCTAGCTAGCCAGACCCTAGAAACTCTTGATATCTGATAAAGAGATGGGTCTAGGCCAGTTTCTCACTACTTCTGTCTTTTGAAGATCAACTCTAATGCCATCACTGGAATTAATATGGACAAGGAATGCTACTGACCTTATCCAAAATTCACACTTACTGAATTTGGAAAACAACTGATGGGTTCTGAGAGTCTGAAGTATGATTCTAAGGTGTTCTGCGGGATCATTCTCACCACAGGAATAGACAATAATATCATCGATGAAGACTATAACGAATATGTACAAGTACTGCTTGAACACTCGGTTCATCAAGTCCATAAAAGCTACTAGGGCATTAGTAAGACCAAAGGACATGTTTAAAAATTCAAAGTGACAATACCGAGTTCGGAAAACTATTTTTGGAATGTCACACTCCCTGACTCTGAGCTGATGATAGCCTGATCTGAGGTCTATCTTGGAAAAGTAACTGGCTCCCTAAAGTTGGTCAAAAAAGTCATCAATTCTAGGAAGTGGATATTTATTCTTAATTATGACTTTGTTCAACTAACAGTAGTCTATGCATATTCTGAGAGAACCGGCTTTCTTACGCACGAATAGAACTGGTGCACCCCACGGGGAGATGTTGGGTCTGATGAATCCCTAATCTTACAGATCCTTTAACTATGATTTTTGTTCTTTAAGTTTAGCTGGAGCCATTCTATAGGGAAAAATAAATATAGTCTGAGTATCTAGGAGAAGGTTTATTCCGAAGTTGATTTACCTTTCGAGAGGAACTCCTGGAAGATCTTCAGGGAACACATCTAAGAATTCATTTAATACTAGAACAGACTCAAGAGTTGAAGTTTCTGAGCTAGAGTCCTCGACTCAACCAAGATGGTAAATACACCCCTTTGATATGATCTTTCTAGCTCTAAGGTATGAAATCAACTGACCCTTAAGCGTTGTAGTACTACCCCTCCATTTAAGGACTGGTTCATTTGGGAACTGAAAATAAACTATTCTATTTCTACAATCAACAGAGGCATAGCATGAGTGGAGCCAATCCATGCCAAGAATAATATCAAAATCTGTCATCTCTTACTCCACGATATCAACTGAGGTAACTTTATGAGATTTTATGACCGGAAAGTTTTTGTATACCTGCTTAGCTACAATGGAAACACCGACTGAGGTAGACACTGAAAAGGGCTCTTGCTAATGTTACGGGATGATCTCTGAAATTAACGGTTGTATATGGAGTTACAAATGAAAGAGAAGATTTAGGGTCTAGTAAAGCATAAACATGTAAGTGAAAGACCTATAACATACCAGTATCTATATCAGGAGAATTTTCCTAATCTTGATAGGATTGAATAGTATATAATCTGTTCGGGCACTGACCACTTGTAGCAGTGGAAGTGTCACCCTACTGAGTCGGGTGACCAACTGGAACTGACGACTGATGGAACTGGACCTGTTGGAGCAAATCCCTACCTTTCTAAAAACTACCCGACACTCCCAAATCCAATGGCCTTGCTTTCCATATCCAAAGCACACATCACTACCCGCTCTACACTCTCCTTGATGGTTTCTTCCATATTTCTAACATAGAGGATTCGTACAGTCACTGTTAACACTGCCTTTGTACTTGGAGCCTGCTGCCCTATCCCGATTGTTATTTCTAAATTTGGGTACTAGGGCACTGGCTGAAGAGGGTGCTGGAGCTGAAGACCTCTGATGAAATTGGGGATGGTTACCACCTTCTAACCTTGGCTGACTAAAATTAAAACAACCTATTATAGCCCTCTTATTCCCTCTCTCTCTTTTCTTAATATTCTTCTCCTCTGTCTATTGAGCATGGACCATCAATATAGACAAGTCCATCTCCCTAATCAGTATTGAGGTCCTACACTCCTTGATCATACTATCAGATACACTAGACACAAACTTATTTATCTTAGACCTGCTGTCAGCTACCACATGAGGAGCATATCTATCTAACTGAGTAAACTTGAGGGAATAATCCTTCACGCTCATGCTTCCCTACCTCAGGTTAATAAATTCTAACACTTTGGCCTCCCTCAAATCCAATAGAAAGAATCTGTCTAAGAAAGCTATAGAAAACTCTTCCCATTCGATAGTCCCTACATCAACACCCCTATCTACCTTCCACTTCTTAAAATAAGTATGGGCTACATACTGTAACTAATATGAAGCCAACTCAGCACTCTCACTGGATGTCACCCCTATAGCATTCGTTACCTTCTGCACCATATCTAAGAATTCATGTGGATCCTCTTCAGACTTGGATCCTGTGAAAGAAGAAGGATTCATTTGGGTGAAGTCCCAAATTCAGTTTGCAGCAGTATTGGCCACTGGGTTGGCTAGAATAGCAGATGGCCGTTCATTCTAAGATGCTATGAAATTTTCTAGAGTGGTGAACGCAACCCTGAATTATGCGTGAGAGACAAGCTTGTCCAGAGGATCTTCCTGGATGGGTGGAGGTTCTGGCTGATTTCATGCTCCTCTTGTATTATTCTTTTTGGGAGGCATGTTCTGTAAATGAAAGAAAGAAATGGATTAGACTGAGAGTTTAACTTGAGCTCTTGCTCATTCGCACAACATGAATACTAAAAAAAGGGAAACTTTTCCTAAACGCCTTGTAGATTCCCACCCATCAGTGTGGAGCACTACACACCCATGAACAAGACTCTACTTGACGTGACTTTGACACTTCCTAGGACACTTTAAAACCTTAGTCTTAGATACCATGTTTGTAATGCCCCGAGAGTACACCCTAGGCATCACACAGTGCTTACAGTCCCGAGAGACCATAAGCTAACCCATGAGCTGGTACCTGTTGTGAAGACTTAATAACAAAATTATAAATGCAGAAGAATAACTAATATGCCATAAGGTTTTAGAATCTAAAACAAATACTGAATTATGAATCTGAAGAAATAAATATTTGAGTCTGAATAAATACTAAAATCTAAGACAAACTGAATATCTAACTGATATGTCAACTGATGTCTAAATATTGAATAACTGACTATAGTGTCCGAAAAGCCTCTAACCTGATTAACTAAGAGTTGATGGGACATGACCTAACTAACTTCACTAACTACTAAAATAAAGACATGAAGTAAAATAATTTTTCCTACGAAATATGAGGACTCACCACTGCTACTGCTGAGAGTTTGAAGAGTCTAAGTGTGATATGGGAACTGAGCGCCAGAACCTATGATATAATACATCATAGTGCAAAAAAGGTATGCGATCAGTACTTTGAATATACTGGTATGCAAAATGAGATAGGCTGACATGCATGGTTTTATGAACAGGAATAATAACTGTCTGAATATACATATAAAATATGGAGTACTAAATAGAGTGAATGAAATCTGTAAATTTTGAAAATATATGAAATCTATAAATATTGTGTATGCATGAAAGTCTTTAAATACTGAAAGTACATGAAGTCTATAGATGCTGGGGTTGCATGACCAAGCATAAAACATTAACTGAATAAAAGTTTGTAAATTAAAATATTAAAATAGCTAATATTTGTATGCCTTGGTCAAACAACACTGAGACTGAACTACTGGTCTAATTATTGGATTGAGACTGTGGGGGCTATCATCTAAATGACATGCCCCAATCTGAGCTAATCGGGGTCCAACCTGTAACCCTAGGTGGAAGGGTGTTAATACCGTACTATAGGTACAAACGTTGGCTGTGTGGATCCACTATACTAATGTACTATCCCAAAGTACTAAGGGTGTTAATCCTGAACTGACAGGTGACCCCTGCGAGATAGTCAAGCCTACACTGACGGGTGACTTCACATATCCTACACTAGCTATATAGTTCTGGAGTTTAGGGACTACTACTAGCTACTCTGCCTATCTGACGGGGAAGCTTTCATCCCAACACTCGCTCGATGCTAAGTCCTACTTCCAACAAAATGACACTGAGTTACTGACTATTTTGAGTTTAACTGACTAGTCTAGTAATGCTTATAATATGTATTCTGAGGTTATTCTGAAGATAATGAGATGATATTAAATAAGAAACTATGTTTTTTAGGTATTTAATACCCTCGAGACTCTAAAGCAATAATAGTAACATGATACTTAAGCTCAGAGGACATAGCTTGAAGGCTTTAATAAAACATGTATTTTTATGGGCATTTTATCAAACACTTTTAGTTCATAGTTTGGCCAAATCTAGGAATGTTAGGGAACTTGTAGTAATACCATGAATTGAACATGAAAAGTACTAAATCATGATTAATTCAATGAATGATAACATTAAAACATGAAGAATTGAATAACAATAATAATTTCATCTATATATGGTGTAAAATCATAATTTATGGAGAATCATGGGTGAAATCATTATGTAAAATCAAAATAACTTGAAAACTCACAATTTTATAATTTAAATTGGATACTTGTACTCCATGGGTTAAAGGAACCAGTGGATGAATATTTAACATACCTAGGTTAATGAATTTGAGAGGATTGATGGTGAGTTATTGATATTTGATCTTGAATTTGAGAGATAGGCTTTTTGTGTTCTTGAAGAGAATGGATCCACTTTTGAGTAATTTAAGAATAATAGGAATATGATGCCCTATAAGGCTTTAATTTTGTGTTTAGGATGAGTTTGGGGCTTAGGAAAATGACCAAACAGCCCCTTGGAAATTAAAAATGCAAAACTGGAAAACTGAAAGTCTCGATTTGAGGCCCTAGCGCGACGCGCCAGGATCGCGGAGACTCACTAAAAATTTATGATTGTAAAAACTTGGCGCGATACGGATATATAGCGATAATCCTTTGGAATTCTATTTTGGCCACCTCCGCAATGTGCCATTATCGCGGAGGCTCACTGGAAATTGCAAAATGTGAACTGCTTCCTTGGTACGACGCACCAATATTACGGTCCCTTATTGGAAATTGAAAATTGTCATTTATAATGGCTCCACGATGTGCTAGTGACTAAAATGATGGTGTTTAACTACTAAAAGTTAAAATCACCACAACTTCTTACCCGGTTATCGAATTTGGGTGATTTTTACATCGTTGGAAAACTAATTGAATTTCCTATGCAATAGCAGGCTCTAAAATAAAAAATAATAGGTATTTCAAAATTTTATATATGAATGCTCATGTATTGGAACTTAAATCATGCTAGGGAAATATGGGGTATTATATGCAGTGACCACATATTTTAGTGGTTCTTGAGTTGACATAGAAGTGGTGATCTTTCATTCTTCGAAAGGCTTTATTTCATGGTGTTTTTTTTCTATCTCTTAGACTTTGCATAGATTCTTCTTTTGATATTAACGAGGGCATGTCCTGATATTATATTAACTTCGAATTTGTACAAACTTTGTTGGATTACTGTGGACTTTGGTGTGTTGGTTTAGTACATTGTTAGGGGGATTGGTTTGATATTTCATGAGTTATAATTAGTCTCATTTTGCTATATCTTGTTATATGTTGGAAATTCATCCGACACTTGAGGTTGTTAAGCTGACTAGGTTTGGTGATGGGGGTGTCTCTGATAAATATGGGACTTGAGATACCCATCACGGCCACTCCTTGGTTCGGGTTGTGACAATTTCCTAGGTGTATTTTTGTATTTATCGTCTCTCCTAAACTTGTACTACATTATTTTAGGATTGTTATGGAAGGGTTGAAAGGACTTGGATTCCTATTTTCCTTATGTTTTCTCCCAAAACTTAGAAAAATATTAGAAGTGCGATTCAAACTCTCTCAAGTACCATGAAGCTAGGGTTACCTTTTTAACTTTAGAATCTTCCATGTTCTTGGCAAGAACTCAGCTTCTAGGCATGTGGGATTTCATTAATAGGTATGTTTCACCCTTTGAGTCCCAAATAACATAAAAATTTTCAACTTCTTCATATATCAAAGATTAGAGTTTTCAAGCAGTTCAAGATTTCTCTATTATTTGAGTTCCCTTACAATTTCATAGAACAATTATATATTTTTGTCAAGATTTGATATATTGCATAACATAAAAAATTAATGACTTAATATTCAGTTTGGTATTTTAGTAGTTTGGCATGAATAAGCCTTATTTTCAGAAAGCTTGAGGTGTTATGAACACACGTTCCCAATAATTGTTGATTAAAGCATAAACAACAAATTAGCTTTAGCTTTTAGATTTAAAGCTCATTTTCAGTTATACAAGCATTTTGGATACTTTTAGATAATGTATATTTGGACTTAGTTTCAGTATGTTAGTTTCATTAGCTAAATGTGCAAACCAGTATGGAAGTAATACTTACTATCGACTTTGATTTGGGATCAACACACTTATGTCCCAAAACAACATGCCCACCATAGGGTATTTATCTCTCCCAGTTGGACATCATTTTAGTAATCATACCAGTCATGCTTTTATACATTGGCTAGGTATATTTGGCCTTCTTCATATGTTGTATACATTGGACTATGTGTTTAACTCACATGGTTTATGCCTATTAACAGGTACTCTGAAAGATTCAGACTTTCAAACTATGACTTTGTAGTTTTATCTTCATACCAATTTATATACTATATAAAAGGGACATTGTACTATAGTTCATTTTTGCGTCCAGTATTGAATTTCAAATTAGCATATCAGCAGTCTTCAATATGTTCTATTATTTTATAGTTTCATATATCACATTCTAAATACATTTAAAGCACTGATCATATACTCTCTTTATGTTGAATCATATCTTCATATAGGTTCGGACACTCAGCATCAGGCTTACAGTTAGTACTCTTAAGTTCCACCTCAACAATTGGAAGTAGTGATTCCTCATTATCTAAGGTCGAGATTTATGATTTTTCCTTATAGTATTGTCTTTTTGTTATGGATATTTAGAGTTTGTTAGGGGATTTTCCTAGAATCTCATCTGTTAGTAGAGACTTTCATACATAAAGTCGGATATTCAGGTTGTTCAGTTTTAGTATTTCCTTGTCGACTCTGATTTCCACTATCAATTTTTATGTTTATCCAAACACGAAATTATTATGGATTTACAATTCTTAGAAAATTAGTTAGCTTTTGCATCAGATAATAAGTTATTCTCAGTGTTATTAGTGTCTGTCAAGCCATCGGTTAGCTTCATATTACTTGTGCCTCTAAGAACCATGTTACGTTTTGGGTGCCGAATTGGGTCGTCACAACTCACCTTTATAGTCATTCTTATTTTAGAATTGAGTCCATGATTTTATTACACAACTTTCACATCTTTTTGAGATATTTTTTTCCTATAGATGTGCTAGTCTAAGGGTCCATACGAGGTTATTAGTAATTCCAAATTCCGGTCGTACCAAGGAACTATATTCAGAGTCGTGACACTAAAAATGTATTAATCATATACAAGTTATTAGAAAATCTGTTTATAATCATCATATGAATTAAATCAATTAAGGTTGATGTACTAGAATCACGTTAATTAATATTATTTAATTCTTGGAGATTTTCCAAATGTAGTAGATTCAACTTAAAGAAGCTAAAATGAGGAATTTGAATAATTTAACTGGCTTTGAAGTACCATGTCTGGTGCAATTGATGCAATTATACACCTTTTCATCACTATTAACATGATATAGTTTTTCTCATTTTTGAAGTTGCAGAAATAAGATCACTTGCATATTGCAAATGAAAGACGCTGTACGAATGTGTTTTATAGATATGCTATGACAATGATCCACTTGGGGATACTTGTGGTTTCAAGTGACTTTCACACCTAGAGAACACACTTGAGTCCTGACATCTAAAACGTCTGAAGCATATACAAGTTCTTGAAAAACTTATTTGTAATACTCGTAAATATTAAATCATCAAGGTTGATTTATTAGAAAAACGTTAATGAATATTAATTCAACTCTTGAAGAGCTTCCAATAGTAGTAGATTATCTACTTACCGTTGTATCATATTAATTTAAATGACATTTAAATTATGTTGTGATAATATCTATTCATGAACCAAGCCGAAAATATATATGACTTAAGGCAATGATACATCTCACCGGAAAAAAATATCATTTGAAATTTGACAAAGTACTCATGATTATATATGAAGAAAATGTAGCATATACAACATAATTAAAGGGAGGATTCATAAAAGAAGAAAGACAAAGAACTTTTTTCCAAAGATTTTTTCTACACAAGCAAGCTAAAAAAATGATTATATCATTGTGCAAAAGATTCGTCAAGTGGCAGTATGACGGATTTATTCACCAAGTTTCTACAAACTACAAATATCAAAAAGATAGTGCACAAGAATGAAATCTGAAGAATCAAACTTTTAAATTGATGTTTTTCATCGGGAGGACTTACTACATGATGTAATCTTTTTCTCTAATAAGGATTTGTCCGAATGGGTTTTTCTTTAAAGACTTTTAATGAGGCAATCAAAATGTATATTATTAGAGACGTGGACTACTTTTTCTTCACTAATTTTCTTTCATTAGTTTTTTCTTAATGTTACACATTATCTATTAATTAGACATTCAAGAGAAGTGTTTTAAGTATATTTAATTTATATTGAATGTGTATCAAGTTATCTTGAATGTCTATCTTTTGATAAAAATTTAAGAGCCTTAACTTTAGGTCTAAGTCAATTTTTCTCTATAAATAAAGGGGTTCTCTTTATTGTAATTAATTTCTCATCCATCAAGAGAAATAAAGAAGTTTCCTCTTTTCTCTGGCTTATTATTCCTATTCTTTCTATATTATTTTATAGCAATTCATGTTTTAGATAAACAATAACACAAAAAATATACTAGCAACGAAAAAAGATTACAATAAAAATGACCACATATATGTGTAATGTATATATAATGGATCAATGTTGTATAAATAATTATGTAATGTAAAATTAAACCTCTATATAGTCATAGCGTTTGTCCAAAAATTTATTTCTACTATAGAGAGATGTTATTATACATGTATTGTGATATTTTATGTTTAAATCTTATACCACTAAAAAAGGAATTTAATAATTTTCTTACCATTTTGACGTTACATATCTAGATTAATAATTTTATGTACGAAAAAAAAATATCCTTATTAATAACTAATTTAATATTTAACCAAACTAATAGTGGAACAAGGAGGTTCCGAAGATTTTTCTAATTTTTTTTTTATCTTGTGATTGTGTGAAACCCCCATGTGATTTTTGATGAGATTAAGAAAACTTTTGGCACTAAAGTTATGTTGTCCTAAAGTAAAACAGTTGACAAACTTAAAAGTGCTTACAATTTACTTATTTTAATAATGATTATCATAAATATTTTAATATTTTATTTACATATAACACCTCAAAGTTTTTACACAATTGTAGTAGATTTTCTACGAGTTTAGAATCATAAAATGGGGTCATTTGATACAATGTGTAACACCCCACATTTATGCCATTTAATATCCTTTTGTAAGTTCATTAGAACCTAGAAACCAAGTTATTTGGATCAAGAAACGCTTAGACATGAAGTGAGATAAATTTTGAAAATTGAGATGAACATTCTAACAAATCAACCAGTGGTGCTTTGATTGGCGTTGTGCACCAGACCTCTAACTTCAGCCAGCTAAATCTGGTGCTATAGATTGCATGGTATGTGAGACCTCAAACTTAAGTATCTAAGCCCAGGAAAATTTTTTTCAGTTTTATTTGTTTGTAAAGGACGTTTGGTCTTTTTTTATTTAAATTTTTGTTTTATCATTAATTTTCCTAAATCAATATTTTACTAAAGAATTCATCATAAAAACCTTCTTCTCTTTCCTCAAACACCAAAATGCAAGTCTCAAGAAAGACTGGGACTAGAGTTCTTATTCAAAGGGATTCCACTCTAATTTCTTTCTAAGGTATGTATGAATTTAATAAGGATTTCCTTTCATTCTCATGTCCAAAAGTTCATATTTTTCTTGAATTAAAGATTTTAGTGAGGATCATAAGTCCACTTTCAAATTTTCTTTTTAATTTCATAAATTGCATAATTTTCCTGAAGTCCTTATTCATAATTTTGGATTTTAGGAATATTGTCTTCATTTTTAACCCTAGAAAGGTTTCCTCGTAGCTTTTTTTTAATTCATAACAATATCTTTAACATTATTCTTGAAGCATGTATTTCAAAGCATGACATTAGAGTCTTTATGATATTATAAATTACAAACTAAATTTTTAGAATATATAAAACTATGCATACTTTACGAAAGCTTTCTATGAGTTATGCTATAAGTATGATTTATGATACGATATAGGGCTTAGGCTCACAGTAGTAAGGTTTTACTTATATCTTGAGTACAATCTCCATCATATGAAATGGCTCACTAGTATATTTTGAGATAATTATTTAGGATCAAGTGAACAAGTGTTCAGATAACCAAGTTCCATAACTATGTTGTCCCCCTTTGAGGCACAACTTCTGGGTCCTTATATATATGGTTCTAACTTTTGCTGGTTAGAACAATATTTTTCAGTGTGGTTGTATGACATTGAAATCCATCTTGTTCACATAATTTATGTAAGACATAAGAAACTCCAACCTAAGGACATTATTTTAATAGTTTACTTCATATAATCACTATATATTTTCAAATATTATGATTTTAGATATCAACCAGGTTTTCTTCTTCATCAACTATTTTAGAAGAACATGGTCTACACTTAAAAGCACTATCACTCTCTTTTCTTCTACAAATCTCAACAAAATCAACATTTAACATTTACGTTGTTTACATATTCGTAACAAGTATAGTAGTAAACGAAGAAAGATTTTTTCTGATAAAAGTAAGTTGTGGTCCTATTTATTCCCTCTTGATCAATGTATAAGGGAAAAAGTTATTATATATTGACCGACTCAAAATCTCCTCTAAAAAGTTTCAAATATTATAGATAAACCCCTCTTGATGTTCTGAGTCTTTTTGAATAAAAATCACTTGAAATTATTCATGTTTGAGGCACATCAAATTTTATAATTATGTTTTGAAGCTTTAATGATTGATTGATCAAGGAATAAAGAGTATAAGAAGGAAAATGAGGAGAAGAATGAGAAGGGGTAGGAGAAAGAAGATGGGAGAATGGAGAAGAAATAAGAAAGAAAGAAGAAGGAAAAAGTCATTAATGGTTGAACATGGCCAAATGACAGCTACGTAGAAGGAATATAAAGAAGTGGTATGTTAGGGTAATACCCCAAACCTCTTTTAAGTCAAATCTAGTATCCAGAAGAGTTAGTGATGACTTCCTAAATGATTAATATTTAAATCAGATAGAATTTTTCCAATTTAGACTTTTTATCATGTGGAAAATTGAATTATCTTTCCAACGATACCAATTTTGTCCAAATTTGGTATCGGAGTAAAAAGTTATGGACGTTGTATAGAGAACTGTCGAAACTGCCTAGAAGCGACGGTCAGGCCGACGGACCGTCGAGCTAATGAAGGACCGTCACCCAAGACATCGCGACTAAGGCAGTGAACCCGACTTCTATTCATGTGCGACGTTACTATTGATGGACCGTTGAGTCAACAATGGACCATCACCCAAACAGTCGCAGACGAGGCAGAAAGTTCAGGCTCTAGCCAAGTGCAACAATCAGGATCGACGGACCGTCGAGCTAGTGATGGACCGTCGTCCAAGCCATCGCCTCTTTCGATCAGTGATTTTAAGTCATTTTTAAAATGGCATTTGGGTATTTTTCCACCCGATTTAACCCCTAATTATACCAGACAAGGGCTCATAACTTCATTATTCATTCACAACACCAAATTAGGGTTTCTCTCAAAGGTAAATCCCCAAGAAAAAGAAACCCTAGGTGTTTAATTCCAAGTCAAGAATTCAAGCTTTCCTCCACCAATATTCAAGAAATCATCCACCCATGTATGCATAGTGGTCATTCATGGATTCCTTTCGTCTATGAAGCCTAAGAACTAAGTTTTAAACTATAAATTATGATTTTGATGCTATGGGTTGATTAGTTTCATGTGGTTATTGTTATATGATTCCCAAGTTGGAATATATATGTGTTGTTATGAAAATATGTTAGAATGTGAGTTGAAAACTATGAATTTTAGTTGGTTATGATATGTTAATTTGATGATTATGTCATGCCCTAAGTCATGCAACCCAAGTATTTGATAAAATGCTTAAAAGACTAGAGATCATGTAATATTGCTAAATTGTGACGTAAGTGATGGATTCATGTCTTACCCTTATGTTCAAATGACTTTCATACTATTATTGTGCCTTGTAGATGTTTGTTGGATGGCTCACTATTTAGCCTTATGAGATTATGCCATGTTTGCATGAAATCCTATTAATGTACCAAATTATGATGACCATGTACTTCATGAAATCCCCAAATTATTGTATTATGGATTGTTGATGTTGGTCATGAATTCAAGAATGTAATGCTTTGTCAGTTTCCTTCTATTGAGTCTTGGGGGTACTTGTACTCGAAAAATTTAGTTGTGTGCCTAGAATCAGTGTCATATTTTCATGATACTCTCGGTCAAGCCATGGTCCATAGAACTCAGTCAGTCATATGACTCAGGAAAACTTAGTAAACTCAGTAATCCTAGTAATCTCAAAAAGCTTAGTAATTCAATAATCTCAGTAGTATTCCATCAGTCAACAAAACTCAATAAACTTAGTTCAGTTTAGTTTAGTTAATTATGTTCAGTGTCTATTCATATGGGAGTACGATTTAGCACCGATTGAACCCAAAGATGAGGACACACACTGGCAGATGAGGGTACGCTCCTTAGAAGTAATCCTTGCATTCCAGTACTATGTAGACAACATAGATTAAGACTTCACACTGGCATATGAGGGTTGATGAGGAGGATTAACACTATCAGATGAGGGTCCCACCATTCTCTTTTGGGGACACTATCAAATAAGGGTCACCCACAACTTATCTTTACCAGTGGTGCGGTATTGACACCCTTCTAATTGGGGTTATAGATTGGACCCCAACTCAGCTTTAATTCATTATTTGGGGTATGTTGGTTAGATGACTACTTTCCACAGTTATAGTTTTAGTATCAATCTAAGTAATAGTTCTACAGAATTCAGGACTGTCCGATACAGTCAACTCAGAATAGTACGAAACTCAGCTAGTTCTATCAGAACCTAGACTACCAGTTACAGTCTCTCAATATCATTTATCAGTACTTATGTTATCAGTATTCAGACCCAGTAGTCAGTATTATAACGAATTCAGTTAGAGTCATTTATTAATACATGAATTCTCACGTTCATGTTATAAAGTTGATTACCATTGTTCTTGAATATAAACCCCTTGCATTCAGCCTACCTCACTTGCATACCAGTACATTCAATCATACTGACGCATTTTTACTATGGTGTTTTATATCATAGGTTCAGAAGCACGAGATCCAGAGCATCAGTAGCATTCCAATCTCAGCAGTCAGAGTTAGCAGTGAGTCCTCATATTTTGAGGACATGATCATTTATTTATTATTTCATTAATTAATTTATTTCAGTAGTTGGAGTTAGTTGAGGACATGTCCCATCAACTTCTTATTCAGACAGTTTAGAGGCTTTCAGACTAGCATATTTATACAGTTATTTCCATTATTTTGGTATTGATATACCATATCTTCAGATGTTATGTTTTATCAGATCTTTGAACCTTATAGCCTTTCCGCCTTTATTTCCATATTAATACTGTAAATTATGTTGTATACAGGTACAAATATCAGTCATGGGCTAGCTTATCGTCCTTCGGGGTCATGAGTACCATGTAGCATTTCGGGTACCAGATTTGGGGTGTGACAGGTAGAATGACATGTTCAGCTAGTTTTTATAAAGTTTGGCTAGTTTTTTTACAAACAAGATATTCGAGCAGCAAGTGCCCATAATTATCCCAATTAAATATAGTGTAAACAACATAAATTCACATAGTTTACTACCTAACAACAAATTCTAGAATTCTAGACACGCGATACACAACTAAACATCGTGATACATAACTTAATAATACATAACTAACTAATTAATTTTCTTTTAGAAATGTAAATAACGGAAATCACGGGAGTAGCCGAGCAATCAATGTGGTCACAATTTTTACATATCTATTCAATCACTGAAAATTAGTAACAACATCAAAAATTCAAATTTCAAAACCAAGTGAGGCTTCATTCAATCAAATCCTCCCAAACATATTTTATCTCTATTTCTAATTGTGATTTTTTTATTCTGAGATAGGATGATTATCTCAATTCTGTTATGACATTTCATCGTTTGGCAATCTGATATTTTATATGAACCATATAAAAATTAAGGTAATTTTGCTCGAGAAAAAAAACTATCTGTGAAATTGATTTCGGCTATCGTAGATGAATTTGAAATTGATGAATAAATGAAAAAAATGGCATATGGTACATAGTAGACGAAAATTATTTTCCAATGGTGAATTCCAACAATAATCGTTTAAAAATTTACGTTATTTTGAAGATAAGTTATCTTGAATTTTTAATTTACACATTGTGCAGTACTATGACTGATAAATCAGCTATTGAACTAATGTATAATAGAGAAATATGAGTTGTTGTATGCATAAAACGAATCAAAAGAATTCCTCTACACTAGCTCTAATGGATTCAAGAAATGAGTACTCATTATATGTATTGTTATACGTAGTTTTATGATGAGAAGCTCATTTCAGGGACCAGGTCCCTAGATATAGATGGTACAGTACAATCTTCACACGAATTACTCATCTTATAAGAGTAATGAACTTTTGTCCTTAAGTAGAGAGTACTTAGGTAAAGTTACCTAAGTTTGATACTAATTGGAGATAATCAATGTAGAGGGTCCTTGGAAGAGTTGCCAAGATGGGCTTTTAGTAGAGTTTTTACAAGAAAAAGGAACCTAGAGTAAGGTTTAGTGAAGGATATAATCAAGAGTTTGATTATAGTGGATTTTTAGGTGATTGTGAGGGAAAGCCTTGGTTTTTTCATTCTTGAGCAAGGGGGTTTCCACATTAAAATCTTTTGTCTTACACTTCCTGCACTGTCTTTTGATTCCTAGTTACTTTACTGTATTTTGCCTTTGATTGACTTTAAGGAACCTGGTCCCTCACTATGAGGGGCAACCCTCAGATTTTCAACAATTAGTATCAGAGTCCCTAGTCATACTAAAAGGTTCATAACTAGAGTGTCTTTGGTAGAAGTGCTGATCCACCTAATCTAGAAGAAGGGCAATCTACCACTATACCACCAAGATTCAATGGGCAACATTATATGTGGTAGAAAACCGGGATGTTTTATTGCATTATGCATGAGGATAGTGATCTTAGGTATATAATTTTTTATGGTCCTCATGCTCTAGTTAAAGAAGTCAAAGAAGGAGAAATGACAAGAATGGTAGTAAAAAAAATAAGAAAATATAATGATGAAAATATAAGGAAGATTAAGAAAAACTACAAGGCCAACAAATTTTTAGTCTATGGCATGAGGACTGATGAATATAACCGAATCTCAGCTTGTGAAAATGCCAAAGAGATTTGGGATTGCTTGAGGACTATTCATGAAGGCCCTGCTGATGTTAAAGATTCTAAGGTTGAAATGAACACTGCTCAGTATGAAACCTTCACCATGAAAGAAGGAGAAACCATCCAAGAAATGCATACAAAATTCATTTCTATCACTAAGGATATTCATTACTTTGGAGAAAAAAATCAAGTATACAAGCAAGTGAGTAAGATTCTTGGGGTTCTTTCTAAGATCTGGGAAAGAAATGTAGATGACATAACTAAAGCAAAGAATCTGAAGACCCTCACTACGGATAAACTGAATAGAAATTTAAAAACCCATGAGCTCAAAAAGACAAAAGATATGGATAAGAATGAAGAAAAAAAGGTAAAATCCCTGGAATTAATAGATCCCAAACTTTATTCAGCAGGAAAATACATTGATGTTGCTTATTTTTCAAGGATAATAGTCAAGGCAATGAGGAAGGGTGGTCAATTCCAAAGAAGAGAAAGCAACATAAACGGAGGAAGCAATGTTGAAGTGTGTCACAAATGTTGAAGCCTTGAGAATTTTGTTAAGAACTGTACATGGCACAAATTAGAATACCAGGGGTACCTCAAAACTGGAGGTGACAAAGAAAAGAATAGGGACCAGGTCCCTAAAAATACAAGAAGGAAGGCAGCAGCTGAGTATGCTATAAAGAAAGCTCTGGTATTATGGCGAGATTCCTTTAGTGATTCAAGTGAAGAAGAGAAGACTGGAGATGGTTCTACACTAGCAGTGGAAAAAAGTCCAGTTATCTATGAAACCTTGTTTGCATTCATGGAAAACACAAAATATGAAAAATAAAAGGAGGTAAATCTTTCTGATATTATGGTGATTCGAGATAATTACACTGCTAGGAATATTAAATGGCTTCCAAGTGTGTTGATAGACTCATTTTGTGAAATAACTGTTGAGAATAATTCCTTAGAAGAAAAATTAGAGACTCAAAAGCATGAGCTAATTGCTTCAACTTTACAAAGTTCCAAAACTGAAAAGTTGTTCAAAAAAATAAAATCTGAAAATCTGAGTTTGATGAGTTATCTAAAAAAGGAAAATAAGATATATGATTAAGGGAAGAAAGAAACTTCAAGTATTTAAATTGATCTTGAAAAAAGGATGAGGGCATCTCAAAAACACCTTATGTCAACATTTCACATGAATGAAGAATTAGAGAGGGACCTGGTCAGCTTGAAAATTTTTTTGAAAAAATCTCTTGAATGGACTACTTTCTCACAGATCATTTCTGTTCTAATTAGCCAGGGTGTTAGTGGTGGCAAAAGACTATGCTATTAAGGATAATTCCAACCTACTGGGTGGAAAGGAACGACTGCCAATGGTTCTATACACAAGGCTCTAAATCCTATGTGTACTCATTATTGAAAGGATGGGCACTTTAAGGAAAGTTTCCAGAGTTGGTTAAGATATTGAATGAATGATTTTAGATATGATATACAGGAGAGTACTCAGCATAAGGGGTTCAAGTCTCTAAAAATATGAGGAAGAATACTCTACCTCAATGAACCAACAAATTTTTTACCAAACTATTATCTTCTTACTTGGAACTTAAACTCGCGTGGGTTCCTAAATCTAACAAGTGATCATGATTCCCGGTTGGATAAAGGAGATTACAGTCATGAATGTTCATTAAAAGTGTGAATTTATTTCTTAATTTTAGTATATCTGGCTATGTTCTCTCTCTCTCATGGGTACTCAAAGGTGTAGGTGTCATATTTTGAAATAGTTGATTTTAAGGGACCTGGTCCTTAGGAAATCCATCTCAGAAGAAGAAGCTTCAGTAGAATAAATATCATGTGAATCAGTGTCTTTCAAAAATTTGGATATGTTAGGGAGACAGGTATCCATGATAAAGTAGGTGCATGTTAATCTAACTTAGTATCATACCTTTGCAGTTATACATCCAAGGGGATAAATTTTGAAGGAAAAAATTAAAGTAAAAACAAGTTAAAAATTCACTCAAAAAGAGAGAGACCTGGTCCCATCTCTAAGGTGAGTACCAAAGTAGTGTTCCTTAGATTTTATAAAAAAAAATTCAAAAAAAGGGCCACATGTCCAATCCTATATAAACAAAAGTTGTTCACTTAGTTCAAATGTAAAGAGTCACACCTGTTGTCATCAGATACGTCTATTCAAAAAGTATCTCTTAAATGTCAACGGTCATCTCTTTAATTATAAATTAAAATCCTCCTATTTCATTCTCTTCATAATAAACTCATAACATTATTTTCATTTTCAATCAATACTGGTCCTTTTTTTCCTTTCTAAAAAATTCAAAATGTGTGATATTGCCTCTTCTTCAAACTCTATGATAGAGTTATATTCTGATCATTCCCAAGAGCCACAAACAATGTTACCCATAAGTCCTTCCCATGAAACTCCTTAGACCCTTAGTGGAATTGCACAAGTCAAAACTCAAATCCCTAATGATTATTATGTCCTAATAGATAACCTAAATAATGGTTTTGGGTATCCAATTGAACAAGAGATTCTTTAAATGGAAGGACATTTTTCCTCAGAAAAACTAGAGTTCTAATATGCCCTTTAAATACAAGTTCCCTCTGAGCATTTGAAAATTACTAAAATTTCAAATAAAATACAAGAACCTAGTTCTCCTACCATTTCTAAGTCAAACTCTATATTTGCTAATTTGGTTGATGAAGATATTCCTTTAAAGAAGCTTGGTTCTCTCAACAACATAGATTTGGTAGATGAGAATTTAATCATACTTGGTCATGATCCCATGGAAAGTTCATCTTGTGTAGAGGAGCAACTAACTAGGGAAGAGGATAACTTGAAAAAGGATGGGTAATTCATATTACCTCTAAATGAGGAAAATTAAAAGAATGAGAATGAACAACAGTTGATTTGGAAAGTGAAGAAGCTGAAAGACAGTAAAGAAAAGGGGAAATTGATAGGCTCTGATATAAAAGTTACAAGATTTTACTCTACCAGAGGGTCTGAGATGAAATTGTGGCTGATGCAATGAAGAAGAGTAAGCCCTCTACGACTAAAATAAAAAGAGTTGATAAATCTATTGTAAAAGAAAAATAAAATCCTTAAGTTGTGGAGGAGAGCGAAGATGAGGGAAATAATTCTAATATTTTTGTTACATCTAAGAAGAAAAAAATAGAATTTCATGGTGATGAAAGGACCAGGTTCTCTTATCCAAAATCTAGGAGTCATGGTGTAAGCAGAAAGAAACATATTGCTATAAAAAAGAAAGGAGGTGTCTAAGGGACCTGGTCCCAAGAAATTTATAACTTTTTACAAAAAAATTAGAAGTGATACAAAAAATAGAAAGAATGAAGATGAATCGAAGGTTGTGTCTATGGAATAAAGGGATAAGAACCTAAAAACAAAAAGGTGCTATTAGGGAGAGCTTTTGATCCAAAGATTTATGAAAAGCCTGAAATGGTAGAACTAGTAGAATATGTAAGGCATAAGGGTTGGTTGCATCTGTTATAAGAACCAACTCCCATTTTATTTGAAGGTGAAGTGAGATAATTATACTACTCCATAAAATTCTTAAATAATTGTTAGATTTTTACTGTACATATACAGGGAAAGATTCTTAAGCTGGATGAAGAAATACTGGGAAAGAATTTTGTTGTGCCTGGTATTGGGGTGCAAACAGTTGAGAACCTTTAACCCTCAACTGAATTCATAGTTAATCTTCCAAGGTAGTAGGAACTTCTCTAGAGGAGGTAAGAAAGAAGTTTCTTATACTGAGTTCCAGTTGGTGTGTGAGTTCAAAAATAAGGTCATCTTGCCAAGGTCAGAGAAAAGAACTATAGCTTTTGTAGTTGATTTATTTTTGAATGAATGTTTAAGAAAGTTTGAGTTTATAAAATTGACTCCTTGAATAATAAAGAATATGCACAAGTTGACTCATGAGATGGAAGAAAAACATAGGATGCCCTATGTAAATTTCCTTAACAAATTATTTCAACATTTTGGTATTTTTGGAACTAAAGAGACGCTTGGAACTATCAAAAAAAGGTTTAGTTTGACAACATTGGTACTGAATAAATGAATAGCAGGGAAAGCTGTAACTGTATCCCAAGTATGAGAAATGTTGGTTGCTCTAGAAAACTTAATCAAATAAATGGAGGAGTTGGGGATGGTGCTAGAAACAAAGGACACCAAAATAATTCATCTAAAACTACAGAATCAAAGGTTGTCCTTAGAGAGACCAGGTTTCTCTGAAGAAATTACAACAAAATATGCAAGCTCAAGGTCAAGGTTGCAGAACTTACTACTGAGGTTAAAGATCTAAACACAAAAGTAAAAACTCTCACCAAAAGTTATTAGATGCTCATACTACTGAGGCTTTTAGAATTTACATGTTGGTAAAATCACTCTACCCTATGACCTTTTCTATCTGAGTCCTAGTGTGTCAGCTTCTTATATCTGTTTCTATTGTGGCCCTTATAAACAGTACTTTTATGATTTTTTTGATACATTATAATGGTACTTATCCGAATTAATCAAGAATGAATTTCTATTTTTGGGACTCATTTGTCTCCTTTATTTTAAGTTGTTATTTATGGTAGTGTTGTTCTAGTGTCCATGAGTTTATTAAACTATTCTTATCTTTACTCTTGGTTTACTGTTACTCTTTTTCAATAATTCTAAAAGGGGTAATACTGATTTTATATGGTAGAAACCATGTGTGATGTATGATGTGCAGGGACCAAGTACCAGGTACCATGTAATAAGCTAAGAATAAAGTCTTTTCATGAATGGAATACTAATAAAGGGAAGTAAGTTATGTGCTTAATAGATGAATGAATGAAGGCATGTTGAAGGAGGAAGTGGGGAAGTATGAAAATTTTCTAAATGAAGGCGCATGGTGGTAGGTGAAGAAATTTGAGTTTTTGCTACAAATGGAAACATGGGAACAGGTCCTTGTGTTGCATAATGGTAGTAACATTATGATAAAGAGAACATTCATCTTCAGAGTGGTAATAACACAAATTAAATATGATTGATGTGCTCAAAGTTTAATTTTTTGCTTTTTATCATCAAAAAGAGGGAAAATTGGTATATGTAGTTTTGATAATGAGCAGCTCACTTAAAGGGACCAGGTCCCTGTATGTTTACGGTATAGTACAGCTGGAATGCGTGTCTTCATAGTTATTTACTCTTGTGTAACAAACTTACAGGTGTTGTTTGTACTAAATAGAAAACCTATTCCAATGATGTTTCATCCCTAATCATCACTTATCTATAAAATAAAAATGAGGATTCTTCATCAAATAGTTTTTTGGAAAATACAAAGAGCAAAGAAAGGCAGCGAAAATCCCATTTCAACACTACTAAAGTCTTAGCTATTTATGTGTGCTTAAATGGAAATTTTTCTTGAGTGAGTTCTTATTTGTAAATGTACTACCTATGTTATAAGAGTAATGAACTTTTCTCCTTAAGTAGATAGTGTTTAGGTAGAGTTGCCTAAGTTTGATACTGAATAAAACTTTAGTGGAAAGGGTCCTTGGTAGAGTTCGCAAGTTGATCTTATAGTAGAATTATTACAAGCGAAAGGAACCTTGTAAGACCTTGCAAAATTCTTTCGTACTCTGAGCCTTAGAGCGTGTTCAGCAAAGTGTAAATCCAGCCCTAAAAGGTTAAAAAGTGTCTTCCTAAGTGAAAAATATTTTGAACTGTGTATAATTTCCCTAATATCAACGTTTTATCATGTAGATCATTGAATAAGCTTTCTGTCGATACCAATTTTGTCAAAATCTGACATTGGACGAGGATGTTATGGCATTTTTACTGAAAATAGTTGGAACCGCCCAGCTGCGATGGCCAGTATGACGGACTGTCGAGGCTGCGATGGACCATCACTGGGACCATCGTGCTGAGGTAGTGTGACCTAATCCTGGGCAACATACGACAGACGATCCGATGGACCGTCGAGTTTGCGATGGACCATCGTTGAGACCGTCGCATCGAGGCAGTGTATTCTTTTTCTGACTAATATGTGACGGATGATCTGATAGACCATCATACTGAGCGACGGACAGTCACTTCGACCGTCGCAGCCCCCGTTCAGCATTTTTAACTTAATTTTAATTGGGTTTTTTGGTCTTTTTCCACTCTTTTCATCCCCTATTTATAGCTGATCAAGGCTCACGATTTCATTCTTCATCTTTAAGATCAAAAACTATGGTTTCTATAAAATCAAAACCCTTCTTTCTTCTTCAATAAAAATCAAGAGAAATTAAGAAATCAAGAATCTCTCCAAGAGTCTTCAAGAAAGAGTTTCCCTAAGGTATGCAGATGTTAATTATTGGGTCCCTTTCATCCAAGAAGCTCAAGAACCCATTTCTAAATTTCAAAGATCTTATGTTTATGAGTTTTCATGATTCATGTGAGTTGAAATTGATGTCCATGCTATTATTGAGTTTTAATTCATGATTTTTTTACAAGATTTTCAAGCTTTGACCCTAGTATGTGATATTCATATGATGCTCATAATAAACCCTCTTCAAGTTTCTTGTTAAGTGATGTGTTCATGTCAATTAAGTGTAGGAGTTGTTGAATAAGCAAAGAATTCTCCCCATATGTTTGATAAAATGCTTATGTGAAAGGATTAGAGCCATTATACCATGTTGACTAGAAATTCCCAATTGTGTGCAAGACCATGCATGCCAAGTGTTTGTTGAAAAGCCTTAGTGAATGAATTGTGACATAATAGCATTAAATTCCCCAATTATGTGCTCTTCGATACATGCTAAGACTTTAATACATGCTAAGTGTTTGATACAAGACCTTATTGAATAGAGCATGAGCTAATAGCATATCTCCCCATACTATCACATATTTATCATTTCTAAATACTTGAAAAGAAGCTTTAGTGATTGTAATGGTGAATGAATTTCCATGGTCTTGATAATTAGAGAATGGTTATGCTTTACTTTTATTTTACTAAGTGCTGGGGGTATTTATACCGTACAATTTAGCTACAGTCTAGAGTCCGTGTCAGTTTTTCCGATAATCTCAGTCAAGCCATGATTCTCAGAACTCAGTAAGTTATAGAACTCTATATTCTTAGATAGATACAGAACTTAAGAAATCTTAGAAATCTCAGTAATCTCAGTATCGCTAGTATTCTAGGCTCAGTTCAGTACTCAGCTCAGATATAGTAGTTTCAAGTGTTCAGTTCAATCCTCAGAAGTATTCGAGTAATCTATCTCGAGCTTAGTATTATTTTGTCAGATTATGAGATTCAGTAGTATTTTGTCAGATATGAAACCAAGTGAATTTAGCTTAACTTAGTCAGATCAGTCAAGAAATATAATTAGTATCAGATCTAGTTCAGTTTAAGTTAAGAATCAATTTAGAGTCTTTCAGTTGGGAGGTGGAGCTATCACCGAGCGAGTGTAGGGATGGAGAATCCCTATTAGAGAGGTAGAGTCGTTAGGAGAAATCTCTAAACTCCAGAACTGCGTAGCCAGTGAAGGATGCAGGAGTCACCCGTCAGAAAAAGGCTTGTCGCCCGTTAGATAGGCTTGACTATTATACCACCTTAGGCTTGACTTCCTATGAGGGTCACCTGTTAGAGAGGCTTGACCAGAGAGGTATGTACATATTGCATGGTATTGACACCTTTCCAGCTGGGGTTATAGGTTGGACCCCACCAGTTTAGATTTGGGGCATATCGGTTAAGTGAGCACTCCCACAGTTACAATTTCAGTATCAGTCTTCAAAAAAGAACTCAAAAATTAGGACTGTTAGATACAGTCAACTATCTCAATGAGGAACTCAGATAGTTCCATTGATTCATGGGCCTCTCGCTAGTTAGTTATGGTCCCACATAAAGTTATTAAGTAATCTCATTATCAGATCTAGAGATCACCCACTAAATAGGCTTGATCTCAGTCTCAAATTTAGTTGAGTAATCTCATTATTAGATCCCGAGATCACCCACTAGATAGGCTTGATCTCAGTCTCAGATTTAGTTGAGTAATTTTATTATCAGATCTAGAGATCACCCGCTAGATAGGCTTGATCTCAGTCTCAAATTTGGTTGAGTAATCTTATTACCCGAGATCACACGCTAGATAGGCTTTATCTCAGTCTCAGATTCAATTGAGTAATCTCATTATCAAATCTAGAGATCACCCTCTATATAGGCTTGATCTCAGTCTCAAATTAAGTTGAGTAATCTCATTATCAGATCCTAAGATCACCCGCTAGATAGGTTAGATCTTAGTATCAGATTCAGTTGAGTAATCTCATTATCAGATATAGAGATCACCTGCTAGATAGGCTTGATGTCAGTCTCAGATTCAGTTAAGTAATCTCATTATCAGATCCAGAGATCACCCGCTAGATAGGCTTGATCTCAGTCTTAGATTCAGTTGTGTATTCTTATTATCAGATTTAGAGATCTTCCACTAAATAGGTTTGATATCATATATAATCTTTTCTTATCATTGATAGTAGATTTTGGAATCATCCGTTAGAGAGGTTTAATCTTCGATGTAGTCAGTTGAGAGTAGAAAGCTCACCTTTCAGTCATTGATATGAGTAGATTCAGTTATTCAGTATCTCAGGCATTAGTAGTGAGTTCAGATGATAGTAAAGCAGTATTCGAGTTTCATTACTTTGAGTTATGATGTTTTCATTTATGGTTTGTGCATTCATGCATATGTCCTCATTCAGTATTCTCATGATTATTCAGTTAAGTAATTGTTCATGCATAAGCCCTTGAATCTATCCTTAACTCATCTTCATACTTGGTACATTCCCATTTGGATGCATTTGTTCTATGGTGTTTTATTTGACACCATAGGTTCAGAGGCACGAGATCCAAAATACCCTTAGCAGCTCAATCCTAGTTAGTAGCAGTAGACATAGTAGTGAGTCCTCTTTAGTCAAGGATGATCCTTATTCTTATTATTATTGTATCAGACATAGTTTATTTTTAGTAGACGGAGTTAGTTGGGGGATTGTCCCAATAACTCCACAGTTCAGACAATTTAGAGTCTTTTCGGACAGATGTATCAGTATTTAGTTTTCAGTTTTGAATATATTTAGATGTTTTGAACCTTATGGCCAGTTTTAGTAGTTATTATCTATATTATGCAGTTTTCGGGTATAGATATCAGTAGAGGGTTATCTTGTGGTCCTTCGGGATGATGAGCACTGTGTGATGTTCCGATTCCAGAAAAATTGGGTCGTTACAAACCTAGAGTTAGGTTCAGTGAAGGTTGTAATAAGGAGTTTGATTATTGTGTATTTTGAGGTGCTTTTGAGGGAAAGCCGTGGTTTTTTCCTTCCTTGATTAAGGGGGATTTCCACATTAAAATCTTGTGTTTTTACTATTTTTGCACTGTCTTTTGATTTCTGGTTACTTTATTGTATTTTACCTATGATAGACTTTGAGGGACCTGGTCTATTATAGTGTGGTGCAACCCTCTGGGTTTCAATATGTTCCAGTAAATTCTTAAAGAGTAAAAAATACCACAATAAATTGTCGAATACGATACATATGCATTCCAATATAGGTAATGAAAATTCATAACAAGTATAAGTTTTGTAACTGATACATAACTATGTATCTATCTGTTGAATATTAATGAAATATCATAAAGGTGTTGGATATTAGAATAAAGGTGCAATTTTGAACAAAGCTTGTAATACCTCATCATTCCAGAAGGTGTTGGATCTGGACATCAAGAAAAACAAGTTCTTTATAGTAGGATATGCAATAAAATAGTCCATTTCTTTTAACCCAAGGCCCAACATTTTAGACGTGTAGTGATCGTCCTTTAATTTCCAATATAAGTCATTATGATCTTGTTTAAAATATTTAATTAATGAATTTTCAACAAAACTGTAGGGAGAGTTCTTACTTATTTCCACAATACTTTAACAACCCTTCTTCTATCTATTTTGAATATATCATGATTGATTTTGTTAGCCCCTTTTCATGAATATTAAACCATTAAAGAATACTTCTATTTAAAATTGTATGTTGCAGTCTCCTATCCTTTGAAACTAGATCCAAACTAAGTTAGGTATGGTGGCATGAAAATATTAAAGGCTGCCTATTTTTGGGAGCTTGTGTCTTTATGTCATCGATTTAAACCAATTAATGTCAAAAAAAACTTGTGTAAACTGATTGTTATGTATGTAAAACTGACTTTCTGATAGGTTGAATGCTGGTAACAACCTTGAGTTGCAGTGAAAGTAGTGGGGCATCTGGTCCAGATATATTAGTATGGAAATTGCTTCTTCAATAGAGTCAGGTATTACATTTGTGGAACCATCCTAAAGACACATGGTGTTATATTTTTATGAAAGAAATTGTTAATTAATAGTAAAAGATACAGTACTAATTCCTGTGGTATTTTTAGTGTATCAAGAAATAAGAATTTCCATGGTGAATGCCAAAAATAAGTATTCATCTAATTCTATTTAAGTTCACTGATGTCTCTAATCTTATTCCTGAAATTGATATGTTAAACTTTGCCATTCCTTCATCATGAACATCATTGGTGTCTTTCAATGATTGATTGAGTTTGAAAGTATCCTAATCATTAGCATGCATTGGTTGATCAGTTATCCATGATCTCGATCACATTGTTCATCCATAGGGTCATTGCCAATAAGATCGCTGGTATCATATTCAATATAGGAAACAAAGCTTTGAAATAAAATGTGTGATAACTATTATCGTTAAAATAAAAAACAAAAACAATTACCTTATAAGTTATGTCCTTTAGATTGTCCAATTTTTGAGTGTTATCAACATCAACTTTTTTGTTATTTGAATTATGAGATGATTCTTTAATCAACTAGTTACCAACGTAACTATTTAGTAATTGATATGAACCGTAAAAAAAATCTATCACCTTTTGATTATGTCGTGATTGTGTTTCAAATTATTTGTCGCTTCTGCAATTGTTCAGTAAGTAATTTCTGAAGGTCTTCAAATTTTTTGTCAACCTTAACACATTTAACCGAGTGAAAATAGTTCAAAGTTATCCAATACAAGGTTAAAATAAAAAAGAGCAACTTGTACTTATATTTGTTTAGACATACACCTTTATTGCATCTATATCTGCTTTCTATAAAAGTTATTCTTGTTGTTTGCTTTAAGACACATAAAAGGTTTTTTTAACCTGATATTGATGTGATGTATTTGGTGATGTTAGCTGAGCATGGTCAACATATGAGGGTGTATCATTGATTGTTTCAACAATGGGGTCATCATGAGTTTTTTAAGACACCAGGGACAGTTTTTCTTTTGGTTCAAATGATTTACATTTCTTACTTTCTCGCTCCAATCCCATTTTTTGGGAGAATTGATTGTCCTCTTTCTCTTTGGAAGTGGACAATGATGTACTAGAAGAATCTTTTGCATTGTTAAGGAGTTAAGGGGTGGTGGTGTACTAATGTCACGACCCAAACGGGGCCATCCGTACATATCAAACCATTGAAGGTCTGAGATGAACCTTAGCATTATATCACACGCATACTCATAAATAAATTTATGAAAAAAGCCCATAAGATAAGAATTTCAATATTTAAAATAAAGTAATATACAAAATTTTAAGAAAAAGATTCAAAACCAAAACCCAACACCATGTATGAAGCCTCTAACTTTAACAATATCTCCTAAGTCGGGACATGGCTCCAACTATGCCATAAAAATAATAAAATAATGGACTGATAATATAAGATAAATGAACAATTGCCTTCCAAATGACGGAGGGCTAACTACTTATCACTAGCTGTCTAAGAGAGAATATGAGTGTCCTAAACCTACTTAGGGCAATGGAAAAATGCTTTGAACCTACATCATAAAATTGTAAGCATTCGAAGATGGTCTGTATGTCAAGTATTATCATGAAACTCGAGAAGAGAGATAAAATATGCAATTTACCAAAAATCAGTCATAAAGCATATGTTCAAAAACCATCAAGATAATATGATATCGGGGTAGGGGTAAGGGACATGAGACATGATTATTTAAAACTTAGTCCTGAACAATGTATCTTTCATCATAATCTCTTTACTGATGGGCTATATGGTTCCGGTACTCCCAATCAGTAGAGCCCCAGTCTATGTTGGCCACACGTACTGAGGTTAGGATAATGTCACCAATATACTGAGCTACCATATATATTATCTTCATATTAAGGACTATCCTTATTTTGAGGATACTATCTGGTCATCCAGTTAGGTATGATATTCCAATGCCTGTAAACATAATTTTTGAGCATTGGTAATAAGGACTTATGCCTTTATGGTAAAGCTATATAATTTCTGTAAAGCCTAATTAAAATACTTTTCATATAACATTAATTATGGTATTGTTCATTAGGCATATTCATACTGGTATCTTCATAACAAGACTTGCAAGCCATTCATATTTTGCCCAGAAAACATTATCATAAAACATTATTGGCTCCATACCCATCTATCATAATTATACTCATATTCATCATTATATTGCATAAGAATCTAAAAGCAAGTCAAAAATTTCAACACTTTCGATATTTCAAACATATGGGGTGTCATCTCTGTTCATCATGTTTAATTCAAAACTTTTTCAAAGGACTTGAAAGTCATAATTTCAATCATTCATAACATTTATTATTTCAAAGTTTATAAAATAAAATACACGCGTTCAATCATTTAGTTCAAAATGACCAAAACATAAAGATGGTTGAGGTTTATAACTTTTTTATGCAAACTCATAATTTTTGTTAAACCATAATATCACCAATCATGCATAGAAATTCAATAAGACAAAAGAAAAATAAAACTTTTAGAACTTAATTTTCTCTACCCTATTTTGAAATCATAATTAGAAAATATATAAATAACATGTAAATCGACACAATATAATAATCATTAAGATAGGGATTGCTCAACATGCATTTTTGATTGAAGGAATTTGAGAAGAACTTGAATTTGAAGACTTGGAATCTTGAATTTTATAGAAGAACCCTTTTCGCTATTCTTGAGGTTTTGGGTGTAGAGTAATCATGTATTTGGGTTATTGGAGGAGGGAAACACATTAGTCGTAGTTATAGGATTATTTAGGACATATATTACCAATTTGCCTTTTGAAATTAAAGAGAAACGTGAGTGTTAGATTCTCTGGAAACATAGGTGTAACAAGACCTTAAAATAGAGCATACAGGGCATGCCACGCTCTTATCTTGGAGAACACCGGGTGTGCCACGCCCTTATCATGGACTCTCACTAGTTTGATAGCAAAAATGCTCATAATATTTTGCTTGGGTATAAGATGAAGAAAAAATTGGATGCAATGGAAAGAGTACTTAATTTTCTTTCATTTGGTGGGTCTTTATCTCCAAAACTAAAAATATTTTAAATGTGACCTACGTAAAAAATTTACCTTTGCAGGATCGAAAACACAAACTCAGCTGATAACAAAAGTTCTAAACTCAGCTTTTCTGAAAGTGTTTCCTATGAACATTCTTCACATAAAAAACACTTTACACACTAGGTTAATGATCATGACACTTATATTTACATAAAAATCTTTGGGTTTAGGTTTATACACGTAGGAATGATGGTTCAAATTCTAGCTCGAAAATGTGGGGAGTTACAACTAAAATAATCAAAAGCAGCATATTCTATCACAAAATTTGGTTGCTTTGCTTCTGGCTCCATTTTATTATATTGATCACCTAGTGTGTTCGGAATAGAAAATAAGACGAGATCATAAGTAGCAATACTCGATAGATTAGGAAAAACATGACTATTCAATTCATCAACTATAGGTTGTAGATATTTAAGCACAAACTGTAAGAAAAAATTTAAAATGAAATATAAGTTGGTAATTATAAAAATATGGAAAAAAGGATTCAAGAAACAATTTATATATATTTAACGAGTTCAACTTTTTATTAAGTTTAAGTGGCCAATCTATCAGGTAGAACTTTTTTTATGTTTAAGTGAAGCAAATTATTAGTTTCTATATTTATTGAAATTTTTAATGTTTAACTAATTAATAGATACATAAGTTTTAAATTAACAGAGAGATGTAGTTATAACTGGCATGCCTAGAGAAACAACATCACATAGAAAAATTTGTCTGTAAAACAAATAAAATTTAGATTTGGACTATATTTTTTATTGCTTAACATTCCAATCATGAACTTCTTAAATTTGGGCCTGATTCCAACAACTGAGCAGTTCAAAATCCTCAAAATAAGGTTAGCCTGGCAAATAACTATATTTTTATCAACTTCCAAACAATATTCATAGATCTATATGTTTATCACATGCGTCATGCTTCCTAAATGATATAGCTATTTTTTATAAAGAAAATCGTGTCTCAATAAATTCATCAACTTGGAGAATGTAATGACTTTATTATTGGTGATTTTTTAGAATTATTTATTTCTATGTAGTTTGATCATTTTACCCCATCCTGTAGTTTCTTTGTGACAATTTTGGGGTATGGGGATGACTGACAATGCCCACAATGTATTTTGGTCTGATTTGTACGATTTTGTTGTTTTTAGTCATCAAAAAGGCTTATTATTGACATTAATCAACATTTATTGTTATTTGCATCGGATGTCAAAACGGCCTGTGCTAGCAGATTTGGAACGTCAATTTTAGGTTGGTACCATGGTTGATATGATTTTACGACTTTGGTATCTCATTTCGATCCTCGGTTTGAAAGTCGTGAAATTGTGTATCAAGGGTCAATTTTGTGCAAAAAGACATTATTTAAAAAAATTATATCTACATTGAGGCCAGAATGCTGAATTTAGTAGGGTAGCATAGTTTATTTGCACTTATGAAATTTTGGATAAATCCTAGGTGTGCAGGGAGATTTGGAAATTTTTCAAGTTCAGCTGGTGCATCACCCAGATTTTGAAGCCGCTAAACCATTGTTTTGTCCGCTTTATTCATAGTCTCTAAGGCACCACTTGGTTTATTAGTAGCCAGCTCTAGCTAGGCTAGGGCGCTTTAGAAGTTCCCTTATTTCTTTAGCAGACTAGCCAACATATGTGGATACCGCAGAAGCAGTACATGACTACTTTAGCGGTGAACCCTAAAACGGTCATTTAACTGCTTTAGCAATCAATGTTGGTACCCTATAAAAATCTTTTTTCTCGGTATTTCAATTATTTTTGAGAATTTGAGATTTGAGATATATAGTTTCTGTGGGATTTCTTCTATTTTCAAGCTTAAGTAAGCTCTAAATCCTTATTTCAAATGTTGTCTTCAATTTTTATCATCTAAAGCTTATTAAATCTTGATTTCAAAAGTGGAATTTGGGGATATTGGCCTGAAAGGCCTAAATTAGTATTTTTCAATTCAAACCCCAAATTTCAACCCATTTGTTCTTGAGTTTTTTCTATGGGTTTCTTCAATCATGGATAATATAGTTTTAAACTAAAATTCAGGTTTTACCTTTTCGGTGGTCCATTTTGACCCAAACTTAAAATGGGAAATATTGGTATCATTTGCTTCCTTTTACTACTTGTATTCTATATTTATATGTTTTAGTTGATTTTGATTTAGTTCATAAAAGAAAGGCTCCATATTGATGGCTTTCAGACTCATTTTTTTTTAGCTCGGTTATGGCTCAGCTTTCTTCAGACTTGGTTGTATAGTTAATAATGATTTAAAAGCATGTTATGGGTGTGGGAACTAATTATGGAAATTTCTTTATTACTATTTTGTCTATGTGTACGGCCTATGTTGTTGTTATTTTGTTATTTTGGAGATATTATTTGTTATGTGTGCTCGTGTGAGGTCTTTTATGATGTTGTTGGCCTGGTATTCATGTATTTAGTTATTTTCTTCTTGGTGGAAATTGTTTGAGTTGAGATTTATGTGGTATCAATGGCGTATTATTATGTATCTTACTCAATTGGAATATGGATTATACTGGATCATGACTGGTTGGCTTATTGAGTGGATTATTGGCTCACATGCTTGTTTATTGGTTGTGTTTGGAAATTCCCATAATGTTTGGTTGTTAGCATTACATCCTCATATTATATATATTTATGAAACATTAGTACCACCATGGAAGTACTAGTTTTTTTGACAGAAATATGACACCTTTGAAAACTCTCTACCAAAGTATGTGCCGAATAAAAGTTATGGATATTGGATTGGTATTGGTTATGACACCTCAAGAGCACAACTCTCTAGGTGTGTACAGAGGTTGTGTGATAACCTCGTACATATCTCATCATCATAGCATCATCATTATCATCTTTACATTTTATACTTTGTGTATATTCGGTGTTGTATTTGTGTGATTGATTTGAAGTCTGTCTATTTGTGTTTCCTTCTCATACCTATATTTGGTATGTGTATATTTTAGAAATTTTAGTAGAGATGGTATGGTCTATAATTAGGGATATTTTCTAATTGAAGGTGACGTGCCCATAGGTTGTATTTTATATACTTTGTTTTATACTTTACTCTGTTGGCCTATGATACCTACTGAGTACAAGTAGATCATACCCATCCCTACTGCACCCTTTCAGTGAAGATTCGGATATGAGTGCACTGAACGGTAGCTAATTTTAGGTGGTCCTTAGAGTATTTTTTAGGTAACGGTCGATTTATGCTTCCATAGTTTATCTACTACCTCCTCTTGTTTGGTTTATGTATTGATTTGATATTCAGAGATAGATTATGTTAGTTTTTGAACTATTAGTTGTATATTTTGACTATGAGATGTAATTAGTTTGTTTTCACACTGTGATATTCGATTTTAGGGAGATTATTATAATACCCCAGGTTTTGAATCTGAAATTTCTGAAGTGAAACTGAACACTGCCCAGGCAATAACTCAGGTGACGAGTCAATAACACTTATCACGAGTCTTGTGGTGCCATTTGATGCCTAATAAGTAAAGTTTCCCTAGGTCATTTTTGTGGTCATGACTAGACCCCATGAGTCATAGGGTAAGGTCAAGTGTCGTTGCGACGGACTCACGAGTCGTTACCCAACCCATAACGATTGGAATCCATTTCTCCTATATGTTTTTAATTAGGGGAAATTTGGTATTTTTCTTCCTTTATACTTTACCTAAGACCTTAAAACATCTAAGGGACCTATTAACATCAGTTAATCAGATGAAACACAACTCTTATCATCTTAAACACCCCAAAGAAAGAAAAAACTAGGGTTGTAAAGGAAGTCAATCTCCAATCTCCCTAATCTTATCCCTTTGGATTTTCTCTCTATAGTTGTGTGTGTCAAGCATGTATCTCATCCCTAAACTTATATTTTTTCATTATGGCATGAAGTTATTTAACAATCATGTGGTTTATTATGGGATTAAAAAAGTGGGTTGAGGAGTTTTGAATGTTAATCACTTAGATTGTTTTCCCCATGGTTTTAAATGCACTATTCACACTTTAATTCATGGTTTGGGGATGAATTGGGCTAATATGGTATGGTTTTAATAGGGGACATGGTTTGTCCCAAATATATGGATATTTGGTTTGGAATTAGCATTAACCTCAACCCACTTTGTAATTTGGTTTTGGAGCATGGATATATTCATGATTTAACTTATATTTTGAACATTGCATTACATATAAAGGCTAAATGGGTAAAAATGGATTTCAAATCCCTTGGTGGCCATGGTTTTGAATTTTTAAAATTGAAATTATCTGTCAAATTGGTTTATTGGATTAGAATGACATAGTTGGATTAACTTGCAAGGATAAATTTGTATGATGATGCCAACCAATAGATTTCTTAATAACTGACTCTTGGGTTAATGGATGAGATTATGTGCAGTTGTTTTAGATTAGACTTAAAAGGTGTTATGTAGATCTCCGTGAAGGTAGAGGTCCTGGGGGATCAATACTAAAAACCACATTTATCGGCATGAGGGTCTTTATGACCATGTCCATAGTTCACACATTATAAGTTTTTGGAAGGCTGGAGCATTGGTGTCTATGGCCCTCCCTTGGATTTCATCAATCCGTGCGGCTAAGATGTGTTGGGGCCTTTTAATAAGGGGAGCACTACACAGTCCAAGTTAATGGTTTTAAAATATTATATTCATGACCCTTGTACCCTATCTCGGCAACTTATATTATATATATATATATATGAACATATGCATATGGTTTTGAGTGACTTTGGTCGTGGAATTATTTTATCCCTTTCCCTAAGTTACATGCCAGTGCTTATGCCACTAACCATCCTTAGAAGATACGTCATTTCATGGAGTAGAGTCCTAGAATTTATTATTTACTCGTATGTAGTCTTAGGTGGATCGGATATTAATTAAGTTGTTGTAAAGTGGTGATACTCTATCATACAGAAAGATTTACCATTTCATTAGGTTTCTTTTCATATTTTAAGGACAATTATTATTTAGTTTGAATTTGCTTGGTCATTGTCGGGGGAATATCCCAACTCATTTGGTGGTCTAGTTTTTATAGGCTTTTATGGATATATTCTGGATGTTAAGCTAAGGGGGTCATCTCCGGCTCATGGTGGCTTGAGATACCCGTCAAGACGGGGCCCTGGTTCAGTTCATGAAAAGCTTGGTATTAAAGCATGATTCAGGATCATTGGGTTTCCATGAAGCCATGTTATGTAGAATTCCTTTTACGGGTGTACGCCACACTTATAAAGGAGAGGCTACAAGTAATTTAGGAAATTTTCCCTTTCTTGTGTTCTAGTTCGAGCATGGAGTCTAGTGTCTTGAAAACTCTCTAACTTCTGTTTTACTCAGTTTCATATCATGCCTCCCTAAAGATTTAATGCTCATAGAAACTCTGCCAGACCTTCTATCCTACTTGAGGAAAATATGGAATGACCTCTCCCTTATTATGGATTATGAACCCGGTCTAAGGTCCCTGCTTTCTATTTTACCACTCCACATCGAGTTCCATCGGTCCCCCACTAGTCCTCAACGGGCCCCAAGATGGTGACACATATGATCATCTTCCTCAAGAAAATATATCTAGTGTGGATTTCCGCTAGTCCATTCACCTGCTTACTCAATTGGTGGCATCTACAACTCTCTAGCTTGATAGTGTTGGTTCTATTACTCCTTTTTCTGAGGTCACTCGGGTTGGATAGTTTTTGTGGTTGAATTCTCCAACATTCATAGTCTCTAAGGTTAAGAAAGATCCTCAGGGGTTTGTTTGTGAGATGAGGAAGATTTTTAGAGTGATGCATGCTAGTGTAGAGTTTGTTGTATATCAGTTAAAAAATATAGCTTATCAGTGGTATGAGGTATGGGAATAGTTGAGAGGTAATGATGTTGAGTTGCCTATATGGGATGATTTTTCATGTGCCTTCCTATATCATTTAATTCCTCAGGAGTTTAAGGAAGACAAGGCAATGGAAGTTGTGAATCTGAAGCAAGGCAAGATGAGTGTGAAAGAATATGCATTGAAATTTCAGCAGTTGTCTAGTTATGCTCCAGATTTGGTATCTAATAACAGGTCAAAGATGAGAATATTTACTTATGGGTTATCCTTTGACTTAGTATTGGAATGTAAGGCCGTAATAGTAAACAATGATATGGATATCTCCAAGATTGGGGTTTATATACAACAGTTGGAGGATGAAAAAAAAAGAAGTAGAAATGGGAGAGGCAGATTAAGAAGTTCAAATATTCAGTGCAATATGTGAATCAACAGAATAGTGGGAGGGGAGGTAGGTAATGGATCAAGAAGAAAACTTAGGGAATTTCTAATTTATATTCTTTCGCTAATGCTCATATTCCTAAGTCGTTCTAGAGATCATCATTTCTAGGCTAGAAGTGGTCCTAAGGCAGAGGGTCCCCAGTCTTAAACTAGTAGATCTCAGTCTGCCCTACCTAATCCTCCTTGTAGATTTTGAGGATAGTTTTACTAAGGTTATAGTAATGAGGGAAGGAACTTGTGTTTCAAGTATGGTCAACCCAGACATATGCAGAGGAACTGTGCTACAACAAAGGTAGCCATTAGAGCTAATAAGGTTTCGGTTGCCACTTCTTCGAATCTTGCACCAAAGGGTCCCATATTAAGCACCGACACTGGTTGAAATCATCTTTATGCTCTTTCCAACCATCAGTAAACTGAGGCACCTCCTGATGTTGTTACTGGTAAGTTACAGCTCTTTTCTCATTGTGTTTACTGTTTACATGATCCAAGGTCTACCATTTCTTATGTGGTTGTACATTTTTGTTTTGGTCTTGAAGTATTTCCACTCCTTCTCTGTTTCTACTCTAGTGGGTGATTCAATAATTTCTTAAAAGATTTGTAGGAGTTATGTGGTATCTATCTTTCATAGGGAAAGATTGGTAGATCTAATAGAGCTTGACATGGTAGATTTTGATGTGATCTTGGGTATGGATTGGCATTATTCATGCTATACGTCATCTGATTATAGGACCCAAAAGGTCAGTTTTCAATTCCATAATGAACTGTTAAATAAATTGGAAGGAAGTTCCTTATTACCTAAAGGTAGGATTATTTCCTATATTAAAGCTCATAAGTTGATTTCTAAAGGGTATCTGTATTATCTAGTTTGAGTTAAGGATTCTAGTTTGGAGCTTCTTGATGTGTTATGGATTTATAACACTTTCAATGCTTAAAACAATAAAATTATGCAGTTTCTTATGTTGTTTTGTGAGATATGATGTATTTTAGGTATGTTCTGTATGAAATCATATTTTGGATACTAAATGGAAGAAAAAAATGAAAATTAAAGTTTTGGGTTGCTTAGTTAGGAATTTATGGGCGTAAGTTCCACATACAAGTCGTAGATGACAAAAGTAGGTGTCAACTCTTGAAGTCCAGAGGCTCAGAAGCAGGAAAGAGAAGTCTTAGTCCTTACTAAGGGAACCTATGGTCTGTAAGTAGTACATACAGTTCGTAGGTGAACAAAGTAAGTGAAAGATGTCCAAGTCCACAGAGTTCCAGGATCTATGAAGGAGGTCTGGCACTTACTTAGACTATATGCGGTTTGTATGTAGTACATACGGTCCATAGGTGGCCTAAGAAAGTGAAAACTAACCATTGTTTTTAGTTTTCATCCAGATTTTGATTTTTAAGGTTTCCTTGTATACTATAAATACCCTTTAGACGTTTTGTAGTTAGGAAATGCACTCTTAACACTTAAAAACTCATTTTTGATTCGCAGATTAGAACTAGATCTTAGTATTACGTTGTTCTTGATTTTGGTTGATAATTTAGTTGTTGGCTTTGGGTTTTACTTATGTATCATAGGGATATTGTTTAATGCATTTCATTATGAATTTTGTTGATCATTTCACATTCTTGAGTGACTAAACCCCTTAGCTACGGTTGTGGGTACCCTAGCATCTTGATGAAGTAGGGGAAGTAATAAGTTTTTCTGAACTAGTATATTTGCATGTATTATATTATCTTCAGTTTAATAGATGTATTAAAGGTTGCAAATTGTAATATCAAGCCTAGTATATCACGCTTACTCCATAAGGGAAGTAGTGACTAGGAAAAGATAATTACAAAAGTAATTTGAAGATTCATTATCGATCTAGGGTAGTTAGTATCATTTTTATAAGTCGGTTATCTATCATCTAAAAAATTGAGACTCAAAAAGTAATAGTTAACTGGGATCTAGGATAAGGGTTAGTAATGCGATATCCTGAGACTCAAAAAGTAAAGGATGAAATCCGTAAATGAGTCCACAAGATAGTTGATGGTACATATATTATCAAATTACGCATGCAAGGGATTGGGTTGGTAAACTAAAGCATGGTAAGACTACTGAGTTGTGAAGCCATGGGGAACACAATCATAGTATTCATCTCCGACCGATGAAACAAAAGTTTAATTCTGCTACTTGTTTTCTATCGCTACTATAAACCCTACATTTAGTTTTTGTTCATCCCGTTGAGTTTAGAAAGCTAGAGATAAAAATATGTATCTTCCCTGTGGGTTCGACCCCAACCTAGTTGGGTTACTTTACTTGACAGCTATCGTTTTATCCTTCAGTTGGAGGTGTAGTTTGGTCGTTGATCAAAATTTTGGTGTCATTGCAAGGGAATACAATGTGACTGTGGGTTGAAGTCTGTTGGAGTTTTTGGGTTTTTATTTTTCTGTTCTTAGTTGGGTATAGGTCGGTGTATGCCTAACACCTAGAGTCAAGGCAATCCCATACTCCAACTGAATCCTAACTTAGAGAGATTATTGTAGGCTAATCATTAATGATAAAACCAGTACGTGCTGGCAATTTAGTAAGGGTTTGGGATGATACTAATGTTGTACTGCCCCCTGCTCTAGGTGATCCACAGAATATTGTTGATAGGCAGACAAAGTATATATTAGCGGATATAGCTAATCAGAGAAGGGAGGTTGAGAAATCTCGGTTAGTCCAGCAAGCAGAGTTAAGCGAGGACAAGACTAAAAGTTGATCGTCGAGCAGCACTTGATGGTAATCAAGATAAAGTTTGAGGTGCTCAAGATCAAGTGATCCAATCATACTGGTACTTTCAGACATATGATAATTAAGATGATATGGCATACGTTGAGCTGGTAGAAATAGGGGCTATCATTTCTCCTGCATTACCCCCTGATGTCAAGTTTGACAAAACCAGTTCTATGATCCAACTCTTAAATTTGAAAGGTATATTTTCGGGTTCTGCTACAAACGAAGAAAATACGTATCTTGTATATTTTCGGGTTCTGCTACAAACGAAGAAAATATGTATCTTTCTCATTTTTTTGAGATCCTTACTTATTATACTAATTTGGGGGTGGACTAGGAGGCACTCAAATTGAGGTTTTTCCCCTTCTCATTGACTGGAGAAGCTTCTTTGTGGTTGGGGCAACTTTTAAAGGGATCTATTACCATATGGAAAGAGTATTGTAGGAAATCAAATTAAACTATTTATTTCCATCGGCGAGGATGTTTCCAGAGGTCGGGAGACCATGATCATGTCCAAGTTATTTATCTTGGTTATTGATTCAATGATGTAGTTATAATGTCCAAGTTATAACTACATCATTGAATGGGGATGTAATAATCAAATTAAGTGCTTAAGGCTATCATCACACATGTGAACCAAGAAAGTCTTCTAGGTACATCCTTGTCCTTGATACTAATTCAAATTACTTATTTCATAAAAGAATAAGAACCTTACTCTACTTATCCACACGTTCTATCTTCCTATTCACCCCCCAGAGATCAAAAGATCGATAATATATGTATTCTAAGGTTGCACAATCCTTAAAATAGTTTTAAAAAAATGACAAATATACAACCAAATATGATAAGCAATCCAATAAATTCAATTCATAACGATAGCAAGCATTTTCTTGGCCTTAACCCCGGAAATGGGAGGTTTAGCCATTAATCGACATAACCATAATCCAAATACTTGAGTACATGATTAAATCTATTAAAAAGCGTAAAAAAATAATAATAAAACCTAATTTTCCTGTTCATCATCCACATTAATCTCCCAAGGATGTCCAAAAGTGATTTGCACAACATGACATGTCCTATTTAGAGTAGAAGGCAATTTTGTTGTGTGTGGGAAAAGTGACACGCCACGTTTCTTAGTCACCTTCAGAGAGTAACACACCAATTTGGTTAATTAATTCAATAGATAAACTTTCCACGTTGGTAATCTTATTGAGGGAGCGGTGCATCGCACCTATTCCGCATTGGCTCACAAGAATTTGCCTCTTGACGCCTATATTTTTCTAAGTGTTTCTCCTTCCATCCCTTGCCTTATGGTGTTGTTTCCAATCAATTTGCAGATTTTATAGCATCAAAATATCAGCACAATAAACTCAAAAATCATACTACATGATCAAACACCAAATATTAGAACTCAAAACAACACAATATCAAGAACGGTGAACTAGAAACACGAGTTAAGACTAGGATTGCCCATGTTAATCTTTACTTCATGTTTTGACTCTTGACTTGACTTAAGTGCACTTTGAACATTGTAAACAGGTTGTTCCACATATAATCACACAATAAAACCATTAGGAACTAATTTAACACACTAGAATTCATCACGATAGACTAGAACAACAACTAGCTCAAGCTAATAAACTAGTTTTCTCATAGAGTCTAAGTGATCCATTTGAACCCAGACTTGTTTGAAAACACCTTTAAACATTGTAATTACATAATTTAACACTTAGATGCTTATTTATATCAACATTAAAATATAAATCACACGAATTGTCCTTTAAATTAGGCTAAATAAGCTAGGATAATAACACTAAAGTGCATAAATACACCCAACATCACCACACCACACTTAAAGCCTTGCTCGTCCTCGAACATCTCCTTACTCTAAGCATCATAATAGGAGGATACTATACACTTCTACAATAAGTAGGAAACTCAAGTTGGTACTACAATGACTACACAGAATACAAGTTTATACACTCAGCATGTTATGTACACTATTGACAGCTTAAGAACACCATTAAAAAACATCCTAGCCTGAAAAATTAACTCACCTAGTTGGAAAACTCATGCACATTGATTAATCAAAGACATTGTATAAGTCATCTAAGAATCATCAAACATGTGCCCTCATAATAATAAAGTTACCCATAATCACTCAGGTAAATGTAATTTGTCACAAAACGGGTACAAGAATCAAGTTAGACTCACTCTCACAAGTAATTCACAAGTTACACATAATGAACCACAGGTTTTCCCTTAGAGTAGTACTCCACTAATATTAGAATGATAAAGCTTAGGATCAAATAGTTCTTTAATGGTTGTAATGTAGGATAATGGAAGGGTAGGAACCATTCTGGCAAGTAATAGTGACTATATTCCCTAAGCGCTTTATTACATCACCTTATACAGTTAAAACCAATCTCCAACAACTAAATTGCACCACTTTTGTTTACCTCTATGTTTTTTTTGGCCCCATCTCATTAAGCTCATTCACACAATCTATGGTAGGGGTGTTATCACTTTAGGGCTTCAATTTCACCTTTCTGCTAATTGAATTGCCAACTCCTTAACTCAATTAATTTTATAATAAAGTACTTAGGAGATTTTGGATCAAACTAAGCTCAATAAAAGAAGGGGATTAGGCTACATATAAGGGTGCAAAAGTGTAAGATAAAATCTCAATGGGGTTAACTAGGATAATGCACAAGGGTATGTAAAAAAAAGATATAAAGTTAGCTATCAACGAAATGCCTATATCATATCCTGAACCCACACTCTTTATTTCGCTTTGCACACACACCAGGCAAGTTCTAGACATCACATGCAACAAGTAATATACAAATACCTCACACGCACATGACACATGCTTAACTCAAGAAGGATCATTATAGACTCTTAACCAAACAACCACATGAATTAAAATTAAGCCAAAAAGTACAAGATTCATAATCGTGAGCCTAGGAGCCTAAAAAGTAGTCATTCACACAATCAACATGCTCTTCATAACCAAACCAATTGCATCATACAATCAAATATAGCACCAAAAGAACATCCCATATTTATTTTTAACAAAAAAATTTAAAATTACCCTAAAAATGGGAATTTCCCCACCCAACACTTAAAGATCTACTTTGTCCCCAAAGTATACCCTAAAGTAGGATAGAAATACTCCTTGAGGACTCTAGGCCTATGTATTAGCATCTTTATAAATAAAGAGGGAATGTGGACCCCACACTTAATCTTCGCTATGCTCCTTAGCTCAGGTTTTCTGGTACATACACTTCCCACAAACCTGTGACTCAACAAAAACAAAAACTAGTAAAGTAAAAACTAAAAATTACTAAAAATAAAACATACCTTAACTTTGTTTGCCTCCAAAGAAGCTCCTAATTTAGTGTCACATCATGACCTAGTCTACATCTCAATCGTATTCTTTCATCCTTTTCCTCCTACTTAGATGCCATCTTCTTATTTGTTTCTAACCTCTAGAGTGTGAACTCTTGTAACGACCCGAGAACCTATCTCGAGATGTCACACGGTGCTTAAGGCCACACATGGACCCAAGCTAACCCTCCCAACCTGTCATCACTTTTAGAACTCACTATAATAATAATCAAGCTAAAATAACGAAGAACATTCCTGTCATGAACATACTGGAATATGACGAAGTACTTGCCCTTACAATCAAAATACTGAAATTTCTGTATATATTGGTAATCTAGTCTGACAAAACCTTCTACTACATAAGTATGAGGAGCCATTGGGACATATCCCCAACTGACTCGTACTAAACTGAAAAGAAACGACTATCTACTAACAATGCAAAATCAAGGACATAGGTCCTCGAACCATGAGGACTCACCAACTACAGAAATGTAGATGAAGGTACTCAAAGATCACTGTCGCTACTGAGACTGAGCACCTGAACCTACATCACGAGGAAATATAGAACACAAAAGAATATGGGAATCAGTACTTGGGAATGTACTTAGTATGTTGGGGTGTATGCAACATTTTAAAATAATGTCATAAATGTAAAATAAAATCATGCATGTTTACAATAATGACTTTATGCGCTTGAATTTCCTGAAACATAATTTCCATAAATCATCAATAATAACACATGCTTTATAAATCTCATAAATCATTGGACTCAACTCAAACTCTTTGACTCATGACTTAGAATGACTCGGTAACTCAAGAAACTTAGACTATTATGGACTTGGGAGTTTCTTATAACCGACATAAACCATGTGAGCCGCATGGAATTCAACATTTTGCCCTCTAAAGGAAGGAACCCCACATTGGCGGGAGCGTTATACTCTTGCTAGGGAGTATAACCTCAAACTCACCTCTGTGATCACAAACTCAGCACTTTAGCCCTCAAATCTCAATCCTATGATGGCACGTAGTTCTGGGGAAGTAGGATGCGCTGAACCCACACTTCCCTCTTGGTGCTAAATACTCCTCCGAGACTCATCTCAGAATGCGTTAGGACATCCACCTCAATCAACTCAAGGGTCTATCATGAAGACCAAAATATAAATATATATCTCATTTATGAATCATAATCAACTTGTGGATTCCTAACTCGACTCAATCCCAAAATAATTTTCTCATCTTCAAATACACTTGTTTATCAAATCATATCAAGTATCAAAACTTCAAGAAAACATCATAGATCTCGTTCTTGACCCTCAAGCTAAATATCAATCTATATTCAATAGTCAAACTTCTCATGGAAAAGCATAAATCATGACACTTATCTTAAATCACATAGAAATCATCATCTCATGATAACAATATACAACTCATGGCATAAATTCTCAATTTAAGAAATAAAACAATGAAATAGTCATATATATCAATCTTGAATAGCTCAATTCTCATAAATCACTGATAAAGTAATTTGAGTGTAAACCCACTTTGCAAAATCATGAAATTCAATAGTAGAAATTAAATCTTTGGGCACAACAACGAAAGAAATGTTCTTGTTCAAACCCCACATACCTTGGATTATAATTTTTAAGATGAACAAGCTTGATTGGAAACTCTTCTTTACACTTTTGAGTTAAGTTTCTTGATGCCTTTGACTTGGAGAACATAATTCTTGAACAACTTGGTGAAATCTTTGGAAAATTCTTGAATTTCTTGGAGAAGATTTGATTTAGGATTTTGAAAAAAACCCTAGTTTCTAGAGGATTATGGAAGAGAAAGGAGAAAAAAATAAACTTTTCTTATCTACTTGGATATATATATACAAGACCAAAATGGGAAGAAATGACCAAAGTGCCCCTAACAAATGAGTTAAAGAAATTGTCGATCGGGTCTGTGACGGTCGAACTGACGGTCCATCAGAGGAACTGACGGTCCATTAAAGGAACTGATGGTCCACCAGATCGTCCGTCACTCGAGTTCCAAAACTAGGAAATTCTGCCTTGACATGACGGTTGAAGTGACGATCCATCAGAAACTGACGGTCCACCAGATTGTTCGTTACTCGAGGGGCAGAAACGGGACATTCTGCCTTGACTTGACGGTCCGTCAAATTTTTAGCGGCCCACCATTTTGGCCATCACACGATGGCCAGAAAAAGGGGTTACAGCCTTGTCTTGATGAGACAATTGATGGTCTACCAAGGACTTGGCGTTCCTTCAGGTCTACCAACAGGCTTGGGCGATTCCGACATCGCTTAGTAAAACGGCCATAACTTTCTCGTCCGATGTTAAATTTTGATGAAATTGATATCGATGGAAAGCTTATTCAATTCACTACATAACAAAAACTAGAAATTAGAGAAATACAGAAAAATATAAACATCAATCACTTTGGAAGCCACCCCTATCCACTCAAAAGATAGATTTAGGCTTAAAGAATGATCGGGGTATTACAATATCTACCGCTTGGAAACATTCGTCCTCGAATATTGCCAGATAGGTCAAGAACAATTGAAAATGAGGACGCACATCTGGAATGACCCACTCGAAGGGCTTACTTTACTCTAAACTTTAGAGTGCTGCACACAATGCACGAATCATAGAGAGAGTAACCATATAGCTTAATGCACAATTGAATTGAGGAAAAATAGTACCTTCGGATTGATTTGAACTCGTGGAAAAGAGATGAGGGTAATTGGCACGCATATCTCCTTCTTCTTCCTAAGTAGCACCCTCGACCTATTGATTTCTCCATAAAACCTTAACCAAGTGAACTTCCTTGTTCCTTAGTCGTCGGACTTGATAATCTAGGATCTCGACTGGAAATTCATCATAAGAAAGACTATATCGAACATCAAAGCTTTCTGATGGATCAACAAAAATAGAATCACCAATGTGCTTCTTGAGCATAGAAACGTGAAAGACAGGGTGGACAACTGACAACTCTGCAGGCAACTCAATCTCATAAGCTTCTTTCCCAACATGATTCAAAACTCTATAAGGGCCAACATATCGGGGACTAAGCTTCCCTTTCTTTCCAAACCTTTTTACCCCTTTCATGGATAAAATCTTCAAGTACACCAAATCATTAACCTTAAACTTAAGAGCTCTTCTTCTGATATCTGCATACGACTTTTGATGACTCTGGGTTGTCTTCAAACTCCCCCGAATCAACTTAACTTTCTCCATAGCCTCGAACATAGCATCAGTTCCAATCACAGCAGCCTCACCTACTTTGAACCAACCTACGGGTGATCTACACCTCCTTCCATACAAATCCTCAAATGGATCCTTAAAATACTAGTATGAAAACTATTGTTATAAATGAATTCAATTAATGGAAAATGTTCATCCCAACTTCCCTTTGAAGTCAAGAACACATGCCCTCAACATATCCTCCACGGTCTGGATAGTCCTCTCAGCCTGACCGTCTGTCTGCGCATGAAAAGCGGAGCTAAGATGGACTTAGGTGCCAATACCCTTCTGAAAGGCTCTCCAAAACTAAGAAGTAAATTGAGTACCTCTATCGGAGATGATAGACAATGGAACTCCATGCAACCTGACTAACTCTTGAATGTACAGCTTAGCATAGTCCTTAGTGGTAAAAGATGTATGTACTGGCAGGAAATATGTTGGCTTAGTCAACCTATCTACAACGACCCAAATAGAATCATGATGACGATGGGAGAGAGGTAAACCAGTCACGAAATCCATGTTCACCACTTCCTACTTCCAAGTAGGAATGCTAAATTCTTGCATCATACCACCAGGTCTCTGGTGCTCTATCTTCACCTGGTGGCAAGTTGCACACTTCTCTGCAAACTTTGCTATGTCCCTCTTCATACCATTTCACCAATAAATTTCCTGCAAATCGCGGTATATCTTGGTAGCACAGGGATGAGTAGAATACCACACGCTATCCGCTTCAGCCATAATTCTCTGCCTTAAATTGTCAACATCAGGCACACAATATATTTTGAAATCTCAATACACTATCTCCCCCTTGGGAGAAGACCTCCACCTTTTGGTCTTTAACTGACTCTTTCAGTTTGATCAAACGAGAATCCATGTCCTGTTTCTCCTTCACTTCCGAAACTAGGGAAGATTCGGAACTACTCTAAACCTAAACATTACCCTCAGCTGAGTCAAGAAATCTAACACCTAACCTAGCCAAACGATGCACTTCGTGGGCTAACTCCTTCTTATCTTCTTCTATATGCGCTACACTTCCCATGGACGATCTGCTAAGGGCATCTGCCACTATATTAGCCTTGCTCGGGTGATACAACACATTTATATCATAGTCCTTTAGTAATTACAACCATCCTCTGTCGAAGGTTCAAATCTCTCTGAGTAAACACATACTATAAACTCTTGTGATCCGTAAAAACATCAACATGAACACCGTATAGGTAGTGTCTCCAAATTTTCAAGGCAAAAACCACTGCAGCTAACTCGAGGTCATAGATCGGGTCATTCTTGTCATGCAACTTTAATAGCCTGGAGGCATAGGCTATAACTTTACCCTTTTTGCATTAATACGCAACCCAAACCAACTCTAGAAGCATCACAGTACACCACAAAGTCATCGACCATTTGGAAGGGCCAATATAGGGGTCGAAGTGAGTCGAATCTTCAACTCCTAAAAAATCTTCTCGCAAACATCAGACCATAGAAATTTAAATTTCTTTTAGGTTAATCGAGTCAATGAAGAAGCAATTGAAGAGATACCTTTAACAAAACGACGGTAGTAGCCAGCTAGGTCCAAGAAACTCCTAATATCAGACGGGGAAATAGGTCAAGGCCAATTCTTTACAGCTTTTAACTTTTGAGGATCAATTTGAACACCTTCAAAAGAAATAATATGACCCAGAAAGGCAACTGACCTTTGCCAAAATTCACACTTGCTAAATTTGGCAAACAACTGATGATGTCTAAGGGTTCACAAGATAATTTGGAGATTATCTGCATGATCAGTCTCATTTTGGGAGTACACAAGAATATCATCTATGAACACTATAACAAACATATCCAGGTACTGTCTGAACACCTGATTCATGAGGTCTATAAAAGCTGTTGGTGCATTAGTTAGCCCGAAGGACATGACCAGGAATTCAAAATGACCATAACGGGTGCGGAAAGATGTCATTGGAATATCACACTCTCTGACTTTAAGTTGGTGATAACCGGATCTCAAATCTATTTTTGAGAAATAACTGGCATCTTTCAACTGATCAAACAAGTCATCAATCCTTGGAAGAGGGTACTTATTCTTGACTGTGACCTTGTTGAGATGACGATAGTCAATTCACATACGCAATGAACCATCTTTATTTTGCATGAATAGAACGGGTACGCCCCACGGAGATATACTGGGCCTTATGAAACCCTTATCAAGAAGATCTTTGAGTTGCTCTTTAACCTCCTTAAGTTCTGCGGGGGCCAATTTATATGGAGGAATAGAAATAGGCTGCATATCGGGAAAAAAATCAATCCCGAATTCTATCTCTCTGCCGGGAGGTACCCCTGAGAGATCTTCCGGGAAAACATCAAGAAATTCATTGACAACGCTAATAGACTAAATAGTTGGAGTCTCAAACTTAGTGTCTTTAACTCAAACCAAATGACAGACACATCCCTTGGATATCAATTTCCTGGCTTTAATGTAGGATATAAAATGACTCTTGGGAGCTATAGAATTTTTGGACCACTCAAAAACTGGATCGTTGGGAAACTGAAACTTAGCTACACGGGTATGACAGTCTATAGACGCATAGCAAGAGTGAAGCCAATCCATACCTAGAATAATGTCAAAATCAACCATATCTACCTCAATCAAATCTGAAAACATGATTCTATTAAGGACAGTGATAGGACACTTCTTATACACTTGCTTAGCAACAACGGATTCACCTACTAGAGTAGAAACTAGAAAATTCTCAGGAATCTTTTCAGCACGGATTTCAAAATTCACAGCCACCAACGGAGTCACATAGGAAAGACTTGACCCAGGGTCCATCAACACATACACATCGAAATGAAATACATGGAGCATACGAGTAACACCATCTGGTGAATCCTCCTGCTCCTGGTGGGATGGTATAGCATAAAAGTTATTCTGGCGTTGATCACTTGCAGTACTAGATGAGGCACCCTGAAGAGGAGTAGGATGAACTAAAGGGGCTGGAGCACTAATATCTTAACTCTGGGGACGAACATCACGACTCCCCTGTCTAGCGTATGGATAATCTCTGAGTTTGTGGCCCAACTTTCCACAACCAAAATAACCTCTCTACTCAGCCATACACTCTCCGGGATGCATCTTACCACACTTAGCACATGGGGAATAGTGAGGTCTATTACTCACACTGTCTTAAGACCTAAACACAGTAGGCCTATTACCCTTCTCCTATCTAATTCTGAATACGGGACCACTGGCTGATGAAGGCGCTGGCACAAGTGAATGGATCTGTGACTGAGGGAGAATCCCTCTCAAAAATCTAGTCTTACTATACCCCTACTGGTCTGATCTAACCCTCTTATTTGTCCTTACTCTTTCTCTCTCATTTACCTTGTCCGCTTCAATCTGCTGAGCATGTATTATTAGTCTTAAAAAGTATATGTCCTTATTAAGCATAGAGGATCTACACTCTTTCACAATGTAACCAGATACACCAGCCAAAAACTTACTCATACTAATTCTAGAATTAGCCATCATACCGGGAGCATACTTAGATAATTGGTTAAACTTATGACAATACTCCTTAACTGTCATGGGGCCCTATCCCAAGTTCATAAATTCTTCTAGTTTTGCTTCCCTCAGCTCCGGGGGAAAGAATCTATCTAAGAACACATCCTGGAACAACTGCCAAGTCATGGGAGAAACATTTCCTCCTCTACTCTTCCTCCACATCTCCACCCAATAATATCCAACATTTTTCATTCTATAGGAAGCCAATTCAACACTCTCCACCTCAAACACGTGCATAATTTGAGTGATCTTTCTCACTTCATCAAAATATATTTGTGGGTATTCACCTACCTTTGACCCATAGAATTCAGGCGGATTCATCCGCATAAAGTCATGAACCCGAGCTGCAGTAGAATTATTCCCTTGCGGAGGCGAAATAGTAGCATGGGTGTTGGCTTGAGCATTAGCGGTAACTGCCTGGGCTAGTGCTTGAAAAGCTACCCGAAATTCTGAATGCGACATATGCTCGTTCAAGGGGTTAACGGGTTAAGATCGTTCATTGTTTCTGTGAGCTCTATGAGGAGGCATTTTCTGTCGTATAAGAGCATGAATTAACAGTAGAAAGAAACAGTCATAGGCATGATAGAATTTTGAAAGAAAGAAACAACTTTTCCTAAAATGCCTCATAGCCTCTTGCTCATATATGTGGCGCGCTACATTCTGATGATCAAGACTCTACATAACGTGACTTGTCAGACTCCCTAGGACTCTTTAAACCTTAGGCTCTAATACCAAGCTTGTAACGACCCGAGAACCTATACCGAGATGTCACACGGTGCTTAAGGCCACACGAGGCCCCAAGCTAACCCTCCCAACCTGTCATCACTTTTAGAACTCACTGTGACAATAATCAAGCTAAAACAACGAAGAATAATCCTGTCATGAACATACTAGAATATGATAAAGTACTGTCCTGTACAATCAAAATACTTAAATTTCTGTACATATTGGTACTCTAGTCTGACAAAAGCCTCTACTACATAAGTCTGAGGAACTATTGAGACAGATCCCCAACTGACTCATACTGAACTGAAAACAAACGACCATCTACTAACAAGGAAAAATTAGGGACATAAGTCCTCGAACCATGAGGAATCACCAACTGCAGAAATGTAGATAAAGGTACTCAAAGATCATTATCGCTGCTGAGACTGAGCACCAGAACCTACATAACGAGGAAATATAGAACACAAAAGTGTATGGGAATCAGTCCTTGGGAATGTACTGAGTATGTAGGAGTGTATGCAACATTTTTAAATAATATCATAAATGTAAAATAAAATCATGCATGTTGAAAATAATGACTTTCTTCGATTGAATTTCTTGAAACATAATTTCCATAAATCATCAATAATAACACATGCTTCATAAATCTCATAAATCATTGTACTCAACTCAAACTCTTTGACTCATGACTTAGAGTGACTCGGTAACTCAAGAAACTTAGACTATTATGGACTTGGGAGTTTTTTATAACCGACATAAACCATGTGAGCCACATGGAGTCCAACGTTTTTCCCTCCTAAGGAAGGAACCCCACATTGGAGGGAGTGTTATACTTTTGCCAAGGAGTATAACCTCAAACTCATCTCTGTGATCACAAACTCAGAACTTTGGCCCTAAAATCTCAATCCTATGGTGGCACGTAGTTCAAGGGAAGTAGTATTCGCTGAACCCACACCTCTTGCTCGATGCTAAATACTTCTTCCAGACTCATCTCAGAAGGCGTTAGGAAATCCACCTCAATCAACTCAAGGGTCTATCATGAAGACCAAAATATAAATATATATCTCATTTAGGAATCATCATAAACTTGGGGATTCCTAACTCGACTCAATCCCAAAAGAATTTTCTCATCTTCAAATACACTTGTTTATCAAACCATATCAAGTATCAAAATTTCAAAAAAATATCATAGAACTCGTTCTTGACCCTCAAGCTAAATATCAATATATATTCAATAGTCAAACTTTTCATGGAAAAGCATAAATCATGACACTTATCTTAAATCACTTAGAAATCATCATCTCATGATAACAATATACAACTCATGGCATAAATTCACAATTTAAGAAATAAAATAATGAAATAGCCATATATATCAATCTTGAATAGCTCAATTCTCATAAAATCATTGATAAAGTAATTTGGGTGTAAACCCACTTTGAAAAATAATGAAATTCAATAGTATAAATTAAATCTTTGGGCACAAAAATGAAGGAAGTGTTCTTGTTCAAACCCACATACCTTGGATTATGATTTTTAAGATGAACAAGCTTGATTGGAAACTCTTCTTTACACTTTTGAGCTAAGTTTCTTGATTTCTTTGACTTGGAGAACTTAATTCTTGAACAACTTGGTGAAATCTTTGGAAAACTCTTGAATTTCTTCGAGAAGATTTGATTTAGGATTTTGGAAGAAACCCTAGTTTCTAGAGGATTATGGAAGAGAAAGGAGAAAAATGAACTTATCTTATCTACTTGGATATATATATATACAAGACCAAAATGGGAGGAAATGACCAAAGAGCCCCTAAAAAATAATTTAATGAAATTGTCGATCGGGTCTGTGACGGTCGAACGGACGATCCGTCAGAGGAAATGACGGTCCACCAGATCGTCTGTCACTCGAGTGACAAAACTAGGACATTCTACATCGACGTGATGGTCGAAGTGATGATCCATCAGGAAACTAATGGTCCACCAGATCTTCCATCACTCGGGGGCCAGAAATGGGACATTCTACCTCGACTTAACGATACCCTTGACGGTCCATCAAATTTTTTGTGGCCCACCATTTTGGCCATCGCACGATGGCCAGAAAAAGGGCTTAATTCCTTGGATTTACAGGACAATTGATGATCTACCAAGGACTTGGCGGTCCTTCAGGTCTACTATCAGGCCTGTGCGATTTCGACATCGCTTAGTAAAACGGCCATAAATTCCTCATCCTATGTCGGATTTCGATGAAATTGGTATCACTGGAAAGATTATTCAATGATATACATAACAAAAATTAAAAGATAGAGAAATTCAACACAATATAAATATCAATCACTTTGGAAGACACCCCTATCCACTCAAAAGATAGACTTAGGCTTAAGAAATGATCGGGGTATTACAGCTCTCAAGGTTAATAGATTTCTCAGCAATCGCCTTCTACGGATCATTAATTTGTATCATGTTAGGATGGGGTATCTATGGCTTGGGCAGCTCATTGAGAAAGTCCAAAGAGATCTTTTGTGGTATACATTGCATCACCCCACACTTATCCCCGTCGATAATAGTAGTGATGCATAAATCTTTGTAGTGGGATAGTGCGTTGAGTGGGTTTTACACTTTAAAAATTGCCACTTTATCATCCATCCTTTTTGTAAGCATGCACTCTCTCACATCTATCAAAGCTCCTCCCGTCGCTAAAAATGGATGTCCCAAAATGACTTATACTCATTCATCTTCCTGAAAATCTCAAACAATAAAGTCAGAAAAAATAATAAACTTACCAACCTTGATGGGAACATCCTCTATGACTCCTTCAGGATGGGATATGGTCCCATTTTCCAATTGCAGTAATACAAAGCTCGATCTTGGCTTTACTAAGCCCAAAGTACTGAACAAAGAGAGAGTTATCAAGTTGATAATAGCCCCTAAATCACTAAGTACGTGGACCACATCACTATTACCAATTTTTATGGGGAGAGTGAACTTTACAAGGCCCTTGAGCTTTTTGGGCAATTTCTGTGTCACCATAGAGCTACACTCCTCAGTCAGTGCTATTGCCTTTATATCCTGTAGCTTAATTTTATTAGCGACCACACCCCTTAAGTACTTAGAATACTTGGGCATTCCCTACAAAATATCTAAAAGTTGTGTGAAACTTTCTGAATGTATCAAAGAACTTCTTAAAGCATGCATCATCCTTCGGTATTAGCCTCTACGAGAAAGGTGGTGGCAGTTTTTTCTTCACCTTCTCAACAACTTTAATTTTTGAGTACTCATACTTCCTCGAGTTTTTAGAATCCTAGACATAAACATGTTTAGGAACCTAATCAACATCTACCTCTTTAGTTTTCTTTAGAGGTTATTTGTTAAGCTCCTTACCACTCTTCAAAGTGATTGCCAAGACTTGTTTAGGAGTTTCAGTATTACTTGGAAAACTACCTTGAGGCCTGGTATTTTGTGTTGTTGTTATCTGACCTATCTGTATCTCCAAGCTCCTTATAGCCGCTTGTTGTATTTTTATCTATACCTACTGAATTTTTATATCTTCTACCAATTGTGCTTGACCAGCTATATATTGTTTCAACATCTATTCCATATTGCTTGTAGCCTAATTTACTTGAGCTTGTGGTTGTTGAAACTACTACTGGTGGATGTTCCATTATTGATTTATTGGCTGAGTCTTCCACTTTATGTTGTAAGCGTTCCCATAATTAGGCCTCTAAACATTTCCCATAAACATCACAGACACAAAATTTGTAGCACACATATCTGCAGAATGACCACTATTTCCACACACCATGCACCTAGTGCTCGTCTGCTAGATTGCATTTACTGTAGTTGCAAGCCGTGTAATCCCTAATTTAATATTGCTTATATTATTTTTCTAAGAAGCAACTTGGGAGGATATAGCAGTAAATTGATCCACCTCCAATACATTTGCAATCTTCTTTTTTGCATTTCTTTAGTCGAAATGCCATATAGGATTTCCTTGAGCAATCCAATTCAACAAAGTATATAGCTCATCATACGTCATCTCTAGAGCTTGACCTCCTGCAGTTGAATCTAGAAAAAATTTTATTTTATGGTCAAGTGCCTCAACAAAAGTAAGCTCATACCTCATTTGACTGTTGATGGTATGGATAGTCCCAAAGAAGAGCTTTGAACTGCGCCCAATCATGATATAAATTCTCATCTGGCTTCTATTTGAAGCACATAATCTAACTGCAAGGTTTCATAGTCCTGGTAGATGGAAAGATCAGATGAGGAATCTCAGGGCTAAGTCATCCCAGATAGTGATTGAATTTGCCGGCTTCACATTCAACCACTTCTTTGCTTCCCTCAATAGTGAAAAGGGGAATAGTGTCATCCTAACATAGTTAGTTGACACACCCATAGGGATGAATGTGTCACTGATCTCCAAAAATTTCTTTAGATGCACTTGTGGATCTTCATGTGAAAGTTCAGTAAATTCTCCACTACTAATCAAAAGCTGCACCATATTTTTTTTCAATTAAAAATTATCTCCAGCTGTTGGTTTCTAGAAAGAGGAAGTGAAATTTATTGAAAGTAAGATTTCCACTTCTCTTACTGTCCTGTGGGTTTGTTGTACTTCATCCATAAGAGCAGGATTATCTTGATCTTCTACAATTTGCGGTATACAGGGGAGAAGGATTTCTAATCTCCTTCACTGATGAAAGCGTTGCTCTTGTTCGAGGCTTGGTTCAACCAATTCCCTATCCCTTGATATCTTACTAGTTTGAAAACCTTTTTCCTGTAAATACAAAACCAAGACCAAGCGTAAAGTACCAAAGAAATCTAAAATGTGAACTAAAACAAAAATAGTTGCCAATTTATAATTTCCCGGCAACTGCGCCAAACACTTTTTGTGCCCAAGAACACACACGAGTGTACGTGGCCTTACATGTAGTAAACTAGGCCTTTTACAAGACAATTATTGATCCAACAGGGACTAGTGTTAAGCAACTATCAAACTCAAGTTCAATTATTAAGATTAGAATGGTGCAACGTAACCAAAAGTTTTTGAAATTCATAATCTAAAAGTGAAGTATAAAGTGCGTAACATAAAGACTTGAGAAAATCAATGGATAAAATCCCAAGTTTAAGGCACTTTAAAAAATCATACTATGCTATTTAACTACATTCGTTAGATTTCTTATCTTGGTTATTGATTTGTAGGGTTAATCACATGATTATCGTCTCTCGACCTTTAATCGTCTACCTAACTTGGACATCACAACTACATCATTGAGAGGGGATGTAATAATCCAATTAAGTACTTAAATCTATCATCCTATACGTGAAACAAGCAAGGCTTCTAGGTACATCCCTATCCTAGATGCTAATTGAAATTCCTTATTTCATAAAAGAATAAGAACCTTACTCTACTTATCCCCACATTCTATCTTCCTATTCCCCCTCCTAAGATCAAAAGGTTGACAATATATGTATGCTAAGGGAGTGAAATCATTAAAATAGTTCAATAAATGACAAATAAACAACCAAATAGGATAAGAAATCCAAATAAATTCAATTCATAACTATAGCAAACATGCTCTTGGCCTTAACCCGAAAAGGGGGCGTTAGCCACTAATCGACATTATCTTCATCCAAGTACTTTAATACATGATTAAATCTATTAAAAATATAAAACAAAGAATAATAATACCTAATTTTCATGTGCAGTAGCCTCCTCAATCTCCCAAGGACATCCAAAAGTGATTTGCAATACATGACAAGTCCTATTTATAGTAGAAGGCAATTTTGCCTTGTGTGGAAAGAGTGAAGGGCTTCGTTGCTTAGTCAAATATAGAGATTAATTCACCATGTTGGTTATTCAAGTCAATATATCAATGTTCCATATTGATTATCTCATTTAGGGAGTGGTGCGTCGCACCTATTTTGCATTGGCTCAATGGAATCTGCCTTTTGACGCCTTTATTCATCTAAGTATTTCTCCTTCTATCGCTTGCATTATGGTGTTGTTTACACTAAATTTTCAAATTTTATAGAATCAAAATATCATCAAAATTAACTAAACAAGCATCCTATATGATCAAATACCAAAGATTAGAGCTCAAAACAACAAAATGTCAAGAACGATGAACTAGAAACACGAGCTAAGACTAGGCTTTCCCATATGAATCTTTACATCGTGTTTTGACTTTTGACATGATGCAAGTTCACTTTGAACATTGTAAAAAAAAAATTCTACATATAATCACACAATAAAACCATTAGGAAATCTTGTTCTGGTTTCATTTTATCTTGTATTCGTGTTAGGGTGCCCCTAATATCTCATTTTAGGATAAATAGTCTTGGGGGTGCGGGGGTAATGTAAGGTTTTTGACTCTAAAATTTCTGAAGTAAAATTGAACACTACCTAATCAACCACCCAAGCGATTAGTCATTACCACTTGTCACAAGTCATATAGTACCATTTATTGCCTAAGTAGTAAGGCTGCCCTATGTCATAATCGTGGTCACGACTATCCCCCACGGGTCGTAGGGTAAGGTCGTGTATGAGTCGTGTTGATGGAATCTTTCCCATAATAGTTTGAATACACAAAGTTTCTACTCAGGACACAAGTCAAGGCAATGACTCATGATCAGTCATCACAAGTTATTACCCCGCCTATAACGACTGGGAGCCATTTCCCAATTACATTTTTAATTAAGGTTAATTTGGTGTTTTTCTTATGTTACACTTTACCCATGACCTTTAACCATATAAGGGGTCCTATTAATACTAGTTAATAAAATCTAACACTACTCTCATAATCATAAACTGCCCAAAGCAAGAGAAACTATAGTTTTTAAGGAATTAAATCTTCAAGCTCTCAACTTTGGATATTCTTCCTATTATTTTGTGTTTCACGCATGTCTCTCATCCCAAAACTTATTTTTTTTCTTTGTGGCATGAATTGATTTAAAAATCATGTGGTGTAATTGTGGGATTGAAAATTGGGTTGAGGGGTTTTGATTTGTAATGGTTTGGGGATGAATTGTGACAACATGGTATGCTTGGAATTGGGGGAATGGGTTCCCCATAATTTATTGTTTTTTTTGTTTGAAATTAGCATTAACCTCAACCTACTTTATAATTTTTTTTGGAAAATGAATATATGTATGTTTTAACTTATTTTTGGAACATTGCATTACTTATAAATGCTAAATGGATAAAAATGGATTTCAAATACCTTGATGACCATTGTTTTGGATTTTTAAAATGGATGTTAGGAGTCAAATTGGTTAATTGGATTGGAATGGCATAATTTGATAAACTTGCAAGCATGAATTAGATGAAGATACCTACCAGTAGGTGCCTAAATAAATGACTCTTGGGTTAATAGTTTGGATTATGTGTAAATATTTTAGCTTGAGTTACAGTGAGTTGTGTGGCTCACCGTAATGTATAAGTTTCGAGGGACCAATACTAGAAACCACATTTTCCAGTGCGGGGATCTTTATGACCATGCGCATAGATCACACATTATATATTTTGGGGATGGTTGGAGCCTTAGTGTCTTTTTCCCTCGCTTAGATCTCCTTGGTTTGTATAACTAACAAGTGTTGAGGCCCTTTCAGCAGGGGGAGCTAAATCTATATATCCTATGGGTTCCCTTAGTACGGACAGAACTACAAAGTCCTGATTAATGGTTTTAAAACCTCATGTTCATGACTCTTATACCCTATCCCGACATCCTATATATATATATATATATATATATAATGTGTGCATTTGGCTTTGACTGACTTTGGACATTCCTTTATTTATCATTTTCCCTGAGTTACATAGTGTTTATCCCATTTATTGTCCTTGGAAGTTATATCATTTCATGGTTTGGAGTCCTAGGATTCTTTGTTTACTCATGTGTAGTCTTAGGTGAAGTGTATATCATTTGAGTTATTGTGTACTGGTGAGCCTCCATCATCCAAAAATCTTTAACATTGCATTAGGTTTCTTTTCTTATTTTGGGAATAATTAGAATTCCATTTTTTATTCATTTTTGGTCAAGATCGGGGGCATATCCCAACCCATTTGGTATTCTTGTTTTTAGAGCTCTTGTGGACATGAGTGGGTTGGATGTTGGTTATGATTCTTAGACTGTCTCTTTCTTATCTAATTTTATTTCTATATATATGATGTCCTTCTAGTTTTTATCTTTATTATGTTCTTGATTTTAGGTTAAGGTGGTGGTATTCGACTCATAGTAGGCTAGATTTACCTATCACAACTAGGCCTTGGTTCAGTCTATCACAATTATTGTATCATTGTTATCTTTTTTTTTGTTATTATTGTATATATGTGGTTCGACTATGTTCTTGAATCCTTACCTTTAGTTTGGGTGTTGATATTCTCTTTTCATATTAGTTTGGGTGATAGGCTTAGTTGTCAAGTCTTGTTGTGACAAGTGCCATCATGAACCTTAGTTTTTGGATCATGACAAAATATTGTCAGAGCTCCCAGGTTCATTCATCTCATCAGTGAAGGAATAGAGTGTCTAGTAGAGTCTTGTGGATCAGTTCATAAATTCATATATCTATCTTTGAGAGGATATAAGATATCTTGAGAAATATTGCCTAATTTTGTTCCTTATTATTCCAATTCATTCAAACTGTCTATATTCTAAATTAATTTTCACTTTTTTCTGCTCAGAAAGTAAGGATTAGATCACGTGAGGCTAGACATAAAGAGCCATCATCCGAGGAGACAACCCAATCTAGGGGGCGAGTTACAGGTCATGTATGTGTTCAAGGTAGAGGAAGGGAACGAGGATATTCCCCATCCACAAGTAGTGCTAGGGGGATCTCTTTTGTGACTCAAGTTGGGCATGTTGGAGATATAGGGCCTGCTCAGGTTCCATAGAGTTCTTCTACCCCATTCATTGAGGGGTTATTGATTTGATTTCTAACTCTTATAGAAGGTGTTCTTTTTAGTAAACTAAGTGTCCCTTTAGATAGAGTAATGTATTCCTATCTATTCTAGAGTATACCAATGGTGTTCATTTGATATTGAGTATGGATCCTCAGTGGTACCACCAGTAGCTTATGGTACTTCATAGACTCTTAGTGTTGTTCCTTTATATGTATCTTTATATGAATATGGTCTTCTGATATCAGTAGTTTATCCATCATCTAACTTCCTCCCTCAGGGTGGATTTCAGCTAGCCAGATTCACTATACCTCCTATTGTTTCACTATTTAGGTCCCTCAGGTTCAGTGGTATTGTGGGTGAGGATGACTATGAATTCTTGGTTGATTGTAAGCAGAAGTTGCATAGTTTTGGATTTCTCGATTCACAAGGGATTCCTTATACTACTTACCAGTTGAAAGATGTAGATAGGGATTGGTGCAGGTCACTTTTTAGTTGCGGACCTCTTGGTTCGCCTGAGATGACTTGGTGTCAATTTGTTGAGGCCTTTTAGGATAGGTTTGTGCCTTTCGTTCTGAGGGATCAGATGAAAGATAAGTTTGATCATTTTAAGAAGGGATCCATGACTCTTGCAGACTATGAGGCACTTTTCTTTGTCCAAATATTCTTATACAAGTATTGCCACCAATTCAAAAAAGATTCAGAATTTCATAAAGCTATTGGATATTTCTCTTCAGCTTGCTACTGCCCAGATGGTAGTATCAAGGTAATCATTTTAGAGTATAGTGGATCATGAGAAGATGACTGAGTCTTTCATCAAGTGACTAAAAGAGGCCCCGAGAAGGTGTGGGCAAGCTCAGGCATCAAACTTTTCGAGGTATAGATTATGGAGGTTTTTATGGTATCAATGCAGACATATGAAAAAAGCATTTAAGGGTTCAGGTAGTGGGTCTTCTGTTTCTGCAACTTTGGTTGGTTGTTCTAGACAAACCATAAGTTCCAATATTTAGTCGGGCCATAGAGTTTTCTATATGTGTGATAAATTTGGCCAGCTGCCCGAAAATGTTCCCTGTTGTTTTTCAGGCCAACTCTTTTAGTGATAGTAAGAGGTGACCATAAGAGAGGTAAACATTTTTAAAGATATATGTGTGGGAGAAGTAGTGGTACTCGCAGGGTTGGTCATAGGTCTATTCTATAAGGATGGGGACATAGATAGTGATATGTTATACCTACTAGACCAAATGTAGAGGCATCCAATGATTACATCATAGGAACAGAAGTCCCCTCAGACTGGACCGGAATCACTGTCGGAGGTGCATGATCTCTTTTTGCAAGTTCTAGGTTTACCAAATCCTTTATCATATTATTGTATGCTATGATCATCATTTTTACCCATCAATCAACATTGGGAATCTCAGGCATACCTGCCTTATCACATAACCTCTGGATCAAGAAAGAAAAAGGAAGAGAGGGCATATCCCCAAATACCCATTCGTGCATCTCATATCTGATCAATGCTGCAAAATAACCGTCATATCCTACCATCACACTCGCAATCAACATAGATTGATCCCTTGTCAATGAACTTTCATATGCATTTGGACATAATCGGAAATGGATCACTATAAATAGAAACTTGGTGAAAAAATGAATAACCGCCTTCTTAATCTCCTCTTTACCTAAAACCAGGAGGTATCATCACCAAGGTCTAAAAATCTAGTTGCCGATCAACCTCATCAACCCCATCCTCTATTGTTTGTACTCAGTATCTATTATTGTGCATCTATTTTACGCTAATCTTAATAAGAAATCACACTCTCTGTAGATGATGGAGGTACATAGAATTAAAGTAAAATTTGTAGATGGAAGTAACTAAAATATAAACTTGAACTCCTTTCAGAACCATATGATCTAACTAAGGATTATTTATGCCTCTATCGAATCTAGTTGTGGTAAATTCAACTATGGTGGTAAAGGAAGATAGAACTCCCTAAACAAGGTCTAGCTGTAGGAACCCTAGGGTCTAGTCATCCACCTTTATTGGTTTTACTCAAATGTGTCCCTCAGGTATGGCTCCCCTGCTAGCCCTGATAACTCAATCCTCCTATCATCCCAAATAGCCATTGTAGGCCATCATGTCTCAGTAATAAATTTGTCCTACTTATAAATCAATAGCATCCCCTCTATCCACCACTTAGGGTTTATCTCAACTATAGGTATAGTCGAGGTATATGCAGACTATGATCCACCCTAGGTATAGTGTATGAAGTGAAAATTCACCCTAGGTATAGTGTACGAAGTGAAAATTCTAGTAAAATTTATGAGGTGTGTATTTGTGTCAACAGTCAGCAATCCACCGAACATACCTTTTAGATTCAACAATAGGATCATAGAACTAGTTATCTCAAACTCCATACCTAGGGAAAGGCAGGACGAATTACAGCTCATGTCTCAATAGGCTGGAGGAATGACAACTCCTATCTCGATAAGCTTAGCATATCAAAAGTCCTACTTTAAATTATCATGTGGTGGCAAGTACTGATAGGTTGAGAGAAGTTGAACATTACTCTTTCTACCTCTATCTATATTTATTTCAATTTACACTCGATGATATGCTCCTTGTCTTTACCTTTCCAGCTCTACATCTCGAGATATATGATGGGCATCCATATCCCTTATAGCATTATCAGTATTTGCTTATTGTAATAATTGATCAGTGGTTTGATCAATTGTCTCCTGAATAACACCAGGAGGAGTAGGAGTCAAGCCAGTAGAATTATCCCAAATCCCCTAAATATGACCTTCACGTTTGTGTTTTGATATCTTATAATTCGATTGTAGGATTTTCTCTGGCTCTGAATCATGTGGGTGTGAGGGATTTCATTGACTCCTGGTGCTAGGAATACATCGACGTATGCCCCAAGAAGAAGAAAAAATAAAAACATAAAACCTCAATGACTTCAATCAATAACTCCATAACCGTATTCTCTACCAACGACACCATAATTTTGATGTCGCCTAAAACTACACCTACACGAAGTATAAAGTGGTCGATGTTAAAATATACTAATCCAACGAACGTAGGTCAAACCCATAGTAATTCGGCCAGAAATATCTCTTGAACTTGCTAAAATCATTGGGCAGTGTAGAAAAGCAAATGGGGATTTAACAGTAATCAATAAAAACTAACAAAACTTGAATGCTTTCTTTTGGGATCAATCTGAGATGAACACTAGGGCATTGTTCCCCTGGCTTCAATATCCATAGGTTTATCATTCTTAATCAACTATATCCCTGCTACATATACAGAATCAGACAAGTTATGTATCACCAATCATATCTAGATACACCTTGGTGAATCTCACTCATATCCTCTCGATCTCAAAGTGTCACATTACTAACCCTGGTCTTGGTTCCCAGATTAACTATCTCCACTCAATCTCAACTTAATTAAATGAGGGTTGGTATCCTTGAATCACTATTGTTATTATATTTACCCAATCTCTACCTCTCTCTTAAGTTGGTTTAAATACAAGATGATTCCTAATATTTGTAACTATTAAGAAAGCTATCAAAGAAATGAAAACACAATACATGTAGAAACAATGATCTAGAAGGAATCTCACAGTTTCCCTACTTCTTGATCTGCCACGGTTCCCATAACCCTAGCAAGGGAATTAGCTGCTCATATTTGCAAAAAGATCCATGGAAATTAATCAAGAAGTCATCTGAATAATATCACAATAAAGGATGAAAAACCCAAAGTCACAAATCAATTGATCAACCAAAAACCAAGAACACAAAAATACCAAAGATCAAAAGTCAATCATGGAATCGAAATATGTTTGGGAAAATCATGAGCGCATAAACTAACTAAAAATATCATAAGAGTATTCATAGATTACATAAAAACCTTAAAAATTTAAACCAAAAAAACTGGGAAAGTTGGGTTGATGGCCACCAACAATGCCACTTAAGGGCCGTAGGTGGAACCTACACCACGTAGGTGACCCCATGCAGGTGACAAGAAATCTCCCTCTACATTTTCTCTGAACTTTTGACCCTCTGACACTTGCATAGGAACCTACGATGCCATAGGTGGTACCTACGTTCTATAGGTGACCCTTCGTAGGTAGAAGTATAAAGTCTTAAACTTTTAATTATTTGAATTTCAATTTTCTGCAACTTACTTTGTCACTTACAATGGATAGGTGCAACCTACGCCATGTAGTTTGCACCATAGGTGGCCAAACTTAATCTTTTAACTCCTTTTTATTCTAATTAGCTCTCAAAACCTGTTTCTCTTCTAATTAGACATAAAAACACAACATATCTACAAAAACAAACCTAAGTACTTACATATTTTTTGGGTTTAAGGATTGAAAGTAACTAGAAACTATGGTACATCAACACCCTCAACTTAGAATATTTGCATGTCTTCAAGAAACAAAAACACAACACGATGCTAAACTAAGTGAAACCTAAGATACCTACTGTAATGCCTCAAATCTGGTACCCAAAACACCATACGATGATGATAACCCCAAAGGATCACAAGCTAAACCATGACTAATATTTGTAACTGAGCACTGCATAACATATTGTACAATTGCAGAATAAAAGATTAAAAGGCTATAAGGTTCAAAAATCAGAAAAAACATAACATCTGGAGATATGGTATATCAATACCAAAATAACTAAAATAAATATCTGAACATGCCAGTCTGAAAACCTCTAAACTATCTGAATAAGGAGTTGATGGGACATGTCCCCAACTAACTCCAACTGCTAAAATAAACTAAGTACTGAAAGAATGAAATAGTTAAATAATAACATCTCGAATGATGAGGACTCACTGCTAGTCTGTTTGCTGAACGACTGATCTACTAAGGATGCTCTGGAGATCGTGCTTTTGAACCTATGTTATATAACACCATAGCACAAATGTGTCAGTATGATTGAATGTACTGGTATGCAAGTGAGGTAGGCTGAATGGAAGGGATTTATATGCATGAACAATACTAACTAACTGAATAACATGAATATGAGAATACATTCATGAATATGTGAACTGTGACTGATATCATGACATCACTGAATCTGAATACTGATAACATAAGTTTTGTATATCTGATATACTATTATCTAAATAATTATGTTTGAAAGTTCTATTGCTGATGGAACTAGCTGAGTTCCATGCTGAACTGGGTGATTGTATCTAACTATCCTGAATTTTGTAGAACTATCTGACTTCTATTACTGAGACTGAAACTGAGACTGTAATTGTGGGAAGTAGTTATCTAACCAACCTGCCCCAAATAAAATATTATAGCTGAGTTGGGGTCCAATTTATAACCCTAATTAGAAGGGTATCTATACCACACCACTGGTAAGGAAAAGTTGTGAGTGATCCCTCATCTAACAGGTACTCTAAGAAGAATGATGGGACCTTCATATAATAGGTTAAGCCATCTCATGAACCCTCATCTAATAGTTTAGATGTCTTAACCTACGCTGGCTACATAGTTCTGGAGTGCAAGGATTGCTTTAAAGAATCACACCCTCTACTCGCAGGTGAGTTTCCATCTTTGGGCCCAATCAGTTCTGAATCCTACTCCCATATGATTAGACACTGAATTTATTAAACTAAACTAACTGGACTGAGTTTACTGAGTTCCATTAACTGATGAAATATTACTCAGATCTGATAACTGACTGAGATTACTGAGATTACTAAGATTAGTGAGTTTTTCTTAGTCATGAGACTGATTGAATTCTACTGAACATGGCTTGACTCAGAGTATCATGAAAACATGACACTAGATCTAGGCACACAGCTAAATTGTTGGTTACAAGTACCCCCAGGACTCGATAGCATGAAACTAACAAGACAAGACACTTTATGGACTCACGACCATAATCAACAATCTATAATACAATCATTGGGGAATTTCATGAGGCCCTTGATTATCTTGATTTGGTACATGAATAGGAAAGCATTTAAACATGTCATAATTTCATAGGCTAATCTCATGAACAATCCATCAAACAATTTCAATGCATAAATATAACATCGAAGTCATTTTGAACATAAGGGTAAAGCAATGGTTCATCAATTTGGTCATAATTTAGTCCTAAAGCATGATTCTTGTTCTTTGGGAATTTTATCAAACACATTGCATACATAACCTTAGGATTAGGCATATACACTAGTTAATACATCATGGTTACTTTAATCAACTCCATTTAAAAGTTTCCAACTCACATACTAGCATAATTTCATGAAAAGTACATAAAGACTCCTACTTGGGATTCATACAACCATACCAACATAATTAAATCAACCCACCATATGGAAATCATAATTAATTAGTTTAAAATGGGATTCTTGAGCTTCACGGGTGAAAGAAACCCATTAATCAACACTTTACATACCACAAAAGCTTGAATCTTGAAGGAGGTTAACTTTTCTTGAATGTTCTTGAATGATGACGTTTTGATTCTTGAGTTTTCTTGGAGAAGGGTTTGAATATTGTTCTTGGGTTTTGATCTTGAAAGAAAACTGATTTAGATGTTATGGATGAATAAGGAGTTAGGTTCTTTGATTTGATGTAATTAGGGGTTAAAAAATGTGGAAAAAGACCCAAAAAGCCCTTTAAAACATTGTTTCAGCGCTGTTTCAGACAAAATTGATGGTCTAAGTGATGGACCATCACTTTTGGGCCATAAAATGGCCTTACTGCCTCAGTTGCAATGTCCAAATCAATGGTCCATAGCTGACTTGATGGTCCATCAGCCTGTCCATCGCTACTGGGCAGCTCGGATAGCTCTCAGTAAAACGTCCATAACTCTTTACTCCGGTACGAGATTTTTCCGAAATTGGTTTAATTGAAAAGATAATTCAATTATCTATATTTTAGTTCATTATGAACTCAAAAATTCGTAGTAACACAAGATATTCTTGTTTGAAGTTGACTATGACAATATCCTTCTCAAGAATTCAATCGGTAAGGGATGTTTTGATTCGTCTAATAGCTAGGACATATTTGAGGCCTTAATATACATCTAACTTTATCATAAAACTATGAAATCACTATAATTTATTTCTCATGAGTTTGAAGAATAGTTCTACTATTTGTTAGGATTCTCGGGGTATTGCAATATCTCCCCCTTAGAAATATTCATCCTCGAATGGGACTAACTAAGATGAGATTTTTGATAGACTTAACATACTTGAAGGATGTGAACATCTAAAACATGTCTATATGACTGAAATTATAGAGATTTATGATGATAATGCATATCTGATGCATGGTTTTATGAATGAGTTGATACATGAATGCATGACTGAGAGTACTGATAAGCTGATCACGCATATCTGATGCATAAATACATGAATGAACTGACTCATGAATATGCAACAAACATGGAAGGGTAAAGATACCAAGTTTGAAATGAAAACTAATCATAGTTTGAAACTCAAATTTGAACCATAAGATGAATGAACTTAAGGAAAGCTATTACCTTGGGTTGGGTCTGAATTACGGAGAAAAGGTGAGGATACTTGGTCCACATATATACTTCTACTTCCCAAGTATCTCCTTCAACGTACTGATTTCGCCAAAGAACATTAACTAGAGGTATTTCTTTGATCCTCAGTCTGCGAATCTGATAGTCAAGAATTTCAACTAGAATTTTCTTATACGAGAGACTGTTCTATATATCTATGACCTTAAAAGTGACTACAACTGTTGGATCACCTATGCACTTCTTTAGAAAGGGACATGAAATACTAGATGAACTGAAGCTAGATCTGAAGGCAATTCGAGCTCATAAGCTATTTGATCTCAAATCGAGATCCTTTACTGAACATGCATGAACAGGAACATAAGAACATGACTAAGTCTGTAACATGTGACATGGACCGACTATCGTGAACTGAACTGAGCCATTGAGTACATGGATTAAGACTGAGATTGGAGATAGAGGGTCAACCTATGGGTACCCACTTCTCTAAAATTGGTTCTTTATGTGAAGAGAGAGTGGTATATTTTTGTTATGAAAGTTTGGGGGATTATAATGTATCTCCCCCTTGGGACACTGTGTCCCTTGGAGAATGTTGGGCTGATTTTCCCTATTTTTTAGCTATGAGGAAACTAAGGTGATGTACAAGGAACCTACGAACTGAATCGTGACTGAATATCTAGATTCTAAAACCAAGGCATGATACATGAACTGAGATGGACACACAACTACCTGGTTGATCCATCTTTGAATAGTTACATTCATGAGTCTTCAGATAGTGCGACTAGATTGAAAAATTGGAAGCCACACTATAGAAACTTGCTCATCTGACTGCTAAACTAAATTGATGGTTTTGCGGACTATCTCATACTGAAAACTTATACTTGACTGGAGTATTTTTATGACACTCTTTATATAGTGTTCTAGTGACTATAGAGAGAAAGGAAATCTTGTCCTGGTCTGAGCAGGACATCTGAATAGGGGATCACCACATGGCTGGGATTCTTATACTAGGAGGCAATGCCTATGAAACATCATCTAAAATAGAGTTTCTAAACCTTATGCACTGCATCTAAAATTTTCAGGCTTAGACATATCCCTCGAATACTCCTTCCACTATACTCTCTACCTTAGTACAACACATCACTTGAGACTACTGAAAATATTCACATGGGTGCTGAGCATGAATGCATAAACATACTAACTTATCAGATTAACTGCATGGCTGATAGTTGAATACTGGGCAGGTAAGACTGAACTAGACTCAGTCTGAATAACTGACTAAAACTATAGAGCATTATGCATAGAAGGTAATGATTGACTGGGTAACATAAGATAACTGAGCATGAATGAGTGAAAATTGTATTATCTTAAGGATGCAAGAACAAACGTATAACATGATTTTAAAACATTCTATAAACTGAGGTACTAAAATACTAATAACTGAATAGCTAATAATCGTATGCTATGGTCAAGCAAACCTAGATCTGGACTAAGTTTCTGATCTGATTACTGAAATAGAGCTAACACTGTAATTAAGACTCCAACTGGACTCATACTGGAACAAAATATTAGGTTCTTATAGCCGAATACCGATATCTGAGGTTTAGACTTATACTGAATTCTGATGGCTAAGTAACTAATAGCTGAAAGCCATAGTTCTGCAGGACTATCTGAGTCCTTTACTGAATATTGATTACTGAATTGACGTTATAACTGAGGCCTGAGGGATAGAGAATCAACACCATAGATTTCATCGAGGGATCTAAACTGAGGTTATATGTGAATAATTTGAGTTTAGCTAATCATTCAAAGGGGAGCATGAGTCATGAGCTGTATTACTTGAGTTTGAAGTCTCTGTACTCATGGGACATAATTCATAACACGGAGTGAACTGGAACTCCTTATACTAGGAACTATGAGCATACATGATTCTCACTAACGTGCACAAATATGAGTGATGATCATAGAGATGATATGTAGGACATGAATAGATTTCATGATAACTGATGGGTTTTGAGGGTCTGTAACACTTTTCGAGATGGTCTGCATGATCACGCTCACTGAGGGAGTAAACAAGAATGTCACCTATGAAAAATATCATGAATATGTCCAAGTACTGGTTGAATACACGGTAAATCTAGTCCATAAAAGTGTTGGGGCATTGGTAACACCAAAGGACATGACTACAAATTCAAAATAACCATACCGAGTTTTGAAAGCTATTTTCGGAATATCACATTTGGTGAGTTTTGTTGATGCCATTCTGTATGGCGGAAGAGATATGGGCTAAGTATCTAAAAGAAGGTCAAGGCCGGAGTCTATTTCCCTCTATGAAGGAACTCCAATAAGATCTTCGGGAAAGACATCTAAATATTCACTCTCAACTGAAACTAAATCAAGACTGGGCATTTCAGAACTAGAGTCCTTAACTCAAACAAGATGATAGACATACCCCTTAGATATCATTTTCCTAGCCCGTAGGTAGGAAACAAGCTGACCTCTGAATGCTGAAATACTACCCTTCCACACAAGGGTAGGTCCATTCAGAACTGAAACTAGGAAACTTTATTTTTACAGTTGACTGTGGAATGGAAGGAATAAAGCCACTCCATGCGGAGAATGACATCAAAATTAGTCGTCTCTAATTTGACTAAGTTTGTTGAAGTGACCTTTTGAGATACCATCACCAGATAGTTCCTGTATACCCATCGATCTATGATGGATTTACCCACTGAGGTAGAGACTGAGAAGGTCTCTGCTAGAATTTAGGTACTGACTCCAAAATCAACTACTATATAAGGAGTAACAAAATACAAAAAAACTCCTAGATCTAGCAAAGCGTAAACATACAAATGAAAGATCTTTAACATACCAATGACCACATCATAAGAATTTTTTGTGATCTTATCAGGACTGAAGAGCATAAAGTTGGTTTGGGAACTTCCCACTGGTAGCAATGGAGGTGGCATCATGCTGATTTGGGCGATCAGACTGAGCTGAGGAACGATTACGTTGACCCTGAAAACCTGATTGGGGACAATCTCTGACTCTATGGCCTGGCTTGCCACATCTAAAATAGACATCATTTGAAGCTCTGTAAATACACTGATGGTTCTTACCATAAGTCTGACAAAGAAGATGGGTTCGGGCACTGCTCACATTGCCTTAAGGTTTAGGGCCTGGAAGTTTCGGCACTGGAGCACTGGCTGAAGAAGGGACTGGGACAATAGCCTACTGATTGTTCTAAGCTACTACTGAGTAATATAAAGTAAGGGAGTCAGTTCTGAATTCTCCATGAATGACATGCTCATCTAGGGAATCTGCATGGATGGCTTGTGGTGCTGACTGATTCCCGGTTCTTATTTTGTTAGCCTTTTTGGGAGGCATGATCTATAAATTAAAGGGAGAAATGGATTCGACTAAAAGTTAGATTTGAGCTAATGCTCACTAGAATGACATGAATACTGAAAGAACGGAAACTATTCCAAAAACATTTAAAAGCCTCTTGTACATAAATGTAGCGGGCAACATACCAATACACAAGACTCTACTAGATGCGGCTTTTCAGACTTCCTAGGAAACTGTTGAACCTTAGGATCTGATATCAAGTTTGTAACACCCCGAATCTGGTACCCAGAACGCCATACGGTGCTCATGACCGTAAAGGACCATAAGTTAACCCATGACTGATATCTATTACTAAGCACTGCATAACATACTATATACTTGAGGAATAAATAGTTAAAAGGACATAAGGTTCAAAAATCTGATAAAACATAACATCTGGAGATATGGTATATCAATACCAAAACAATTAAAGTAACTGCTTGAACATACCAGTCTGAAAGCCTCTAAACTGTCTGAAAAAGGAGTTGATGGGACATGTCCCCAACTAACTCTAACTACTGAAATAAACTAAGTACTGAAAGGATAAAATAGTCAAATAATAACATCCTCAAATGATAAGGACTTACTTCTAGTCTATTTTTTGAACGGTTGATCTACTAAATATGCTCTGGAGCTCGGGCTTCTGAACCTTTGGTATAAAACACCATAGCGCAAATGCGTCAGTATGATTGAATGTACTGGTATACAAATGAGGTAGGAGGAATGCAAGGGGTTTATATGCATGAACAATACTAACTAAATGAATAACATGAATATGAGAATACATACATGAATACGTAAACTGTGACTGAGATCATGATATCACTGAATCTGAGTACTGATAACATAAGTTTCATAAATCTGATATAGTATTATCTGAATGACTATTTGACAGTCTTGTTGCTGATGGAACTAGCTGAGTTCCATACTGAACTGGGTGACTGTATCTGACAGTCTTGAATTTTGTAGAACTATCTGAATTCTATTACTGAGACTAAGACTAAGACTGTAACTGTAGGAAGTAGTTATCTAACCGACCTGCCCCAAATAAAATATTATAGCTGAGTTGGGGTCCAATTTATAACCCTAATTAGAAGGGTATCTATACCACACCACTGGTAAGGACAAGTTGTGAGTGATCCCTCATCTAACAGGTACTCTAAGGAGAACGGTGGGACTCATATCTAATAGGTTAATCCACCTCATCAAACCACATCTAATAGGTTAGATGTATTAATCTACGCTGGCTACGTAGTTCTGGAGCGCGAGGATTGATTCTAAGAATCACACCCTCTACTCGTAGGTGAGTTCCCATCCTTGGGCTCACTCAGTGCTAAATCCTACTCCCATCTGATTAGACACTGAATTAATTATACCGAACTGACTGGACTGAGTTTACTGAGTTCCTTTAACTGACGGAATATTACTAAGATCAAATAACTGGCTGAGATTACTGAGATTACTAAGATTACTGAGTTTTTCTTTGTCATGAGACTGACTGAATTCTACTAAACATAGTTTGACTAAGAGTATCTTGAAAACATGACACTGGCTCTAGGCACACAGCTAAATTGTCGTGTACAAGTACCCCCAAGACTCGATAGCATGAAATTGACAATACATGACACTTCCTGGACTCACGACCATAATTAACAATCCATAATACAATCATTGGGGCATTTCATGAGGCACTTGATTATCATGGTTTGGAACATGAATAGGAAAGCATATAAACATGTCATAATTTCATAGGCTAATCTCATGAATTATCCATCAAACAATTTCAATGCATAACAATAACATAGAAGTCATTTTGAACATAAGGGTAAAGCATTGGTTCATCAATTTGGTCATAATTGAGTCCTAAAGCATGATTCTTGTTGTTTGGGCATTTTATTAAACACATTGCATGCATAACCTTAGGCTTAGGCATATACACTACTTCATACATCATGGTTACTTTAATCAATTCCATTTTAAAGTTTACAGCCCACATGCTAGCATAATTTCATGAAAAGTAAGTAAAGACTCCAACTTGGGATTCGCACAACCAAATCAACATAATTAAAATCAACCCACCATATGTAAATCACAATTTATGAGTTTAAAAATGGGATTATTGAGCTTCGTGGGTGAAAGAAACCTATGAACAAACACTTTACATACCTCAAAAGCTTTAATCTTGAAGGAGGTTAACTTTTCTTGAAGGTTCTTGAATGGTGACATTTTGATTCTTGAGTTTTCTTAGAGGAGGGTTTGAATCTCGTTCTTGGGTTTTGATCTTGAAAAAAACCTTAATTTTTATGTTATGGATGAATGAGGAGTTATGTTCTTTGATTTGATGTAATTAGGGGTTAAAAAGGGTAAAAAAAAAACCAAAAAGACCTTTAAAACGTTGTTTCAGTGTTGTTTCGGACAAAATTGACGGTCTGGGTGACGGACCATCACTTTGGTGACTTACCTTTAATCCAAACATAAATTTTGGGCTATAAAATGTCCTTATTTCCTTAGTTACGATGGCCAAGCAACGTCCAAATAAACGGTCCATCACTAACTTGATGGTCTGTCAGCTTGCCCGTCGCTCCTGGGCAGCTCAGATATCTCTCAGTAAAATGGCCATAACCTCTTACTCCATTACTAGATTTTGCCGAAATTGGTATCAGTGGAAATTTAATTCATTTATCAATTTGTTGGTGGGTCATGAGCTAAAAAATTCATAGTATAACAAAAGATATACTTGTTTGAAGTTGACTAGGACAATATCTTTCTCAAGAATTCAATCGGTAAGGGGTATTTTGATTCGTCTAATAGCTAGGACATATTTGAGGCCTTTATATACGTCTAACATGATCATAAAACCACCAAATAAATTTAATTTATTCCTCATGTGCTTGAAGCATGGTTCTACTTTCAGTTTGGATTCTCGGGGTATTACACCTACGGCAGTCAATTTCAATTTAAGCTTAGAAACATCACACCCTCCTATTTTAATATTTAAAGACCAACTACATGGATATCATTGTAGCACAAAAATGTGATATAAGGGAATCAAGTTATCGCATTACATTAGCAATATACAATCAGGCATATGTACAAGTTGCACTACCCGAACAAATAAGTAGTTAGCAATATAACTCATGTACCCTCACACTAAAGAAGTCCCTCTCACTCAAATAAATCATGTATGTTAAGGAGGGGATGATCATGAGACATTTACACAAACAAAGAAGTTATAATAATGTGCATAGAAAACCATTGGCTTGCCGTTATTTTCTTTACCTTAGTTTTCAGACATTCGGACTAAGATCACTATAGGACTTTACTTGGCTTATAATGTAGGCTTGGGGCTGGTATGGTACATTTGGGAATTTATTGACTAATCTTCCTTGGCACTACACTTACATTTTGGGTTCCAATTATAAACCCACTTTTTCATTTATTCCACCCTTATTTCTCCCTTTTTATTCTTTTATTTCTTATTCAGGTTGGGTGTGGTTTTTTTTATTCATTCTTTTTCATTTTTTTCTCTTCTTTTTATTTTTGATTTTTTTCCCTTTTTTTATGTTTTTATACCACACCCAATCCTACATTCTTTTCTCCTATTTATACCCACTTCAAATCATGCAGCCATATGATAGTCACCCTCAACTTAGGTGTTTTGTTTGAGTTGAGGTGCACATTGTCCAATGAGGACCAGGGCCAGAACTAGTTCATTTTAATAAAAATAGGGAAGTGAATGGTGAAAACAAGAAAAATAGTCTATACAGGATGAAAATAGGGATTAAGGGATATTCACATTTAGAAGGCCATCTAGGCTAAAAGTGGACTGATTTCAAGAATGGCCTATAATCCTTTCCTCCTAGTGAAGACTAACGAAGAAAGTTCAGGATTCAACACACAAAAGGAACTAATTAACCATCTCACACACATAGCACTGGGTTGCATCTTAAACTACAACCAATCCGATTCATGCAAATCTTATCTATGATTATTATGTCCCTAATCCTAATTCCATGATGAATTTCACAATGGTCATATATATATATATATATATATATACACACACACATCACACAGTTTAAAATTAATTTTTTGGAAGGGTATTATTTTTCTCAAAAACACTTTACGCATAAACAAAAAAAAACACATCAATTGCCTTAGGTAATCATTTTTCACCTAGTTAAATAAAACCAACATAATACGAAACAAAACACAATACAACACAATATTTGCTAGATTTGTTGATTCTATAATCATTCCACAGCTGACAGGAATAGAAGCACGATAATAAAAAGTGGTGGTGGCTATAGTATGGATTATCCAGCCCCAACTCAAAGACTATGGATTATCCTTAGGTTGTGACTATTATATAAAGAAAAGTAATTAGGACATAACTGGGATGCACTAGGTGGCCGTTTCATAGTTTCCCTAAGTAGTGTCCTTTGGTATCTCAATAGTAAAAGGTGGTAGTGGTTGTGAAGCATTATTTCAAGATGCTCCCGCTGCAATCTTAGATTGTTGTACCTTATCATCAACTCTTGACACCCTAAAATCATGGACAACCCCTTTTAGGGCTGATAAAAGGAAATGGAGGGGTACTATAAATTATCCAGCCAAGCTTTCTTGGTGCCAACCACTGGGATTGTCTCCTCCTCAGCAAATAAATTAAAGAATCTAAGTCTATATAGAGGTATCTTTTGAGTAAACATAGAGATAATGGAAGGAATGGCCAAAATATTATTGTTAATGGAAGAGTGTACCTCTACTTATAGAGTGGATACCTCCTTCCAAATCTCACCTAGATCAGGAGCCTATATTTCTCTAAAATGAGCCAACACCCTCCTCTCAAAAGCATAGATATGGGCATATCACTCACTTGTGAACTCTAACATCTCTCCCCAAAGTGCAACCTATATACTACCCTTAGCACTGTCTAATGTATTCTAAACCAAAGGTTGGATCTGTGCATATAATAACGCTAGCTCAAATTAACATCATCTAGATGGTAAGTAGTAACATCTTGCCACTCCACTAAGTTGTGTAAGAACTCATGGGGTATTACAATGATTCCTATAACTATATTTATGGTAGTTGTAGTAGGGAGAGAAGGCACAGTGGATAACCCAACTGGTTTAGAAGTGGAGGCAGGGGCTAAACTAAAAGTAGATGAGGCCTTTATACATCAATATAAGGTGTATCTATACAATAAACTATATGTATTTCAAACCCAGTATCAATAGCCATATCCAGCCTATAAATATGCTTTAACAAAATAGAAGGCCCCTTAGACTGGGCTGGAATCACAGTCGGAGGTGCACGAGCTCTTTGCATAAGGATCAACTTTGTTGGATCCTTGATCATACCTGTATGTCAAATGATAATCATCTCTACCTATCGATCAATATTGGGAATCTCAGGCATACCTGTCTTGTCACATAACCTTTGGATCAGGCAAGGTAAGGGAAGAGTGGTTGTGTCCCTAAATGCCCGCTCGCATATCTTATATATGATCAATATTGAAAAATAGACCTCATATCCTGACATTAGACTGGAAATCAATGTATCTCAATCCAATGTCAATAAGTTGTCCGACAGAGTCGAATATAATTTGAAACGAATCATGTACACTAAGACTTTGAAGCAAAATGAAAAACTAATTTCCTAATATCCTCTTTTACCCTCAATCCAGGGGGAATCTTCATCAAGGTCTAAAATTTGGTTGCCGATAAACCATGTCAACCCCATCCTCTATTGTCGTACACTGTATCTGTTAGCTCGTATCTGTCTTGCACTAATCTCAACTAGAAATCAAACTCTCTATAGATTTTGTAGCTACATAGTCAAGCCTAAAGAGAACTTTGTGGATGGATGCCATAGAAATATCAAATTGAAATCCTCTTACTAATGTGTCCTCTAACAGGGATTGCTCTATGCCTCTACAACCTATACGTATAGTCAAATAAACTATGGAGGAATATTAAGCGCAAAGCTCCCAAACCAAGGTCTGGTTGTAGGATCCCTTTGGTCTAGTCATCCACTCCAACTAATATCGCTCAAATGCGACCCTCAGGTCTGGTGCCCCTCATGATAAATCAATCCTTCTCTCATGCTAAATAACCCTATTGGTCCAGCCTACCTCCGTAATAAATCTATCCTTCTCATAAATTAACTATGTCCCCTTTACACACCACCTCAAATTTATCTCATCTATGGGTATAATTGAGACGTGTATAGAAACTAAAGTTGGGTCAACATATGGTGGATTAGGAGGTTGAGGATTCTATACAGGGGACTCTGTGGCTGGTGCTAAAGATATGACACCTGATGTGGTACATAAGTCGTACCCTCCTCAAATTAGGGTATTGCTAATAGTGACTCATCCTCTGACCCCTCCTCATAATCATTCTCAGACACCACCTCTCCCCTTACACACTGTAGAGAATACGGTGGTGAAGTCCTGATCGACTTTATCCTCAACCTTAAAACTAGTTTGGTTGTAACTGTATGTGCCCCGACCTAAGTAGATGAGGGATGAGTTCTCTATTAATATTGTGGTAGGATCTGAACTCCCAAAGTAGCTACAATGATAGTTGCAACTATATCTTATTTCTGGTCTGGTCTTGTTAGTCATTCAGAGAAATCGAGCACTTTTCCACAGAGCCACTATGGGACTCGTCCCAATGTCTCAATTGTCCTACTTTCTTTGGTGAAGCCTTTGGTACCATTGTACTTGATAAATTAGTTTTTAATGCCCGAAGTATAAGAGTGGAGTGAAAATTTTGAAAAAACAATCAAAAATCTCAGGAGGCTATTTATGATTGCCATCTATGGGTCGTAGTTACCACCTACTCCCGTAAGTGGAATTTGTAGGTGACAATAAAATCCCTAAAGTTTTAGGGCTACTGATTTGACACATATAAAGGCACTTACCTCTTGTAAGTTCTACTTACGTGGCTTGTAGATTCCATTATAGGTACCCTTCTAAGGGCAGTTTAACAATTTTATTGATTCTCCTAACCCTTTATCAACTTTGAAAACATATCCTCAATCCTTGATTCATTGTCACATCTTCCTGGTGTAACATATGCGCAACCCTTCTCCTTATAATCATCCTTGCATCTCCAGTCACCATCCCTTTCTCTATTGCACTCCATGTACCTATCCCTATAGTAGTTCACACCTCAGTTTCTTTTCCTAGAGTTTCGATTGTCTTGAGCATACTATTGTCCCTTGGCTTGGAGACTCGCCAACTCTCTATCTAGATATTTTTCCTATTTATCCATATTGGAATCATATGATATTGAGGCCTTACCTTGCGTTCCCACTGCAACCACCTTCTTAGAATTCATCATCGTTAACTTCTTTGTTAATAACAAAACCTCCAAACTTAGCTGAGCAACCTCTTGAGCCACTATGTAATCTGTAACGCTGCGCTCACTAGAATCCTCAATACCATAAGTTTTCATACCACTATCAGACTCTCGAGTATGCCACCCACGGTTGGTAATAGAGATGTGATTAAATACCTCTAATTCTACCTTAAAACATACGAATAATAATTCTCCTCAAGCAAGAGTATTTGCCATAGCTTTGGAACTGGTATTTAGGGCATGATTGAATATTTAAAGTAAGTTGCTTGCCGTAATTTTAGGAATATACACCATCATAAACTTTTTCTTAAACCAAAACCATGCCTCATACATTGATTCAGAATGCAATTACTTGAAATTATAGATCTCATCCTTCGATTTTAGTATTATAGATAAAGGGATAAAATAGTCTAAAAATTGCTTTTGCAACTCATTCCAAGAAGTAATAGATCCACGAGGTTATTCCCTTAACTATATCATTGTTTCACCAGTTAGAGAGAATGGGAAAAACCTTAGTCTTGGAGTTTCCTAATCTACCCTAGGTATTGTGTATAAAGTTCAAATACCAATAAAAGTTATGAGGTGTATGTTTTCATCATTAGTATGCAAGTTAGAAACATATTTTTCAAATTCAACAAATGGATCATAGCACTAGTAATGTCAAACTTTAAACCCAGGGGCAATGTTGGAGGAATAGTATCTCTTGTCTTAGTAGGCTCAACATATCTCAAGTCACCTTTAGAATATCATATGGAGGCAAGTACTAATAGTTTGCGAGTACTTAAGCTCTACCCCTTCTACCTTTAACTCGATTTCTGTTGAGTTCTGCTCAATGATTTTCTCCTTGTCTCTACCTTGCCAACTTTGCCTTCTAAGCATTACGATGGGCATTCGCATCTATCCTCACATTAGTAGCATTTTCTTCAAATAATAAATAATTAGTTATTCGATAAATTTTCTCCTAAATTGCACCAGGAAGAGGTAGAGTCAAGCCAGTAAAATTATCCCAAACCCCTCAAGATGACCTTCACATTCGTGTTCTACTATTATACAAGTCGGTTGTAGCATTCTCTCTAGATTAAGGATCAAGTGGGAGTAGAGGATTGCCTTGACTTATAGTGCTAAGCTTACACTGTTGTATGCCCCAAGAATAAAAACAAAATAATATCCAAGAACTTTAACAACTTTAATCAATAACTCTACAACTGTATTGCGCAGCAACACTGATAAAATTTTGATTTCTCCCAAAATTGCACCTCCAAGAAATATAAAGTAGTCATTGTCAAAATATTGTAACCCCACTAGTTGGGGTGCAACCCACAGGGGAAAGGCCATAAATATCTCTTGAACTTGTTGAAATCAATGGGAAGGTAAAAAAATAAATGGGTGGTTTACAATAATTGGTAAAAAGTAAAAAAACTTGAATGCTTTTGGTTGTTATCAATTTTATATGAACACTAGGACAGTGTTCCCCCTGGCTTCTAACTCTGTAGGTTTATTGTGCTCAATCTAAGTATCTCACTGCTACCCATGAAGAATCTGTCAAGTTATGTATAACCTACCGTCTTTCATTGGTGAATCTCACTCATCTTCTCTCTGTCTCAAAGTTTTATATTACAAACCCATGTATTAGATCCTATATTTACTATCCCCTCTTGATCCCCATGTTAATTTGATGAGGATCATAGCCTTGAATCACTATCATGATTTTCTTTTCACAATCTCTACCTCTCTCTAGATTTAGTGTCAAATACATACGGGTTCCTAACCTTTGAAAACATTAAGAAGGAAATGAAAGCAAAGAAAATCACAATACATGCAGCAACAATGATGTACACGAAATCTCATAGTTCCCCTACTTCATAAATACACCAGGTTCCAATAACCCTAGATAAGGGAATTAGCCACTCATAATTGTGAAACAATCCATGGATTCAATAAACATAGCATATGAATAATCTCACAACAATAAAAATAGAAAACCCAAAGTCTCAAATCAATTAATAACCAAGAACAAAGAACACAAAAATTCCAAAGATCAAAAGCCAATCTTGGAATCAAAATATGTTTGTGAATAGTAAGAGTACGTAAACTAACTAAAAATATCGTAAGAGTATTTATAGATTATATAAAAACCCTAAAATTCCAAACCAAAATGAATTGAGAAACTTGGGTAGATTGCCATTTACAACGCCACTTATAGGTCATAGGTGGCACCTACACCACGTTGATAGTCCCATGTAGGTAACAAGAAATCTTCTTCCATATCTTATCTGAACTTTTGACATAGTGAAACTTACACTGGAACCTAACGCTACATAGGTAGTACCTACGGGTAGTAGGTGGTACCTATGGACCGTAGGTATCCCTTCCTAGGTAGCAGTACAAAGTCTTCAACTTTAGATTCTTTGAATTTCAACTATCTTCTACTTACTCTGTCACTTATGCCAGGTAGGTGAAACCTACACCACGTAGGTTGCATCATAGGTAGCCATACTTTAGCTTGCAAATAATTTTTCTTGTATTTAGCTCCCAAAATCAAGTTCCATTCAAACTAAACACAAAAACACATTATATATTCCAAAACAAACCTAAGTACTTGCATGTTTTTTGTTTTTAAGCATCAAAGTGTCATCAAACCATGGCCCATCAGTTATAAAGGCTTATTAGTTGACTTCAGTCAACATTTATTGATTTGTACGTCAAATGGAAAAACAGACTGTGGGAGCAGATTTAGAATGTTGATTTCAGGTTTTTAACATAATTGGTGTGGTTTTATGTCTCTTATATCTCATTTTGACCTTCGGTTCAAAAATTTGTATAATTAGGTTTTGAGGGTCAACTTTGTGCAAACAATATTTCTTTGAAAATGTGATATCACCATTGAGAATTTAGTCTTTTAGTGTATCTTATTTGCATACTTAGGATTCTAGATGAATCTCGATGAGTCCATAGAAACATGGAATTCTCCATGTCTCTAGCTGGTGCACCACTTAAGCGACACTTTGGTTGCTTTAGCGACTTGGCTTGACGCTCAAATTCTCACGTAAGCGACACCATGGTCATTAAGAGAATGTCACTTAATCAAAAGCCTTGTCGCTTATACAATAATGTGGGCAGTGCATAAGCAATGTGTGGTCACTTTAGTGACCTAGTGGTAGCTTAAGCGACACCTGGGTGAATTATTTCCCGCATTTTTGCAAATTTTCACCATTTTCAAAACTTGGAGCTTGGGTATTTGAGTTATGGGAAATTTCATCCATTCTTAGCTTTGGTAAGCACCAAAACTCCTATTTCATTCCTTTTCTTTGATTCGTACCATTTAAATAATTTTAAAACTCAAATTCAAAGATGGAAATTGGGAATTTTAGCTCGAGAAACCTAAATTAGTAATTTTAAAATTTTAACCTTAATTTTAATCCATTTTCACTTGGGTTATCCTCTATAAGTTTCTTTAATCACGGGAAATGTTTTTTGGTCCAAAAATCCTATTTTACCCTTCTTTTAAAAAAACCATTTCGGGGGTCCATTTTGACCCTTAGCTAAAAATAGGCAATATGAGTATCATTACCTTTCTTTTGATGTATAGATTCTATATTTGTGTCTTTTAGTTGATTCCTAGTCCTTTCGTGAGATTAAAGATTGTTGTTAAAGGATTGATTGCACTAATTTTTGGTATTCGAGGTAGGTTATGGCTTAACTTTCTTTAAATTGGGCTGGGTAGTTAATACTGATATAAAATCATGTTATGAGTGTAGGAACTAATCATGAAAATATCTATTAATAATGTGATATGCTAGTGTGGGGCCCATGTTATTGTTATTTTGTAGTATTGAGACGTTATGTATTATATGTGATACGAGGTCTTGTATAATGTTGTTGGCCTTATGTATGTATATTAGTGGTATCATTTTGGTGAAAATCCTAAATTAGAGTTTTTTGGTATCAATGGACTAATGTTGTATACTTCACCCTATTGGCATATGATTTAATTGGATTGATGGATTGTTGGCTTATTAAATTGATTTTGGCTCATGGCTTGGTATATTGGTTGGGTTTGGAAATTTTCATTTTGGTTGGTTATGAGCATTGCATACTTATATTATATACGGTTATGAAACATTTATACCACTATAGAAATACTTGATACATTAGCTTGTGAAATCTTTATAGTCCTTATGCAAGGGATGTATCAGAGAGCAGTCATGGATATGGTATTTGTTATTGGATTGTATATAAGTTACGAAACCCCATGGGTCCTACCTCAGGATTATAGATTAGTAAGAGTATATGAAGGTTGTACGACAACCTCGAGCATCACATCATCATCTTCTTCTTCTTCTTCATTCCTTATCATATATATTGTGCTCATTCTATGGTTTATTATTGTCCTTGATGTGGTATCTATATATTTGTACTTATTTCTTATTCTTGTATTTGATATATGTTTATACTTGTTCTTCTTTCTCATATTTGTATATGGTATACTATTTGGGAAATTTTGTGATTGTTGATGACGTGCCCAAAGTGTGTATTTTATTTACTTTATTTTTACTTTTCTTTGTAAGCCTATGATACCTACTGGGTACATATTGATTGTACTCACCTCTACTATAATGTTTTGGAGGAGATCCAAGCACAAGTGCACAATACGACAGCTGATTTAGGCGGTACTTGGAGTCTATTAGAGGTAGTGATTGACCTGTGCATTTATAATTAAACTTCCATTCTTTACTATCTAGACCATTTCTAATTTTTTTATTCAGAGATAGATATTGATCCTTTTGGGAATATCATTGTATCTTTGACATTCAAGATGTATTTTCTAGTTCTTATACTATGACCATATATTTTGTAATGTTGCATTGTATTTTTGGTTTTGTACTTCTATTATTATTATATTGTGTGGTTTGAATTCATTCTATAAGCCTTGGCTTTGTTTTGGTATTGATTTCTCATTTTAAATTAGTTTAGATGATTGGATTACTTTTTAAGGCTTGTCGCAACAAGTTCCATCAGGACCCTTGTTTTAGGGTTTTGATATAGTGAGCCTCTTATTGTACCTATCCATATTTCTACCCCTGCAGGAGATGTTTTAGATGTGGATCAATTGTATTGACCTGTGTTGTGACTTTCGTTGGGGGGTGACACTTGGTTAGACTTGATCATTATAGATATGGTAGCGTTTGATCTCATGTTTGTTAGAGAATGGATAGCTCCTTATCATGTTATTCTATACTGTCATGCTAAGACCATGACTTTATCTTCTTCAGGTGTGCCAAGGATAGCTTCGATGGATGTTCTTTATTTGGGTCCCAAGAGAGTTATACCCTTTCTTTGGGCTCATCATTTGGTTAAGAGAGGTTGTTTGTCTTATTTGGCCCATATTCATGAGACTAGTTTTATTTCACCATCTCCTTTAGATTTTGTTCATATTGTTCATGACTTCATAGATGTATTCCCTATGGACTTGCCTAATATGCCTCTGAATCATGATATTGACTTTGTCATTCATATTGAGCTAAGCACCAAGACATCTCTAATCCTTATTATAGGATGGCCCCAATAATATTAAAGGAAAAGAAGGATTAGTTGCGGGAGTTGTTGGATTTATCTGACCTGTGGTATCACCTTGGGGTGTACCTATCTTTTTTGTGAAGAAGAATAATGGGTCTATGTAAATGTGTATTGATTATCGGTAGTTGAAAAAGGTAATGATTAAGAATAAGTATCCTTTTCCTCATATTAATGATTTCTTTGATTTGCTTCAGGGTTCTTTGTTGTTTTCAAAGATTTAATTGAGGTCCTTGTAGCACCAATTGAGGATTAGAGCTTTTAATATTCCGAAGATTACTCTTTGGACTCGGAATAGTCATTATGAGTTTGTGGTCATATCCTTCCGATAGAAAAATCCCCTATAGCATTCATAAAGTAAATAAATCGGGTATTTTGACCATATCTCGACACCTTTATTATTGTATTTATAGATGATATCTTGGTTTATTCTATGAGTGAGGTCGATCATAAGTAGTATTTGTGGATTGTACTCTTGAGATTGCTAGATGAGACGTTGTATGCTAAGTTCTCTAAGTGTGACTTTTCGTTTGAGTCTATTTCTTTCCTTGGTCATGTGGTGACCAAGGATTGTATTTTGGTCGATTTGGCAAAATTTATAGTGGTTCATTATTTGTCTAGGTATACTTTGCCTACTGAAATTCTGAGTTTTATTAGTTTGGCAGGTTACTTTTGGTGTTTTTTTAAGGGTTTTTCATCTATTGTGGCTCTGTTGGACAAGTTGAATTAGAAGAAAATTTTCTTTCATAGGTCTGATGCTTATAAGGTGAACTTTCAAAAGCTCATAGATTTGTTAACATCAGGTCTTATATTTACTTTACCCAAGGAGGGTGTAGTCTTTATCTTTTTATGATACTATATGTGTTGGGTTAGGTGTTATGTTGAGGCAGTAAGGTAAGGTGATTGTGTATGGTTTTTGTTAATTGAATCCCCATTAAAAGAATTACCCTATCCATAGTTTAGAATTGTGTGTAATCATTTTTGCTTTGAAGTTGTAGAAGAACTACTTGTGTGGGCTGCATTGTGAGATCTTCTCGGATCACCATAGTCTTTAATATTTCTTCACTCAATAAGATCTTAATATGAGGCAATGTCATTGGCTTGAGTTGTGTAAGGATGATGACCTTACTATTCTCTATCATCTGGGTTATCAGGAATTTGACTAACATAGGTAGCTTGGCATATCTATTGATCAAGGAGAGGCCTTTGGCTTTAGAGGTTTAGTCTTTGGCTATCCAGATGGTTATGCTTAATATTTTGACACTTGGGAGTGTTTTGGCATTTATGGAGGCCAGGTGTTCCTTGATGGGGCAGATTTTAGCTCATTATTTTGATGATGATACATTGAGAGTGATTTAGGATAAGGTGTCTAGTGGTGAGGCTAAGGAAGCCTTGAGTAATTTATTTGGTGTTTTGATGATTGGAGGTCCTGTCTATGTGCTGAAAGTGGGTGACTGGGAGAGATTTATTTTGGAGAAAGCTAATTGTTCAAGGTATTCCTTTCATTTAGGAGTGACTAAGATGTATTGTGATTTGAGACATCATAACTAGTGGATTTCTATGAGAAAGGATCTAGCAGATTTAATAGCTTAGTGCCTACTTTATCAGTAGGTAAAAGTCGAGCATTTGAGGCCTGGTGGTTTTCTTGAGAGTTTACCCATTTTTTAGTAGAAATGGGGATGGATCACTATGGACTTTTGTGCTTGGTTGCCTAATATTTCTCGGGGTTTTGATAGTGCTTGGGTCATCATTGATCGATTGACTAAATATGCTCATTTCATTCTAATCTAGGTTTTTTTTAGTGATAAGAGAATGGCATGTATCAATATTCATGAGATAGTTCATCTCCATGGAGTGCCAATGTCTACTATCTCGGATAGAGGTTTAGTGTTCACACCTTAATTTTTGAAGACTTTTTAAGAGAATTTAGGTACTCAAGTTGATCTTAGCATATCTTTTCACCCCTTGATTGGTGGTTAGTTGGAGTGGACTATTCAGGTTTTGCAGGATATGCTCTGCACTTATGTTAGGGACTTTGAATATCAGTAGGAGAAGCATCTATATTTGGCAGAGTTTGTGTATTATAATAGCTACTATTCTAGAATTGTACTATTGTTTTCCAGTTTGTTTATTTTAAGTTTCTAAGACTATACCTCGAGGGACAGACTTTCTTCGCGAGTCTTTTGGTAGAGTTTGGGTCATTCAGGATAGACTTTGAGTGGATCAAAGTAGGAAGAATTGTTATACGGATTGTAGACTTCATGCCTTATGATTTGGAAATGATTATCGAGTTTTCCTTCATAAGCGGCCCATAATGAGTGTGATGATATTTAGGAAGATGGGAAAGCTTAGCCCCAGTTATATTGGACCACTTTAGATTCTTCAAACTATTAGGGTTGTGGCTTATGAGTTAGCATTGCCCCTAGATTTGTCAGTTGTTCATCTAATTTTTCATTTTCCTTGCTTTCGTGTTACATTCCAAATGATTCTTATGTCATTTATTGTGATTTAGTATAGTGACATAAGAGGTTATTTTTCCATCCTAGCCAAGGATGTTAGACGATTGAGTTCTAGAGATATTCTAGTGGTTAAGGTCTAGCAGAGGCATCGATTTGTAGAGGAGGTGACTTGGGAGGTTGAGTCTGAAATGCATGGTAGTTATCCCCAGCTTTTCATTAATTCAGGTATCTTTCCTTTCTTTTAGTTTGAGGATGAACTTGATTTTTAGTAGTGGATGATGTAATGACTTGATTTTTTGTGATTTTCTAGAATTATTAATTTCTATGTGATTTGACCATTTTACCCTTCTTCATAGTTGCTTTGTAATATTTTTGAGGTGTGGGGATGATTTACATGATTCTCGATGAATTTTGGCATGATTTGTGCAAGTTTATGGTTTTTGGTGGTTCAAAAGGCTTCTAAGTTAACACCAGTCAACATTTATTGTTATGTGCGTTGGATGACAAAACAGACTGCACCAGCAGATCAGGAATGTTGATTTTGGGTTGGTAACATAGTTGGTGTAGTATATCATTCTTACCCTTAGTTATAATTTTGTGAAATAGGGTCTTGGGGCTTAATTTTCTGAAAATGATGTTTATTGAAAATATAAAATAATCATTGAGTCTGAAATGTCGAATTTAGTAGGGTTGCATAGTTCTTTTGTATTCACGGGATTTTTGATAAATCTAGAGGGTCCACAAAGACTTGGAAATTTTTTCAAGTTTAGATGGTGCAACCGCTAAAGCGCCATTTTGGCCTCTTTAGCGGTAGGTACTAAAGCGCCACTTGGGCGTTTAAGCGTCCAACTCCATCTAGGTAATGGACATTTAGTAGTGCGATAGTCTGCCTTAACGGAGGCTGCTAAAGAGGCCCTTTTCTACATTAGCAGACTGGACTGCATGACTAAAGTGGTACTTAGCTGCTGTAGTGGTGACCAACTAAAGATTCTATTTAACCGCTCTAGTAGTCAACGCTGGTACCTTATATAAATTCTTTTCCTCAATTTTTTCCACCATTTTGAGACTTGGGTCTTTCGTTTTTAGAGTTTTTGAGCGATTTCTTCCATTTTCAAACTTACATAAGCCTGAATCCCCATGTCAATTATTTTCTTCGATTCTTTTTTCAAAAGCTTGTTAAATCTCGATTTCAAAAGTGGAATTTGGGGATATTGGCCCGAAAGGCCTAAATTAATATTTATATGATTTAAACCTCTATTTCAACCCATTTTCACTTGGGTTTCTTTAATCATGAATAATATATTTTTAAAGTAAAATTTTGGTTTTACCTTTTTTCGAAAACCCATTTCGGGGGGCTATTTTGATCCCGACTCAAAAATGGACAAAATTGGCATCGTTGGATTCCCTTCGACACGTACTTTCTATATTTGCATGTTTTAGATGACTTTGAGTATGTTCATAATAGGAAGGATCTGTGTTGAAGGTTTTTAGACCAGGTTTTTTTCATTTGAGGTAGTTTATGGCTTAACTTTCTTCAGACTGGGCTGGATTATTAATACTGATATAAGCATTTTATGGGTGTGGGAACTAATCTTAGAAATATCTTTATTACTACTTTGTACCCATGTGGGGGCCTATGTTATTGTTATTTGGTGGTTTTGGAGACATTAATTGTGATGTGTAACCGTGTGGGGTCTTATATGATGTTGTTGGCCTGGTAGTTATGTAATTGGTTGTTTTTTTCTAGGCAAAAATTGTCTAAGTTGGGATTTGTATGTTATAACTGGCATATTATTATATATATTACTCTAATGGTTTATAGATTATATTGGATCATGGATTGCTGTCTTATTGAGTGGATCATTGGCTTATGTGTTTGGTAAACTAGTTGGATTTGGAAAGTCTTAATCTTGTTGGTTGTGTGCAATACATCCTCATGTCATATACATTCATAAAACATTGGTACTACCGTAGAAGTACTGGCTTTTCTAACAGAAAGGTGAAACCTATTAAAACCCTCTACTGACGTATGTGTCAAAGAGGAGTTGTGGATACTGTATTGGCTTTGGTTATTGATTATATATAGGTTAACAAACCCCCCATGGATCCCATCTCGGAACAATAGCCTGGTAGGTGTATAAGGAAATTGTGTGAACACCTCAGACATGGATGTCGCCCAAAATTACACCTCCAAGAAGTATAATGTAGCCGATGTCAAATAAAGTTACCCAACAGAGGTTGGGGTCAAACCCACAGGGAATAGGCCGAATATGTCTCTTGAATCTGGTGAAGTAGCTGGAAAAATATGGAAAATAATGGTGGGGTTTTATTGTGGAAACAATAAAGTAGCAACAAGTCTGGATTGCTTTAATTAAAATCAATCTGAGATTAATATTAGGACTTTGTTCCCCTTGACCTCCAAACTCCGTAGACTTATCATGCTCAATCCAAATATCTCAATGCTCTGCATGTAGAATCTTACAAGTTATGTATCACAAATAGTCTTGTGAATGCCTATGGTAAATTCCACACTTCACCTTGTGAGTCTCAGAGTGTTGCCTTACTAATCCTTGTCTTTGTTCCCAGTTCAACTACCTCGTTTAAGGTTTCAAGTTGATTAGATGACGGTTGGTAGCCTCGACATACTATCGTAATCTTCTTTTCCTAATCACAACCTCTCTTGTGAAGATGATCTCAAATACAGGCAAGTTCTTAACTAATGCAGTAGTAAAGAAAGAATAAAAATCAAAGAAGATCACAATACATGCATAAAAACATATTTAGATGGATCCCACACTTTCTCTACTTCATTATTCAATTTGGGTTCCCTCAACCCTCGCATGTTTGGAAGAATATCCATGGAATTCATAAAAGAAATCATATGATGAATCTCACAATAACTTAAGTAAAAAATCCAAATTCTCCAATAAATAATCAAGAACAAAGGATTCTGAGATCAAAAGTTAAATTTAGAATCAATATATGTTTGTGAATGTAAAGAGTGTGCAAATTAATACAAAAATATCAAAAGGGTATTTATATTTTACATTAGAACTCAAAAAATTCTAACCAGAACGAGCAAGGAAAATTGGGTCGGTGGTCACTTACGAACCCACTTACGAGTCGTAAGTGGTACTTACAGGCTCCTTAGTGGGTCGTAGGTAACATGCATCTTCATGTTGTAGAGTCTACCTTCGAAGGTACTTACAGGACTTAACTGGGACTTACAACCCATAAGTAGCCTCATCGTAACTATCAGGTACAAACTTCATACTTTAGGTTCTCAGATGTTTCTCTTCTGATACTTGCATGGCCACTTATGATGGACGTAAGTGGAACTTACATGGCAAAGATAGATCTTCCTCAATGTTTGTCAAAATTTTAATTTTCAGCTTCTCTGAACCATCATAACCTGATACTTACAAGGACACTTATGATGTACGTAAGTGGTACTTACGACTCGTGGGTGGTCTCGTAAGTAGGGACTCCAGCAAAACTTTAACTTTTTCTATCTTTAAGCTCCAAAACCTAGTTTCTTCCAAAATAAACACAAAAACACATCATATCTAACAAAATGGACCTAAGTACTTGCATATTTTCCAATTTTAAGCATCGAAAGTTCCACGAAACCATGGCACATTAACACACTCAACTTAGATTGTTTGCATGTCCTCAGGCAACACATATAAAAAAACCCACAAGACGATGCTTAACCAAGAGAAAACAAAGGTACCTACGATAGTCAATTCAATTTCATCTCAAAACATCGCCTCCCCCTCCCCCTTCCTATTTTTAACTTTTCAAAACCAACTATGTGGATCTATATATTGATAACGCTCAATCTACAGCTCTCGTTTGAGTGTAAAGCGGTCGTTAGCAAATATAGAACCCAACATGGGTTGGGTGTTGATCCCACAGGGAATAGCTTGGCCAACAAGTAAGTAAAATTACTAAACTTTTGGTGCAAGTCTCGTAAGAAGGGGGGATTCTTGTTTTGCAAGTAATGTAAACAAAAGCTGAAAATAATAAAGTAAAAAGAGAGAGATTGTTACGTTGGTTGTAAACAATGAGAATTGAAGCGTTGGGGTTATGTCCACCTTCTGAGGTATACGTCTCTATTGGCTATGAGTGTGTAGAATTCTGACATGCAATTGCTTATAGAGGATTGTAGTCGATGGTAAATCCAAGTGTCTCTCGACCTAAACAAGGACTATTTCACTTTAACTCTCTCGAGCTTAAAGCGTATCTAACGGTACGAATTCTCCAAGAGGTTAGTCCAGTTACGGCACTAGCTTTTTAATAGGAAAGGGTGTCCTACTACCTTGACATTATCTCTTTTCCAGACAAATAACTTTTCTCTCGAACAAGTTAAATGTTAGACTGGCGTATTCTTGCGTTTGCAACCGCAAAGAATGTAGATTAAGATGAAGAGAATAATGATATAAGCAATATACGTGCCTCGAACTCACAAACTCACAGCAATAGATAGTAACTCATTCGGCTTCCATAACCCCAACAGAGAAGTTTAGTTACCCATGAATGCTAAGGAGATCACGATTGACATTGTTGTTATACCACAAGATTGAGTAATTTCGTGTAGCTTAGGTGGTAGGCGTGAGGCATGATTTCCTAGGCAAAGTAACGATTCTCTTGTTGTGGAATTTAAGAATAGAAGAGTAGAAGAAGAAAAATAGAATTGAATTGTGAGATGTTAAGAAGATGTTAGAAGATGTAAAAAGATGATAGAAGATGATTTAAGATCTCTAGCATGATAGGGCATTTATAATACCCATATCCTAATCCTACTAAGCTAATAAAATAAATAACCAAATCCTACTAGACTAATGAAATCCTTAACCCAAATGTACTAGGTTAAGGTAACATTATCATAATCCACATAAAATAATGAAATACATAACCTAATTGTACTAGGTTAATGTATCATTGTCAAAATCCAGCTTTGTGTTTGTAAGTCCCCAAAGTCTTCAGAATTGTTGTTTTAGCCCGGGACAGATTCTCCATGCATCACTTTTGATCCTTTAGGCGTCCAAACTCCCTTTCCTTCCTTCGTGAGCTTTCTTTAGCGTCAAGTAAGCCATAAAATGCTGAATTATGCATCATTTATACCTGAAACTTTACTAATCATGTTCGTTAGCTCATTTACAGGAAAAAGGACTAAAAGTGCATGAAATATATAATTTGTTCTCAAAACTAGGCTAAAATATGGGCAAAATATATTGATATAGGCGCGTAAATTCTCCTATCATCAACACCCCACACTTAGAGCTTTGTTCGTCCTCGAACAAACTATCATGTCCTTCTAAACATCAACTTAGGGTTTTACAGCAACAACACAAAATGTTCGTCAAGACAAGCACAACAATTATCAACAAAGAGTAGCTTTTCGATTATAGGTAGAAACAATTTAACCTCTAGCATAGACTCATGATGGTGATCAACTCGCATGCAAATGTTAAGGTACAAAGAATCATATATAACTACCCAAACCTCATCAACCATGTGTGTCTCACACTATAGTACCCATAATCACTCACAAGTATAGCATATTTTTCAAACATGGGTATCAAAATATCGTTGCTCTCGCTCTCACAAAGAATTCATATGAAGCGACTGATAACCATAGGCTTGCCCTTAATGTAATACTCTACTAAATGTTGGAATGTTAAGATTAGGATCAAGTAGGTCTTTTGATTGTTGTAATGTAGGCTAAGGGACGGGTAAGACTATTTTGGCCAGGAATAGTGACTAAGTTCCTAAGCGCTTTAATACATCACTTTGTATTATTGACACTTTTTTCTTTCAACCTTTTTTTTTTCTTTTTTCTTTTGTTATAACACCCTTGTTCTCCTCTTTTATTTTTCAATTTTAAGCACAACTCGCTTTTCAGCTTTCTTTTCCTTTTTCTTTTCACAACATACCTCTTATGATAGATCTTTCTTTTTCATAACACATTCAAGCACCATTACAATTTATAGCATCATACTCACCCAATTTCCTCTTATGTTGTCACATGAATTTTTCACTTTAAAGCACTTAGGAGTTTGGATCAAATTACGGTCTTGAAAGAAATGGATTAGGCTTACATACAAGGTTGTCAAAGAAATAGGCTAAAGGCTCAAAAGGGTTTAACTAGGATGATGTCCATGGGTAGGTAAAACTGAAGGTAAACAAATATAGGTTGCCAAAGAAATGCCTAAATCATATCCTAAACTTACACTCCTTATTTTCGCTTTGCATACATACCAGGCAAGTTCTAGCATCAGCTACACACATAGAATATACGATTATCTCACACGCACAAGGCACATGGTCGACTTTCTTGGAAGTAATATAGACTTTCAACCCAACAAGTGAAGGAATTGAACCACACAATATCACATAATGAGTCACAACTAGAGCCTAAACGTCTCAATAGTCACAATTGTAGCACATACTCTTGTTATAATCTCATGCTGCCTATCAAAATAATTTCATGCGAAGCTAGAAAAAATTTACTACTAAAAAAAATGAAACAAAAACAAAGCAAGCAAGCAAACATAGATGCGATAGAGAAGTATAGCATACGATACCGCCACCCCACACTTAAACGGGACACTGCCCTCAGTGGAAAATAAATACGAGGAACCTGGTTAGTCGGACTCTTCCTCATTGTCGGGGGTCATACCCCCTTCGTCGGAATCATCATAAGAGTCGTCGTCAGAGTTCTCCTCCTCGTCATAGTCTGGCAAGCGTCGATCGTCATCAGTCGGCACATCATCATCTAGAGGTTCCTCAAAGTATACGCCCACTCCACACATCCCTCGTGCATGCATGTTCATGGGATAGTCGTGGTCCAGCTGTTGGAGCTCTGCAGCAGTTGGAACACGACCTCCGCTCATCATTGTAAACCTCATCATGCCGTACATATGGGGGGAGAAACTCTCATCCCGAGCATGTCTCTCTGCCGTAGTAAGGTTGATGCCATGTGTTGATTCAGCATCTTTGACCTTTGTGAGGTCAACCTTCTTCGGATTGTGTGGGAGTTTATGATCAGCTGGTTCCTCTTCGATATCCTCCTTCCGCAAGATTGCTGTCAACAAATTGCCAAATGTGAAATGGGACCTTTTGTGGAGTCTGGCCTTCCTCATGGTAGATCGAATGATTGCCCCAAAGTTGATAGGGACATTCGTCATCAAAGCATAGACCAAACACACTCTATCTCTCGATATCTTGGTGTATTGAGTCCCAGGAATAAGACATGAGTTGACAATGCGCATCCAGATTCTTGCTTCCCTATTTAGTGGAGCATAGGGGAAGGTGTTGTGTCGGCCGGTTTCTTTATGTCTGTCCCACCTTGCCATTGATCTGCTTCCACAAAGCGTGTGTCATATTGCTCTATAAGGAGGCCTGTTGTACAGCTCTTTGAATGGTGCTGTGTCGATCGAAGGTAAGCCAAGAAAAGAGTTGATCCAGTCCGCGGTGAGCTGTAACACCTGGCCCCGAATTTTGACTTCATTGGCTGTTGTGTTCGGCGGCCAGTTGGCATAAAACTCTCTTGTTAGATCAAGATTACACTCTCCCATTTCGCGGAAGATGAAATCCAACTTCAAAGCCATTATTTTTGCCAACATACGCGGCTCCTTCTTTGCTAAGGTATCCTTGTTGATCAAGTCGACGTGCACATATTTTCTTTCTTTGTTGCTGTTGTACCATGCTTTGGCTTCTTCCTCAAGAACCCATTTTATTCTAAACATTCTGCGTGGTAGTTGTGCTGAGGATGATTCTCCTTGGTCTTTTCGACTTCTCTTCTTGCCCTTTTGGGAAGTGGTCGCCTTCTCCTTGCCTTGCCTCGCTTTAGGTGCCATTGTACCTGAGACTAGAAATAGTGTTAGTTGCAGCACAGTCTCACTTGATACAATCTATAAGCAAGCATTAGGGGTACCACCCCACACTTAGTTTTGTTAACACGAATCAGTGAGGTGAAAGTAGTTGATTTACTCAGATTTCATCGAGATGCGTTTTAGGATTGTATTCCGACAAGAAAATCAGCAATGCATCACTTACTTGCATCCATTGGACTACTTTAATGGTAGATATAGCAACACTACTATATAGGGGTTACCACATTGAATCGTTATTCTTACAACAATCACAACCTCCTAAGTCGGTAGGCACTATAAGTCTTATCCCTATGACCGAGATAGTCTAACATGTAAGTATCCAAACAACAATCTTAAGCAATATTCATAGACATAGCAATTCCTCAAATATCATAACAATGCTATTGAAACCAAATTCAAGTCGGAAACAAGTCAAGATTTTCCTACGTATATGTTCACTCACATGATTTTGCAACAACAATCCAAACACATGAACATCACCAACAATCTTATATAATTTAGCAATTAATAATAGCCATAGCAACGTAGTACTTACGAGAAATAAATGAAGAATAAGAGAGTACTTACTTGCTTGAAACTTGTGGAGATGGTTTTGTGAATTGGAAGAGCAAAAGAAGAAAAATTTTAGAAGATTTGGAAGAGTATGCGGCGCCTTTAGGGTATTTTCTATTGTGGTTGTGTTATAAAACTAAGTTCCCTTTATATAGGAAGAGTATGGGTCGGGTTATGACCCATTTACAATCGGTTTTGGAGACAAAAATCCTACATATGCGGCGTATTGTCTATGGCATAATGGGACATATGCGCCGCATAGTCTATGGCATTTGTAGACATATGCGGCGCATTGTCTATGGCATAATGGGACATATGCGCCGCATAGTCTATGGCATATGAGATACTGAGACTAAATGCCATAGCATAGGCGGCACATAGTCAAAATCATACCTAGGAATAGGCGGCGCATAGTGTATAGCACACTAGATTCCGAGACCTTAGGCTATAGGATAGGTTGTGCATCGTTCGTGGCCTAGTTTTACCAAGGCCTAGTCTTCCTCGAAGCCTATTTTGGCGTGAGAAAGGCTCAATCCATAGCCTTATGCATCACCCTTCCTAACTTACCAACTTTACCATACAATGCGTCCAAATCGTCAATTGAAATCAATCTCCTCGTTGACTACTTCTTGCACCTATATTCGCTCAAACAAATGAAAACGATTAGTACGATGGGTTACCTCCCACCAAGCGCCTTAGTTTTGGTCGTGGCACAACTCTTATTTTTGGTTTTTTATTTATCAAAAGCAAAACACATACTAGAACGAAATGAAAAATGAAAAACGATAAACGATAAACGATGGGTTGCCTCCCATCTAGCGCCTTATTTATTGTCGTGGCTCGACGTAGTAATCTCAAGTACTTAGACTTCGTCGAGATAAGTGATGGCCATGTCATTCATCGAGTCAAGAGGACCGATATAAGGCTTAGCACGTTGGCCATTCACTTTGAAGACAACACCCTTATTGCCTTCCAATTCGACTACTCCAGACGAGTAGACTTGGATAACTTTAAATGGACCAGACCACTTAGATTTTAACTTACCTGGGAAGAGCTTAAATCTGGAGTTGAAGAGTAGTACCATATCACCCTTTTGGAAGTTTCGTCGAACAATCCGCTGATCATGATAATTCTTCATCCGCTCCTTGTATAAATCCGATCTTTCATATGCATGGAGACGGAACTCATCTAATTCGTTCAGCTGCTCCAACCTCAGATTCTTCACATCATCCCAATTCAGATTCAAGTGCTTCAATGCCCACAATGCCTTGTATTCAAGCTCGATGGGTAGATGACAAGCCTTCCCATAAACTAGTTGATAAGGAGATATGACAATGGGTGTCTTGAATGCAGTCCTATATTCCCATAGTGCATCATCTAGCTTTCGAGACCAATCCTTCCTATTTGCATTAACCGTCTTTGCAAGGATTTGCTTAATCTCGCGATTGGAAACCTCTACTTGTCCACTAGTTTGGGGATGATAAGGTGTAGCTACCTTGTGTTGCTTGACACCATACTTGGCCAATACAGATTTGAATAGCTTGTTGCAAAAGTGAGATCCTCCATCACTTATGATAGTACGAGGTACCCCAAAGCGAGAGAAGATATTCTTCTTTAAGAACGCTACAACACGCTTTCCTTCGTTGTCGGCCAATGCTACAGCTTCAACCCATTTCGAAACATAATCCACAGCAACCAAGATGTTCTTCATTCCAAACGAATTCACGAATGGACCCATGAAATCAATACCCCACACATCAAAAATTTCTACCTCCAGAATTTGGGACATGGGTATTTCATGGTGTTTTGAAATAGCACTTTGACGTTGGCATTGGTCACACCTTCTCACATAGTCGTATGCATCTCTGAATATCGAAGGCCAATAATAACCACTTTGCAATACTTTTCTTGCCGTTCGATTTCCTGCATGATGTCCTCCAACTTGCGAAGTGTGGCATGCTTCCAATATAGTAGGCACTTCTTCATGGGATATACATCGTCGAATGATCCCATCCGCGCATCTTCGAAACAAATAAGGTTCATCCCAATAGTAGTGCTGAACGTCATGCATAAACTTCCTCATTTGGTGGTAAGATAAATTGGCAGGTAGCACATTACTTTCTACGAAATTTGCAAAGTCGGCATACCATGGTACTTTCTCCATTTTTGTCGCTAATATCTCCTCGTCAGGGAATGCATCATCAATCTAAATTTTAGGTTGCGCCACATGTTCATTCTCAAGTCTAGATAGGTAATCAGCCACTTGGTTCTCGCAACCTCTTCTATCTTTGACTTCGAAATCAAACTCTTGCAGCAGCAATACCCATCGAATCAACCTTGGTTTGGCATCCTTCTTCGTCATTAGATACCTAAGAGCTGCATGGTCTGTATGGACGATCACCTTAGTACCCAATAGATAGGCACGAAACTTCTCAAACGCATATACAACCGCTAGGAGCTCTTGTTCAGTAACAGTGTAGTTCATTTGGGCTTCATTTAGGACCTTACTCGCATAATAGATAGGATGAAATAATTTCTCCTTTCTTTGTCCAAGAACAGCACCAATAGCTACACCACTAGCATCGCACATGACCTCAAACGGGAGCGTCCAATCTGGTGCTACTATGATAGGGGCTTCAATGAGTTTTCCTTTAAGGCATTCGAATGCCTTTAAGCAATTGTCATTAAAGTCAAACTTCACATCTTTCTCCAATAGTTTGCACAATGGACTAGAAATTTTTGAAAAGTCTTTGATGAATCTACGATAGAAACCAGCATGGCCAAGAAAACTACGAACTCCCTTCACCGAAATTGGAGGCGGTAGCTTCTCTATTACCTCTATTTTTGCTCGATCAACCTCTATTCCACTTTCAGAGATCTTGTGCCCAAGAACGATTCCTTCTTTTACCATGAAGTGGCACTTCTCCCAATTCAGCATAAGGTTGAACTCTACACATCTTTGCAATGCCATGCTCAAGTTTGCCAAACATGCTTCAAAAGACTCACCGACAACTGAAAAGTCATCCATAAATACCTCCAAAGTTTCTTCAACCATATCAGAGAAAATAGACATGATACAACGTTGAAAGGTGGCTGGTGCATTACACAACCCGAATGGCATGCGTTTGAAGGCAAACGTACCATATGGGCATGTAAACGTTGTCTTCTCTTGGTCTTCGGGAGCAATACAAATCTGATTATAACCTTAATAACCATCCAGGAAGCAAAACCATCCTTTCCCCGCTAATCGATCTAGCATTTGGTCCATAAATGGCATGGGGAAGTGATCCTTGAGTGTCCAAGAATTCAGCTTGCGGTAGTCCATGCATACTCTCCATCCAGTAACGGGCCTGAGTGGAATAAGCTCATTCTTTGCATTCATGACCACCGTCATTCCTCTTTTCTTGGGAACACATTGTACAGGACTTACCCATGTACTATCAGAGATAGGATATACAACTCCTGCGTCTAACCACTTGATAATCTCCTTCTTCACCACTTCTTGCATAGGTGGGTTTAAACGCCTTTGATGTTCAATGGTGGGTGTGCACTTTTCTTGAAGCTGAATTTTATTTGTGCAAATCCCATATGGAATACCAATAATATCCGCAATGGTCCATCCAATGGCTCTAATATACTTGTGTAAGATCGCAATAAGAGCTGCAACTTGTTGCTCACCCAAATCGGCTGCCACTATGACTGGAAGTGTGTTTCCGCTTCCTAAGAATGCGTACTTCAAATGACTTGGCAGCTCCTTCAATTCTAGTGTGGGTGGTTCTTCAATTGATGGCTTGGCTGGTGGTGTGGGTCGATTCTTGAGATCAAGATCCAGCTTCTTGGGAGTATAGTTATATGTCCCTAATCCCGATAGAGCACAAATAGCTTCTTCAGAAATTTCAGCATCCTCATTCTCTCCTTTCATGAGCAAAACCTCCAAAGGATCATCAAGAATTTGCTCTTCTTCAAGTCGTTATTTCTCATCATCAAAGACAACATCAGCCACAGAAAATACACTCAGATCTTTGGGTTGCTTCGTTGATTTGCAAACATCAAATCGAACCACTTCGTCATTTATTCGGAATGAAAGTTCATTAGCTCTCAAATCAATGAGCACACTTCCTGTAGCAAGGAAAAGGCATCCCAAGATTATGGGAACCTCTGAATCTGCTTCACAATCCAAGATGACAAAGTCTGCTGGAAAGATAAATGAAGAAACCTTTACCAAGACATCACATAGAATACCAACCGGTTCTTTTACCGACCTATCCGCCATAACAAGCCTCATGTTAGTTAGTGTAGGATCTCCTAACCCCAACTTCTTGTAGATCGATAATGGCATCAAGTTGATGCTGGCTCCTAGGTCACATAATGCTTTGGCAAAGTTCAAAGATCCGATGGTGCAAGGAATAGTGAAATCTCCGGGGTCGGCCTTCTTCTGAACTATCGATCGGGTAGCAATTGCACTACAATGATGCACATCATCCTTCAGCTCATAACTTGCTTCCATCTTCTTAGTCAAAAGATCTTTCATAAACTTCGCATACCCAGGAATTTGTTCAAGTGCCTCTACCAATGGAACATTAATGGTCAGCTGCTTCAACATAGTCATAAATTTGCTGAACTTAGTGTCATCCGCCACCTTCTTCAATCTTTGGGGAAAAGGTGGTGGTGGGTATGGAAGTGTTCTCTCCATGGCTTTCTTCTCCTCTTGCTTCCGTTTTTCCATTTTTTCAGGCTGCACGTCACTGGGCGTGACATCCTTGACGTCAGGATTGGTTGTTGCGGCATCTTCTCCTTTTACGTTATCATCCATGTCCGCAACTTCGTCAACCACTTGCTTGCCTTTTTTTGAAGGTTCCAGCACCTTACCACTTCTGGTAGTGATGGCCATGCATGACCCATCATTCCTTGGGTTTTGCACAGTATCGCTAGGTAAAGTGCCAGCCTTTCTTTGATTGAGTGCTGTTGACAGTTGGCTCAATTGCTGCTCGATTTGCTTGATTGAAGTGGAATGAGAATCAACTAGTTGTTTCATGGAGGACAAATCATTAATTACCTCATTAACTCCCGCGCTTGTTGCTTCCACTCCTTTCAATAATTTAGCCATCATGTCTTCCATACTTCCAGAATTAGATGTGGTGGTATCACGTCTACCAGGGGGAACGTACAAACCACTCTTTTCATTGTTTTTCTTCCAACTACCTTGGTCTATGCTTCCAGATTTCTCATAATAGTTCCGACCTTGGTTTCCTTGGGTATTCCCACGGAAACCCCCCTGATTGTTTAAGTAGTTGGCCTCCTCTTCCGAATCAGATTCGTCTCTTCCTTTTAGCGCCACATCTTTCACTTTTTCGGTTTTCCCTGATAATAAATGCTTTGTCAGAAGATCCACTTGCGTTTTCATGTGCGCTAAATCTTGATCACGTTCTTCTTGTCTTCTTCTTTGGTCTGCAGTCATGCCTATAGATAAAGTGGGGCTTGCTACCTCGGAATCCCTGGTATGCCAAGCTCTACTTTGTTTCGTCATACGATCTAGCATATTGCTTGCTTGACCAAAGGTGAGATCCATAAATGATCCTCCAGCCGCATTATCCACCACTGGTTTAGTTATTGAATTCAGGGCTCTATATAATATCTCCATTAGGTGAACATTAGTCATATGATGGTTTGGGCACCTCGCTAGCTTTGTCTTGAACCTCTCCCATGTTTCATGAAGAGCTTCAGTGGGAAGCTGACGAAAGTTGCTGATTTCATCTCTCAATTGTGCTCTTTTGGATAGCGGAAAGAATCTTTCTAGGAAAGCGTCTCACAATTGCCTCCAATTTGTAATTGAATCAGGAGTCAACCCATTCAACCATAGTGTTGCCTCCCCAGACAGAGACAATGGAAATAGACGTAATCGAATTGCATTCTGACCAACACCAGGATTGTCAAAAGACTTGCATGTAGAAATAAAGTTGATGAGATGCATATTCGGATCATCGCCTGCTAGTCCACCAAATAATCCCTTGAGTTGCAATAACTGAATCATGGTGCTTGTGATGTTGAACTTGGCTCCGGCGCTAATGGTGGTGGAATTATAGCTCCAGTGGCTCCGGCACCATCAAGATCATCATTATCATCGTCGAATGGTATTTCACATTGTGCATCCATTGATGCACTGAACAAAAACCTGCAGTACACAAAAACAAAAACTAAAAGTAAAAGTACGAGAGTCTTCGACCAAAGGGTCTAGTAATTATTACGAACTTGATTGACACTTGTATTCCCCGGCAGCGGCGCCAATTTTTGATAACGCTCAATCTACAGCTCTCGTTTGAGTGTAAAGCGGTTGTTAGAAAATATAAAACCCAACCTGGGTTGGGTGTCGATCCCACAGGGAATAGCTTGGCCAACAAGTAAGTAAAATTACTAAACTTTTGGTGCAAGTCTCGTAAGAAGGGGGGATTCTTGTTTTGCAAGTAATGTAAACAAAAGCTGAAAATAATAAAGTAAAAAGAGAGAGATTGTTACGTTGGTTGTAAACAATGAGAATTGAAGCATTGGGGTTATGTCCACCTTCTGAGGTATACGTCTCTATTGGCTATGAGTGTGTAGAATTCTGACATGCAATTTCTTATAGAGGATTGTAGTCGATGGTAAATCCAAGCGTCTCTCGACCTAAACAAGGACTATTTCACTTTAACTCTCTCAATCTTAAAGCGTATCTAACGGTATGAATTCTCCAAGAGGTTAGTCCAGTTACGGCACTAGCTTTTTAATAGGAATGGGTGTCCTACTACCTTGACATTATCTCTTTTCCAGACAAATAACTTTTCTCTCGAACAAGTTAAATGTTAGACTGGCGTATTCTTGTGTTTGCAACCGCAAAGAATGTAGATTAAGATGAAGAGAATAATGATATAAGCAATATACGTGCCTCGAACTCACAAACTCACAGCAATAGATAGTAACTCATTCGGCTTCAATAACCCCAACAGAGAAGTTTAGTTACCCATGAATGCTAAGGAGATCACTATTGACATTGTTGTTATACCACAAGATTGAGTAATTTCGTGTAGCTTAGGTGGTAGGCGTGAGGCGTGATTTCCTAGGCAAAGTAACAATTCTCTTGTTGTGGAATTTAAGAATAGAAGAGTAGAAGAAGAAAAATAGAATTGAATTGTGAGATGTTAAGAAGATGTTAGAAGATGTAAAAAGATGATAGAAGATGATTTAAAATCTCTAGCATGATAGGGTATTTAAAATACACATATCCTAATCCTACTAAGCTAATGAAATAAATAACCAAATCCTACTAGACTAATGAAATCCTTAACCCAAATGTACTAGGTTAAGGTATCATTATCATAATCCACATAAAATAATGAAATACATAACCTAATTGTACTAGGTTAATGTATCATTGTCAAAATCCAGCTTTGTGTCTGTAAGTCCCCAAAGTCTTCATAATTGCTGTTTTAGCCCGGGACAGATTCTCCATGCATCACTTTTGATCCTTTAGGCGTCCAAACTCCCTTTCCTTCCTTCGTGAGCTTTCTTTAGCGTCAAGTAAGCCATAAAATGCTGAATTATGCATTATTTATACCTGAAACTTTACTAATCATGTTCGTTAGCTCATTTACAGGAAAAAGGACTAAAAGTGCATGAAATATATAATTTGTTCTCAAAACTAGGCTAAAATATGGGCAAAATATATTGATATAGGCGCGTAAATTCGCCTATCATCATATATCCCAGCAGTGCAACACAAAAGAATAAAGCTATGACATCACATATAAACAAATAATCAAGCGGATATGCAAATTACACTACCATAATAGATAAGCAGCTAGCAACATAACCTATGTACCCTCACAGCAAAGAAGTCCCACTCTCACAGTATAATCATGTATTTCAATGCGCGGACGATAACGAGACACTCATACTCACAAAAAGATGTTCCAATAAATGTGCATAGAATATCATAGGCTTGCCATTATTTTATTTACCTTAGTTTTTTCGGACAGTTGGACTAGGATCAGTATAGGACTTTATTTTGTTTGTTACTTAGGCTTGAGGTCTAGTATGGTACATTTGGTAATTAGTGACTAACCCTCCTTGACACTACAATTACATTTGGATTCCGCTTCTCAACCACAACATTTCTTTTGTTTCTCCTTTATTTTTCCATTTATTGATTATTCAGATTGGGTGCAGTTTCTTTTATTCTTTCTTTTACTTTTTGGTTTTTCATGTTTATTTCTTTTTATTTTTCTCTTTTTCAATTTTTTTCTTTTTACCACACCCAAGCTTACTTTTTTCTCTTTTTCAAACCCTTCTTCGTACGAAATTTTAACAACGCACCCATATGGTAGTGACCCTCAACATTGGTGATTTTCCTGAGTAAGGTCCATAATTTCCAAGGAGAGACCATGGAAAAACAGGTTCATTGTAAATAGATTCGGAAGGTGAATGGTTCAAACAAGAAAATAGGTCTATGCAGGCTCTAACAGGGATCTAGGGATACCACTTTTCATTTGGATGGTCATTTAGGCTAAGAGGGGACTAAATCAAGAACAACCAATGATACTTTTGTAACCGACTACCCTACAACCAAGGCAAGACTAACTTGGAACGTTCTTGATTAAATGCAAAAAGGAATCTAGTTAAGCATCTTACAGACACATAGTACAGGGTTATATTACCAGCTACTACTTATCTATTTCATGCAAATACTAGATATGATTATTTTGTACCTGAGTACTATTGCCATAAAAAGATTCAAAGCGATCGAACATGTAAAACATCACACAGTTCCAAACAAACTTTTAAGAGAGGAATCATTTTCCTCAAAACACATAAATAAAAACAAAATACTTCAAAATCGAGCCTCAAAATCCAAAATCTCATACATGTCCACTATACTCAATTTGGGCTTAATATAGAGCCCTCTCTTTGTCCTCTAGGTGGTAGGGATGATATCACTATTACTCTTATAGGGTTCCTGCATCTCGGGGTACCCGCTTGGATAATGATAGGCAATGAAAAAGTCTCAATTTGTAGGGGCTGAGCTGGGGAGGAGGTTGGATCTCAACCAGACTAATATTGGACTCATCATTCTCATCCTCTATATTTTCCTCATCATTGCCTGACCCCTTATTTTCATTATCATTTTCTGACCCATTATTTTTGGAACCACAATCCAAGGCATCATCAACTTGATCATTCTTACAAAAAGGTCTCCCTCAAAATCCCCTCCCTTTTCAGACTGCGAAGGTGAACGTCATGGTGATTGACTAGAGTTCTTCAATCTAGGCCTAGTCAAGGGAGGTGATTGAACTGAATAAGTGTCCTGAGTACCCTAATGTAAGATTTTCTTTAGTTCCCCAACCTTTTCTATGGGATTCTCTTCTATGAATCCACTTGACTCCTTATCTATGGCCCCATCCCCTAGATGTCAAGTGGAGGGATGGGTTGTGTCTTAGGAATTTGCCTTGTGGATTCAGATTTTGGTGCCATTTGTACTAGTTGAGACATACATATTAGTTAATCCTATGAAAAGGAAAGAAAAACAATCAAAAACCACAAGTATGACTCAGTGGTTGGGCATCTAATAAGTTAAGGTATAACTCATAGTCTGAGGCTATGAGTAGCCCTAAGTCTCGTATGGTGAATGGACCTATGAAGACTGTCCACTTGTTACCCAATGAGTTATTGGGTTGACCAAATTTGTTAACTGAATCGTAGTCAAATCAAAATATATTTCTTCAGATATTTCCCTTGCCCTATCACTATGAGTCCACACTATGAGTCGAGATGTGAGACAGCGGTTCGTAGTGTAAGTTGTAGTGTTACAAAGGAACAATCACCCTTATCCACCCATGTTACATGTGGTCATGAGTCACACAACAACTCATTAGGTTACCCTATAATTTTTTATGAGCCCCATAGAGACAATAACATAGGTGCATAGGGTTGTTGATTTTCGACTTCAAGTTCCCAAGGGGTACTCAGACTTTTCGAATATATTTAACATCCCAGTTGCAATTTTAATTCATCCCTTCTTAAATATTCAATAACCAATTATGTCTACTCTCTATCGTGTAATATTCTAAAAATTTCTCAAGAACCACTTGGTAGATTGTTGCCCTAAGCACAAAATTAAACATGGAATCCAAGCATTTTACTCAGGAATTAGCATGAACTCCAAACATATAACACCAGAGTAAAACACTTACTTGAGAATAGAGAACTATTTTCTTAGGTCCCTTAGAAATTTTTTTGTTGCCTTTGTTCTTGAGAATAAAACATTTGGAGAGATTTATTTCTTCAATTTAATAATGGGGGATAAAATTTGGGTACATTTAAGGAGTTTTTAGATGGTTATGGGAATGGAGGGAGCCACGCACGTTTAAAATTATAGGTGGATCAATTTTGGGGAATAAATCCATGTTATTACGTGTTGATTGAGTTGGGCCGATCAGTTTGCTTTGCAATGGTGGGTCTGACTGCAACTCATGATTACGAATCATAGTCAGTGGCTACGAGTCATAGACTCCCTTCGTTAAGAGTTAGAACATTACTTGGGTCTCCAATTAAGATGGCTCAAGGAGACGAGTTGTTGTTACTAACACTGACTCATTATGAGAGTCGTCATGACTCCAGAGAACTTTTTCCTGGGAGAAGACAGAGCTACAACTTTACACGAATCTGGTGACGATTTGTAGGGTGTCCCTATTACTCGTAGGGTCCTCCGTGGGGACATGGGCACAAAAAATTTATTTGGTCTTTTTTACAATTTCCAACCCTGCACACTGAATACACGGATTACCATGTAATGTAATAAGTACAAAACATGGGTTGCCTTCCATACAACGCTTGATTTAACATTGAGGCACGATATGGTTAGGTTGAATACACTAACGTCAATAACTAGCCCATAAGTGGCCTCCTAAATAGCGCCGGATTTAATATCGCGGCACGACGCAGTTGTTTAGGTTACTCAGACTTCACCAAGGCCCATTTCAACACAAACTTTCACTTCATCAATGTCTCCCATATAGTGCTTGACATGCTGCCCATTCACCTTGAACGGTGCTTCTCCATTACATTTTACCTCAATATCAGCATGTGGGAACACTCTAACCACAGTGAATGGTCCATACCACCTAGACTTTATCTTGCAAGAAAATAAGTGAAGTCTTGAATTATATAGCAAGACCATATCACCAAGATCAAACACCTATTTATGAATCTTCTTGTCATCATACAACTTCATCTTCTCATTGTATAGAACTGAACTCTAATAAGCTCGGAGCCGAAACTCATCCAACTCATTTACCTTGGTTATCCTCAAATTAGATACATTTTTCCACACAATATTGAGCTTTTTCAATACCCACATTGTCATGGAAAGTGGCATGCCTTGCCAAACACAATCTGATACGGAGAGGCACTTATGGTGCCTTAAAAGCTCTTCGATAGGCCCAGGGGCTTCGCTTAACTTCCTTGACCAATCAATCCTGTTGACATTCATAATATTTATTAATATGGACTTGATCTCATGATTTGAGACCTTAACCTGCCCACTCATTTGCGGATGGTAAGGTGTTTCCACCTTATAATTCACACTATATTTTTTAGTACGGCCTTAAAAAGAGGATTACAAAAGTGGCACCCACCATTACTAATAATAGCACGGGGAGGTCCAAATTGAGAAAAAATATTCTTCAAAATGCGGTGACACTTTTGTACTTATTGTTGGGAAGCACAACCGCCTTTACTCATTTAGAAACATAGTCAACTGCCACTAGAATATACGTTAACCCATAGGAGTTTACAAACGGAGCCATGAAATCAATTCCCTACATATCAAACAACTCCAATTCCAAGATAGTTGTTATGGGGATTTTATGTTTCCACGGAATATTACCTTTCCACTGCCTTTGATCATAGGCTTGAGAAAAATCATAAGCATCCTTATAAACAGTCAACCAATAGTACCCATACTACAGAATGTTATGGCTTGTGTGGCATCATGATGACCCCCAACTAGTAATGAATGACAAGCCTTAAATATTCTCATCATCTCCACCTCAGGAATGCATCTCAGAACAATTCCATCTACAAAAATCCAAGAAAGATAAGTCTCATCTTAGAAAAAATTACTCCCCACATTCATAAATTGCTTACGCTACTGAAAGAATAAATCTTTCGAGACAAGATAACTTGCCAATAAGTTGGCAAACCCCGTAAACTAGGGGATTATGCATTGAGATGCTGCCAAGATGTGCTCATCTAGAAACGTATCATCTATATCAAGCTCATCCCCTAATTTTAGCATTGCCTCCTTCTCAAGATGGGACAAATAATCTGCAACTTTGTTTTTAGTGTGTTTCTGGTCTTTAGCCTCAAAGTGAAATTCCTGTAACAAGAGTACCCAAAGAATTAACCTCAGTTTTGCATCCTTCTTCGACATTAAATACCTCAATATTACATGATCAATATGAACTATGACTTTGGCCCCTATCAAATAGGACCTAAATTTCACAAAAGTAAAAACCACCACGAGTAACTTATGCTTAGTAACCATATAACTTTTCTACATGGGGTATAATGCTTTGCTAGCATAGTAGATGGGATGAAGGATTTTCTCACGTCGTTGGCTTAGGACTACTTCCAAGGACACACCACTAGCATCGCACATCACCTAAAAAGGTAAGGACCAATCAGGGGACACAATAATAGGAGCCGAGATCAACCACTTCTTAGGCATTTAAAGACCTTGAGACGCATCATCAAATACAAAAATCATCTTCTTCTCTAAAAACTTGTATAATGGATTAGCAATTTTGGAAAAGTCCTTGATGAATCTCCAATAAAACCCAGTATGACCTAAGAAAATTCAGATACCTTTGACTTAAATTGGAGGAGGTAATTTTTCAATCACCTCTATCTTTTCCCTGTCAACCTCAGTACCCTTTTTTGAAATCTTATGTTCGAGAATAATCCCAAACTTCTGATACCTTTTACTTAAACTGAAGGAGGTAATTTTTCAATCACCTCTATCTTTTCCCTGTCATCCTCAATATCCCTTTTTGAAATCTTGTGTCCGAGAATAATCCCTTCTTTCACCATAAAGTGGCATTTTCTCTACTTTAAAACCAGGTTGCACTCCTCACATCTCTGAAGTGCATTGGCCAAATGGGCCAGAAATTCATCAAAAGAGTCCCCAACAATTGTAAGTTCATCTATGAAGAACTCTATAGTGTAATCAACCATATAAAAAAGTATCGACATCATACAGCGTTGCTAAAAGATGGTAGAAGCATTGCATAGTCTGAATGGCATCCTCCCTAATGCAAAATTACCATATACCCAAGTAAAAGTAGTTTTTTCCTGGTCTTCAAGAGAAATAGAAATCTTATTATACCCTAAATAAACATAGAGAAAACAATACCAACCCTTTTTTGCAAGCCTGTTTAGTATCTGATCCATGAACGGCATAGGAAATTGGTCCTTTTTGTGTTAAAGTGTTCAACTATCTATAGTCCATGCACACTCTCTATCAAGTAACTAGTCTCAATGGAACTAATTCATTCATTGTTTTTAGAGCTACAATGATCCCACCCTTCATAGGTACATAATAAAATGAGGTGACCCACTTGTTGTCAGCAATGGGGTAAAACCATGCCCGCATCTAACCAATTTATAATCTTTTTCTTTACCACCACTTAAATATGTGGATTCAAAGGATGTCCTTGCTCAATGTTAGGAACATATTCAAGTTCAAGATGAATTTTATAAGTACAAATCTTGAGAGGAATCCCCCTAATGTACCATTAGTCCATCCGATGGCCCTATTAAATCTCTACAAGACTAATATCAATCCCTCAACCTATGAATCCAATATAATATCAACAATACTAACCATCAAGGCATTGTCGACCCTCAAAAATAAATATCTCAGTTAAAATGGGACGGCTTTCAATTCCAACTCCGGTGGCTCCTCAATAGATGGTCGAGCTAGTGGATTAGAATTATTCTTCAAGTATAGATCTAAATTTTTTGGAGTATAAGAATAAGAACCTTTACCATACAGTGGGCTCACCATCTCATAATATTGATTGATACCATCACTATAAAATTTCATGATAACTAGCGCTAATGCCTTAACCCTATGTCTCTCCTCAGTAGGGACAATCAATGCATCATTATCAATAGTGTCTATCACAGACACCACTTGTGTATCCTTTGGTTGCTACACTGACTGAAATACATTAAAATTCACATGTTCGTCATTAATTCTACATTTCATATACCCTCTTTCCATCTTAACCAATGCCCTACTAATAGCTAGGAATGGAATTTCTAAGATAATATCAACTTTAAAGTCTACCTCATAGTCATAGATCACAAAATTTGTTGGAAATTTGAAGAAAGCCTCCTTCACCAACGCATCACATAATATACAACCAGTTTCTTCATAGTACGGTCGGCCATCAATAACTTCATAGATATTGATTTTGGTGACCCCAGCCCACTGTTTGTTCACCACCAATAGCATCAGATTTATACTAGCTCCTAAATCACATAAAGCTTGAGAGAAGTTAAAGGTGTTAGCCTCCTTTATTCAAGTTTTAATAATTAAAAAATAATGAGTGGACCTTTGTAGGAGATTGGAAGATAAAAGGGTATCTCACCCAAAGATATAGATAATTAATGTAACGCCCCGAATCTGGTACCCTGAATGCTACACGGTGCTCATGACCCCGAAGGACCACAAGCTAACTCATGACTGATATCTATAACTGAGTACTTCATAATATACTCTATAAATGAAGAATAAGAGGCTAAAAGGTCATAAGGTTCAAATACCTGATAAAAACCTAACATCTAGAAATATGGTATGTCAATACAAAAACAACTAAAATAATTGTCTGAACATACTACAATTTGAAAGACTCTGAACTGTCTGAATAAGGAGTTGATGGGACATGTCCCCAACAAACTCCAACTACTAAAATAAATTAGGTATTGAAAGAATAAAATAAGCAATAATAACATCCTCGAATAATGAGGACTCACTGCTAGTTTGTCTATTGAACGGCTGATCTACTAAGGATGCTCTGGAGCTCGTGCTTCTACACCTATGAAATAACATAGCGCAAAAGAAAAGAAAAGTATGCATCAGTATGTGAGAATTTACTGGTACACAAGTGATGTAAGCTGAATGCAAGGGTTCATATACATGAACTATACCAACTGACTAAGTAACATGAACGTGAGAATACATGCATGAATACGTAACTGTAACTGAAATCATGATGCTACTAAATCTAACTACTGATAACCTGAGTTTCGTTTTAACTGAGTGACTGTATCTGACAGTCCTAATTCTAATGGAACTAACTGAGTTCCATACTGAACTGGGTGACTGTATCTGATAGTCCTGAATTTAAAGAACTATTTGTGTTCTTTTACTGAGATTGAGACTGAGACTGTGGGAGTTAGTCATCTAACCGACATGCCCCAAATAAGATATTTTAGCTGAGTTGGGATCCAATTCGTAACCCTAATTGGAAGGGTATCAATACCGCGCCACTGGTAAGGACAAGTTGTGATTGACCCTCATCTGAAAGTTACTCTAAGGAGAATAGTGGGACCCTCATCTAATAGGTTAAGCCACCTCATCAACCCTCATTTGATAGGTCTTGATGTATCAACCTACGCTGGCTACGTAGTTCTGTAATATAAGGACTACTTCTAAGAATCACACCCTCTACTGGTAGGTGAGTTCCCATCATTGGGTTCACTCAGTGCTGAATCTGACTCCTAACTGAATAGACAATTAACTGATTCTACTGAGATGAACTGGACTGAGTTCACTGAGTTCCGTGGATGATGCAATACTACTGAATTCTGTTAACTGACTGAGTTTATAAGGTTACTAAGTTTTCCTGAGTTCTGTAACTGATTGAATTCTAGTGATCATGGCTTGACTGAGAGTATCGTAAAAACTGACTCTGGCTCTAGGCACACAGCTAAATTGTCGGGTACGAGTACCCCCAAGACTCGATAGAATGAAAATGACAATACATGACACTTTTTGAACACATGACTATTATCACCATTTCACAATACAACCATTGAGGGATTTCATGAAGCATTTATCATTCATAATCTTGTATATAGATAGAAATACGTATAAACATGCCATACTTTCATAACTTCTAATAGCATGAATATTCCATCAAGCAACTACAATGTGCAATAATCGTATGGAGGTCATATTTGAACATAAAGGTAACATGAATTGATCATTTAGGTTCTATTGAGTCATAATGCACAAGTATTATTCTCTTAGGCATTTTATCAAACACCTAGTATGCATAAATTAGGGCTTAGGCATGATTTCAAATTAATACAACATGATTCCATACTTCAATTCAATTTCATGAATTTAAACCCCATACTAGCGTAGTTACATAAAAAACACATAAAGATTCCAACTTGGGAATCATACATTAATGACTACATGAACATAACCAATCCACAACATAAACATCATAATTCATAATTTAAAATTGGATTCTTGGGCTTCATGGATGAAAGGAATCTATGAATGAACACTTTACATACCTTGATTGTAAGTTTCTTGAAGATCTTGGAGAGATTCTTGGAATTGGCTTTGATTTCTTAAATGCTAGGGTTTTGTTTCTTGGGAGAGAATGTTTTAAATTTTTAGGGGTGAATTGAATAATAAGTATCTAAGGATGTTTTTAGGGTTTAAATTCCATATCTAGGTTGAATGAAATCATAGGTAAAAGACACATTTAACCCTGGATGCGTCTTTTAATTTTTGTGAAAAATTCTCGATCTGGACCCTTGGCGCGATGCGGTACAATCGCGTTGCCACTTTGGACGCGACCTGGAATCTCACTGTGGTGTGGTGGTATAAGGACAATTCAAAAATAGAGCCTTGGCACAAATCTCCAATATCACGGAGGCTCACTGGATTTTGACGATTGCTATTTAAGTTGGTTCTGCGATACGCTGATGGCTCAGGTAGTACACTATCTCACTAAAATGGCTCTAACTCTTCGCCCGGATGTCGAATTTTGGCAAACTTGGTATTGATGGAAATATTATTCAATTTCCCACATGATAAAAAGTGAAAATCTTGAAAATTCCACATGTATAAAAGTGGATTCATCTTTTAAAGAAAGTATTTACATTTTGGGGATGAAGGTGAGCTTGGTAGAAGTATGGGGTATTACAATATCTCTCCCTTGGAAATATTTATCCTTAATGAGACTGATTGAATGGTATAAATGATAATCTAAAGTACATACTGAACATGAACAACTGAAACATGACTACGTGACTGATATTACTGAGATTCATACTAAGCATGCATATCTGATGCATGATTTTATGACTGAGCTGACATATGAATGCATGACTGAGAGTACTAATAAGCTGATCACGCATATCTGATGCATGAATATGTGACTGATCTAATGTGTGAACATATGATTGAATATGAAATGATAAATGGATACCAAGTTTTAAAATAGAAGTCTGAGCGTGAAACTGGTTTGTAACTGGAACGTGAACATGAAACTGAATAAACTTTAAGGAAAGCTATTCCCTTGGACTGAGTTTGAGTTGGCGCAGAAGAGGTGAGGATACTTGGTCCACATATCTACTTCTTCTTCCCAATTATCTCCCTCAACAGACTAATTTTTCCAAAGAACTTTGACTAGAGGGACTTCTTTGTTCCTCAGTCTACGAGTCTGATAGTCAAGGATTTCGACTGGAATCTCTTCGAAAGAGATGTTGTTCTGAATGTCTATGCCCTCTATAAGGACTATAACTGTCGGGTCACCTATGCACCTCTAGAGCAAGGATACATGGAACACTGGATGAACTGAGGCTAGATCTAAAGGTAATTGGAGTTCATAAGCTACCTTGCCAAAGCGACTGAAAATTTTGAAGGAACCAACATATCGGGGACTGATCTTTCCCTTCTTGTCGAATCTCTTCACTCTCTTCATGGAGAAAATATTTATATAAAAATAGTCACCAATATCGAACTTGAGATCCTTTCTGCGTACATCTACATAAGACTTTTGTCGGCTCTGAGAAGCCCAAAGTCTTTGTCTGATCAACTGGACTTTCTCTAATTCATCGAATACCAAGTCAGGCCCTATAACCGCGGCCTCACTTACTTCAAACCAACCGACTGGAGATCTGTATCTCCTACCATAGAGATCTTCAAATGGAGCCATCTTAATATTGGAATGATAGTTGTTGTTGTATGTAAACTCAATCAAAGGCAAGTGGTCATCCCAACTACCCTTGAAATCCATTGCAAATGCCCTTAGCATATCTTCCAAGGTCTGAATGGTCCTTTCTACTTGACCATTTGTCTAAGGATGAAAGGCAATATTGAGATGAATTTGGGTACCAAGACCCTTTTGGAAAGCTTTCCCCAAATAAAAGGTGAACTGGGTACCTCTATCTGAGACGATAGACAACGGAACACCGTGCAATCTGACCAACTCCCTGATATAGAGTTTGGCATAATCCTCGGTTAAATAAAAGGTATGGACTGGAAGGAAATGAGCTGATTTGGTCAACCTGTCTATGATGACCCAAACCAAATCATGTTGATGATGAGTACGAGTCAACCCTATCACAAAGTACATGTTTACTTCTTCCCACTTCTAGTGGGAATATTGAACTCCTGCATGGACCCACTAGGCTTCTGGTGCTCAACCTTAACCTGATGACATGTAGAGCACTTAGCCACAAACTTTACAACATCTCTCTTCATCCCAATCCACTAATAGACCTCTCGCAAGTCGCAATACATCTTATTGGACCCTAGATAAATAGCGTAGCGCACACCATGCACTTATTCCAGAATTCGTTGCCTCAAGTCATCTACACCTGGCACATAGAGATGACCCTGACAATGCAATAAACCATCTCCCCCTTGGGAGTAAACATAAACCTTTTGATCTTTGACTGACTCTTTCAACTTAACAAGATTGGGATCTCTATCTTGCTTTTCCTTAACTTCGGAAACTAGAGATGATTCTAAACTACTTTGAACCCATATATTACCCTCTGCTAAATCAACTAGGCGGACACCTAGTCTGGAAAGATGATGAACTTCCTGAGCTAGTTTCATCTTGATGTCCCCAACATGAGAAACACTACCCATAGACATTCTACTGAGAGCGTCGGCCACTACATTTGCCTTGCCTAAATGATAAAGGACACTCATGTCGTAGTCTTTCAAGAGGTCTAACCACCTTTTCTAACAAAGGTTAAGATCTTTCTGCGAGAATACAAACTAAATTATTTTATGATCTGTGAACACATCTACATGAACACCATACAAGTAATGCCTCCAAATCTTTAAGGCAAAACTGCGGCTGCTAACTCAAGATCATGAGTTGGATAATTATTCTCATGAGGTTTAAGTTGTCTGGAGGTGTAGTCTATGAACTTACCATGCTGCATGAGTACACAACCAAAACCTACTCTAGATGCATCATAGTACACTACGAACCCATCTAATCCATTTGGAAGAGCTAAAATTAGGGCTGAGGTGAGTCGAGTCTTCAACTCCTAAAAAATCTTCTCGCTAGGGTCTGACCACTAAAAATTGACTTTCTTCTAAGTCAATCTAGACATAGGAGATGTAATAGAAAAAAACCCTCAATAAACCATCTATAATAGGTAGCCAAACCTAAGAAACTCCTGATATCTGATGGAGAGATAGGGAGAGGCCAGTTTCTTAATGCTTTGGTCTTTTGAGGATCAACTCTAATGCCATCACCGGAAATGATATGAACAAGGAATTCTATTGACCTTATCTAAAATTTGCACTTACTGAATTTGGTGAACAACTGATGATTTCTGAGAGCCTGAAGTACAATTCTGAGATGGTCTGCATGATTTTATTCACTGTGAGAGTAAACAAGGATGTCATCTATAAAGACTATGAAAAACATGTCCAAGTACTTCTTGAACACATAATTCATCAAGTCCATGAAGGATTTTGGGTCATTGGTAAGCCCAAAAGACAAGACTAAGAATTTTAAGTGACCATACCAAGTACGGAAAGCTATTTTTGGAATATCACATTCTTTGACTCTGAGCTGATGATAGCCTAATCTGAGGTCTATCTTAGAGAAATAGTTGGCACCCTGAAGTTGGTCAAAGGTTAAAAAAGTCATCACTTTTGGGAAGTGGAAACTTGTTCTTGATCATGACTTTATTGAGCTGGAGGTAGTCTATGAACATCCAGAGAGAACCATCTTTCTTGAGCACGAATAAGACTGGTGCACCCTACCGAGAAATACTGGGACTAATGTATCATTTATCTAAGATATCCTTCAACTGATCTTTCAATTCTCGGATTTTTGTTAGTGTCATTCGGTATGGTGGGATAGATATAGGTTGTCTGTAGAAGAAGGTTAATACCGAAGTCTATTTCCCTTTCGGGAGGAATTCCTGGAATATCTTCGGGAAAGAAATCTGAATATTCCTTCACTACTGGGACTGATTCAAGAATGGGAGTTTCAGAACTAGTGTCCTTAACTCAAATAAAATGATAGACGCATCCCTTAGATATCATTTTCCTTGCCCGAAGGTAGGAAACAAGTTGACCTATAAAAGCTGAAGTACTACCCTTACACTCTTGGATGGGTTTATTCGAAAACATAAACTGGATGATTTTAATTCTGCAGTCGACTGTGGTATAGCAGGAGTAAAGCCAATCTATGTCGAGAATGACATCAAAATCAGTCATCTCTAATTTGACTAAGTCTGCTGAAGTGACTTTCTAAGATATCATAACCAGACAGTTCCTATATACCCATAGGGCTATGATGGTTTTACCCACTGGGGTAGAGACTGAGAAGGACTCTGCTAAAATTTCGGGACTAACTCTGAAATCAACTGCTATGTAAGGAGTAACAAAAGACAAAGAAGCTCTTAGATCTAGCAAAGCATAAACATGTACATGAAAGATCTGTAACGTACCAGTGACCACATCAGGTGAATTTTCCTTATCTTGTGGGGACTGAAGAGCATAAAATCTGTTTGGGTGTTGCCCACTGGACGTGGCGCCCTGCTGATTCGGGCGATCGGACTATGCTGAGGAACGATTCTGCTGACCCTAAATACCCAGCTAGGGATAATCTCTAACTCTGTGACTGGGTTTGCCACATCTAAAACACATATCACTACCAGCTCTGCAAATACCCTTGTGTCTCTTACCACATTTCTTGCAGAAAGGATTGGTTTGGGCACTGCCCTCTCTGCTTTTCACTGTTTGAACTATTTGTGAGCCACATCCTGCAACGTATATACAACTAGATCATCACACTCAATAGCTGACACTCCCATAATATTCATAACCTTCTGCACTTGATCAAGGAATTCCTGAGGGTCCTCATCTGTCTTAGACCCAAAAAAAGATGAAGGATTCATTCGGGTGAAGTCTCAAATCCTAGATACAGCAGGGTTGGCCACTGGGTTGGCTAGAACGGCAATTGGCCATTCATTCTTAGAAGAAACTAAATTACCAAGAGTAGTGAATACAGCTCTGAACTCAACATGAGAGACATGTTCATCCAAGGGATCGAATTGGATGGGCTGAGGGGCTGATTGATTTCTATTTCTTCATTTGGGAGGCATGTTCTATAAACATAAAGGGAGAAATAGATTAGACTGAGAGTTGAATTCGAGCTCATGATCACTGGCACGACATGAATACTTGAAGGAAGGGAAATGTTCCTACAACATCTTATAGCCTTGTATACATAAATGTGGCACACAACACACCCATGCATAAGACTCTACTAGATATGGCTTTAAGACTTCCTAGGACTCTATTGAACCTTAGGCTTTGATACCAAGTTTGTAACGCCCTGAATCTGGTACCCAAAATGTTACACGATGCTCATGACCCCAAAGGACCATAAGCTAACCCATGACTGATATCTGTAACTGAGAACTACATAATATACTGTATAAATACGGAATAAGAGGCTGAAAGGCCATAAGTTTCAAATATCTAATAAAAACATAACATCTGGAAATACGGTATATCAATACCAAAATTACTAAAATAACTGTTTGAACATGCTATAATCAAAAAGACTCTAAACTGTCTGAATAAGGAGTTGATAGGATATATCCCCAAGTAACTCCAACTACTGAAATAAATTAGGTACTGAAAGAATGAAATAATCAAAAATAACATCCTCGAATAATGAGAACTCACTGCTAGTCTGTCTGCTGAACGACTGATCTACTAAGGATGCTCTGGAGCTTAAAATAAAAGTATGCATCAGTACGTAAGAATGCACTGGTACGCAAGTGAGGTAGCTGAATGCAAGGGTTCATATCCATGAACTATACTAACTAAGTAAGTAACACGAATGTGAGAATACATGCATGAATATGTAACTATAACTAAAATCATGATACTACTAAATCTGAATACTGATAACCTGAGTTTCATGTTAACTAAATGATTATGTCTGACAGTCCTGATTCTAATGGGACTAGCTGAGTTTCGTACTGAAATGGGTGATTGTATCTGACAGTCCTAAATCTGGAAAAGTATCTAAGTTATTTTACTAAAATTGGGACTGAGACTACGGGAGGTAGTCATGTAAGCGACATGCATCAAATAAGCTATTTTAGCTGAGTTGGGGTCCAATCTGTAACCCCAATTGGAAGGGTCTCAATAATGCAACACTGGTAAAGACAAGATGCAAGTGACCCTCATCTGACAGGTACTCTAAGAAGAATGGTGGGACCCTCATCTGACAGGTTAAGCCACATCTTCAACCCTTATCTGGAAGGTTTTGATGTCTCAACCTACACTGGCTAAGTATTTCTGGAACACAAGGACTTCTCCTAAGAATCACACCCTGTACTGCTAGGTGAGTTTCCATCCTTGGGTTCACTCAGTTCTGAATCCTACTCCCAACTGAATAGACACTGAACTGATTATACTAAGATGAACTGGACTGAGTTAACTGAGTTCCATGGACTGACGGAATACTACTGAATTCTATTAACTGACTAAGTTCATGAGGTTACTGAGTTTTCCTGAGTTCTGTAACTGATTGAATTCTAGTGATCATGGCTTGACTAAGAATATCATGAAAACTGACTCTGGCTCTAGGCACACAGCTAAATTTTTGTCTATGAGTACCTCTAGGACTCGATAGCATGAAACTGACAAGACATGACACTTTTTGAACACATGACTTTTATCAACATTTCATAATACAACCATTGAGGGATTTCATAAAGCATTTATCATTCATAATCTTGTATATGTATAGAAATATGTATAAATATGTCATACTTTCATAACTTCTAATAACATGAATATTCCATCAATCAACAACACTGCACAACAATCATATGGACGTCATATTTGAACATAAAGGTAACATGAATTCATCATTTAGGTTCTATTGAGTCACAATGCACAAGTATTATTCTCTTAGGCATTTTATCAAACACCTAGTATGCATAATTTAGTGCTTAGGCATGATATAAAATTAATACAACATGATTCCATACTTAAATTCAATTTCATGAATTTCAACCCCATACTAGCATATTTGCATGAACAACACATAAAGATTCCAACTTGGGAATCATACATCAATGACTATATGAACATATTTAATCCACAAAATAAACATCATAATTCATAATTTAAAATTAGATTCTTGGGCTCATGGACGAAAGGAATCCAATAATAAAAACTTGACATACCTTGATTGTAAGTTTCTTGAAGTTCTTGGAGAGATTCTTGGAATTGGCTTTGATTTCTTGAAAGTTAGGGTTTTGTTTCTTGGGAGAGAATGTTTTAAATTTTTGGGGGTGAATTGAATAATGAGTAGCTAAGGACATTTTTAGGGCTTAAATCCCACATCTAGGTGGAATGAAATCATGGGGAAAAGACCCATTTAACCCTGGATGCGTCTTTTAATTTTTGTGAAAATTTCCCAATCTGGACCCCTGGCGCGACGCGGTACAATCGTGTTGCCACTTTGGACGAGACCTGGAATCTCACCGCGGCGCAGTGGTATCGCATTGAAACACTCAAAAAGGGAAATTTTGAAATATATCCCAGGTGCGACACGCTAATATCGCGGAGGCTCACTGTATTTTGATGATTTCCATTTAAGTTGGCTCCACGATGAAGTGTTACACTGTCTCACTAAAAAGGCTCTAACTCTTCGCCCGAGTGTCAGATTTGGGCGAACTTGGTATCGATGGAAATCTTATTCAATTTACCACATGATAAAAAGTGAAAATATTAAAAATCCCACATGTATAAAAGTGGATTTATTTTTTTAAGCAAGTCTTTACATTTTTGGGATGAAGTTGAGCTCGGTAGAAGTATAGGGTATTACGATTAAAAAGACAAACTCAACATGAAAATTAAAAAAGAGAGCCAGATCTAAAAATGGAAGAACATCGAATCATGAAAAAGAGGATCATGGTATTCAAATAGTATGGAGAGAAAATCAATCAAATATCTTTGAAATGGAAGAAGGATCACAATCCCAGAATCACTGCAGACCAAATCAACTAGAACATAAAAGCAAAGGGAAGGAAGGCCACAACAATTACATGGATATATCTGATGTGGAAATGTATCATTATAAAAACTGTACCACGTATGGACATATTTGATATGGACATACATTATGGTACCATCCCTTAATCATGAAATCAATCCAAATCCTTGATTAAGAAGAAATCTCTTGGGTTTCCTCACAAAGGTCAATGACAAGAAAAAGGTGGACACTATAAAATAAGAGACAAAAGGCTGAAGCACGTGTGCAACTTCAAGAAGAAAAATTTAAAGTGTCTAAATCTTAGTCTCATAAGGCTTTATAATCTTTAGCTTACAATTGTTATACAAAGAATAGGATCGATTCAACTTTGTGATATAAACTAAAGTCGTGTATCAAGATCTAAAGAGTAAAATAATTCTTCGAAACTTATTTCTCATCATTGTACTCGAATCGACTATTGAAATATCTAAGGAAATGTTGAAACCCAAGGAGACAAGAAGTAGGCACCACATTAGTGTTCCGAACCAGGATGGTTCTCAGTGTCTTGAATTTATGTTTGATTACTTATTTCCTTAATTATTTTAAATTTAATCTGACTTGTGAAGTATACTAATCTAAAGGTGAGTCATCTGTGAAGAGTCAGCAATCGACTCACAGAAAATTTTCAATTCACCCCCCTCTTGAATTTTGATTGGTATCAGAGCAAGTCTCACCAACAGTGTTTCTTAACCGCAAGTGAGTAAAGATCAAATGGCAAATTATCAAATCCCCAGTTTTTTTCTCCAAGATAGCCACTCCTCCACAAGACCACCATACTTTAATTGATAGCATTACTCCTACTAGAAAAATAGGTTTACGATATTTTTCCAATCAAATGACTTCTAAGCATGGGTTGTCACCATAAATGGTCAAAAGTCGATTCCAGGACTTAAAAGAGAAGTCAACTAGCAGTTTTGACATAGAAGACCTTAACATCTTCAAGGTCACCAAAGAACAACAAAAGGAAATTCAAACTAATGAACATGTTATAAGTCTTGTTCCTTGTGTTGTGAATGGAGAAGAATACAACAAAATATCAACTTGTGATATTGCAAAAGAAATGTGGGACAAATTTTTGTAACCTATGAAGGAACCAACAAAGTCAAGAAGTCAAAAATTGCAGCCTTAGCCAATGAATACGAGTTGTTTGAAATAGAAAAGAATGAGGACATTGAAATAATATTTGCTAGATTCTGTAAGATTTTATGCAAACTGAAATCACTGGGGACAATCTATCCACATAGCCTACAAGTCCAGAAGTTGGTCTGAAGTCTCATAAAGATTTGGGAAACCAAGGATGCTATTCTGGAATATGGAGATCTACACAACATGATGTTTTGAAATACAAGGTAACCTTATTGCATATTAGAAAAGTTTTATTAATAGGTACCACAAGGAGGAAATAGAGAAACTAGTAGCCTTCAATGTTGCTCCAACTGAATAGAAAGACATTCAATAAAATAATAATAGCGAAGGGATGGCCCTCATAAACCGTGGGGTAAGGTAGATCATGAGATAGAGACAACAAAGATCCTAAGGAGCCAAAAATAATGAATACACAAGAAACAATGATTGTCGTTATCATTGTGGAAGGTTTGGCCACATCAAAAAAAATTGTCTAGAGTTGAGAAGATGATCCTCTAGAAAGAATCATGACTTTGGATCCTGGAGCGATGAAAATAAAACTAAAAAAGAAGTAGAGGTTGTCTATTTATGCTCCATGGAAATAGGTTAATCTAGTGAGGTAAGACTACATGATTGTCACAACTATAATTCTCTTGAATCTAACTTAGATATGATAACTGACGAGCTTCAAAAAGTTATAGATGAATATAACAAACTTTCTTAAGAGAAGAAAAGTTGTGTAGCTTAATTTAAATGAAAACTCAAAGAGGAACAAAGAAGTTATCAGAAACAAATTGATGCATGTCAAATAAAAATTGACTTGCTTCATAAAGAACTTGATCATGAAAACGTTTAGTTAAACAACTCTACAAAATCTTCAAGACACAATTTTGTAAGATCAAATTCCTTCAAAAACAATTCAAGTTCCTCATTAGGGTTATTTAAATCAGCTAAGATCTCTTTTTCCTCTCGAGGACCAATCTATTTTATCTTTGGAAAGAGAGGGCACAAATACTATAGCTGCAGCCATAAGCCTAAAAGTATGTGGGTTTGGAATCCCAAAGGAAGAACATCTAACCCATAAGGACACAAGACCACTTGGGTAACTAAGCAGAATAATTCTTCTTATTTTGCAGGAACATGTATGGGAAAACCATAAAAAGAAAATATGGGCTCCTGATAGCGGATGTTCCAGATACATGATTGAAAAGAAAAAATCTCCTCTACTTTAAAGAATGGTGTAGTGGAGCAAAAGAACCAGCCATTTTGGGAAATTACGTGGATCTTTAGATTAGAACGTAATCTCCCAGATCTCTATTGGGAAGAAGTAATGTCTTGTCCATAACAATGGTAAGAATACATCCGAAAAAGTTTGATCCACAAAGTTACAAAGTAATATACAATATGGAGGTAATGATCGCACTACCTCAGAACAATCTCAAAACAAAGTTGACTATACCCCTTTCAAAGTCAACTTCTACATCTAAAACAGTGAAACTACGTGTTCTAACAAACAATAAAAAAATTTGCCAACTCTTACCCTAAACAATCCGAACGTCTAGGTACATAAGGACATGGTATTGAACATAATGAAACCCTTGCCCTAGTGGCAATGTTAGAGTTAATTCTAGCTATTACTGCTTACAAATATTTCTATTCATTTCAAATAAATGGCAAAATCACTACGGTCTCAAACACACTCCAAAGGTTTGGCATGGGAGATTGAGTGCTTTCCTACTAAATAATGACTTTCAAGAAAATAACTTTGATATAACTCTAGTCTGACGAAAGCTTGTTTCAAACTTCCTCACTTTACAATTTTACATTAATGATATTATTCTTGATAATTCTAACCTTTCTTTATGTGATAATTCTTTTTTGCTAGCCTGGTGAACGTTTTTTGGCCTTATGGGAAATATCCTAAGTCATTGACACAGCTTGAAGCAAACTTTAGTTGACTCTCCAATAACTAGAGCGGTATAGACAGCCGATTTGGATTTGTTGTACTTAAATTCTATGAATCATTCGTCAACTACTTGATTTTAATTTATCTTTTAAATTTGTTCCCATATTGTGTGATAATACTTGTTCCATTAGTCTATCTAAATATACTGTGCATCATTCTAAGGCAAAGTATATTGACATCAAGCATCATATCATTCGTGATCATATTGAAAGTGTCAATTTTTTATTAAAATTTGTTGACTCCGAAAATCAACTGGCAGATAGGTTTACAAAAACATTGCTGAAAGGAAGATTTTGTTTTCTCAGGAAAAGATTTGGCACTCTCAACATTAATGATTTTTTATTCATATTTTTGGACACAAAACTTTTTCTTAGTCATATTTTTGGACACGAATCTTTTACTTAGTCCGATTTTAGCTATTATACTAAAAGAAAATAATTATTTTTTAAGGGAAGTCATCATTAACTTTACTATTTCCCACGCCTCTTTTGCCGCATTTTCCCTTCCCTTTTCATTGTCCTTTCACCTCTATCAGTCCCTTTTTACTTCATGCCCATTCACCATCCCTCTATTATCTCTTCTGAACAGTCACCTCATACCTTCTTTCTTCTAGTCCTCCCTCTCTCATTCATTAAATATCATCTTCTTTTTCACTCCTAACAAAGACTTGCTCCATGTCTAACATCTCTAGAATCTCCTCCAACATCTTATTCTTCTTTCTGAGTCTTTCGATGAGTCCTCATCTCAATACACTCTCATCAAGAGATAACGACCCTCTTCCAACCCTATCTTCTCTGTCGAAAAAACTCATCTAAACCTTTCTAACTCCCTCCCTCCAGAAGAGATGCACCAATCTGGAAAAACACTCACAAATAAAAATTCCACTCCTTTAAAAATGACTTTATTGTAACTGGTTGCATCATTAATCTTTATCAATTTAAAGATGCCTCTTGTAATGTCAGTCACTTTTTCAAGTTTCAAGATCTATCCTTGCTCTTCCTCCTCTATGGACTTCAAGTTTATGAAGACCCTTTTCGTATATTTTATGCAAATCTCTGACTTTCCCTAGATAGCGGTGAATTTGAGACTCTTGTGTTTGGCTCAAGAATTTTCTTGAATAAATTCCTATTTGAAAATATTTTTTATACTAAGTTTTTCGGTGTGGTCCCTCTAATGAATAGTAACTGGTCTAAGAACATTGAAGTAGGCTTTGAGGAAGCCAAGAAATTTCTATCTCCATGTCTACCAACTTTGGTCCCCTATCATTATGTTTCAAATTTTGCATCATGGCCCATATTATAGCTACCACTCTGATTCCGCTAAAAGAATCCCTAAGAAGCATTACTTGTTACGATGTCTTCGTGTTGTACTAGATGGTCACGAAGATTAAAATCAATTGGGCAACCTATATATGTGAGTACATGCTTGAGAGTGCAAGAGAAGTTCATGCCTTTGCTAGTTTTCCATATGGGATTCTCATCAGCTGGATCTTTCTATTCTACTCCATCAATCTATCTGTCTATCCCCCTGCAGAAGTTTCTACAACTTATTATTCAAAATAGTTTGACAGCTTGGGGTATGTCCTGGTGGATAATGAATGAACTCGAAGGAGTCTTCCCGTGCTAAGGTTGAACCTCCAAAGGTATGTAAATCTATTTCTAACCCTTCTACGTCTTTGTCAAAGAACTCGGAGAACTCAAGCAGCGGATCAAAGACATTAAAGAAAGTGTCATGCAACTCCAGGAGATGACTACCACACTCCTAAACCTTGGGAAAAGTATAAGCTCCAATATATGTGTGGTTCGGCTGGAACTCTATGGGCTCAAACAAGAAGGAGTCAAGTTGTTATCTCGAGTGATCTCTCACATGGACTTATTTGAATCCCAAGTCTCTTCCTCAAATGGTGATCTGGTTGTCTCTATTCAAACCTCCTACTCCTTCTTTTTCAAAAATATTAAAAAATCCAATGACAAGTTTTGTCATAATATGCATAACACCCTAACATACTTCCTGGCAAAAAGGTGAATTGTTAATTTTTATTTAAAAGGGTTTCCTATCCCTTGTGTTGAAGGATTGTATGATAATATTTTCCATACTATCTGCCATAATTTATTTTGCTCTACTTCGTTAATAGATTATGACTATCCATGTTTGTCTATTGCTTCTAGTTGTTGTTCTGTCTATATGGTTTGTTTTTTGCCACAATTCTTTTTTACTATGGCAAAAGGGGTTGAAAGAAAGGACTATAAAGAAATAAGGAAGCACCCATCAGTCAGGTGGAGCAATTTGACTTTCCTTAAACAAAGACTGACTGATACCAAAAAAACATAGGATAGTAAAATGCTTACAAGTCAGGGGGAGCAAGTCGAATTTCGATACACAAAGACCGATTGATACACAAGAAACTTGGGATAGCGCAGATGCTTACAAGTTAGGGGAGAAATATGACTGCTGTGATAGACAGGGAAGTTAACTAATATTCATGCTTATTTGTCATTATCAAAATAGGGGCTATTGTTATCCTCCTGTATTTAAGTTTTAATAATGACAAACTAATGAGTGAACCTTTGTAGTATATTGGAAGATAGAAGGGTATCTCACATGAAGATATGGGGGATCAAAAAGACTAACTCAATATAGAAAGCAAGTAAGAGAGCCAGCTCTACAAATAGAAGAACATCCAATCATGAAAAGAGGATCATTGTATTCAAATAGTATGGCAAGCAAATTAATCAAATATCATGTAAATGAAAAGGATCACAATCCCAGAATCACAGCACAGCAAATCAATCAGGACATAAAACAAAAGGAAGGAAGGCCACAACCATTACATGGAAATATTTGATACGGACATGTATCATTATGGAAATTGCACCATGTATAGACATATCTAATATGAACATACATTATAGTCTAATCCTTTAATCAAGGAATCAATCCAAATCCTTGATTGAGAAGAAATCTCTTAGGTTTCCTCATAAAGGGTAACTCCAAGAAAAAGGTGGACACTATAAAAAAAGAGACAAAAGGCTGAAGCACGTGCGCAACTTCAAGAAAAAAACTCAAAGTGTCTCAATGTTAGTCTCATAAGGCTTTGTAATCTTTATCTTACAATTGTTATACAAAGAATAGGATCGATTCAACTTTGTGATATAAACTGAATCTATGTCACAAGATCCGAAGAGTAAAATAAGCCTTCAAAACTTGTTTCTCATAATTGTACTCGATACCAATATTTAAAGATCTAAGGAAATGTTGAAAACCAAGGGGACGAGAAGTAGGCACCACATTGGTGTTCCGAACTAGGATAAATCTCGATGTCTTTAATTTATTTTTTATTACTTATTTTATTAATTATTTTAAGTTAATCTTTCTTGTGAAGTATATTGATATGCAGCTGATTCAACTATGAATAGTCAATAGTCGAATCACAGAAAATTTTCAATTGACCCTTCCTCTTGAATTTTTGAAGGACCAAATAGTATATGGAATAGTAATGGCTTCGGGGTCCTCCTTCTTATCTACTAAAGATCAAAAAGCAACAGCAATATGATGGTGCATATTATCAGTGGGCTTAAAGGTCACCATATGCTTATTAATAAAAAAATCCTTCATGAACGTTGCATAGTTGGTATATTCTATAATTCTTCCATAAGAGAATTATTAACGTACAGTTCATTCAACATCGATATGAACTATTAATACTTCCCTTCCTCTTGTTTTTTCTTTAATCTCTAAGGAGAAGGTGAGGTAGGTCATGGAATAGTCTTCACTACAGGCTTGACTTCCTTCCCTTTTCCTTTATCCTTCACAATTATTTTATCAACACCCATCAATTTTTGCAATGACTCACCACTAGTTACCAATTTTTCAGGTTCCACTTCAGGTGTATCATCAATATCAGCAACATCAACCCAAACCTCATCAACTACATAGAGGGATAAATGGTAGCATTACCACTTCGAGTGGTGATGGTCAAACATTAACTATAATTCTTTAAGTGGCCATGGTCAAACTCAAAAGAGTGTCTGGTTAACATTGATTTAAGGTTGCCGATATCTAACCAAATTGCTGCTCTAGTTTCTTATCACAGTACAATGAGACTCTATATTCTGTGTCAAACCTAAAATATATACCTTAATATCCTTAAGGAAATACTCCTAATTCTTAGAAACCTTAAGCAAATTATAAGTAATGCCTCCAACCTCAAATCAAAATCCCAATTCCCTCATGTAATATACGCACCACCCTTTTCCTTATAATTATACTTATGCCTCCAGTAACTATCTCTCTCTATCATTCCAACCCTATATATTTCCCTTTAATAGTTATAACCTTGATTTACTTAGCTTGCCTCGAGTTACAAGTGTCTTGGGTAGTCCTTTGTCCTTTGTCTAGAAAACTCGACAACTCTCTATCTAGATACTTCACCTCTTCCACAACATCAAAATCATACAATTGGGGTGATTTACCTAGTCGCCCAAAACATTTACCTTTTTGAAATTCATAGTTCCAAATTACTTAGATAGTAACCCAATATTCTTTCTCAGTTGTGCAACTTGTTATGCAACAATATCATCTGTGATTCCTTACTCACTGGAATCCCAAATAGAATTAACTCCAATACCTCTTTTTTGTCTCGAGTATGCCACCCAAAGTTCATAAGAGTAACCCAATCTAAGATTTTTTATGCTACCTCCCAACGTAGGCACATGAAAGCTCCACCTATAATAGTATCTGCAACAGCTTTAGAACTTTTATTCAGGGATAAATAAGAACTTTCAAAGAAATTTCTCCCATAGATTATGTGATTAGGCACCATCATCAAAATTTTCTTAAACCTAAATCATATCTCATAAAGTGGTTCAGAATGCAGTTTCCTAATATTATATATCTCGTCCTTCATTTGTAACATTTTTGCAAAATAGAAAAATTGTTCTAAGAACTATTTATGCATCTCGTTATAATTAATAATGGACCAACGAGGTAGTTCCCATTACCATTATATCATTTTACAAGATACAAAGAATGGGAACAACCTGAGTCTCAAGGCTTCGTAACTCACCCCAAGTATATTATAAGAAGTTCAATCCCAACAAAATTCATGATGTGCATGTTTGTGTCATCAGTGGGAAAACCTGTAAACACATCTTTAAGATTTAGCTGCTGAATCATAGCAACGGTAATATCAAAATTCACCCCGAGGTAATTTTGAAGGAATAATGGCTCTTGTATCGTTAGACCTAACATACCCCAGGCCATCCTTTATATCATAATATACTAGAAAGTATTGATAAGATGAGATCACAAGAGTTATATCTCTTCTACCTCTGTCGAGTTTTGCTTAATGATTTATTTTATGTGACTGTGTTTTCTCTAGAGATTTACGACAATCAGCCTTATTATCCCTCCTCACATTTTCATCCAATAGTAAATATGTATTGTTTTTGCATCTGTATCCTGAACCCCATACGGTGGTCGAGAAGGCAAGTTAATTGGATCATCTTAAAACCCCTTCCGATGAGCTTCACAATCATGTTCTGACATCCTACTATTTTGTCATAGGGATCTTTCAAGCTCTAAATCAAGTAGGATCAGCATATTTCCTTGACTCCTAGTACCCAAGATACATCAATGCACCCCCTAATAATAATAGTAAAGTAATACCCAACAAAAATCATCAATAAATCCATAACTATAATCCCCGACAATGGCACCAAAATGTTATGTCTCCCAAACTACACCTCAAAGAAGTATAATGCGGTTGATGTCAAATATTGAACACAAAATAAGTTGTGGTCGAACCCACAGGGAATAGGCCAAATATCTCTCCCGAATCTACTGAAGAAATCAAAAAAATATAGAAAAGTAAATAAAGGGTTTTGTTGTAAAAATAGTAAAGTAGAAACAAGTCTTGATTACTTTATATTAAATCAATCTGAGATGAATACTAGGATTGTGTACCCTCTACCTTCTAACTCTGTATACTTATCATACTAAATTTGACTATCTCATTGCTCTATAGATAGAATCGGACAAGCTACGTATCAACAACCATCTTGTGAACACTTTTGATAAATTTTACTCTTCACCTTGTGAGTCTCATACTATCGCCTTACTAACCCATATCTTTGCACCCAATTAAACTATATTTTTTTGGGTCTCAAGTTTATTAGAATAGGGTTAGTAGCCTCGAATTACTATTATAATCTTCTATTCCTAATATGCACCTCTTTTGTGAAGATGATATGGACTATAGGCAAGTTCTTAACTTCTGTAGTAGTTAAGAAACAATACAAATCAAGGAAGATCATAATATATGCATAAAAACTAATTTAGATGGTTCTCACACTTTTTCTTCTTTGTTATTCAGTAAAGGTTCCCACAATCCTAGTTAGCTGGTTTAGACCCTCACGTTTGCAAAAATATCCGTAGAATTCATAATATGAATCTTACAATAATTTAAGAACAAAATCTAAATTCTCAAATAAATAATCAACCAAATAATCAAGAACAAAGGATTCCAAGATCAACATTTTAATCTTAGAATCAATATATATTTATTAATTTAAAAAGTGTGTAAGCTAATACAAAAACATCAAAAGGGTATTTATAGTTTACATCATAACCCTAAAAGTTCTAACCTAAATGAATAACGAAAATTGGTCGGTGGTCACTTATGGATCCATTTATGGGTCGTAAGTGGTAATTATGGGATCCTTAGTAGTTCGTAATTGATAATATTTCTTCATGATAAAGAGTCTGTACCTACGAAGGTACATATGGGGCTTAAGTGGGACTTACATCCTATAAGTGGACTTTTCATAACTACCAGTTATAAGCATCAGACTTCAAGTTCTTATATGTTTCACTTCTAATACTTGTGTGTCTATGTATGATAGATGTATATGGAACTTATGTTGCATAGATAGATATTCATCAATGTCAGGCCAAACTTCAAATTTTAGATTCTATGTATCAGTTTTTCCTTATATGTATGAGGCCGCTTATTTTGGCTATAAGTGGTACTTATGGCTCGTAGCATTGAGAAAATAAACCCAAATAGATCCTGGGCTACCCGCTGGCCCACTACTAGCTGGGGTAGAGGAATCTCTGGTGCGGGAGCAAAAATAGGTTTTGGTAAGGGCTCCCTATTCTAATCTCTAGCTGGAGTTATAGATCTCGTCTTTCCCTAACCTTTAGGTCATCCACATCCTATAATAGGATCTCTAGTCATGAACTCAGGGTCCTATTCTCTCATAGAAAAATCTTGCATCCTAGACATCTATAAAAGAGTAAAACCAAATAAATCTTAGAAACCAACAAACTCATAGAACAAAATGAGTGAAGGATGTGAAGATCTCCTAAGAATGTCCTAAAGCCTCCTAAAAATAAGAAACTGGCATCATCATTCTAATCTGTAGGACTCTACTAGAGATTTTCTCTTATACCAACAATACCAGTGAACCTAGGCTCTAATAACAATAGGTAAGTGTAATAACATTTTGGGACGATTTTTATGAATTATTTATTTCTTTATGATTTGATTATTTTACCCTTATTTGTGGTTGTTTTGTGGTATTTTTGAGGTATGGAGATTATTGGCATAATTTCCAATGTATTTCAGTATGATTTGTGCAAAATTATGGTTTTTGATGGTTATAAAGGCTTAATTGTTGACTTCAATTAACATATATTGACCTGTGTGTCAGGTGACAATATAGACTATGCTAGGAAATCCATAATGTCAGTTTAGGTTCGTAACATATTTGGTGTGGTTTTATGACTTTTATATCTCATTTTGACCCACAATTCAGAATGTTGTGAAATTGTGTTTCGAGAATCAACTTTATGAAAATGATGTTTCTCGGATATCACATTAAGTATAAAGCATAGAATTTAGACTAGTAGTATAGTTCTTTTTCATTCTCGAGATTTTGGATGAATCTCGAGGGGTCCATGGAAACTTTAAATTCTCCAACCTTCCAGTTGGTGCACCAGGTGAGACGACCTTTGGTCACTTAAGCAACATAGCAGCTAGTTGAGGGTATCTCTTAAACAACTCCTCCATTTCGTAGACACCTATTTCTTAAGTAACATACACATGGCTTACACAACGAGGCGGGTACCGCTTAAGGAACACTTGGTCTCTTAAGTGACCCGATAGTTGCTTAAGTGGTGCTTGGGTGGGATAAATTCTCTATTTTTTTTATTTTCACCATTTTTAAGACTTGGAACTTAGTTTTAAATTTGTGGGGTTTTCATTAATTTTTATGCTTGGGTTAGCTCCAAATTTCGATTTCAATCATTTTCATTTTATTCTTGCTATTTAAATCCTTGTAAAACTTGATTACTAACGTAGAATTTGGAGATTTTGGTCCAGAAGGCCAAAAAGTTGTAATTCATTAATTTAAACCCTAATTTCAATTGTTTTCACTTTTGTTTTCTTTTATAAGTTCCTTTAATCATGAAAAATATATTTTTGAAAAAAATTTGAGTTCACTCTTCTTTTTCAACAACCTGTTTCAGGGGTCCTGTTTAGTTGATTTTGAGTCTGTTCTAAGGAGAAATCTTTGTGATAAAGGCTTTTCGGAAAGGTTTTTGCAATTTGAGATAGATTATGCATGAACTTTCTTCAGACTAGGCTAAGTAGTAAATATTTGTAAAAATCATGTTATGGGTATGGGAACTAATCATGGAAATGGCTTTAATATCATTTTGTGCTCATGTGGGGGCTTATGTTGTTATTATTTTGTAGTTTTTAGGCATTATCTACTATGTGTGACAATGGGGTCTTATATAATGTTGTTAGCCTTACCATGTATATTTAGTGGTATCTTTTCTAGTTAAAAGGACTAAATTGGAATTTATGTAGTATTAATAGCATATTTATGTGTCTAAAACTCTATTGGCATAGGGATAACATTGAATTCATGGATGGTTGACATATTGAGTGGATTTCTTGGTCACCTGGTTGGTATATTTGTCGCACTTTAAAATTCTCATTCTAGTTGATTATGAGCATTACACCTCATGTTATAGATACTTGTGAAACATTAGTACCATAATGGAAATGCTAGAACACTATCTTGTGATATCTTTATAGGTCCTCTACCAATGTATAGGCTAGATAGGATTCATGGATATTTTTATTGGATATAGGATTGTATATGGATTGATGATCCCCTCGTGGGTCCTACCTAGGAGTACAGCTCGGTAGGTGTATATGGAGGTTTTAGGGAAACCTCGTGCATCACATCACATAATCATCATCATCACAATCATCATAGTCATCATCATTACATTTCATATATATGTATATTATGCTTATTTGGTCTGTATTATCATCTTTTCTATGATATCTGTCTACTTGTACTTTTCTTTCACTTTTATATGTATAATATTTGTATACCTATACTTATTTATCATATTTGTGTGTGGTACATGTAAATGTTATAGAAACTTTCATGAAGACGGTGTGGGCTACCGTTTAGGTTATTTTTAGATTTCCAGTGACGGGCCCATACTGTGTATTTTATATACTTTATTTTCATCTTTTCACAGACAGCCTATGATTCCTACTGAGTACAAGTGGATCGTACTCACCCCTACTATATCTTTTTGACATAAATCTAGGTATAAGTGCATCATACAGTAGCTGACTTAGGCGATATCTGGAATATATTTGAGGTAGCGATCAATCAATGTTTTTAGAGTTGATATACTGCCTCTTTCTATATATTTTATATATTATTTTGTATTCTGAGATAGCTTATGACCCTTTTTTTCTATTATTGTATCTTTGGCATTAGATATGTATTTAGTAGTTCTTACACTGTGCCACAAGCTTTTGGGATAATTTATGGTTTATTTGGTTATGTATTTTTCTTCTTCTATTGTATTTGTTTGATTTGGCTTCATTCTAAAATCCTTACCTTGGGATTTGATGTTGTTTTTCTCTTTTCATATCAGTTTGGGTTATATGGAATTTTGTATCTTTCATAATATAGATGACTGTAACTATCTTTGAGAGGCTATAACATATCTTTAGGAAAACATCTCTTATTTTATTTTATATTATTTGTGTAGAATAAAACCATCCTTTATCTCATTCTATCTCATACTTTATTTCATTCTATATCCCCTATTTAGTTTTTTTTACACAAAATTGATTTTTGTACATAAATTTGAGAGGATATAAGATATCTTTATGAAAACATCCCTTGTTTCATTCTATATCGTGCAGAACTTTCATACTTTATGTTCTAAATAGTGTTTAGTCTTTTCTAAATAGATGGTGAATACTAGATCCCATAAGGCTAGAGATTTGGAGCTATTATTTGAGGGAAGGGCTCAGTCTAAAATGGTGAGTTGTGAGCCATTTATGGGACCGAGGCAATGGATGGTATGTGGACCTACCCTGTCTCGATGTAAAACTATAGGAAACTTCCATAAGCCTCATGTTGAGTATGCTAGAGATATGGGGCCTACTTTGATCCTATAGTGTATTTCTACCCTAGTCTTGGAAGGGTTGTTATTCTCTTGCTAAGCCATTTAGAGGTTGTTCCTTTGAGTGCACCTTATGTTCCTCTAGCTTTGAGTATTGTAACTCTATCTGTGATAGGGTCTTCTTATGATGTTCCTACAATTTTGAGTGTAGATCTTCTAGTGGTACTGATATCTTCTTATGGTACTCCATAGGCTCCGAGTGTTATTTATCTTTTTGTTACAATATTTAAGTATCATATTTCGAGATTAGGAGTTCAACATTTTTTTGTTACATCCCCGAGTGGTATACCAGATAACTAGATCCATTAATCCTTCTATTATGGGGAGTATAGTTATGTCTTACAAGAAGTAGAAGAGGTTTGACAGATTCACTCATTTGGGTCCTCCAAGGTTCAGTGGTATTGTAGGCAAAGATGCCTATGAGGTCTTGATTGATTGTCATGATAAGTTGGATGAACTTGGTTTTTTGGATTTGCATGGGCTTGCTTATACTACTTACCAATTGAGAGATGCAGCCCGAGATTGGTAAAGGACACTTGTTAGTTGCAGACCTCTTGATTCTCCATAGATGACTTGGGATTAGTTTGTTGATGCCTTTTTCGATAAGTTTATGCATTTAAATTTGATGTATTAAATGAGATATGAGTTTGATCACTTAGAACAGGGCTCCATGGCTGTTACAGAGTTTAAGTCATGCTTCCATGCCTTTTCAATATATTCTTATGCCAGTATTGCCACTGAGTCTGAAAAGATTCAAAAGTTAGCGAAAAGGTAGGATGTGTCTTTTTAGATTTATACGACTAAGATGGTAGTGTATAGGGAATCATTTTGGAGTACAATGCATTATACTAGGATGGCTGAGTCTATTCTTTGATGGTTTTTGGGAGATGCTAAGAGGGTGTATCATTAGGGAGAGTTCAGAGGTCACACTACTCAAGGTAGAGATTTTAAAGGTTCCTTTGGTATCAAGGTAGACCAGTACAGGCATTCTTGGAGGGTTCAATTATTTGTTCTTCTATTTCAGTAGCTTTGGGTAGTCGTTCTATCTCATCGTACTTTCTCCTATTGAGTCGGGTTATAGATATTTTTATGTGTGTGATGAGTTTGGCCATTTTTTAAAAGGACTGTCCCAGCTGCATTTTCAAGGCTTCTCCTATGTCAAGCATAAGAGGTGGAGGTTCTACTAGAGGTGCGCAAGGTTAAGGTAGTTGTACCCGTGGTGATTGTCATAGGGCCACTCAATTAGTTGGTAGTCATGGATAATTCTATGATATACCATTTAGACCAAAGGTAGAGGCTTTCAACACTGGCATCATAGGTATTATTCCTATTTGTTTCAAATTTGCATTTGTGATTTGATCTGAGATTGACTTTCTCTTATGTTTCTGCATATTTTGCATTGGATTTTGATTCTACAAGTGTAATACCTCGTATTTCCCTAGCCTAGATTAACCCTCAGTACATGGGTTATCCTAAATAAAATTTTTGGAATACTTGTTAATTTTCAGATTAGAGCCTGCCATTGCATAGGAAATTCAATTAGCTTTCCAATGATTTAAAATTCGCCTAAATCTGACAATCGGGTAAGAAGTTATGGAAATTTTAAGTTTCATTCGTTAATGCATTACAAGTGTTTGATGAAACGCCTCTATGAATGAATTATGACCAAGTGAACATTGTTATGTTGTTCAAGATGATGCTTTGCTTTACTTTTCATGATATCGAGTCCTGGGGGTGTTTAATATCTAACAATCTAGCTGTAACTTAAAGCTAGTGTCAGTTACAAAATAGTATCAATCATGTCACGATCAGAAGTTCTCTCAGTCAATTATAAAACTTAGGAAAAAGTGAGTAATCTCAGTATCAGTCCATTCCAGTTCAGTATACTCAATTCAGTCTCTTTCAGTTGGGAGTAGAAATAAGCACCGAGCGAGTGTAGAAGTGATAACTCTCCCGTCAGGAAGTTAAAGTCGTTAGTAGAAGCCTCATACTACAGAACTACGTAGCCAGCGTAGGATGTGAGGAGTCACCCGTTAGATTAAGGCTTGGCTGCCTCCCAGGAGTCACCAATCAGATTAGGCTTAACTTCCTGTTCAGGGTCACCCGTTACATAGGCTTGACCAAAGCATTGTCTTTACCAATGGCACGGTACTATCACCCTTCCAACTAGGGTTACAGGTTAGACCTCGCTCAACTTACTCAAGGGCATGTCGGTTAAGTGAGAACTCCTACAGTTTTAGTCTCAGTCTTCAGAATAGAATTCAGTTCAGTTTTACAAAATCAGGACTGTCAGATACTTTATTCAGTTAGTAGTAATTCATATTATCGGTATATTTAGTTATCAGTTATCAGATTTAGTTTTAGTATACTTAGTTATAGTATGCACAGTATGTTCAGTAGTTACAGATCCTCCATCTATGTTAATCCAGCTCTTGCATATCATTCAGTTAGTTATTGTTCATACATATGAACCCATGCATTCAGCCTTACCTTATTTAGCATCCCAGTACATTCCTACGTACTGATCGCATACTCGTTTCTTGCTCTATGATATTTCATATCATAGTTTCGGACGCTCAAGTTTCTGACCGCACTTAGCCAGATTCAGCCAGCGGTAGTAGACTTAGCAGTGAGTCCTCATATATTGAGGATATTCTTTTATTTTAGTACTTCATCTTAGCACTATGTTAGTAGATGGAGATAGTTGGGGGAATGTCCCATTAAATCCACTTTCAGATAGTTTCAGTTAGAGGCTTTTCAGACTAGATTTTTAGACAGTATTTCAGATTCAGAGGTTATTATTCATTATTGGTGTTTTAGATATTTTGAACCTTATCGGATTTTAGCCTATTATTCTGTGATTTTTTCAGTAATTGTTTAGTGCTCACAGCAGATATCATTCATGGGTTAGCTTGTAGTCTTTCGGGGTCGTAACCACCGTGTGAAAACTAGGGGGTAGTCTCGGGTCGTTACAATCTTGGTATCAGAGCCTAAGGTTCAACAGTGTCCTAGGGAGTCTGAAAAGCCACATCGTGTAGAGTCTTGTGCATGGGTGTGTAGCGCGCCATACTTATGGACAGGAGGCTATGAGATGTTTTAGGAAAAGTTTCCCTTCTTTCAGTATTCATATAGTATGAGTTAGCATTAGTTTAAGTTAATATCCTAGTGTAATCTGCTTCTTCTTTTCATATATAGAACATGCCTCCCAAAAGGACTAACAAAAGAAGAACCAGAAACCAGTCATCCCCTCAGCCCATTCAAGCAGATCCCCTGGACGAATATGTCTCTCACGCAGAATTCAGAGTTTCATTCACTACTCTAGCAAATTCAGTTGTAGCTCAGAATAAAAGGCCAGCTGCTGTTTCGGCCAACCCAGTGACCAATATGGATGCAACTAGAATTTGAGAGTTCACCCAAATAAATCCTCTTTCCTTTATAGGATCTAAGTATGAAGAGGATCCACAAGAGTTCCTTGATCAAGTTCAAAAAATCACAAACATCATGGGAGTGACTTCCAGTGAGAGTTCTAACCTAGCCGCATATCAGCTACAAGATGTAGCCCATACGTGGTTTAACCAGTGGAAGGTAGACAAAGGTATGGATGTAGAGCCCATAGAGTGGGAAGAGTTTGCTACTGCCTTCCTAGAAAAATTCTTTCCCTTAAAGTTAAGAGAAGCCAAAGTGTTAGAGTTTATCAATCTCAGACAAGGTAGTATGAGTGTAAAAGAGTATTCCCTCAAGTTTACTCAGTTATCCAGGTATGCTCCCCGTGTAGCAGAAGATAATAGGTCTAAAATGAGCATGTTCGTATCTGGGGTGTCAGATAGTATGGTTAAGGAGTATAAAACAGTGATATTGATTAAAGATATGGACATATCTAGGCTTATGGTCCATGCTCAATAGATTGAAGATCAGAAACATAAGGAGAGGGAGAGCGAAAATAAGAGGGCGAGCATAGGTAGATTTAATTTAAATTAGCCTAAGTTAGATGGGGGTAACCGTTCCCAGTTTCATCAAAAGTCTTCAGTTCCATCTCCGTCCTCAGCCAGTTTACTGATGACCCAGGATAGCGTAAGAAATGGTCGTACTAATCTATTTTATGAAGAGTGTGGTAAAACCCATCAGGGAGAGTGTAGGGTTGGAAGTAATATTTGTTATGGATGTGGGAAACCGGGCCATAGGCTCAGGGAGTGTCTATTAGTTGCTCAGAGAGGTAGGGATATGCACCATCAGGTTCAGTCTCATCAATCACCAATTCATTCCAGTCGCCCAAATCAGCAAGGCTCATCTTCCAATGCCACCCACAGTCAGCGTCTAAACATATTTTATGCACTTCGGTCCCGAAAGGATTAGGAAATTCCTCCTGATGTGATTAGTGATAAGTTATAAATCTCCCACCTATATTTTTATGCCATATTAGATCTATGAGCTTCTCTATCTTCTGTAATTTCTTATATAGCAGTCCATACCAAGGTTAAACCCTAAAACAGTAGTAGGGATATTGACTTAGTGACCGACAGACATATAATGATGAGTTTAAGCTAAGGGGTAGATAGAAGTATAGTACATGGTAGAAGACTATGCATGCTTATAGTTCCTAGTAAAAGGAGTTCCAGTTCATTCTGTAGTACGAATCGAATTCCATAAGTTTAGAGATTCCAAATTCAGGTCATGCAGTTCATGACACATGTATTCATGTTTCCCAGTATGCTTAGTTCTTATGATTTATGTTACACTCTAAATGGTCCGTGAAGTTTAGTTTATGCCATGTGTTCCTCAGGCCTCAGTAGTGTGTAAAAATCATTTTGTCATCCTTCAGTTAGGTGGTGTCTCATACATCATCACTATCTTTCTTAAACCTACTCAGTCCTATATTTAGTACGGTTACGAACTTGGTATTAGTTACTATCTAATATCATCCTCATATCAGTCATGTATATTCATAAATTGATTTTAATCGTGTAATCAGGCATCAGATATGCATGTTCTATATGTAAGTTCAGTCTATCAGACCAGAAACGTAATTATGCTTCAGTTGTGCATGTCTAGTTTAGTATAAAAACTCAGTATGTCCATAGTCTCTCAGCTTAACTAGCCATATTCAAGGATGAATGTTGCCAAGGGGGAGATATTGCAGTTCCCTGTATTTCCTTAGCCTAGATTAACCCTCAGTACATGGGTTATCCAAGATAAAAATTTTGTAATACTCAATAATTTTAAGATTAGAGCCTGTCATTGCATAGAAAATTCAATTATCTTTCTAACGATATAATATTCTCCTAAATCTGACAACTGGGCAAGAAGTTATGGTGATTTTAAGTTTCATTCGTTAAACATCATCATTCAGTCCAGTAGCGCATCGCGGAGAGTGTCAACATAGCAGTTTTCAATTTCTAGTGTTACTCTGTGATATTGCCGCATCGCGCCATGGACCCAGTTCATAATTGTCAATTTCCAATGTACCAACGCGATTCCACCGCATCACGGTGCACTTCCAGTTCACAAACAAAGTGGCAACGCGATACCACCGTGTCATGCCATCATGAAATTTCCCAGTTGTAATTTTCCTGTGACACGGTGCAATAGCTCCACATCGCGCCAGGGATCCAGATCGGGAAAATTTCACAAAAAATTAAAGTTATGCTCAGGGTTAAAATAGTCTTTCCCATGATTTTTATTCCACCCAGATGTGGGATTTAAGCCATAAAACGTGTAAAACCCTTCATTATTCACTTTTCCCAAAAATTAAAAGGTATTTATCTCTCAAGAAAATAAATCCTAGCTCTCAAGAATCAAGGTCAATCCCAAGAATCTCTCCAAGAACTCCAAGAATATCATGAACTAAGGTATGTTAGATGTCCATCCATGGATCCTTACCTTCCATGAAACCCAAGAATCCATTTGAAAATACAAGAGTTATGATTTATGATTTCCATGTTTGAATTAGATTGAATTCATGTCCATGATGTTGTTTGAGTTTTAATCCATGATTTAGATTACAAGTTTAAAGAGTTGATTCTAGTATGTCTTGAATTACATGATATTCATGATAAACCCTTAAATTTGTAAGTTGATTGTTGTAGCCATGTTAACACTAAGTGTTTATGATTTAATGAACCAAGTATGCTTCTTATGTGTTTGATAAATTATCTATGAGAATGAAATAATGCCATTATAGCATGCTAACATGTATTACCCATCCATGTACAAGTTAATTCATTACAAGTGTTTGATGAAATGTATCTATTAATGAATTATGACTAAGTGAACATTTTTATGGTGTTCAAGATGATGCTTTGCTGTACTTCTCAAGCTATCGAGTCCTGGGGGTATTTAATACCCGAAAATCTAGTTGTTACTTAGAGCCAGTGTCATTTATAGAATAGTATCAGCCATGTCATGATCAGAAGTACTCTCAGTAATTTACCAAACTGAAAAACTCAGTAATCTCAGTATCAGTCCAGTCTAATTTAGTATACTCAGTTTAGTGTCTATCAGTTGGGAGTAGGAACTAGCACCGAGCGAGTGTAGAGGTGATGACTTCTCGAGTCCAGAAGGTAGAGTCATTAGTATTAGTCTCACACTACAGAACTACATAGCCAGCGTAGGATGTGAGGAGTCACCCATTAGATTAAGGCATGGCTGCCTCCCAGGAGTCACCCATCAGATTAGGTTTGACATTCTATTTAGGGTCACCCATCAGATAGGCTTGACTACAGCAGTGTCTTTACCCGTGGAACGGTACTGGTACCCTTCCAACTGGGGTTATAGGTTGGACCTCACTCACCTTACCCAGGGACATATCGGTTAATAAGAACTCCTACAATTTTAGTTTTAGTCACAGTCTTCAAAATAGAACTCAGTTTGGTTCTGCAAAATCAGGACTGTCAGATACAGTCACTCAGTTATCAGTAACTTAGATTATCAGTGATCTCATATTATTAGTATATTCTATTTTCAGTTATCAGATTTAGTTTTATATACTTAGTTACAGTATGCATAGTATGTTTAGTAGTTACAGATCCTCCATGTATGTTAATCCAGCTCTTGCATATCATTCAGTTAGTTATTGTTTATGTATATGAACCCATGCATTCAGCCTTACCTCACTTATCATACCAGTACATTCCTATGTACTGATCGCATACCCATTTCTTGTGCTATGATATTTCATATCATAGGTTCGGATGCTCAGTTTCCTAACCGCACTTAGACAGATTCAGCCAGTGGTAGAAGACTTAGCAGTGAGTCCTCATCTATCAAGGATATTCTTTTATTTTACTACTTCAGCTTAGTAGTAACTTAGTAGATGAAGATAGTTGGGGGAATGTCCCATCAACTCCACTTTCAGTTAGTTTCAGTTGGATGCTTTTCTGACTAGTTTTCATACTGTATTTTAGATTCAGATATTATTATTCATTATCGGTAACTTATATGTTTTGAACCTTATGGTATTTCAGCCTATTATTCTATAATTATTTTAGTATTATTGTTCAGTGCTCACAACAAATATCATTCATGGGTTAGCTTGTAGTCCTTCGGAGTTGCAAGCATCGTGTGACGACTAGGGGGTAGTTTTGGGTTGTTACAACTAATGATCCTCTTACCATGCCTATTTATATGTCTACTCGTGTAGCAGAATTTTTAGTGGTGGATCAGGTTCACCGATCTTGTGATTTAACTTTTGTTGGGCATGATACATGGGTAAATCTTATTGTCCTAGATATGTTGATTTTTATGTTATTTTGGGAATGGATTGGTCAGCTACTTATTATGTTGTCCTAGATTGTTATTCTATAACAGTGACTTTAGCTTTGCTAAGTGTGCCCGGGATTGCTTGGAAGGGTGTGTGTCATTCAAATTCCAAGAGAGTTATATCTTTTCTTTAGGCTCATAACTTAGTTGAGAGGGAGTGTTTGCCTTATTTGTCTCATATTTGTGATACTAGTGCTACTTCTCATCCTACTTTGTATTCTGTTTCCATTATCCTTGAATTAATGGATGCGTTACCTATGAACTTGCCTGGTATGTCTCTGGATCATTATATAGACTTTCTTATTTATGTTGAGTCAAGCACTAAGCCCATTTCTATTCCTCCTTTTAGGGTGGCACCAGTAGAGTTGAAGAATCAGTTGCAAGAATTGTTGGATAAAGGAATTACTCAACCTAGTGTATCACCTTAGGGTGTGCCTATCATTTTTATGAAGAAAAAGGATGGTCTATACGTATTTGTATTGATTATCGAGATTTGGACAATAAGACAATTAACAAGAAGTATCCTCTTGATCTTATTGATGATTTATTCGATCAGTTTCAGGGTACTTTGATGTTCTTGAAGATTTATTTTAGAATCGGGTATCACCAATTTATGAATAGAGTTTTCAATATTCCAAAGACTATTTTTTGGACTCAGTACAATCATTATGAGTTATTGGTCATGTCCTTCGGTTTGACTAATTCCCCAGCCTCATTCATGGAGTTGATGGACCGGGTATTTTGATCATGTCTCAACTCTTTTATCATTGTATTTGTAGATTATATCTTGGTTTATTCCAAGAGTAAGGCTGACTATGAGGAGCATTTATGGATTGTGCTTCCGAGACTGAGGGATGAGAAGTTGTATGACAAGTTCTCCCACTGAGAATTTTGGTTGGTCTGTTTCTTTCTTGGGCCATATGGTGACCAAGGATGGTATTATGGTCGATTCGACAAAGATTACAGTAGTTTGTGATTATGCTAGTCCTACTTATCCTCTTGAGATTTAGAGTTTTGTTGTCTAAGCAGTTTACTATCGGTGTTTTGTTGAGTGTTTTTCATATATTACATTCCCATTAACCATGTTTACACAAAAAAAATTCTATTTCAGTGGTTTGATTCTGGTGAGGGGAGAGCATGGGTTTTATATCTTTTGTGATTTTTTTAGCATTGGGTTAGGTGTTATGCTGATGTAGGAGGGTAAGGTGATTGCCTATGCTTCTTTTCAGTTGAATCCCCATGAAACGAATTACCCTAACCATGATTTGGAGTTGTGTGTGGTTGTTTATGCTTTTAAGTTGTGGAGGTACTACTTGTATGGAGTTTGTTGTTATATTTTCTCAGATCATCATAGCCTTCAGTAGTTCTTCACCCAGTGAGATCTTAATATGGGGAAGCATCATTGGCTTGATTTTCTCAAGGGTTATGATCTTACTATTCTCTATCCTCTGAACAAGGCTAATGTGGAGGCGGATACCTTGAGATGGAAGTAGACTAAAATGGGTAGCTTGGTGCATCTTTTGATCCAGGAGAGACCTTTGTCCTTAGAGGTTCAGTCTTTGGCTAACCAGATAGTTAGGCTTGATATTTCAACGCCTAGATGTGATTTCTTATTTGTTGAGGCTAGTTCTTCTATGATCGAGTAAAATTGGGCTCTTCAATTTGATAATGTTAGATTGAGAGTAATTTGGTGACACGGCCCAAAACCTGGCCATGTCATATGGTCTATCTCAATCTCGACTAGGACCAAAGATCGCCCTGTTGACCCTACTTAACCATCACCTTAGACTATAGGTGTCGGATGAACTCCGAAAACATACAAAGGAGCGGAAACAATACCAATGACATAGAAAAAAAGAGTCTAATCAAGTCATTTACATTAATATATTAACCCAATATACCCAAGTCCACAGTCATCCACAAAGCCACTATGAATCCAATGTATAAAAACAAGTCGATACATGCCCCCGACAATAGCTACCATCAAGTCTAAAATATAAGATAAAGACTATGAAACGTATGCCTTCTGCAAAATGGAAGATCACTACTTCAATGTCACCCCATAAACTATCCGAACACTTTGTCACTGCGTAGGAATAGAAGAAGAAGATTTAGCTTCTATGCCATGTGGTGACATAGCGTCCGGAGATAGTTAGCTGTTGGAGCGCTAGCATGTAACTCAAGGATAAGGATTAAATAGTGTATTTGTTCAAATCCAAGTCAAACCATCATATGTGATCGTATTTACAATAGTATAGGCTTATATTAAGATACATATACATATAGTTATATAGTATTCCAAATCATGGAACAAGTGATAACATTTGCTCTTAAGGCATTCATTCATAAGACATGGAGTGAAGGACTTCCACCCTTATAATTTAGAACATTAAACTTCTTTGTTACATTAGACAAGAGGATCCAAACCTCATTCCATTATATCTTATAAGGTAAGTGGACCTAAACCATAAACCAACACATCTTATAGAGAAGGCAGACCCGAACCACAAACCGACACATTTCATAGGGTAAGTGGACCCAAACCACAAACTGACAAATCTCGTAGGGTAAGTGGACTCGAACCATAGAGAGACAAATCGCATATGGTAAGTGGACCCAAATAACAAACCAACACACCATATATGGTAAGTTTACCTAAACCACAAACTGACATATCTCATAGGGTAAGTAGACTCGAACCACAAACCGACACATCTCATAAGGTAAGTAGATCCAAAACACAAAGTGACATATCTCATATGGTAAGTGGCCCGAACCATAAACCAACGCATATTACAATTCCAACAAGACCTTTACCAAAAGTCTACCAAACATTTACATTCATTATAATAGCATCTTATCTCATTTATATTCACTAGAACAATACCATAGTTCAATATACCATTAACAAATGACTAGTCAATTCTCTTAGATATTTTCACAAACACCTTGAGGACACACTTATATCAAGACCAAAACCAAGGTAGAAATCAACAAATTTAAGGTTAATAATGACCCAATTTTTAAACCACAATCAACAAGCACCCATATGTGCAAATCATCACCAAAAATATACAATAGCACAACCTAAAGCAAGAGTAAACAATACCCAACATCATGCTTCAGAACACTCAAAATTTGATTTCAAAAACACCATTTACAAGTCAAAATCATTTATTAAAACACCTGATATTTTGAAGTAACAATGAGGGAAGATATACATACCTTAAACAAAATGATTCACCAAAGTAACTTGACTCCTCTTTTCCCCTTGATGAACCCTCTTCAAACCCTAGACTTTAATCTTGTTGAAGAGGTTTAGAGAGTGTATTTGGTATGTTTAATCCCCCAAATAGGTGTTATGAGAGGCAGGGATAACTTATATAGTGAGGGGACTTAGGGGTTTTGGGGTGGAAAGTATCTATAAAGCCCTCATCTTAAAAGATGGAAATCCACATGTAGTAGGGTACAAATCCCTCACCAAACCATACCCTAGGGTATGAGTTTTACCCTAACTCATACCCTAGGCCACACCAAGGACCACTATACTTTTTAGGGTACTACCACTCACTAATGAATCTTACCCAAGGGTACAAATGGTACCCTAAACCATACCCTAACTCGTACCCAAGACAGTGCCTACAAGATCATGCTTAACACTCTATATAGCTAGGATTGGCATGACTCATACCTAAAGGTATGACCATGGTAATCCTAAGTCATATCTAAGATAGTGTGTCACCCCCACCATATTTCCTAGAGTATACGAGGGGGTTACTAAGTCGTATCCAATGGGTACGACTAGTACCCTGAGTCGTATCATGGACAGAATGTCCAAAGCTTAAAAAAATTTGCAAGGCCAAGATCTTGGATTTTTTATTCTGGGTAAGGTATTTAGTGGAGTGGCTGAGGAATCCTCACTATATCTAAATGGTGTTTTGAGGATTGTAGGGTGTGTTTTTGTACTAATAGTGGGTGATTAGATTAAATTGATTTTTCAAAAGGCTCATTGTTGTAGTTATTTTATCCATTTTAGAGTGCCTCAGATTTATCATAATTTTTGACAACCCTACTGGTAGGGTGGTATAAGGAAGGATGTAGAAAGTTTTGTAGCTCATCGCCTATGTTGCCAGTAGGTGAAGGTTGAGCATTTGAGACCTAGTGGTTTGGTTCAGAGGTTACCCATTATTGAGTTATAATAGGAACAGATCGTTATAGACTTCGTGACTTGGTTGCCTCATACTTCTAAAGGTTTTGATATTGTTTGGGTCATTATGGATTTATTGACTAAATCTTCATATTTCATTCTAGTCTAGGTTTCTCTAAGTGCTGAGAGGTTGGTGTGTATCTATATTCGTAAGATAGTGTGGGTTTATGGCATGCTAGTGTCTATCATCTCATATTGATGTTTAGTGTTCATATCTCACTTTTAGAAGACTTTTCAAGTGGAGTTTGGCACCCATGTTGATCTTAACATAAATTTGCACTCCCCCAGATGGACAGTTAGCTGGAATGGACTATTTGGGTTTTGAAGACAACCTTTATAAATTATTATGGTTATTACAAGTTCCTAGTGATGTATTTTCGATTGAATTATGCCCTGGTAGCATTCATGGATTTAATAAACTGTGTGTTTAGGTCTTGTTTGGATTCTTTTGTTATTATGTTCATCAACAACATCCTTGTATATTCAAGGAGTATAAAAAAGCATATGCAGTATTTCAAGACCTTGATTTATGATATTCTTTTTGCCATGTTCTCTAAGTATGAATTTTGTCTTGAGTCAGTGACATTAATTAGACATGTGGTTTCTAAGAATGGGATTATAGACCCGACAAACATTGAGGCTATTCGCAATTGGTCTAGACCTACATTTCCGACTATGGTTCGTAGCTTCATTGGTTTGGCCATTTATTACAAACTATTCATTGAGATTTTTGCTACTATTGTGGCACCGGTGTCCTGATTGACTCTAAAAGAGATTCCCTTCTGATGGTTTAAGGAGGGTGAGTTGAGCTTTAGAAATGTCAAGGTATTTCTCACTTCAGCTCCTATTTTAGGTATTCCTGTTGAGAGTGATAGATTCACCATATATAATGATTCTTTTGGTGTTAGCTTAGGTTGTGTATTATATCGTAAAGGTTGTGTTATTGATTATATATTGAGGAAGTTGAAGGTGCATGAGTGAAACTACCTCTCTCATGATTAGGAGTTAGCGGCAATAGTATTCGAGCTTAAGATTTTGAGGCATTATTTTTATGCTGTGCATTATTAGATCTTCACGAATTATCATAGTCTTCAGTATCTTATAACCCAAAGAGATCTTAATTCTAGGTAGCATAGATGGATAGAGTTTCTTAGCGATTATAATATCTCTATTGTGTACCATCAAAGCAAAACAAATGTGGTAGTGAACGCCTTGAATTGAAAGGCGATGAGTATGGGTAGCTTGGCTTGTAATTCAGTTTCTCAGAGGACGTTGGCATAGGACATTCAGTCCTTATCCAACTTGATGGTACAACTCGATATTTCAAACCCTAGGATGATTCTTACTAGTGTTGAGTCGAGGTCCTTATTATTTGACAAGATTTAGGATAGCCAGTTTAAGGATAAGATACTTTGCATCATTTATGATCAGGTATTGAGTTGTGAGTCTAAGAGTTCTACCATTTATTCTGAAGTTATTTTGAGATTTGATAATTGTATTTATGTTTCAAGAGTTGACGACTTGATTTTTTCAATTTTATGTAAGGCTCACAACTCCTGGTATTTTATTTATCTAGGTACAGTTAAAATGTATAAATATTTGAGATAGTATTAATGGTGGAGTTGTTTAAAGAGAGATGTGTCAGACTTTGTAGCTTTCTGCCTATGTTGTTAGTGGGTAAAGGCTGAGCATCAAAAACCCGATGGCTAGATTCATATATTGCCTGTTCCTGAGTAGAAATAGGAGCAGATTGCCATTGACTTTGATTGCAGGTTGCCTCGTACTTCCCATGGTTCCAATGGTATTTTGGGTCATTATGTATTGATTAACAAAGTCAACATATTTTATTCCTATCAGATGTCCTTCAGCACTGAGAGGTTTGCCTGTATTTATATTAGTGAGGTAATTTGTTTGTATGGTGTGCCAACTTCTATCATTTCAGGCCAAGGTTCGGGGTTTAATTCCAAATTTTGGAGAATGTTTTAAGAAGAGTTGAGCACTTAGCTAGATCTTAGTATGGCCTTTCATCCTCAAACCAACAGACAGCCAGAACAGACTCTTCAGGTTCTCAAGGATATACCCCGAGCCTTTGTTGTCTATTTTGGAGGTCAGTGGGAGAATCACTTAGCCTTGGCAGAGTTTTAGTTTAATAATAGTTAGCATTCGAGTATTGAGATGGTGCCTTCTGAGGATTTATATAGTAGGAGATCTCATTCACCGATTGGATGGTTTGATAAATTTTAGATTACGCCATGTGGTACTGACATGCTTTCGATAGCATTGGAAAGATTCAGGATGATTTAGGATAGGTTGAGGGTCACGCAAAGTTGGAAGAAGGCTTATGCAGATTGTAGACTTCGTGCCTTGATATTTAGAGTTGGTGATCGAGTATTCCTCTATGTATTGTCCATGAAAAATATGATGAGGTTCAAAATAAAAGGAAATCTCAACCTTAGATATGTTAGACCTTTATAGATCCTTTACACAGTTAGTGAGGCGGCCTATGAGTTTGCCTTACCTCTAGATTTTACTGATGTCCACCCGATTTTCCATGTTTCTATGTTATTGCTATATATTCCTAACCCGTCTTATGTGCTTAGATGAGACTCATTTCAATTGGATGAGGGGTTGAACTTAGTGGATGAGCCTCTGCTAATTTTTGCTACTGATGTCAGGCCATTGTGCACTAGAGATATTCTAATGGTTAAGGTTCAGTGGAGGTACCTCCGAGTAGAGGAGGCATCTTAGGAGATCGACAGCGAGATGCAAACCCATTAGCCTCGTCTATTTGAGACTTCAAGTACATCGTTAATATTTACTTTTGCAAACTAAAGTTCTTTTAGTAGTGGATATTTTAATGACCCACTAGGTTATTTTCTGTATTTCTACTCATTCTCTCCTTTAATTCTTTTCTATAGCTATCCTAAGTCATTTATGACTTGCTGGAACTGACAGTTTGGTTATTGGGTAGTTCATTTGATTTTTAGAGTTGATTCTCTATTTTATAGTCTTTGTAGATTCAAATGGGCTACCAAGCAAAAACTTTAGTCAAACGACCTCATGTTCCAATTCTAACTATTCTAACAGCTCTAGAACATCAATTTTAGGCTAGAGGGACCTTTGGTCTTGGTCCCAAGGCTCCTAGACTCATATTGGGCTATAAGTCAAAAGTTAAGAAAATTGGCAAGTGGGTGTGGGACCCATATTTTGTCTAAGCGACCTCAGATGGAAATTCCAATTATGTCATAGTGTCTGGAATGTTGAATTTGATAGGGTAGCACAGTCTGTTTCCATATACGAGATTTTAGATGAAACTCGAGGGGTTGACGGAGACTTGGAATTTCTCCAAGTCTCAACTGATACTGGTGCACCCCTTCAACAATGCCTTTGATCGCAAAAGAGATCTGCCAAACCACTACAAGTATCGATTAAGCGACATATTTTGTCTCTTATGCCAATGGCTTGATAGAGTGGGAACTATTGCATAATCGATACTTATGTCGCGTAAGCAACAATTTCTCAGGCACTAGATATTTTATAAGGGATCCACTAATCGCTTAGGTGACAGGTGTGGCAAAGCATAAATATCGCTTAAGAGACTCGAAGTTCGCTTGAGTGATACCCGTACACCTGGGAAGCGTATAAATATCCACTTAGACCAATTATTCACCATTTTTATCCATTCTATAAAATTGTAAACACTAAAAAATGGGAAAGCTTGAAGGAAGAATTTATGGCTGATTTTGGAGCTTCAGTAGAGATTATTTATGCATTTATTCTTTGAATTTGTGGTAAGCTTCCATTAATTTCATTCTTAAATTCTCCATCTTTTGCAAATGTCCCTATAATCTTGGTGGCTTGGTTTTAGCACCATTAGAGCTCGGACTTTACCTTTTTTTGGGTAAATATTCCTTGAGCATAGAGAGACATTGTAATGGTTTCATAAGTGAGATTCCGTAAACGGGAACCACATGGGATTTTTATGTAATTTTGGACTTGAAGAACAATAGTACAACAAGGGTATCGTAGTTCTTTTTTTGACGAGTACATTGTGATTTGGATAGAGTGAAACCTTGCAAAAGCTTCTTGGATAGGGAAATCAGTTATTTAGAGAATTCTTTGAGCTTTTCATCAGCGTCCAAGTAGCCTAGGTTTACCTTCTTCATAAACTGAGCTATGTCATAGTATGATTATGTTATCATGCTATATATAGGGTGGGATATAGGTTTTCGAAGTATGAATGAGAATATTTGAAATAATTGAACCATTTAGGCTCTCTTGAATCCATAAATTAGGAAGTAATTAGCTTAGTAACTCATATCTTAAGTGAAAGTAGCTTCGTGGTTCATGTTTAGAATGAGAATGCCTTAGTTACTCAAGTTAGATGAAATTGTCTTAGTCATTCATGTTTAGGGTGGAATTGGTTGTAGTTGCTTAAATTCAGGGAATTTGACGTAGTTGCTAATTTAGGTGGAATTAACTTAGTTATTTATGTTTTGTAAGAATTACTATCTTAGGGATATTTATAGCTTACTCGACATCTAGAAATGAATTCAGATACCTTAACCTAGTCTGGGTAGAATCTATCTAAATGGAATGTGAGGATTAGAAGTGGGGCCCTCCGGCCTATCTTAGGCCAAGACTTGTGTTATCCTGGTAGACTTATTGTGCATGATATACCCATATTGATGTTTGGTTTGGAACTTAAGATGATTGAATACCTTAAATAATTATGTTAGTTAGATATTGAAGAATTGATACTAATTCCAGTCATTGCTAATGATAGGACTTATATAGATGTGATTATTAATATGGCTTTCGGATATGATTAATGATATGGCCTATCGACATGCTTGATGATATAGGTATCAATGTGATTAATGATTAATGGATTATAGATATGATTAATTCTTATAGATATGAATAATGAATTTTAGATATGGTGTGGCATATTAATGGCTTATAGACATGAGTGGAGGATTATAGATACGATTGTTGAAATAACTTATGATTAGAACTATTGACATATCCTATGAGCATGGTTATTGGCATGACTTAATAGATGTGGTATTGGTATAGTATATTAGGTTAGTTTATTGGTATGGCTTATTGATATAGTTCATTGATACGGTGTATAAATATGAGTCTAATTCAAATTCGATAGTTGATAATGATCTTGATAGTATGAGTTCCGATTCAGGTCTGACAAATGATGATAATGATGTTGATACTATTATTTTTTTGTTCAAGTACGGCATTAGGAATTTTGTATGAGATGACATGGTTCGAATGGATTCTTTGTCATGGCATGATAATTTGGTGATTTGTGGCTATTTGGTTGCCTAAGTTCCTTGAGTATATCTTATAGGCTTATAAGGGCCTGTATGACAATCTTGTAGTTATAGAGATGTGATCTTTATGTTATCATTTTGTATGTATTTAATTAATTTTGTATAGTGGTGTTAAGACTTATTTCTAGTCTTTCTCCTTTTACTTAGACTTGCTTATTTAATTTGTTATCTTAGCGTATTTATATCATGATTTAGTTAGTTGGCCGATGATGCTTTTTGGTACTCACACTACAATTCTGTACCTTTTTAGTGCAAATATTAGTACTAGTTGCCTCCATTGATTTTGCATTCGTGTAGGGTTGATTTTGGAGATTGGGTGATCTCTTGGAGTTGGAGTTACCCTTTTTGCTTCTATTTATATCTGTATATTATTTCATCCTCGAGATGGATTATTTTTTACTATTCAATATTCGTAGTTTATTTGTAGTAGCAATTGTACCGACATTACTGAGTTTTGGGATATTTGTTGATTTCTATTTATCTATTAGACCTTTTTTATTGTATTATTGCCATTTAAGTCTTTAATTTTTAATTTTCAACTTTTAGGCCATTTTCCACCAAGCTAGCCCATTGCATATAGCTTCAGGGTATGGTTTGGCTTACCTACTGGTAGAATAGCATAGATGCCATCATGACTCATAAAGTGGATTGTGACAGGTAGAGAGGATGAACAGGACCTTGATAGAAAGAGTTAGGTGGTTCCTTTCAGAAGCAAAGTTGCCAAACTCCTTTTGAGGTGAGGCTCTATTGATCGTTGCACATGTTATTAACTTATCTCCTCCTATTGCTTTGCAAAGTGATATACAAAATAAATTTCTATATGGGAAGGATGGTTACTATGAACACTTGAGAGTATTTGGTTGCAAAGATTTTTTACATGTGCCTAAAGACAAGATGTCAAAGTTAGATGCCAAGACAAAATAGTGCATCTTCACTAGTTATAGCCTTAATGAGTTTGCTTACATGATATATGATCCAGTTGATAAGAAGTTTGTGAGAAGTTGTGATATTGTTTTCAGAAAGACTCAAGCCATTGAAGATATTGAAAAATGGGAGAACCTTGAATCATAATGTTCCGATAGTATTGTTAATCTTGGTAAGGTTCCTCCTATAAGTGTGCGTGATATTGATGGGCTTGATAATAATGGCGACGCCCAGAGCGATGTTTCAAATTAACATATTGATGTTGATAATGACAATGATGTTGTTGTTGATGATGATTCTGTTCAAGAAGTTGCAGATGAGTCAAATGCTCCACTTAGAAGGTCTACAAGTAGTGCATTCCTTCTTCTTGTTATTCTCCAAATATGTGTTACTCACTGACGGGGGAGAACCTGAATGCTATGAGGAGGCCATAGAACATGAAAATAAGGATCAATAAATTGAATGTATGCAAGATGAGATGAAATCTATGCATGAGAACCACAATTATGAGTTGGGGTAATTGCTTAAGGGAATGAGACCTTGAAAGAATAAGCGGGTGTTCAAAGTAAAATTTAAACAACATAGCTTAAAGCCAAGATATAAAGCCAGATTAGTTGTTAAAGGATTGGGCCAAAGGAAGGGTATTGACTTTGATGAAATATTTTCTCTTGTCATCAAAATGACCTCTATTCATACAGTTAGGTTACTAGTCTTGATTTGGAGATTGAGTAGATGGATGTGAAAATTGCTTTTCTTCATTGTGACCTCGGAGAGGAGATCTGTATGGAACAATCTGTGGTCTTCAGGTAAAGGGTAAAGAAAATTATGTATGCAAACTTAAGAAGAGTCTCTATGGCTTAAAGCAAGCTTCTAGACAGTGGTATGAGAAGTTTGTATCTTTCATGAGGCAGTAAGGCTACAAGAAAGACTTTTTTAGATCATTATGTATTTGCAGAAAAAAATTGGTGATGATTTTATCCTCATTTTGCTATATGTGGATGATATGTTGATTGTTGAAAAGAATGTTTCCAGGATTGATGAGTTAAAGAAACAGTTGTGCAAGTCTTTTTCTATGAAAGAATTGGGTTATGCTAAGCAAGTTTTGGGCATGAGGATTACTTGTCTTAAAAATGAAAGAAAGTTTTACTTATCATAATAGAGGTACATTGAACGTGTACTGGAGTGATTCACATGAAGAATGCTAAGGTTGTTAACACACCCTTATTGGTCATATAAAGTTGAGCAATAAAATGTGTCCTACAATGAATGAGGAAAAAGAGAGCATCATTAAAGTTCCATATTCCTCTATTTTTGAAGTTTAGTACATTCAATGGCTTGTACCAAACCCAATATTACTCATGTAATTGGTGTTGCTAGTAGGCTTCTTGAAAATTCAGGAAAAGAGCATTCAAATGGATATTGAGGTACCTACAAGAAACCTTAGGTGATTGTTTGTGTCTTGGAGGATCTGATCCAATCTTGAAGTCCTATACATATATTGATATGGAATGTGATCGTGATAATAGAAAATATACTACTAAATTTTTTTTATATTTTCAGGGGGAGTTATATCATGGTAGTTGAAGTTGCTGAAGTGCGTTGTACTATCTACAACTGAAGCTAAGTATATTGCGGCTACTAAAGCTGGCAAGGAAATGATATGGCTCAAATGGTTCCTTCAAGAACTTGATTGAATCAAACAGAGTATATTGTCTATTGTGACAGTCAAAGTACAATAGACTTGAGTAAGAATTCCATGTACCATATCAGAACAAAATGCATTGATGTGAGGTACCATTGGATTCGTGAACAAGTGGTGAACGAATTTTTCGACATATATTCTGACAAAAATTATTCCCAAAGACAAGTTTGAATTGTGCAAAGAACTTGTTGGCATGAGCTCTCTCTAAGAAAATAAGGACACCTCCTTCAAATGTATGGGGCTGGAGGGGGAGATTTGTGGGGTCCAGCTTCATAAATGAAGTCTAAAAATCATTCCATGATTTTATGGAATCTGTTTTTCTTCCCATGGGTTAACAATTTCAAAGGTTGCAAGTTGTAAATGAAGATTTGGTAGTTGGTCACATTACAAAAAAGAGGTCTAGTTGTGGGTCTTTATTTGTGGGGGTTATTTTAACCATTGCAAAATTATATTAAACGTCAGTATTAAATACATGTCGCTAAAATTTGTAGGTTTGCAGGGGTTTTAACCCCCGATATCCATCAAAAAAATAGCGAGACATCAATTTAGTGTTGCCTCCTTTTTACAATACATTTTCCCTCATTTTTTATTTGGTCCAAACCCATCTCTCTGATTTTCCCCAAAAATTCATCTCTCATTTTTCCCCCAAAAAAAAATTAACTCTCTCTCTCTATTTTATTTACCCAATTGGGTTAGCACAGAAATTAAAATTTCTAATGATTTCTTCTGTGTAACTTCTACAAATTTTATTTTGTGTTTGTTTCATCTTGTAAGTGGATTCTAATTTTGATTCTTTCATCTTGCATATGGAATCTACTTTCATTTCATTTTTGTTTCATTTTTTTTCGATCGATAGTATTCTCAAGTTTTATTATATATTTTAGCTTAATTTTTTATTGAAAAGAAGCAAAGTTCTTAACAAAAATTATGACATACTTCCATTTTGTGTTAATAGTTATTACCCCATTTGTCCGAAACTCCTTTGGGGGGTTCATTAGAGTTCATATTCTTTCTCCTCAAACCCTAATAATTGATGCAAAATTCACCGTAATTAATTCGTTTCTTTCATCATCCCATGTTAATCGAGGTTGACCCAACCTATTGTGGGCCAACTCTGTTGTACTATAATTTCAACAATGTGTCTAATAATATTTGTATGGCTGTATTTATGTTATCTTCTTACTTATATTACTCTTCTCTTCTTACTAGTTATATGTTGTCTGTATTGCACAGTTTTATTCTGAAGAAACTAGCGGCTGCGAGTGATTTACGAGGATTACTCTTCTGGGTCAGCTATGTGTTCTGAAGGTTGCTTAAGTTGTACTACTTCAATCTGATAATTGAGATGTTGTTTTCCCGGCTCTTTATTACTATGTGTTTTTGTAAACAGATATTGAGCTAGATGGAGTGGTAATTACTTTTATCCATATCTAGTACCAGTATATTAGATGTTATTTTTTTTGTTGATGGATCTAATGCAGAACCATAGAAAATGTGGACTCACCTTATATCCAATTTGTTTAAAATGTAAATAATGTCAACGAACTGCTAGGCTATGTTTTACAATATCCTTTATGGTAATATAGATAGAAGCTTGGCAAAATGCCACTTTTTGTTTTATGCTTTGCTAAGTAAATAAGAGAGGACACCACTATTGAGGGAATTGGATTTCGGTCAGTAGCTAATATTGCCTAATTAGATTAGAAATGAAGATTAGTACTAACTAAAGTAGAGTTGGTGTGAGATAAAGTTTTAGTTCATTTGATTTTATGCCTGACCGATTACCATTGATAATTCAATATCAATCTCTTTAGATTTTTCAAATTTACGCACCAAATCATTAATATTAAACTTCATGTATAACAAAATGGGTCAAGTCGCTCCATTGGACGGGTTTGATCATAAATTGTTTGTTGATTGTACAAATCAAGGACTATTTTTTATAACTGATATCGCCTAAAACTACACCTCAACTAAAAGTATAATGCGGTCGATTGCAAATATAATAAACCAACAATGTTAGGGTCGATCCCATAGGGAAAATGTGAACAGTTGCTTGCCTTGATGTAATCCAAGAGCAGTACAGGAAAGTAAATGGGTGGTTTTTGTAATCAATCGCAAATAGTAACCAATTATTGAGTGCAATTGAGTTGAAATCAATATGAGATTAATGCTAGGCCTGTATTCCCCCTTGCTTCTCAACTCCATAAATATCTCGTGATCAACCCAACTGTTCTATTGTTCTTCATGCAAAGCCTACAAGATAAGTATTTTAAACTGACGGGTAAGCTAAAAGATAAATTTCACCCTTTTTACTCGGTTATCATATCAGAGTGTTGCCTTGTTGCCCCTTGCTACAGCCTCAGTTACACTTGTTGGGGTAGGATCAAGTGATAAAATGAAACTCTTGGTTATCACATCCCAAATCACTATCTTAATCTTTCTTTCCTAATCTTAATCTTCTTGGTTATCGAATGGATGCGAATACAGGAAATCTCAAGTGTCTGCAGCTCCTATAAGTTTAAATATTGCGAAGAAGAATTAAGATACATGTAGAAACCCTAGAACAATTGAGTCTCACACTTCCTCTACGTAGCTAATCCACCAGGGTTCCCACAACTTAGCTAAGGAGATTGGTCGCTTATGTTTGTGCAAGAAATGATGATTATTAATGAAGAACACATAAATCAATTGCACAAGAATAAGATGAATAGACTCCAAAGTCTTTAATTGAATAAAACCCTAAAATCTCAAGAACAATTGTAAAAGCATGTAAAACAATGTTCAAAAGTGTAACCTAATAAAAGATAAACCCTAAGTTAATTATAGTATCTCAAAGTAACATAAAAATCCTATTAAAAATTGGAAAGGTAAAGTTAAGTTGGCGGTCGGTATGACTCGGTCTTCACTCATATCCTCACCTTAAGAGTTGTACCCTACCTTATTGTATCTGTTACAATATTTGATCCTCCCAAGGCTTCAACTCTCTATTCAACATATGACTTCTGCTTACGAGTCGTACCTGAGTGTACAACTCATGTCCTTCATCTGTATTCACCTGGGACTTCTTCCTTTCTAAGTCTTGAACACTGGTTTATATACGACATACCTATATGAGTCATACTCAGACTTTTGACTCGTATACTTTTGACTCTTCGATTCCTAGATGGTAGCTTAGTCTTTTTTATGCACACGACTTCAGCATACGACTCGTATCCTTCCTCACGTCTTGCATGCTTGAGTTTTATCTTCTTCATACTTGGCTTCTTGATTTGGATTTGGATTTTGATTTTGTTACTTATATGATTCATTATACAAGTCGTATCTAATGCTTACGACTCAGGTGTTGACTCGTATACTGATCGAAGTTGGTCTTTTTCAGGTATTTTTTTCACTTTTTGTTCAAATACTGTTGTAGACCTGTTTTACCTGCACTTCACACTAAAGTACATCATATCCAACAAAAAATCCTAAGTTCACTCATAATTTACAATTTTAAGCATCAAAAGTGTCGTGTTTACACGCCATATCAGCATCCTCAACTTAGACTTTTGAATGTCCTCAAGCAAACAAAACCACATTACTATTTTCTAGCACAGAGTTGATGCTTAAATAGGAAGATCTCAAGCAAACCCATGGCAGTGATTTTCAATTAAATTTCAATCTCATTGTTCCCCTCTTAATTTTTCAACTTTTCAACTCAATTTTGTGTATAGCAATTTAGATCATGTAGAAAAACTAAAGAATCTGATGATGGCATTACATTAGCAATAGACACTTGGGCATAGACATGTTTTACATTCATCAAACAATCTAGCAACCTAGCAATGTAACCCATGCACACTCACAGTCAAACAAATCCCATTCACTCTTCATGGATAGACTATGCTATTCAGGGATATGAAAAATGACTCTCTCCCACATAAAGATGTATCACCGGTGTGCACAAAATACCATCGTCTTTCCCTTATTGATTCGTGAGCCGATGCTAACACATTTGAAGCTTTTAACTCTGAATAATTGTGAGGTCTTAAGTAACTTTTGTTGTTTTTGATTTCTTTTAATGTGTTAATGCAGATACAAGTGATCGGGGAGGAAACCAAAGAAAAAAAGAATAAATCAGCTAAAATCTGGTGTAAGTAAGTTAAAGTATAGCTGACGTCAATTCTGAAGCGCCGTCATGCATGGGATAGGCTGTCAAAGTTTCCGTCAAACTTAGACAAAACCTCAGAAACTGAGATGAAATATAACGACATTTAGGATGGGCCATCAAATATGTGACATGGCGTCAAAATCGCCATCAACCAGAAGCAAAGAATACTGATTTCCAGTGAAGTTGTGACGGTAGTTGTCACGAGCCATCAAGAATTTTGACATGCAGTCAGGTTTGCCGTCTGAAGAGTCAGAAGATAACAATTCACTGAAACCTTTGACGACATCTCACACACATCGTCAGACATCTGATACGCAGTCAAGATCATCGCCGTCCAATCCAAAGAGAAAACTGAAACATTAATTTTATTTCCTTATTTAGGGTTGACTATTTAAAGACTTGTATTAGGGTTTTTTAGGGATCGATCATTAATTATCAGAGAAGAACTTCTTAAGAGAAGCACGTAACATTGCTTCATCTTTACCATCAAATATTTTTCTTGTTTCTTTAAAAAAAAGCACTTATCAACTATTTTTAGGTTTCTATCTCATGAGTAAATTGAAGATACTACTTGTTGTTTTTCATCCATTCATAAGTTTATCCTTATTATGATGAATTTAAATTGTTATTTCGTTCATCAAATCATGAGCGGCTAATTCCATTAGCCGGAGTTATGGGATCCATAGATTAGGGTTTGATAGGTTACTAGGCATTTAACGGATTCAAAGAGTAGTAGGACGTCTTGAAATTCTGTTGTTTTGACTGAAATCTACTAGTTGCAAACATTAGATTATGCCTTAGGTTTTATTTGCTTCTAATGGAGAAATAGACTAGAGGACATGGATTATCAACAGGGACTCAGAAGCTACCAACATTCTGCTTAATGATTGATGCCATAACTGGATTAATCTACCTGAGATAACATCCTATTGGAAATAGATAAGTTATCTAAGTTCGAGAGAATTAGACAATAAATTGTCTGGTGAGGTCGAGAGATAAGTCAGACAGTATCATAGTCAGGGATATTCTGTTGTTTCTACTTACTCTAAGAATCCCAAGCATTACCTAGAATTTGCTAATTCCCAATACCCATGGTGAACATAACTCTGGTTTCTTATTTATATTGATTACAACACTGAAATATTGAAAGTGACAATTGACTCTCTGTGAAATTTAAACCGCTATCTTCAGAAATAGTAAACTACCAGTAAAGTATTTCGTAAACAAATTGAAGTTCACACCTTATTCCCTGTGGGATTCTACCCCAACCTAGTTGGGTTTTATATTGACAGTGATCGCTTACACCCATTCAAAAGTGTAATTTGAGCGTTATAATTTATGCTCTTTTCCTAAGTTGTTAGACTGTCATAGTAGGATCACTATAGGACTTTATTTTGCTTGTAACGTAGGCTTAGGGCTGGTATGATATCTTTTGAGATTCATTTAGTGACTAAGCCTCCTGGACACTACGCTCTTCTCAGGGTCCACTACCTTTGACTTATTTTATTTCCACCCTTATGTATCCCTTTTTTAAGTACATTCCAGTTGAATCAGGTGTGGCTTTCTAGCACCTATTTTTCTTATTTGTTTTCTTTTGTTATACATTGCACATTTCTTTGTTTTTTTTCATCACACCTGCCCATATTCCAACTATTTTTCTTCTACCCAATATCTTCAGACTCATTTTCCTCATAACACCCTTATAATATCCACCCCCAACATAGGTGATTTGCCTGAGTTAAGGTGCACAGTGTCCACAGGAGAACCAGGGCCAACACAGGTTCATTATAAGTCTAACGGGAAGGTGATAGGTGTAATAAGAAAAATTGGTCTATAAATACTCAAATATTTGGATCAAGGAGATTTATTCCTTTGGTTAAGGATTTTTAGTCTTAAGTGGACTCATGCAACAATGGCCTATGATCATCTACTACATAACCATCCTAGACCTAGGTAAAAGCGATCGGGCAAGTTCTAGATTCTAGGACCACCGGGAACTCATTAAATTTGACAGATACTAGCACGGGGCTACACTACTAGGTACTAGTTATCCAACTATGCAATTGTTTTATCCTGAACTATACTATCCCTAATCCTATTACCATTATTATATACTTGATAGTTTCACACAAATTTGTAAATCACGTACTAACTTAAACAAAAATTCAATATTTTCAACATTTTTTATTCTTTTCAGCATAAAGTTAATGCCACTTTTCACAATAGCATTTCAAAAATCAGCAGTGTTTCATCAATCACAAAGTGAAAATCAAAACAGAATCAAAATCTTTCAATACGTCAAAAAAATTTCAAAATCCATCGATCAATAAGAAGAGATGGCAGGAATACTTTCATAGCCGTTTGAGCGAGGAGGGAGACAGAGGCATTGAGTTAGGGGATCTTGAGCACTCAAAGGAGAGACATGATTTCAGTTACTGTAGGAGTTTTAAGGTTGAGGAGGTCAGAGAGGCCTTTCGTAGGATGCAGAGGGGTAGGGCGATGGGGCCTGACGAGATTTCGGTGGATTTTTGGAAGTATGCTGGTGGGGTAGGTTTAAGGTGGTTGATTGATTTTCTTAATAGAATTTTCAAGAATGCGAGAATGCCTGAGTTTTGGAGATGTAGTACGATGATTTTGTTATATAAAAACAAGGGTGACATTCAGAGTTGCAACAACTCTAGGGGTATTAAGCTATTGAGTCACACTATGAAAATTTAGGAGAGAGTTGTTGAGTGGATATTGAGGAGGTTCGTGTCTATTTTGGAGAATCAGTTTGGATTTATGCCTGGTCGCTCGATGACGTAATCTACCTGGTGAGGAGATTGGTGGAGCAGTATAGAGAACGGAAGGGGGATTTACACTTGGTGTTCATCAACCTGGAAAAGGCGTATGATAAAGTCCCGAGGGAGGTTCTTTGGAGATGCTTGAAGGTAAGAGGGGTCCTGATGGCATACATTAGAGCAATTAAGGACATGTACGATGGAGGGAAGACCCAGGTAAGGACGGCAGGAGGAGACTCAAAGTATTTTCCAGTTAAGATAGGGTTGCATCAGGGATCGACTCTTAGTTCATTCCTATTTACATTGGTGATGGACGTGTTGACGTGGAGTATTCAAGGAGAGATACCTTGGTGTTTTTTATTTACAGATGATGTAGTGTGATTGATGAGACGCGGGGGTGTGAATGGCAAATTGGAGGTTTGGAGGCAAACCCTTGAGTCTAAGAGGTTCAGGTTAAGTAGGTCCAAGACGGAGTATTTGGAATGCAAGTTTAGTGACTTGAGGTAGGACGGAGTGGTGGTGAGGACTCCTAGGATGTTTGTAAGAGGGATACTTTGAAGTATCTTAGGTCTATGATTTAGGAGAATAATGAGATTAATGAGGATCTCTCTAAACGTATTGGAGCAAGTTAAATAAAGTGGAGTCTCACCTCGGGAGTGTTGTGTGATAAGAAGGTTCCCCTTAAGCTTAAAGGCAAATTCTATAGAGTGGAAGTCCGTCTGGACATGTTGTATAGAGCGGAGTATTGGCCAGTCAAGCACTCATACATCCAAAAATTAAAGGTGGAAGAAATAAGAATGTTACGTTGGATATGTGGGATTACTAGAGGTGACAGAGTTAGGAATGATATTATCTGGGAGAAGGTGGGAGTGGCTTCGGTGGAGGACAATATGTGGGAAGGAAGGCTGAGATAGTTTGGGTATTTGATAAGGAGGGGCGTGGATGCCCCAGTTCATAGGTGTTAGAGGCTAGGTTTGTATAGATTTAGGAGGAGTAGAGGTAGGCCAAATAAATACTAGATGGATGTAATTATACATGACATGGAGCAGCTTCAGCTTACTGAGGACATGACCCTAGATAGGAATGTGCGGAGGTCGCGGTTAAGGGTAGAAGGCTAGTATGAGTTTGTGGGTTATAACAGGCAGTCAGGAGAGATCTTGTGTAGCAGGGTTCATAATCCTAGGACTGTGTACGTGGGTGTATTTTTTATGTGAGGTTATTTTACTACTAGGTGGGGGTCCTATTTCTTATTTCTTAGTTCTTATTTTCTTATTTATTGTTTTCCTTATTTCTCGTATTTCGTATTTACTCTGGTTTCTATTCTACTATTTCTTGTTCCTAATTTTCTATGTGTCATCCATCCCTTTATTTATTATTCTTTATCTTGATCCGAGGGTCTATCGAAAATAGTCTCTCTACTTCTTCAGAGGTAGCGGTATGGACTGCGTACATCTTACCCTCTCCAGACCCCACTTTGTAGGAATACACTGGGTTTGTTGTTGTTGTTGTATAATAAAAAATGAAAAATTTGTTGCCATAGGCGCACTGATCTACTCCCTATCCTAGCTGCCTATATCAACCTTCAAATCATAATAGACTTTTAATCTTTGATACATCTGAAAATTTACAAACTGCTTCCCAAAGTTTTCGGAATAACCCCACCCCTAACTGAAGAACGTCGCACTGTCCCTAGTGCTATAAAAATAAAATAGAGTAAGGATAAGACTCATAACTAGGTTCTTAAGATGATAGAGCATCAACATCAAAATATGGGCACTCAGGTCAGGTACCACTCTCATCAGCTACCGTTCCAATAATTGGTACTAAATAAACAGCAGTCAGGGGCACAACAGCAAGCCCCTCTGTATTAGTAACTAGATGCTCGTGAGTATGGCTTTCTTCTCAACTGCTTTAGCTTACCTTTTCTTTCTCTTCCTATCTTTTGTGGTATCCTCAACCTGTACAACCTCCGGATCTACCCAAATGTTAGGCACCTTAACTTTGGGAATCACAGTATCGACAACTGGCTCAGCAACAACCGGCTTCTCATACAACTTGGTGACCATCTTTTTTATCTCAACAATCTCAGCTTGGACATAAGAAATATTGGGCGTATGTCCAGTACCTAACTGTGAAGTAATCCTTGACTCAAATGCATCTAGGAACCCTTGGACTCACCTATTCTATGCCCCAAACTATCGATCCATCCAACTTCGTACTCCGCCCTCCATAAAGCCTACCTTTGCAATGAGCGTATCTAGTTGGGTCACAACCTCTATCCAAGCAGCCTGAGAAATCATTATAACACCAAGAGTCATACCTCATGGCCTGGGTGGCACAGAATAGACTAGTGGTGGGGCACTAGAAGTACCCACTGCATCTGTGGGTGCAGCCTCAGTCTGTGCACCTGCCTCTATAGCCTTAGCTATAGCAGGAGCCTCTAGCTGATCATCTTGTGGGAATAATCCTGCCATAACATCTACTGCCTTTCTCAAAAGTTATGCCAGAGGGTTTGCCGCATCACAAATCATCCCAATGTCAAACATCCTCCAGGACTCAATTATTTCATTAATCCTAGGTATCTCTACAACTCTCGCTACCAAGCAAATCTGAGTAATCATATAGGGGTAAGCCAACAATACCTTTTGAGCCCCAATAACCCTATCTCCCATCTCTCAAGATTGGAACTCACCAACATCGAACGCATAGCCGGACGTAAAACTGGCTATCATAGGTTCTCATACCGAGCTCAAGACATTATCTCCAGTAGTTGAACATAGCCTGTGTTGGGCTAGTGTCCATCAAGCTTTACCCTCAAAGTTGAGGGTACCTTTCTTGATCTGATATGAATCTCCGAAACCACCTTCCACCTAAGTAAACTGCACGTCATGTGAAACTATCCTCTCCGTCATCCATCTAAACATCACCAACTTATCATTAGTACCCAGCGACCATTTAGTTATCTTACTCATCTCTGCAATTCGGTAGTCTATCTCAGCTGTGTTGGTCGGGGCTTGATATTTTAGCCCATATAGAAATCTTCTTATAGTTTTGGGAGAGATATCAAATCGAACTTCTCTAATCATGAGGGGTGTGATAGTCTTACCTCCTTACCATTGTTGTCCCTGTGGATATTACCGCTGAAGTTCTCCTTTGTATGCAGCATAAAACTCATGAACTAGTACCTCGCTATATCTACCAGGTGCTCTCATAATCCAGTTAAAACCATAGTTTCAAAAGTATTATTCAAACTTGGGTAATTTATCCATCCCCGTAGTGGTCATTCTCCTCTCCATATATGGCATCCTTTTTATCTAACCACTCGATAGATGAAACAGCCCCGTGTTAAATATTTCCTGCATATCGTGGTACCTCCATATTTCAATTATGGGCACCAAAGTAGGAGCTAATGCGACTAGAGGTCCTGTCGGTCTATCGGGGTAGCATCTACCTCGGGCCCCAGAGCTTCATCTGAACTCTCTTCTGCTGAACTAGTTTAAGCTTCTTCATTATCATCGTCAATAGGCTGAGGTGTATGTGTAAGATACACAGTCGTATTCTTTCTCCTCGACCCCTTTGGGGTTGGTGTTTCAGATTTTAGGGAAACGACCTTCTTCTTTTTTGCCTTAGCAGCTGCCTTTCCTTTCTGAACAACTTTCATTGATGTGGTTCCATCATATTCTTTTCCACTACTTTCCAACCAGCTTTCGGAGAAGCTGGTTTCCTCACTTTCTATTGGTTTTTGTTTGATCACTTTCTTAGCACTTGGTTTGGAGGATGAAGCATTCTTTGGAGACATTGTACCTGCAAATACACTATTAGTAGTAACTAAGAAAAGAAAAGAAATGAAAAATATAAAACTCAAGTTCAATATGCTTGGTCTGAGTTTGGTACGAGTGGTGCGTACATATCATATCCACTGGATACGACTAGTATAACCGAGTCATATTTTAGATAGTGCATGACCTTTGTTCACTGGTCTTCTTAAGACTCCTCCTTACCAGTCATACCGGATAGGTACAACACATGACCAACAATTGCAAGCAAGTCAGAAACTTTAATTCTAATTTAAGTTATCCCAGGAGGGTACGATTAATGTATATGAATCGTATGGTTTGGATACGACTTGTATGGTTGAGTCATATCCATTCCAGAACTTTGAATTTGTTAGACTTCTATGTTATCTGTGGGTATGAGTCTCATTATGACTCTCGTACCAGTGGGTACGAGTCGTAAGGAGTCTCGTATCCACTGCAACATAGAAGTACAACTTCAACATTTGACTCCAATGAAAATTCCCAAAGTACCCATGCCAAATTTTCAGCTATATCCAACACTTAAACACACATAGACATTAAAATCCTTTTCTAAACCCTAAGTGAATCCCTATTTCCAAATTTTATCACAAATAACACAAATAGGGTACCAACAAACCAAGAAATGTAGAAATTCTACTTAGATGATGTTTACAATAACACATACTACTCATTTCAACTTGCAAAATGGCAAAGAATAAATTGAGAAACTTATTTGGTCAGTGGAGTAGTAGATTTTTATTTTGATCTTATTTGCCTCTAATTCTAGTTAATCCCACACCAAATGACAATTTTGAGGTTGTTGGTAGTTAATTGAAGTTGAAAACAAGTGGATTTTGTGGATTGAAGTTCAAAATTAGGGTGAATTTTATGCGGGTACGAGTTAGAAGCATCGGGTGCCCGATCGTGTATATTTTTCCTCTTTTAATCATAGGTCTAGGTTGGGTCACCCAACCTAGTAAGCTTGCATACGAGTGGTACATACGACTCGTACCCAGGCTTACAGGTCAATTCTTTGAAATGTATAGCCTGGGGACTTACCTGTGTTCTGGAGTGGATACGATTATCATTTACGAATTGTACCCAAAGGATATGACTCGTATTGTCAATTGTATTCATTCCAGAGACTTATACCTACTTTTGATTTTTCTCCCAGGTCTATACAACTCCTACTCATGAGTTGTACCATATAGATATGACTCGTAAAGAGTCTGTATGATAACTTCTTTACTTCTCTGGATTTTTTCTGCATTCTTTTAGTCCTGCACATTGAATGAACACATTACCCTATAACTTAAATAAGTACAAAAACATAGGTTGCCTCCCACCCAGCGCTTGATTTAACATCGTGGTATGACTTGTGTAAGTTGGATACTCAGATTTCACTAACTAGCCTCATGGGTTGCCTCTCATACAGCGCTTGATTTAACATCACAGCATGACGCAATCTACTTGATTAAACTAACCTCATCAAGGTCAATAATAGCTACTTTTTTTCATCTCTTCAATATTTCCAATATAGTACTTAACACGTTGTCCATATACCTTGAATGGTCTTGCACAATCCGTCTTTATTTTTAAAGCACCATAAGGATACACCCATGTCACTGTGAATGGACCATGCTATCTTGACTTTAGCTTACCTGGAAAAAAATAAAGCCTGGAATTGTATAGTAGCACATGGTCACATTTTTTAAAAACCCTTTTCTCAATCTTACGGTTATGATGCAACTTTATTTTCTGTTTATAAATTGTTGAACTTTCATATACCCAGAACCGGAATTCATCAAACTCATTGATGCTATTCAACATCAACTTAGCTACATCGTTCCACTCTAAATTCAGCTTTTTCAACGCCCATAGTGTCGTATGCTCAAGATCAATAGGTAAATTCCAAGCCTTTCCATACACCAGCTGATAAGGTAAAGCATCTATGCGGGTTTTATAAGCTATGTAGTAGGCCCATAATGCGTCATCTAACTTTCTTTCCCAATCAGTCCTATTGGCATTCACAGTCTTCGCTACTATGGACTTAATTTCTCTATTGGACACTTCAACTTGTCCACTAGTCTATGGATGATAAGGTGTTAATACCTTGTGATTCACTCTATATTTTTCTAGCAGACTTTTGAATAGATGATTACAAAAATGTGATCCTCCATCACTAATAATAGCACATGGCGTACCAAATTGAGAAAAAATATTCTTTCTCAAAAATGTGGTGACACTCCTTGCTTCATTGTTAGGAAGCATAATTTCTTCCACCCACTTCGTAACATAGTCAACAACCACAAGTTTTTACTTTATGCCACAAGATCTCACAAAAGGTCCCATGAAATCTATGCCTAATACATCAAACACTTCCAATTCTAAAATAGGGGTCATAGGTAATTCATGTCTTCTAGAAATAGTACCTTGTCGTTGGCATTGATCATAGGAAGCAGCATAGTCATGAGCATCTTTATATATGGTCAGCCAATAGTAGCCGTATTGCAGGATCTTATAAGCTGTATGGGACCCTCAATGATAACCCCCAATTGGCGATGAATGACAGGATTCAAGTATGCGCATCATCTCTACTTCAGGTATGTATCTGTGAATGATTCCATCTGCACAAATTATAGAAAGATAAGGTTCATCCAAAAAAAAATTTCTTACCTCATGCATGAACTTCTTCCTTTGCTAATATGAAAGATCTTCTGGGACTATATCACTTGCTAAGTAATTTGTATAATCTACAAACCATGGAATTAGATCTTAGGAAGCTGCACATATTTGTTCATCTAGAAAACTATCATCAATCTCCAATACCTTAGCAATCTCCTACATAGCTTCCTTCTAAAGTCTAGAAAAGTGATCTACAACTTGATTATCAATGCCTTTTCTGTCTTTCACCTTGAAATCAAATTCTTGCAACAGCAGCACCCAATGGATAAGCCTTGACTTTGCATTTTTCTTAGCCATTAAGTACAACAATACCACATAGTTTGTGTGCATAATCACGTTTGTCCCAATAAGGTAAGATTTAAACTTTTCAAAGGCAAAAACCACTGCCAATAACTCTTGCTCCATCACGGTATAGTTCTTTTGAGCAGGATTTGGTTCCTTACTAGCATAGTAGATGGGATGAAGAATCTTCTCTTTTCTTTTGCCTAGTACAGCCCCTAAGGCCAATCCGCTAGCATCACACATAATTTTGAAAGGTGAAGACCAATCAGAATACACAATGATTGGAGTAGACACCAACTTTTCTTATAGGGTTTCAAAATCCTTCTTGCATACATCATCAAAATCAAATTTTACCTCCTTCTCAAGAAGCTTGAAAAGTGGACTAGCGATATTTGAGAAGTCCTTGATAAATCACCTATAGAAACCTGTATGCCCTAGAAATCTTTGAATTCCCTTTATAAAAATTGGATAAGGTAATTTTTCAATTACCTCAATCTTTTCTTGATCAACCTCTATTCCTCTCTTTAAAATTTTGTGCCCAACCATAATTCCTTCTTTGACCATGAAATGGACCTTCTCCAAATTAAGTACCAAGTTGCACTCCTCACACCTTTGTAGATACTTTGTTAAGTTCATAAGGTATTCATCAAAAGAATCACCAACACCTAAAAAATCATCCATAAAAACTTCAATAGTGTCTTCGACCATATCAGAGAAAATGGACATCATACATCTCCGAAATGTGGTTGGAGTATTGCATAGACAAATGGCATTCGTTTGAATGCAAAGGTACCATAAGTAAATGTAATGGTAGTCTTCTTTTGGTCCTCAGGTGTAATAGTGATCTGATTATAACCTGAGTATCCATCAAGAAAATAGAACCATTCTCTGCCTGCTAACCGGTCCAGCATCTGATCCATGAACGGCATAGAAAAATGGTCATTTTGAGTCCATGCATTCATGTTCCTATAATCCATGAACACTCTCCATCTAGATACTGGTCTCATAGGCACTAGCTCATTCTTGTCATTAGGTATGACAGTTATTTTGCCTTTCTTTGGTATGCATTGAACAAGACTCACCCACTTGCTATCAGCAATAGAATACACTACACGAGCATCCAACCACTTGATTATTTCATTATTCTCCACCTCCTATATGGGAGGATTGATTCAACGCATATGATCAATAGATGGAACACAATCTGGATCAAGCTGAATTTTATGAGTACAGAAACTAAGCGGAATAGCCACAATATCACGAATGGACAATCTAATGGCCCTCTTAAAATTCTGCAACACTAACAGTAATACTTCTACCTCTGACTGGTTTAGATCAGCTGCAATAATACTAAGTAAAGTGTTGTAGGCCCTCAAAAATGGATATTGCAAGTGAGATGGGAGGACCTTCAACTCTAAAAATGGTGGTTCATCAATGGATTTGCGAGCAGGTAGAGTAGTTCAATTCTTTAAGTCTATATCAAGCTTCTTTGGTGAATAATTATAACCATCACCATGAAATGAACCTACTAAATACTCATACTCTTCGATGCCTTCAGAGTCAAAATTCATTAACATAGCAACAATAGCTTTGACACCTAGCCTCTCTTTAATAGGAACAATCATATCAGAACCATCATCCCACAGAATAACTGCATCAGCATCATGGAATAATTCTATCTTCTCATAATCTACATCAATCACAAATGCCACTCTCAATTCATCAGGCTGCTTCATAGATTTGCATACGTTAAATGTCACCTGTTCATTATTGAGTCGCAATATTAGATGTCCTTTCTCTAGATCAATCAGTGTCCAACCTGTAGCCAAATACCAAATTAATTAGGACTTGATAGTTCACTTCACAATTTTGTAAAACAAAATTAGCAAGAAATATAAAAGAAGACACAGTTACCAAAATATCATAAAGGATACCAATAGGCTTCTTCACTGTCCCGTCTTCCATTACTAGTCATATAGTAGTTGGTTTGGGAGCTCCTAACCCTAACTATTTCAATACAGGGAAGGAAATGTGGTTGATGCTAGCACCCAAATCACATAATGCTCGAGTGAAGATGAAAGACCCAATAGTGCAAGGTATTATGAAAGTGCCTGGGTCATTCTTCTTCTCTACCAAAGATCTAGTGACTACAGCACTGCAATTATAAATATTGTCAACAGGTTCATAACTGATTGACCTTTTCTTGGTGATCAAATCCTTTATGAATTTTTCATATCCTGATATCTGCTCCAATGCCTCTACAAGCAGTATGTTGACAGTAAACTTTTTTAACATAGATAAAAATTTCTAATACTTACCTTCTTCTTGATTCTTTCGCAGTCATTATGGATAAGGAGGAAGTAGTCTTGGAATGGGCTTCAGCACAGGCTCTGTATCTTTTTATTCTTCTTTATTTAACTTGCTGCTACTCCTAATATCAACCAGCTCATCCTCATTATTCTGCTCATCAACAGTGGGTATAGGTGGATCTTTAGTAACCTTACCACTCTAAGTGGTAATGGCATGGCATTGACTATCATTTCTAGGATTTACCACTATATTACTTGGAAGAGTTCCAGGTTGTCTCTGATTTACTATGGATTTCATGTGACCAAATTGTTATTCCAACCTCTTGATTGTGGTAGCATGTGACTCAAATTTTTGGTTCAATCATGACAGATCATCTTTGATATCCTTCAAGCAGTTCTCTTGACTTTCTTGCCCTTAGACAAGCTTGGCCAAAAGTTAATCTATTCTAGACTCTATATCTCGATTACCTGGTGGAATATATTTGTCACTCTTCTCATAATAGTCATCCTTACACCACTAATCATCATCTCGGTCACTACTCCTATATCTGTATCAATCATTATAATAGTTCTGACCTTGATTCTCTTGACCTTGGGATCAGAAATCCACCAATCTATGATCAAGATACTTTGCCTATTCTTCAGATTTGATCTAAAATGGTTTGTAGGTAGACCCCAGTGCCACTACTGCATTCACCTTCTCAGCACTCATTGACACAAATTATTTCATTAGCAACCCAATATCTATACGAAGTTGTGCAACCTCTTGCGCTACCATTCCATTTACTACTCTATATGTATTTGTTACACCAATAGCATATGTACCACTACCACATTCCGAATCTTGAGTATGACATCTTCTGTTGGTAACCACAATATCATCTAGCATTTCCTGTGTAGCTTCCCAGCGAAGACGCATAAATATCATCTTGAAATAGTATCTATTAGAACTCTTGAACTATCATTCAATGATCGATCGAATATCTCAGACAAGTTAGATCCTCTGAATTTGTAGTTTGGTACCATGCTAAGATTTTTCTTGAATTGAAACTACACATCATACATAGACTCTGCAGGTAGTTTCCTGAAATTATAAATTTCATCCTTTAACTGTAACATCCGTGTAGAAGGGAAGAATCTACTCAGAAACTTTGTCTTCAACTCATGCCAAGTAGTGATAGATCCTCTTAGAAGTTCCCCTAACCATAGAGATATTTCTCCAGTTAAAGAAAATGGGAACAACCTTAATCTTAATGTTTCTTGATTAACCCCTGGAATATTATAGTTTGTGCAGATCCCTAGAAAATTTGTAAGGTGCATGTTTGCGTCATCCTTAGCAGCTCCCAAAAACACACCCTTTAGATTCATCAATTGGATCATAGCACTAGTAATATTGAACTTCACATTAGGGGCTAATGTAGGAGGAACAATTGCTCTAGACTTCGTAGGCTTAATAAAACCCAGATCTTTTTCATCTTCCCATATGGGTCTAAGTGTTGATATGCTGGAATAAATGGATACGTGCCTATCTACACTCGATGATCAATAACTTGTCTTGATCGTACCATTCCTCCTTGCTGAGATACTATCGCTTCTGCAGAAAGTCTGACTTTTTCTGCTTCTCTATGTTCTTGCTCTAACAGTTGTTATGTCTATAGGTCTATAATATTTTACGGATCTAGAGGAGCACGCAGGATTTCCACATTTGGGTCCAAAGATGGGGGACCTTGAACCTCTTCACAAACTTGTCGTGACATCCTTCTTAGTGTTTAAAGGATTCTCTCTGGTTCTGGATCAAACGGGATAAAGTATTGCCTTTACTCCTCGTACTTGGCATACACCGACGTATGACAAAGAAAAAATGAAAAATTAAAAACCCACAAACTTTACAAATTAAATTTACTACTCAACCGTCTTCCCCAGCAACGACACCATAAATTTGATGTTGTCCAAAACTACACCTCAACAAAAAGTATAATATGGTCGATTCCAAATATAATAACACAACAAGGTTGGGGTTGATTCCACAGGGAAAACATGAATAGTTGCTTGCCTTGATGTAATCCATAAGAAGTACAGGAAAGTAAATGGGGTGTTTTGTTATCAATCGCAAATAGTAACCAATTCTTGAGTGCTTTTGAGTTGAAATCAATATGAGACGAACACTAGGACTGTGCTCCCCCTGGATTCTTAACTCCATAAATTTCTCCTGATCAACCCAACTATTCTATTGTTCTACATAAAAATCCTACAAGATATGTATTATTAACTGTCGGGTAAGCTAAAGGATAAATTTTACCCTTTTACTTGGTTATCGTATCAAGGTGTTGTTGTTTCCCCTTTTTATGGCCTCAGTTACACTTGTCGGGGTAGGATCAAATGATAAGATGGAATGCTTGGTTATCGCATCCCAAATCACTATCTTAATCTTCTTTACCAAATCTCAAGATTCTTGGATATCAAATGGAAGCGAATACATGCAATCTCAAGTGTCTACAACTACTATGATCTTAATTATTTTGAAGAAGAATTAATATACATGCAAAACTCCTAGAATAATTAAGTCTCACACTTCCTCTACATAGCTAATCCTCCAGGGTTCCCACAACCCTTGCTAAGGAGATTAGCTGCTAGTGTTTGTGCAAGAAACCATGATTATCAATGAATAACATATAAAATCAATTACACAAGAATAAGATGAATAAACTCCAAAGTCTTTAATTCAATAAAACCCTAAAATATCAAGAACAATTTTAAAATCATATAAAAGAATGTTCAAAAGTGTAACCTAATAAAAGATAAACTCTAAGGTATTTATGGTATCTGAAAATAACATAAAAATCCTATTAAAAATGGAAAAGGTAAAGTTAAGTCGGCAGTCAGTACGACTCAGTCTTCACTCATATCCTCAACTTACAAGTTGTACCCTGCCTTTTTGTATCCATTCCAGTGTCTGATCCTCCCAAGGCTTCAACACTTTGTTCAGTATATGACTTTCGCTTACGAGTCGTACCTGAGTGTACGAATCATGTCCTTCATCTATTTCTACCTAGGACTTGTTCCTTTCTAAGTGTCAAACACTGGTTTGTATACAACATACCTATACGAGTCGTACTCAGACTTTTGACTCATATACTTTTGACTCTTCAACTCCTGGATGGTAGCTTAGATTCTATTTTGTTCACGACTACAATATACGACTCGTATCTTTCCTTATGGCTTGGATTATTGAGTTGTATCTTCTTCATACTTGGCTCCTTGATTTGGATTTTGGTTCTATTACTCATACGATTCTGTATACGAGTCGTATATAATGCTTACGACTCAGGTGCTGACTCGTATACTGATCAAAGTTGGTCTTTTTCAGTCTTTTTCTTGTATTTTGTTTAAATACTATTATAGACTTGTTTTACCTACAATTCACACCAAAGTGCATCATATCCAACAAAACACCCTAAGTTCACGCATAAATTTGCAATTTTAAGCATTAAAAGTGTTGTGTTTCCACGCCATATCAATCACATCAAGTTTAAGTTTTCTTTCTCAGTTAAAAAAATCACATATTTCTTAACCTATGGATAACCACTCAACAAGTGCTATTTTCGCGGCCCTTGAAACTATCAATCGTAAAATTGATTCCGTGGATGCTAAGTTAAATTTACTTAGTGGGAGGATGTATAAAATGATAGATCGTCTAACTTTTCCTAACTCTGCCCTTCCCTATCCACCAAACTTTCAAGCCTACTTGAGTGGACATACTCAAAATACCTTCCTAAACTATCCCAAACTCTACTAAACCAAGGTCCACCTAAACAAGTTGAGGATCAAAGGGAAGAGGAAGTTAAGAATGGAGAGAAGAACTTATCTCAAGAAGGAGAGTTGTGTGATCCAAGGGTTGAATTGAATGAGGGAGACATGGAACACGTAGTTGTGGAACTTGTCTAACCTAAGACTTTATTACATGCTAACCATGGTACTAGCATTTTGCCTAGTACCAATAATTTTCTCTTATCGGTTCATAAGCTAATGATTGCAAAGGAGGACTCAAAGAAGACCTCTCAAGATCATATGTTTGAAGGCCTAGGTAAGTTCTTATTCAAGGACTCCAAGGTTGATGAAGACTTAACTCTAATAATGAACCTAAGAAAACTCATATGGGTTGATGGGTACTTTATGACAAGGAGTGAAGCGTCTAACCCCATTGAACGAAGGAAGGAGTTACTTACCAAAGGAATTCCTACAAAGAGGCAAAAGGATCAAGCCTGTTGGTCCAAGTTAATGCATGGAAGGAAAGGTCCTTGTAAAGCACCTATGGAGGACAAGATAACAAATTCAAGGCACTGCTTCCAAGGTATGTACCTACCCCCTCTTATTCCTAGTGATCCTTGGATATTTGATGATATTTTCCTTATATTGAATAGACCCTTAAAATTGATTGAAATTATGTCACACCATGAGAGTATTAGTGTCTTCACTATTCTTTTATGGTGTTTGCCTTTGGTTCTTGAATTGTGTGTCTTACAATCTCAATGCCTAATCTATTTATAACCTTAAGAAGAGGCCTTGGTGTGTACTTGATGTACAAATTTGTATTTCTAATCCTTGTAACACTTATGTGGTTGGACAAGTTAAACTAATAGAAAGGACTCTTAGGAGCATGCTAAGTTCCATGAAAAGAAGTCACCCAACTTTTTGCGTACACCCTTTGTCTTTGAGTGAATCAGTTTCTCATCAATTCTCTAATACCTCTAATAGCATGATTCCATTGGTGAATTCACTTCTTGAGGGAAGTTGCTTGAAGAGAAAAGATATAATGTGCTTCAAATGTCTTGTCTCATCTTATTGTGAACTCATGTTTGAGGGTAATTTTGATGAGAATGGTGTCCTTAACTCTTTTTTTCTATCTTTTTTCTTATGATGATGACCATGTTTGTATTGAATATGTATTTTGTGTGAAAATTGGTTGTCTTGGCAATAAGGGTGATGTGCATCCTAATTAATTGACTCATTCCTTGGTTATTCTAACTTTTAGTAACTTGGTTACTAGATTTCTTGAGTATCTTGCTACTCTTAAGTATGGAAACACCTTGAACGGGATTCATTTTCTTTATACATTTCCTTACTACCTCTTTGTATTTGATGACATCCATATTGATCTTGGATTAATTTGAGATAGAGGTGGGATTTCTTGGATATGGTCTTATGGTGAAATAATGAAACACTTGTGTCATACAACCTTGGTAGTTTCCTTGTTTCATAAGGCTTCTTATGACAAACACCTTTGTGTAGTACATGATGAATACATTTTATTGATAACAAAGTATTGTTGGTTTTATGTCAATTGTGTACCTCCTTGGCATAGATTTTTTATTTTAAACCTTGTGAAAACCCTCGTTCCACGAGGGTTAAAGGTTGTAGATTTGATCATGAATCTTCTTCAAGAATAAGAGGATAATACAATCCAAATAACCTATGGGTTGATAAAGAGGATTCTTACGGGGAAAGTGACACTTGATGAATTATTTAGGGCTATCAAAAGAAGTCCATTGGATGATTACGGTGATCAAGGAGGCTCAAGTTATGTTAGAGAGGCCAGGGAAAGACAAAATGGGGCTAGAAATCCCCGGGAAGAAGAAATGTGCCCAATCCACTTTGGAGGTATGCCCAACCCATCCTAGATTCTCTAGAGAGGGTCAAAACCCACTATACCCTTGGGGTGCGCCCCATAAGCTCTAAAAATGTTAAAGCATGTGCTCAATGGGTTTTTATGTTTAATCTTTCCTAAATGTGTCACTTTTGGGCCCATATAATATAATAACTTAGCCTAGACTATAAATAGGACTTTTGTTTCATTTAGTAGGTAGTCATTGATGAATTATAAATGTAAACACTTGTAAAAGTGTGAGCTAAGCTTGTATTAGCTTGTGGCAAGCATGGAATCGCTTGTGTTGATTTATTATTTAGAAACGTGAGTTGCTCGGAAATCCAATTCCCTTGAGCTCTACATAGGATTTAGGTGATTTGTTTGACATTGAATAGAGGGTTAGGGATTTCATACACCCTTAGTTTCCTATTCATTCATCCATTGTTTCTATCTATTTCTTGATTTCTATCTATCTTTATCTTTCGTATTCATATCTTAGTTGTAGTTTTTTATTCCATATTTTTTTTTTGTATATCATTGTTCTGGAGTGAAGGTGTGGATACTTTTGATTCATCAAATGATGAAATGTTTAAAATACAAGCAGCTCTTATGTGGACAATTAGTAATTTTCCTGGACTTGATATCTTATTCGGTTGGAAAAGGCACATTTGTTTTGAATGTCCTTTTTATAATATTTATGCAGATCCTTGTCGAATTCATCATAGTAGAAAGTGGTGTTTTATTGACCACCATCGATTTTTGGCAATAAATCATAAATTTAGAATTATGAGACATTACTTTGATGGAAATATGGAAGAGAGGAGCCCTCCAAAGAAGTTAGCTGGGTTACACATTGTGCAATAGGTGAAAGATATTAATGTCACATTTGGAAGAAAATTAGAATTAAATAATAAAAGGAAATGAAATAGGAAAAATATTGTTGGGGAAGATGCAACTCAACAATGGAAGAAATAAAAGCATATTCTTTGATCTTCCATATTGGGAGTTTATCCCATTTCCCCATAATTTAGATACAATGCATATTGAAAAGAATGTGTTTGACAAGGTCATATACACTCTGTTAAATGATAAAGAAAAATCAAAGGATCATTTCAAGGCCTGAATAGATCTACAAGATATGGACATGAGGTGTGACCTTTGGGTCAGTGAGAATGATAAGTGTAAACTTGTTGCATTTGAAATCCCAAAGAATAAGAAATTGGCCTTCCTCAAGACATCAAAGAATATCTCAGCATCGGATGGTCATTTAAGTAATATATCTCATCGTATTGATTTGGATTCGAAAAAAATTGGATTAAAAATACATTATTATCACATTCTTATAAAATAGTTGTTACCCATAGAAATTCACAATGTTTTTTCAAGACAGATTGTTGCTGCTTTGGTTGAGTTTTCTTTCTTTTTTAGGCAACTTTGTTTGAAAAGTTTAAGTCTCGCAGACCTAGAAAAGCTACAAATCCAAATTGTGGAAACTCTCTGACATTTAGATATTTTATTTCCTCTATTATTTTTTACTATAATGATTCATCTAACTATTTATCTAGGTGATGAGGAAAAAATGTAGCTCGGTACATTATCGCTGGATGTATTTTGTTTAAAGGTAAAATATTTCTTATTCAAAATTAATTTAGTTGATCTTGCAGTAGTATTTCAATGTAAATGCTTCTTCTTACACATTAATATTTTGGGTATAGATTGTTAGGTCATTTCAAGTCCCTTGTAGGTAACAAATCACAAGCAAAAGGTTCCATAGGTGAAGGTTTCATAGTTGAAGAATCTCTTACTCTTTATTCTCATTATTTTATGGAAATTGAGTCAAGGTTAAATCGACCTAACTGTGTAAATGATGAAACAAACCAAAATGAGGCTTTTGAAAAGTCAACAATGTTCCCTTAATAAGGTAAGTATGTTGGAGGCTTCATAATAGAACCACTGACTTATTTGGAGAAAACATATGTTCATTTATATGTGTTACTTAATTGTGCGGCTGTGAATCAATTTATTGAGTGAGAAATTTACATTGATTTGATTTATAAGATACGTTTTGAGTAATTGGAATAAAATTGATAATTACGATGCCTTTGTAGAGAATTTAGAGGCCAAAAACTTTCAGCAATAAAGGTAGAGAGAAGAATTAGTAATGAGTTCCCGGATTAGTTTCCTAAGCAAGTGAGTGAATGATATTAGAATGTTTGTTTTCATATAATTTTCTTGTATTAATTTAGAATTTCTAATATAAGTGTTTTATATATTTAGAGTATCAATCTTGATATAGAAGACACTCTCTCTGATGAGATGAATTTCTTTGTACAAGGTCCGGCCCAAGATGCAAGAAGATTCAGCGCTTATAACATTAATGGATTCAAATTTTCAACTTTGTCGAGAGAACAAGGATTAAAACCTCAAAATACTAGAGTTTTTCTTATCTGTAATACTTTTTGTGTTGCATCTAGTATAGTTATACATGTAACACAAGCATACTTGCCATATTATAGGAAGTTGGAAGATATTATTAAGCTTAATTATTATGGCCTGTTCATATTATAGGAAGTTGGAAGATATTACGGAGCTTAACTATTATGGCTAGTTTAAGGTTGCTTTTTTCAAATGTCAGTTGGCTGACACTACTTGAAATAAATGGTTCAAAATAGATGTTTGAAATTTTAATTGTGTGAACTTTTCCAGATTGATTAATATCGGTGATTATGTCAATGATTCTACATATATTGAAGCATCACAAGCAAATATGGTCTACTATGTTGATGCTGAAAATGATAAAGAATGGAATGTGGTTGTACATCTAAAACCAAGAGATTTTCTTGACATGGGAGAGATTGATGAGGAGGAATATACGAGAATGATCCTTACCAATAGCAAGAATTTGGATAATTTTTTTATGTTGATTATGAGAATGTGCAAATTGTAATAGAGGATCATATAACTAAATAGATATATCATTATTTTCTTAGGTTCCTCTGCCACTTTCTTTTTCTCGCTTGATTAGTGTTTTTCTCCAAGAACTTACTACCATTTGGGCAAGAAAGTTATATTTGATATTTATATAATTCTTGATCTTTCTCATTTACAACTAGATAATCTACAGAGGTTTCATCTAGTTAGCAAATGATTTTTGTGCAAGGAAAGTGCATAAAATAATAGCCATATATTCCTTCAATGTCATGTTACTGAACGAATATGGTGTATGTTCGTCAACTTCCTTTGACTAAATTGGGTTATATCAAGGTCCTTAGTAGATCTGTTTCTATGCTGGAATTGAGGTCTGCCTAAACATTTAAAGAAGGAATAGCATACCATTCCTATTGTCCCTTTGGTAACCACTGTAAGGAAACAAACAAAAAATATTTTGACTAACAAAAGAGCTCAATCTGAAAATAAATCTGATTGTACAAAAAAGGGTCAGTCCTCAATAGACTGTGATGCAGGAAGTCTACCCCAACATAAGTTCAATGTCTTTTCATCTCTTAAGATTGCACATAGATATGCCATTTTCATAAAAATCATTTTCCTATTTATGCTTTGTAGGATATAATTAATGCATAATATAGCAGCTCTTAGGATAGTCTTGATAATGAAAATGTAAACATATCATTGTTAAGTAAGTTGGGTTGGCTGCAAAGTATGTCAAAAATGTAAACAAGTTAACTCTTATATAAATACTTATATATAGTTAGACTAAAGTAAGGAGAAAAAATAAAACTTTTAGTAAAATTCTAACCGCAATTAGACTTAAAACTTTGTAAAATGAACCAAAAAAGTAATTAACGCCTATAAAACTAGTACTTGCAGCTGATTGCATCAATATTATGATTAGTTTGGAGATATTGGTGGTTAATGATATAAAGTAATATGTATTCTGCTGTCTAAGAACCTAAACAATCCCCGAAGGAGTTAATGAGATAGAGTTACTAATGTTTGGCACAATTTTCACCAAACTGACCAGTCCCTATTTTGTTGTGTTGATACAAAACTAGGCATGACAGAATCCTTGGCTTTAGCTTTCTTCTTCTCCTCAAGAATATACAGTTGTCTCCTATGCTTTTTCCCTTTGAGGTGTAACATGAAACTTTCTCCATTCATGCATTGAACTTGACATACTTTGCACCAGAATTGCTTCCCACTCTCATCTTTATTCTTCCCTCCATTTTCCATCTCATGTTGTTTAGCCTTGTGTTTGTGACCTTTAAGTTGTATCTCTAATAAAGTTTCATAATTTTTCACAAGTCATATCTTATAACTTACTTGTTTTTTACGTTGACAGTTAAATCTCCCAAGTATTGAATATGTACCTTATGCTTGGTACCTCTCAAGTGCAGCTCATAACATAGATCTCCAAAGTAGTGAACTTCACAATCTTTATAATAGTGCATTATGTTTGATGTAATCTTCTATTGAGGTGACACAAAGACAGTGTTGTTGGATAGACTCTGCATTTTTGGAACAAGTTGATGACTAGGTACAAAGAACCTGCTTCCTTTGTCACTATTTTTTAAAGAAGTTCAACAAAGAACATGTGCAAGAGCTTGATAACAAAGTAAAAGGTCAAATGTAGAAGAAACATTATTGTATGCTTATTAAATCAACTAATTTCTGCTGCAGTGTTTAAGTTATTAAATTGCAGATATGCCAAGGTTCAAGCACTTGCAAAAAAAGTAAAAACTAGATCCGTCAGAATCTACATCACAAGGTACTAAATTAGCACCTTATTTTCTTCATTCAGCACCATGCCTACCAAAAAATTCAACCACATCATTGTTGGTTAAAACAAATTTGGCTCTGCCAATTCACCCTACATCACAACCATCTCAACCAGTATAATCAGCATCCCATCTGGCTCCTATGGTTTAGGACACATCATAGCTGGTGACAGGACCCGAATCAGGGCTTAGTCGTATCAGGTGCCTCAAGTCCGATCAGGACCAGAGACCACCCCAATACCCAGTCATAATCACTTTGTACCTTATGTCGTATGAATTCCAAACATATAACAAGATATAACAACAATAATTGAAAGACATTTAATAAAGTTCGTAACCAGAACCAACCAAAAGTCTAGCCAAATATCCAACCGGTGTCATCCCCAATGCCAATACCAATACCAAGGCTGACACCAATACTGACACCGCTTATGCCCATAGTAGTCACACAAAGCCTCTAACTGAAAATAAGGAATATCCGGTTAATACATGACCCCGATCATAGCTAAAACCAAAGTCCAAGAAACAAAAACAAAGTAAAGAAGACCATAGCATGAAATAGAGTCTTCTGAAGTATGAAAGCTCACCACTATAGTCTAACTCTGAGCTATCCTCAAATCCAAGTCACTGAGCAGGAGGATTAGTATGGTTGGTTCCTGCTTCGCCTGGGGATACAGTGCCCGAATATGGTTAGCGTGATGAAATCTAGCATGTACTCAGGAATAAGGATAAAATAATGTCATTATTAAAAGAACAAAGTAAATAATCATATGCAATCACATACATATATACATATATACCATGTCGGGTAAGAAAACCGGGTTTAGCATGCATTTAAAACCTTAACCTGGGCTATGTAGACTGATCGTCCTAAAACCATCCACAGGCTATATTGTCACGATCCTAGACTACCCCTTAGTCGTAACACAGTGCTTAGAACCACAAGTGATCCCAAGCTAATCTATGAACTGGCATGATACTAGAGCAACTGATTTAGAATATATAAAATAGCTAAATTTTTTATGCGAAAACATAATCATGACATAATCTGAACAAACATTATACTAATAAAATTTACAATCTGATAAAACTAAAAGGAGAATTGGAATTTACATTTTCATAAATCTGACTAATTATCTATGATGCCTCTACTATACTAACTATAGATAGATGGAACATGCCTACAACTACCACTAATCAATACATATGAATAATAAAATAAAGTACATGAACAACATCTGACTGGAGTCCCTGAAATAAGAGAACTCATCACTTATTAGATGAAAGTTACAAACAGTCTGATTATGATATGTAGGCCACAACTGGTACCTACATTATGAGATAATGTAGCACATAGACATATATGTGGATCAGTACTTTGGAATATATTGAGTAAGTGGAGTGAATGCAATAAGTAAAACTGAGTAGATACATAATATTAAAACATGCATGTTAAGTTCTAGTAAACTCACTAAGAGACTGAAATCTACTGAAAACTGAAGTATCTTAAAGAGTGAGTACCAAACATAGTCTAATAAGCTAATGAATCACTACACTTAGTTTCGTATATCTTTACTTTTGTAGAAAAAGAAGATTTGAAGCTGGGAAGTGGTAAAAACATAAATATTGTATGAATACTGGGTCTAAAACTAAGTGATAGAAACTGAAATAACTTGAGGATCTGAATATAGAAATATACTGAGCATGAATGCATAAACATACAAAAATCAAACATAACATGTACTACACTGATTTGGTTAACTGAATGACTAATAACTGAATACTTAATAAATAATGTTTGAATACTGAATAGTTGATATCAAAATACTGATTAATTGGTATTTGTATACTAATTAACTTATATCTGAATATTGATCATGTAAAACTGAACTGTACTTAGTCTGAATAACTGGACTGAAACTGTGGAAGGTATCATGTAACCGACATGCCCCAATTTAAGCTAATCAGGGTCCAGCCTATAACCCCAGTTGGAAGGGTGCTAGTACCATACCATTGGTACTAACATTTTTGTGTGGATTCACTAAACTGGTGTCCCAAAGTTCAAGGATGTCAGGCCTAAACTGATAGGTAACCCTGATTGAAATTCAAGCCTAAAATAATGGGTAACCCCTCATATCCTACGCTGGCTACATAGTTCTCGAATACAAGGATTGCTATTAACAACTCTGCCTAACTGACGGGGAAGCTGCTATCCTTGTATTTGCTCGATGCTAAATCCTACTCCCAACTGAACTAACACTGGTACAGAACTAAACTAAGTTTAACTGAACATTATTACATAACTGATAGTGCTCATCATGATCATAAATATCTGAGTAAATAGAAAGACTCGTGGTTTTACTGAATTATTTCTTGAAAGATCTGAAGCATAAGTAAACACATAGGTATCGGGTGTTCATAACCCGCCAGTAATGAATAACCATAAAGCACGATTTTAATACTTAAAACTGTAGGATGGGAATCATGGTTCAAAGACCCAAAACATGAACATTCTACCAAACATGTGAGAATCATGAACTTGAACCTGGGAATGTGTTAAATATGAGAAATCAACATGATTACACGGATAAATTCATAAATTGGGAGTTTAACATGAAATTCACTTAAATATGACAAGGGAATTGAAACTTGAAGCATGAGATAACATAACTTATACATGGAATCATACTTGGACATGAATTGAGTTTAAATCACTAAGGAAAATCATAAAATAAACTCATCTTGAACATATGCATCTTCATAATAAAAGAAAACTCATATTTTTAATCAAAAAGAGTTTTTTTTGGCTCCATGGGTGAAAGGGGCCCATGAATAAACTCCCACATACCTTAATTGAATGAATTCATGAAGGAATCTTGAAATTGAAGCTTGAATCCTTGAAGAAAAACTTGAATTTGGAACTTGGATAGTTGAATTATGGGAGAGAAAGTTGAATATTTTGTTCTTGGGAAGAGAAGGTTTTTTGCGTGAGAAATTTTGAGGAAGATGGGAAAATAATGCCCTTTTAAGTGTTGTAATTTATGCTTTGGACATTTGGATTGAGGGGAAAGAACCAAAATGCCCCTTGACCCTTAAGGAGCTGAAATTTTGGGGGAATAAGCTCCACGTTGAATCCCTTATATTGTTGAGAGAAATCCACATAGAGCCTCTTATTTCAGGTGAGAGAACGATGCATCGTGGCCATTTCGCGAGCCCTTATTGCCTTTCACGTAAAAGGCCATAATTTTATGCTCGGGTATCGAATTAAGGAAAAATTGATAAAGTTGGAAAGCTAACTCAATTATATATCATTTGGTGGGTCTTGATATGAAAATTTTCACATATATAAAAAGCTATACATGTTCAAAGTATACCCTTGTAGATTCGAATATAAGGATTTGGCCGAATCAAAGGCTCTTAGCTCAACTTTGTTTAAAGTGATTCCTATGAATATTTTTTACCTCGAAAGTAATTCACATACTAGGATAATGATCATGACACATGTATTTACATAAAAATCATGGTATTAAAGTTTTCACACGTAGGAACGATGATTCGAAGTCTATCCCAAAAATGTTGGATGTCACATATACGGGTCTAGTGTTCCCCCCTAAACGAAACCCAGTGCGTGTAGACACATGAACCATAGATATCATAGGGGACAAGGATTCCCATGTACCCTTCTACCTCTATTATCCGTATATAAAAGTATAAAGTTAGGGGATTCCCGCGTACCCATAAGTATATGGTCACTGTGACCAACCCTCATGTCAGCAAACATGAGTTTCCAGTGGCCGTCCTTCGGACTCACACCTTCACGATTAGCTATCACAATCCGCTATTATTTCCTAATTAAAAAACTTTATCACATAATCAAACCACCAATTTCATAATTTAGTTACCAAGGCATTATGAAGTGGTATCTCCATACCGACTATATCTTGCAAGCAATGTCATTAGCCAATACTTAGGAGAGTCCCATGTACCCCACATGATTTCTAATTAAACCAAATCCATGTACACCAAGGTCTTTCCAATCCATCTAAAACCAACCAAACTAATTTTAGCTCCATTACTATATTATGCAATGCAAAGATTTCAATAAAATTCAAACTATGTGACAAAATCATTCTCATTGGCATTTTATCAAACATGTTGAGGGATTATAGTTTCCAAAACCAAAACCAAGAACCAATTGACCATTCCCATGAAACCACATGTTCAAATAATAATTATGACATAAAAAACATAAGAAAACATAGGAAAGCATTATCTAACCATTAATAACTAAAAACCCCCAACATTTATTTCAAAACCATCAAAAACCCATAATAATACCATAAAAACCATTCATTAAAACATGTTTTTAGTTGATCTAATAATAAGTTAAGAGTAACATGCCTTATACACAAAGAAAGATGGAGAGAAAACACCCTTTGAAATCCCTAATTGATCACCTTGAAGAAACCCTAGCCTTTTCTTGAACCAAGAGCTTGAGAGAGATTTAAGATTCTTTAGAGAGTGTTTAATTGAGAATATCAGGTTAAGGGAGCCTCCAAAGGTGTTTTATGTCATGGGGTCAAAAGTCATTAAGAGTGTAAATATCCAGAATACCCCCAACTTAAACTGTAAAAATTTCCTCAGGTGGGTACGATTGGAGCCCTCAACTCATACCCACATCATACGAGTGATACGCTCTAATCATATCCAAGACAGAAAGTTGGACTCCATATTTTGTCCAACATACGACTTCCTTCCCTAACTCGTATCATCACCATACAACTAGTACCCCTAATTCATACCCTAGGCATAACAACAAAGGCTAGACACTAGACAATATACAGTTGGGACCCTACCTCTCATCATATTAGCATATGACTCATATGTAGTCTTCTTGTACCTTAGACAGAACTTGGCTAATATCACACTGACCAATATATGACTAAGGTCTCTAAGCCCGTACCCATATCGTATGACTAGTATGGTGAGTCGTATGATCAACAGAAGTCTCAAAACTCAGCATATTTCCAAGGACCAAAACCCAAGGTGTTTCTATTAGATCCAAAAGTTTGACCATAATCACAATCATCTCAATCAGTTCACTTGACATCAAATCCATCTCTGATTGGTTGGGGACATCTCGATCAGTTAATTGTACACCACATACAACTCTGATAAATAAGGACTCATCACAGTCATATTGATCAGTTCATTCTACATCACATTCAACTCCATAAACTAGGACTCGACATAACCAGCTCCAAGAGATCAAGCTGCACACAAAAACTTTCTAGACGTGAATCGAATATGCATTAGGTAAATAGACGTAGTAGGCATTGGATCGCAGATGCAATAGGTAAATACTTCATACTATCAATACATACTCAACAAACCTTTCTAAGACAATGTAATGCCTCTCATAGCTTAAGCTAATCTCTTTTCTTATAGCAAATTGAAGAAATAATGTCAAGAAAATCAAAGTGAAAGCTAAGAAAGTTCTGAATTTAACAGGTAAAGAACATATCGTGGTTAATTTGATATTTATGATGGCCCATTTGGTGAAGCACGCAGCCTTCTTTCACCCTTTTATGGAATTTTACTGTGTGAATGCTCTTTATTTTCAATCAACTTTGAGAAATGATCAAATTTACCTATGACATACTTCAACCGCATCTTTTGATCATATTGTAAAGGTATAACTCTAAATCTATACCACTATTTTTTTTGTGAGACAAAAATCTACATCTTTATTTTGTCTTTGAATTTTATATTTCATGTAATAGAAAAGCTAACCAAATTCTTCTTTGACATAGTCGAGTCAGTTGCTCAATGACATATTTCTTTATCTATTGTAAAGAAATGGGCTGCAAATAAGATTAACGTGTAGAATGAAGTTGATGGTTCACTTAAAAGTAAAGCTCGAATTATGAATAAGGTGTCGGATAAGATCCCACCAGATCAATGAATTTCTTTGTTGTACACAATTTTAAAGAATCAACAAAGGTATTTATGCAAATGAATTTCTTTATAATTGTATAATTATTTTTGTCTAATTGAGGTTCAAATATATTTTTATAAGAAAATCCATAAAAGAAATCATGAAAATCGAAAGAAATAGAAAATTTCACACACTGATGACTCCAAAGCCAATGCTACAAGAAGGGATGAAATAGTGAGTGAATTAGCCTCGAATGTAATTATTCCTAATTAGTAAATTATTTTGATAATATTTTTTAATTTATTTATGGCTAAGACTGGACAGTGGCATGGAAGAGCACAAATGTACATTACTACTCATAATAATTAAGATAGAGTATATGATAATGAAGTGCAAAAGAAACATGTGTGAGTTTATATAGTTCACTTTTTATTGATAAATTCTTTAAATTTTTGAAGTACTTTATCAAATGTTGGTATGGTTGAAAACTGAATGAGGAAGACAGGAAGTTGTTATTCACTATTCTAGCAAATAAATTTTGGGTGCCTTAACTAGAAAGAAACCATAAATGCTTTGACAGCAACATTGAACATGTCCCTAGGTTTAAACACAAGTTGAATTTCTCAGTCCCTTGCATCTATAAATAATTCTAAGTACAGTAAAAACCTTTGACAAAGAAACTAATGTTGAAATATTTTGAAAGTTTAAGACTAAACAACACTGAACATGTCCCTATGTTTAAACATAAGTTGAATTCCTCAGTTCCCTACATTTATAAATGAATTCTAAGTACAGTAAGAACCCTTGACAAACAAACTAATGTTGCAACAGTTTGAAAGTTTAATACTAAATACAAAGTTTATTCCACCCCATGAACAATTTTATATTTTCTCAAGGAAGTAAAGAAGAGAAACTTATGTAAGGAGGAACACAATAGAAAAATGGCATAAATTTTAAGTATATTATTTAGCTTTTTACTTTTTACCTTTCTGGTGAGAGGACGAAGCCACCACACCAATCAAAAATGTTAATAATTCAGGCACTAATGCCCCACCATCAACATCAAAAATTTCCTCCTACAAGTTTACAAATATTGAAAGAAAAGGGAATTAGGGAACTTAGGAATTCTTGCTAATTGTATTCCAGATTAATGGGGGAAAGGATGATCAAATTGGTGTCATAATTTGAAGACTACCTAGGATATTTTTATCTTTATGAACAGGTCTCTAATAGTTATTAACATTATTCTGTTGGCTTCTACCAAAGTGAGAGAATAGACTGGAAAAAATGACCATGACAAAATAAGAAAAGACAACTTTGCTCGAATTATGAGTTTTTTATGGTTATCACATGAGATTATCATAGCCAGTATCCGTTTGAATACCTAATTTTTCAATTAGATGTGGAGGTGCATATCTCTTATGTTGTCCATACTAACTCAAACAAATTACCCCTCAATGCCAAATATGTTGATCTTCTATCTCAAATTTATATAAAGGAGAAAAGTTGAAATAGGCTAAGATGCATCCATTTTAAAACTTGCAATAGGATTATTAGCTTTAGTTTTTGGAGGTTACTCTGTCAATATTTCCTTTTGGCTTGGTGGAACTATAAACAGAGATATTTCATCTTAGATATAGGTTGCTCCATGCTAAGTGGTCGACTGACATTAGAAATTAGAATGGAATGCTTCGGTAGCAGTATTGTATTGTACGAAAAACATATATTTCATTTGAAAAAGAGTTAAGTTGGAGTATTTATACAATAGAAACTAATTACTTTTATCAATTTTATGACTATGAGAAGAAAATTTGCCCCTAACTATTTATTTTATTTACAATCGGTTATTTGTTACTTGCTTATATTTTATTCTTGTTATGTAAGTACTTGATATTATGGAAGCTTTTGGATCTCTAGAACACGGCTAGCTGCTTCCTTTAGCTCATTCGACAAATATGAACGGTGAACCTGAATGATGTAAAAAAAAGACTAAGTTGACCACAATATTAGACAAAAATAAGCTTATGAAAACTGCCTATAGCACTACTAATTTAGTGCTCTATATTACTTTCATTGATGGACCTTTAGTGCTCTATGTGACTTCGATTGATAGAACAGGCCTTAACAGTCGTTAAAGTACATATATAACTTCTAAAACTGTAATGATTGGGGAAAAAAAGAGGATTATTTAAAGGTTAAAGGAGCTTTATATAGGAAGAAGCATGTCCAAATAGGAATATATCATATAAAAAATATCTGCAATCTCAAGTTTAGCTTTAACACTCAGAAATGAATATTGGTTTATTTTAACGGTAAATTTTTAATATGTAGAAAAAAATTGAGTCAATTTTGAGCCAAAGCGCCATAGATGAGTCTTAAGTTTTACCAAATGATGTCACTGGTAAGGTTGTAGGGCAAGATCACTCTGGAATGGTGAGATTCTTGGGATTAGGAGTTGCTCTTAGTAGAGTTTTTAAACAAGTCAAAGCTCGTTTTGGTTGTACAAGTGTATCAAGTAGTGGAGGTTCTTGTTTGTTTCACTGTCGAGAAAACTACAATCACATGATGAATTCTCACAATCAAATAATGAATTCTCAAAGGCATATATAATCATGAAAGAAAGAACTATACCAGAACAATTTGTGGGGCTCTTTGATTCTCCTTCAATGGTTTCTCTATTTGAGGAATAAAGATTATATATTATATGTGATACTATAAATACAAATTTGGTTCAACATATTGGAACATACCTTTTAATTTTTATCATTCTTGCAAAAACAAACATAATTTGATTTAGTAAACTTCCTATTTGTCCAAATAGATATGATAGTAAGATCAAATAATAGTCTAGATTAAATCTCTGATTCATGGTTTGATTTGTAGTATTACATTTTTATCTGATAGAATTATAAATAAAACTACTATATCCATAGTTATTTATAGAGGACATAAAAATATGTACCATTACATTACTAGTTATAGAGAGTCAAATCTTTGATTTCTACAACATGGGTGCACAACTAAAAAAAAAGGAAAAATGCATTAAGTAGGAATTGATCTCTAGTCCTCTAAGTAAATAACTCAACATCCATTTAGGCGCCCCATTTATCCTTCTCATAGCATGAGTTCCAACAAATAATATTATTCTAACAGGTGTATTCACCGCCTGTATCCGAGAGTATAAAACCAGCAATACTTAAAAATAGAATCTATATATTATCAGCTAGTATAGGTTAATCCTGATTCCTCATACTGCAAAAGTATTATTTTGGCCTTATGGCAAAACCATAGGCAATAGTAAAATAAGAAATACTAGGAATTTGATGTGAATTTAGTCTACAAATCAATAGAGAGGAAAATAAATGGCTTCCCTATGCATCAAAGTCAATTGAACATGTCTATCCCAACTCCCCTAAAAGATAGAATGCCTTAAAGCAATGAATAGTCAGTCTCTGGTGATTCACCAGAATATAGCATTTCTGTGTATGACTTAGCAATAGTATGTTAATATTTCAGTGGTGATTAATACAATCTGTTAGTTGTAGAGGTTTATGTTGACTAATAAGAAAAGATAAAATGGGTTCTCATCATTAGAAAGGAAAGTTCGGCGCACTAAAGTTCCAACTAAGCATCGGGTCAAGGAAAAATATATATTATACTTAAAATATTAGTCAAAACTTATAAGAGTAACTTTATAGGTTACTCATCTTATTTTTCAAAAAGATAGCGGAAAGAATAAATATTGAAAAATAGACTTATGTTCTTGTTGATTGATCTATTTGCATTTATCATAATGTTATTAGTTATACGCTGATATAAGTGTTTTATAATAAAGGTTAAAAGTTTAATTAATTGATTTTTATACTTAGCTTTTTTATGTAGCCAAATACTGCGACTGGTAAAATATTTCGCCCATGGATGAAAGGAGATCACGCGATGATGGTGATCATAATGACAACCATTGATTTCATTGAAAATTATCTTGAATATTTAATTATGACGATGTAATTGAGTGGTTGGAGTGAATCATAGAATATTGAAGGTTTTGCGTTTAAATTTTATTTTGGAGTTTGAAGATGCTGGTTAATGTTGAAAATTTAGAGTTTAAAGATACTAGTTAATGTTGAAAATTTAATTTCAAAGTTTAATGATTAATATATTTTTTATATGCTTGTGAATTACAGCTTAGTTAGTTATATTGTGTTAATGATATATGAACTTAAAAAATAATGAATTGTCGGTTTGACTGACGGAACAATTAAATTTGAGCTTAAATTAGAATCTATAACAAAGATGTGCTACAGTGGTTTTAAACTGCTGCATTTTGTTATTGAAAATTGAAGGGTCCCATTAAATAAAACTCATACAATAAATTGGGGAGGTTTTAAACCGCCGCAATTTTTAAGTATAAATTTATTTCATAAAGAATTAGTTTTAGATTAACAGAGGTCAATCGTTGCCAACTAACCGCAGAAAATTAATTATGACGGTCAACAGCTCTTATTGTGAGGATTTTTAAAACCGCTGAAATTGCAAATTACGGGGATTCAAAATCTCGGCAAATCATAATATTAACCCCGTGATTAGACCCTTTTTTAGAAGTGTCATTAAATATTTTCATGGTAACACTTTGTAATGTTACCTTGAGTGATGTCATTGATGACATCTTTTGAGGAAATGTTTTAGCCTATAAAAGGAGTCCATCATCTCATTGGTTTGACACAAGAAAATATAGAAAAAAATAATATTGAGAGAGCAGTGGGGTATTCCACAGACTAATAAAAATAGTCTGTGAAAGAAACAAATTATTGTGAGCGACATTTTACTAAGGTGTGAGTTAAAAAAGGATTATATCTTTTAAGTATGTAGTAGTCACTCTAAGTTTTGTACTTATGACTACAATATAAAATTTCTTACTATTATAACATCCGTTGCTCTTCTTATTTCATGGTTTTTTCCTTATTAAAAAAGATTTTCACGTAAAACAATTTATGTCATTATTTTCTCATTTTATTCCCATTATTTTTCTACAAATTTTTTTGTTGTTATTGTGCATGTACCCAACACACAAAGTGCATTAAAAATAGAGTTGCACAATGCAATTTTTTAGTATGTTGCTATTATTGTTTTGAAAGAAAAGGATAACAAATTTTAATAGGGGACGTTAATATATTATTCTTAACACAAAGTTTTGTGTTACAGGCAAAAAAGTAAGTGTCAACTCTTTTTTATCTATTATTTATCTTAATATGGTATTTTCTTTACTTTATTTAGATTCCGGACTGATATAAGATGAGTATTAAAGTTGTGTCTGCTTAAACAAGCCAGATTACAATTTGACATGATTTACCTAATATTTTTTATATATCGCACCTATTATAATATTAATTAATAATAGAAATTGAAAATGAAGATGTATTGGATTTATTCAAATTCAGAATCTAATGTTCCATCAAGAGAAAAGGAAAAGACTTATCAAGCCATTTAGTTACTTGAAAATGGAATTGAGTCAAAGTTTTGTTCAGTGCTGACAACCCACCCAATATTAGCTTTGTTTTGATTTCTTGAGGGACCACACTATATAGATAGACTCTGATACATAATATTAACGAAAATTTCTTGTGCCTGCACAAGAAACAAATATTAAAGAAAAAATTCAAATGCACGGTTACCACAAAATGATCAGAGAACCAAACAACTATTTCATAGCTAGACTGTTATGCCAATGAAATGTCATTTCACAATCATACAAGAGAAAATGTCACTAATAAAATTAACTTAAACAAGAGTTCCTTCGTTGTTTTTTGAGTTTTATGATTTGCTTTCTAATATTATAAGTTTCTTATTTGTATACTCAAATGAGGTTTTTTAAAACCTTTAAGGTCGGGTGCAGAAATAAGTAGGCATCAATTGGTGTCCTCATATGGAGTCACACATATCGGAGCAATTCGAGAATTGAAGAATAGGTCGAATAAACTCCATGGGTCAAATACTGAAGTAAACATTTTTTTAGTATCGGATAATTTTAAAGTAAATTCAAGTTACTTTGTTGTCAGTTTATGAACTAGATAACCTACAACTATGACATCATACGGCAGGTAAAATAGCACAGACAATATAAATATTTACAGCACCTAATAAAGTAAATGTAGTATATTGTATTTATGATAGTTATGTAATTGTAATAGTTAGGGAAAAGAATTATTGTACTCCTATTAAGACATAGAATCTAATATTATAGTCTTTTCCAGACAGGAAAGTGAAGTCTAAACTATAAAATGTCACATTGTGAATATTAAGTAACAAGAAGGAAGAGAATATCTTTTTCCAAAAATATGTCTCTTGTTCTTTATTTTCATCTCTTTATTTCAATATGATATTAGAGTCATGATAAGAGATAAAATAAAAAACCTAGCAGGAATTATGAAAAATTATAGCAAAACCATCGAAGATAATGGAAAGAGTATTGTTGCCAAAGATAACTGGAATCAAAGAAAAACTATGTCACCATATGATCTTACAATGAATAAAAACTTGAGGATTGTTAAAACACATGTTCTTTTGAAAGGAGAAAATTATGAGGAATGAGCAAGATCCAAGAGGAAGGTCGTAAGAGCAAGGAAAAAAAATAGTCTTTGTTGTGAAAACAATCAAAAAGCCAAGCGGGGAGTCACTAGATCTGTAGGACTGTTGAATAACATATTCAGCCCAGATTTTTTATAGTTTCAGGCGAAAAGACATAAAGTACCCCCTCAACTTGTCCGACTTTTTTAAAAAAACACGTAAAGTTTGTGGGCAATCTATTACCCCAGGAAACTAGTTAAAACTGTTATAAATACCCCTTTTTGATCAATTTTATAGCCATCTTTAGTCTATTACTCAGTGTGTGTGGTACACTTTTGTTAATTTAATTAATTTAATAAAATCATTTAACAAAGGTCGAGTTTGACCCGAACCGCTTTACTTTAGTCGCAAAAGAAACTTTCATTATCTTCTTGGTATTTTTCTTTTCTGCTACTCAAATTTTTGTTCTTACTTAAATCTTTGTCGTGCTCAAACTTATCAAAATCAAAGCTGGGGTGATTGCAATGTTTGCTTCTCTTATTAATGATAAGTTGTCATGAATTTTCTTAGCTTTTGTCGTTGCCTCCTTCTTTTGCTTAGCTCAAACTCACCGGTACTCTTTGCTGTGAGGCAACCTTTGTTTAGCTGTTTTATTTCCATCACCAGGAATATCATCAATATTGAAAAGAGGTGAAGAATAAGAAGGTAATTCCAGATGCCTTTTCCTCACAGCAGACACAAAAATAAAAGTAATTTGTGTCAACGGACTTCCCATGAGCTTCTCGAACATATATTTTCTTGTGCCAGATAAGAAAATCATCAAACCAATAACAATAGCACAAGCACAAATTCCATAACCCCATTCTCTTTCCAAATTATCTTGTATGTATATTAGCTTTTGCAATTACCTTTTCTGAGAATGAAGACATGAGTTTTACTTCTATTTGGCTGATCCACTCAAGCATATCCTTCAGTTTTTTGGAGGGAGGATTAAACGGACCTCAAAAAGTAAATCGATTAGTGAGTTCAGAATTTAACATAAATTTCTTCAAAATCTAATCACAAAAGAAAACTTGATTTCACAACTTTTAAGAAAATTAAGAAGAAAGTTAATACATGATTTTTTTTTATCCCACTAGTCTTATTCATTGAGGAGGATTTTTTTTTTTGAAATTTCCAGCTTCAATTGTTGTTAATGAAGATTGGGGAAGAAAAGAGAAGAAGGGAGTTAAGCCCTTTACACGTGGCATTTTCTAATTCGTTGTTGAAATAATTATTTCTCATTCATGTGTTTCAGTTGTGTGATAACACGTATGGGCTGAAAATAGATCAAAATGGTGTATTTACAATAGTTTAGTTAAGTTTCATGGGGTAATAAGTCATCCGTATGGTTTAGGTGTCTTTTTGAAAGAGTCGGACAAGTTGAGGGGGTACTTTATGTATTTTCTCTAGTTTTAGTAATAAAGTTTATGTATGGTTCACTACGTCAAGTGGGACACCAGGTGTTGGTCGAGCCTCTTCAAGTTGGTCCCGTGACAAATAACCAGCGAATTTGTTACTAAATTGGTAAGTTGCTTGATTTTGTACTATTTTAAAACTATCGCTAACTTTTGTAAATATAGTTGTTATGTTTTCTTAGATATGTAAATTTTTCTTTTTTTATTGTTAGCTAAAAACAAATAATGATGCATTCCAGACACTTAAGAGCCTAAAGAGCACGGTGAAAAAAAAAACAGTGGATATATTTGAGGGGCCTTTTTTAAATATATGATACTTTCTCGAGAAAATTGAAGGAAAGGTGTCATTTAAGTCTTGAATGAATGATTTGTGATATTGACCAACATAAAGGGTCGAACATAATTAAGAAACTTGATTAGGTTAATTGTAAACTTGATTAATATTTTAAAAATATTTTAATCTTTTTAGAATTACAAATCAACCCACATCCCTTTCCTCTCCAAATCAATCATCTCTCCCTCTCTCTCTTGATAGTTTCTTACAACCAACAGTTCTGAAAATATTTCCCTTCAATCCCTGGTGACTTCAACCTCCAGCGACAAATAGTTGGGCTTCGAGTTTCTTTTCGACTTTCAACCGTCAATCGATGTGACAGCCTTGCTCTTCGGCCACAACCGCTTCGAGTTCTTCATCGTTCTTTTTCTTCTTTCACAGGTACAAAATTATGGCCTTTTAGTTTTGAAGAAAAAGAGGAACTTGAGTCAACTTCTCTTCTAATATTGATTAACACTTTCAATATTTGTTGCTTTAATTTGAAATAAGGTCTGAATAAAATCCTAATTTTTGGTATTTTTTCTCTTCATTATTCGGAGTGAAATATGATTTTTTGTTATTTGTAGCATTTTTTGAAGTTTGATTTTTGTTTTTTGTGTTTGTACAAACAAAACAACGTTGTTGGTATTTTTGGTGTTGCGCATTGTTGGGTTGATTTGTTCTTATTCTTGGTAAAAATGGTAATATTGTTGTTTTTCTATTGAATAAAATTATGCGACTATTTTTTCTGCAACAGATTAACCTTCTGATGTAACAGATTAACCTTATGATGCAACAGATTAATCATTTGATGCAACAAATTTACTATCTGATGCAACCGATTTACCATCTGATGCAACAGATTCATAATCTGATGCAACGGAGGAACCATTGGATTAAAAATTGAATACAACAAATTAACCATCTGATGCAATAGATATTCCATCGGATTAAAAATCTGATACAACATATTAATGATATGATGCAATAGATTAACCATCTGATGCAATAAATTTACCATCGGATGCAACAAAGGGACCATCCGATTAAAAAATTGATGCAACAGATTAACCATCTGATGCAACATATTTACCATCGGATTCAACAGAGGAACCATCTAATTAATAAATTGATACAATGGATTAACAATCTGATCCAATAGATTTACCATCGAATTTAAAATCTAATGCAATAGATTAATCATCTGATGCAATAGATGAACCTTCTGTTTGATAAAATCCTATTATTTATTCCAACAGTACATGTTCGATCATTCATCTGTTATGACAGGTGACTCTTCTGTTGGAAGAAATCTAAATAATATTGGTTGTTGATAATAGTTCCAATAAATTACTTATATGTTGCAACAGATGTGTGATCTGTTGCACAGACCAGTCATCTATTTCAATAGATGAGTAATCTATTTTTATTGTTGCAACAGATTATTCATCCATTATAATAAATTAGGTATATATTGCAACAAATAACCTACCTGGTGCCACAGATGTGTGATCTATTGGAACTATTATTTTACCATTGTACATGTTAGATATATTGTTATCCTTTTTAAATGATGCATTAATTAAATATAATCTATTTTATGTTTATTTTATTTTTAGATTATATGTATCCCTAGAAAAAAACTGAATCAAGTCCAAGTAAAGGAACAAGTGAAGAAGCAAGGCTACATCTACCACTCTATGAACTTGCTTTACAAGTGTTATCTTAATCAGAAGCAGAAGATAATAAACATGGGGAAGAGGAATGTTTCGAAAGAGATGATCCAAATTCTAATAGCCCTTCCATCAAAGAGTTGGTCAAAACCTTCAGCATTGATAGTTATCTTGTGAGAATGCAGTACGATGGTGCCACAATTTAACGGGTGATTTCATAGTTAATTCGACCATGGGAAAATCTTTCGACGCCTTCAGAAAAATATTTTGAGAAAAAAATTTGGATGCTTATTTAAGGGACAGCTGCTTTAGGCAATATCTTGATTTGTCAGAGGACAACAATACTCGTTTTCAAATGAAAATGGTATATGATCTTCTCAAGTATAGGTTTATGTATGAAAACAAAGATAAGATAGATGAGGTATGGATAAATTACTGTGGCATGTCTGTTTGTTTTGGATGGAAGTAGTTTGCCATTGTTACTGGACTAAAATGATATCCTCCCTCTCATTCTCAAGTTATATCTATTCTAATAAAAAAACACCGCACACCCAAAAAAGTAAAATGTAACTCAAGTGATCGTGATGACCTGGTTTTCTTTGTTGGTCATAGCTTCAAAAATAAAAATTTGATAGAAGCGTTGAAAGGTAAAAGACTTTCAAAGAAGCACAAGAAATTGTTGTTCTTGATTTGGTTTGTACATAATATTCTTTGAGAGGGAGACATTAACAACAACATAACACTTGGTTTAATAAAGATTTTTGAGGATCTTGAGGCATTTAACAGCTATCCTTGGGGTTATGAAAGCTTTAAAATGACTGTCAGATATTTGTTGACTCTATTAACGCCAAAGACAGTCAACTTATATGGCTTTTCATGGGCTTTCATGGTAAATATTTCTTTTATTATGATATGATTTATTTTTTTAATCAATAATACATTTGATTTATTGACGTTGTTTTATAGGCTTGGGAATTTGAACTCATTCTTTATTTGAGACAAAAAGTGAACTACCAGAAAAAAGTTTCTTATCCAAGAATCTTGAGATGGTTTTCGGCCAAAACTGATAAAATGCCAAATTTCTTAATCACTTCAACCCCCCAAAATATGCGGTAAGTTTAGTTCTAGTTAAGTTTTTATTTTAATTGTTGATTTTTTTGAATGATCTAATCATCATTCTAATATATGTACTGATTTATGTTAGATTATGCATCCATCGCTTGTTTCAACCAATCTAGAGTTGAAGATACCATTTTTTCTTTCTTTACAGAATGTGCAAACTTTATCAGACCCTAAAGTTATTGACAAAACAAAAATAGAATTATTTGGAGTAGAAGCCATCACAAGAATAACAAATTGTGGAGCGTGGGCATGTTGTTGTTGATAGTGTTAGTGGTGATGGAGTTGTTGGTGGTGGTAGTGGTTCTTATATTGTGGATAATAATTCTTCTCTTACCATTTTTAAAACAAACTATTATGAGTATGATCATACTGCTTATACAAATTTTGCCCCTCCTAGCGAATGTTCTGCATGCAAATGTCAAGACGACAAGGCAAAACATGATGTAGTGATTAATATTATTAATGCATTAACTACTTATGTAAAGGAATTGACATCCAAGAGAGGTGTTATTCCATCAAATAGGATTTCATATCCATCCACTCAATTAGAGATTAAGGCTAAGAGGAGAAGGAAAGTAATTTCCAAGGCATTATCAAGCATCCAAAAAGAAAAATTGCAACTCCTCTGTCTTTTTGTTGAACTATTGAGCAATGTACAAGGACCACAAATGAGAAGCATGAGCTGAAGAAGGTGAATATATATCATTTGTTCCAACTAACAAATAGACATATATATATATCTATTTCAACAGATGACACATCTTCTGAAAATTATCAAATAGATATATACATCTGTTGCAATAGTTGACTAACCTGTTGTATTAGATGCAATATCTGTTGCAACAAATGTCTCATCTATTTTATCAAATCAAACAGATCTTCATACCATTTTTATTTGTACCAACAGATAACCTATCTGCTGTAACAGATGGGTCATCTGTTGGGATAAATTAAATCCAGACTTCCTACTGTTTCAGTTTTTTCAAACAGATGAGTCATATGCTGGAATGGATGGTTCATCCATTGAAAATTATAATATAGGTATTCCTCATATTTTAATTTATTCCCACGGGTGATCCATCTGTCGCAACAGAAACATAATCAGTTTGCTAAAACAGATCAGTTATTTTTTTTACTTTTTTTTTGTATCTATGTGATTAGGATTGGCAATTTTTGTTTTCCAAGTGGATGTCACAGTAGAAGCTACTGCTTAACAACATTGAAAATATGCTACTCCTTTTATAAAAATATGAAAAAGCGAAAGCGCAGAAACCGTACGCAAGCGACATTAAAGATTCACGACGATCAAAGTCAAATTTCATATCACCGAATAAAGAACAACTTGTCCATATTGAGTATATTTTTATAGCTTGACTGTCAAAGTAATAATCTCACCCCTCCTTAGTAATTATTGGCATCAAAACTTAAGTTGTTAATTTATTTATTGAGATTTGTACCCATAACAATTTTTTTGCATTTTATTTATTTGTTGATTTATTTCATGTAATTTCTGAAGGCTTCGATTTATTTTATGTTGTCTATGAATTTTATTTTATCCTTAGATTTGAACTTATTAATTGAAATGGAATACTAAATTCAAATATTGCAACAGATAAGGTATCTGTTGAGACAGACAACATATCTGTTGAAAAATATCAAACAAATTTAGACATATGTTGCAACATATAGGTCATCTGTTGGAAATTATCAAACAGGTCTTTCCATTATTGCAACAGATAGACCTAGATAGAAACATCGGCATAATACAACAGATGACCAACCTATTGCAATAGATAAACTATCTGTCAGAACAAAAAGAATATCTGTTACAACAGATAGACAATTTGTTGCATTATAAAAAATTCAACTATCATTAGACATAAAAAAATTTCACTACATGTAAAGTGAAGTGACATGAAATAAAAAAAGGTGAAACCCATCGACAGGCACCTAAAGTTGCAACGATCTTTCATTTTGGCACCTCAACTAGACAATATTCATTTTAAACACCTAAAATAGGTATCAAATGTGGTTGTTTGGAACTTTTTTCCCTGTTGGTAGCTTGCGTGCAATTCAGGCAGCTAAGGCGCGTTTAACCCCCATTTTTGCTGATTTGGCCCCCAATGGTTATTTTCTCTCATTGTTTTATATATTCAACTTCTTCCTAAAATTTAACCCTGAATTCCATAATCTTCTTATTCATCATCTTTTTTTCTCTATCCAAATTCTTTAAATTTTTGTATTTGTTTTTTTTTCATTTTTTCCAATGGAGCGTGACAATGTCGAGATCATCTTCCACTATTTTTTGTGATAAAAATCTTTGATATTGTAAGTGTGGTCATGAATCTCTACTAAAGACTTCTTGGACTCAACAAAATCTAAGTTCTAGGTTTTTTACTTGTAAGATTTCAAAGATAATATTATTTTTTAATTAGTTTATTAATTATTGACTTGTAGTTATTTTGTAATTGTGGTCTTGTTTTTATAGAAATTGGGTAAATGTGATTACTTTGATTGGTATGGAAAACGACACCCTTCACAAGCAAATAGTGTAATCTAGGGTTTGTTGAAGAGAGTCAAGGCTTTTGAAGAGAAACAAAATCGAGCAAGAAGATACTACATTGTTGGCGTTATTGCTACTGATTTGGTGTTTTTAGGCACATGGATATTCAAGCTTAATTGCTGAAATTTTCATGGTGGTGTATTTTCTAATGGATTGGCGTTGTTGAGCACATGGATATTCAAGCGTAATTAATGAACTTTTCATGGTGTAATTGTTACTGGTGTGATGTACCAAAATTATTGGTTATCATGATGATTTAGTTGTACTATTTTGATGTGTATTTGACCACTATTCAGGTGCAGTTTTTGTGTAATATTGGCCATGTAAATGTAACACTCCTTCTTTTTAATGAAATGAAAATTTTATTTTGGCTTGGCCTTAAATATTCTTAGCAACAAAGTTTATTGCTGAACTTTTCATGGTGTAATTACTAATGGTACAGTAAAAGGTGTTGTCTAAGTAGACAAGCAACACACCAAAGTTGCACTAAAATTACTTCCTTATACATGATTCACATTAATCTTAAACTAATATCAATACAGCTTAATAAATATGCTTCAAATTGAGCCCAAACCTACAGAATAGTCAGCTTCATAAATATGCTCTAAATTGACCTCAAAGTAACATCCAAAAAATAGTTCCATATTGAGCTCAAAGTTTGCATAATTTGTATTAACAGACATTAAAATCTAAGCAACTAATTGTTACTGCTATTCATTACTATCAAATTTAAAGGAACAACTGAAACTAATTATTTGTTTGGTACTCCAAATTACAGAACAAAATGCACACATAATCAACATGAGAAACTTCTTCTTGGCTACTACTTCTTCTTGTTGTTGTTTTCCATCTACTGCAACTGATTTTTTGTGACTGCATCTCTATTTATCCATCTCAAGCCTCTAGGATTATAACCAAGATCAACTCCTGCAGAACTTGCATCTTTGTAAGTTGCACCAGTTTGTAGGATCCTTTGGCTTGATGGCCCTGGCTTTTTTTTAGAGAAAAAAAAAACAATATTTTTAGTATATTTACTTAGTCATTTACTTTTTTTAAAGAAACAAAGTTGAATTAAACTTACATTCATTATTTGGGTGCCCTTTGCACTTGTGTAGATCCTAAATCCAGTATTCTTAGCCCTTTTTGATCCACCTTCTCCATCATCTTTCATGCCTACAACTCTTCCCCTCTTCTATCCAATATTTTTACTTCATTTATGAGGTAGTTGACTCTTGATTCCTTGTAAAATAGGGATTGTTATATCACCACAAAAAGTTGATCCCGCAGCTTTCTTAAAGCTCTTAACTCTGCTTGTATCAACACAAACTGTTGTTGAAGATGTTGCTTGGCTTGAACATGTTGGTACATATTGATTTGAACTAGATTGTGCTGATTTTTTTGTGGATGTTGGTGCAGGTTGGCTTGAGATTACAAGATGGCTACTTCCTTGAGAACTTTGACCAGTAAAATTGGTCCCTTGTGAATTTGGATCAAAAACCTAAAAACTCAAACATAACAATTAATATATGAAAAATGCAACATGAAAAATCAACTTTTAAAATGAAATATAATGTGACTATTTTACTTTGCAATATCTTCTAATGTGGCCTTGTTGATGGTACTTGGAACATGTTACTTTTACTCCTTGTTTGGACAACTTTCCATTTTTTTTCTTGAATCATCTTTGCCCCTTCTTCTATATTTTACAGTCCTACCAGGCATTTTCTTAGGTTCGGGAGGCTCAATCTTTGGATTATTTGTTTCAGGCCACTTCTTCATATTGGAGATTGGTTGGATGAAGTGACTATAAGCCTTCATGAAAGTTTGTTTCTTATACCAATGCTCCATATAAGATTCAGGTTCTGTAACGCCCCAATTTTCTGAACCGAAATGCTACACGGTGCTCATGACCTCGAAGGACCACAAGCTAACCCATGACTCATAACTCATAACTCAAAAATAGCAGCATGAAAACCTACAAAACAAAAAAATAGTTAAAGTAACTAGCAAAAAAATAAAGTATTTCAAATAATTTATAGTTAAAAAGACCTAGAGTAATAAAATAAGTCATCCCTAACTCCTGCTCACTAGGCACTATCCATGGATGCAAAACCTATAAAAATAAGATAGATACATTTAAATCATATAATAATTTATAGTCAGTTGGGTTACATGTTAACGGAGACAACTTATACAACAGATGATCTTTCTGTCTCAACAGATGATTTATATGTGGCAACAGATTAAATATAAGTTGCATTAGATAACCCATTTGTTGCATAATTTGCAATAGATGGGTAATTTGTTGAATCAGGTTTAGAAAACCAAAGCAACAGATAGGTAATCTGTTACGAGATAAGAATCGTCTGCCACAATAGATTACCCATCTATTGCACTAGTTGCAGTAGACGGGTAATCTGTTGCAATAGATGACCCATCTATCATAACAGATGGCACATCTGTTTTAATATCTTTCTTTAAGTCAAAGTATTTTACTTGAAATAATACTTACTGCATCATCTGGAGGGTTAAAGAGATCAACCTCCTTAATACTTGTGTTGCTCTTTGTAGCCAACCACCTAAGGATCCTTGGATGAGAAACCTCATCCGGGTAATCCTTGACCTGCTTTCAAAGGGAAGGAATGACTTCAAATGCCCAAGCCTAAAAAATGTAAAAAGGAAATAAGCAAAAAAAATCATAATAATTATTCAATGTAAATTAATGGAAGAGTAAATAAATAGTGATTAAATTTACCATGAAAGCCCAAGGAAAGTCGTATAATGTGATTGTCTTTGGGGATAGCATTGACAGTAAATATTTGACAGTGAACTCATAACTGTCATATCCCCAGGGATAATTGACTATCAGCATCGCAACTTGAAACCTGTCAATACTAATAGTTTTGACAGGCTCGTGCTGGGATTTCAATCTTAATTCACGCCCCATTGGTGATGTATTATCATCATGTTGATAATCATCCTCTTTCTTACTTTCTTATTTCTCCTTCTCACTTTTATTTTCCTCATCACCTTCTACAGACCCTTATCCATCTTCCTCAATGTTGTTTTCATATCTTTCTTCAGATTCACTTTTCCCTGATTGAAATTGTTTAGAAAGCTCTTCCGAATCCATCTGTACTCTAGACTTTTTTGTTAGGTAGTCAGAAGTTGATCCACTTTCACTTTATTTTTTTTTAGGAGACATATTTTACCTACAAACACAGAAAAACAAAAAATACATTACAATTGATGTCACCAATACAACCAATGCAACCAAAACCAACAGCACCACCAACAGCACCACCAACAGCCACCATAAACACCACCAATGCCACTAACACCACCACTAATGCCACCAACACCACTAATATCACCAACACCAACACCAATACCAACACCAAAACCAACACCAATGCCACCAATAACAACACCAAGACCACAAACACCACTAATGCCACCACGATGACAACCACTACTACCACCAACAACTACCAACACCACCACCAAAACCACCGACACCACCACCAATGTCACCAACACCACCACCAAACCACCAATACTAAAACTACCACAAACACCACCTCCAATGCCAGAAATACCTATACCAAGACCACTACCACCAATGTCACCATGATGACCACCAACACCACCAATACTAACACCACCACCAACAGCAACCAACAACACCACAAATACCATCCAATAATACCACAACAGTCAATGCAACACTGTTACAAAAACTAGGATTTTCTCGGGTTCTTCCTACGATTTTAGCATCAAAACTCAAAATTGTAATCCCATTTTCAAAGATAATACAACTAAAAATATATTTTAATTATTAACTAAAAATACCTAATTTTTAAATAAAAGAATAAATGTAGAACTCTTCTCAAACTTTGTTACCTGTGAAGACAAAGAAAACGATGGATACAAGAAAGAATGAAGTCAAAAATATCAACTATGTGATCGAAAATGGAAAGAAAATTGATCTGTTATGAAGGATTGAACAATATGATAAGTAGTTGTTGTTTTTATTATTAAGAGAGAAAGAAAAGAGTGAGAACTCGAGATTTGAAATGATGAAATATTTTTTTCGTAAATGGATTATTTGTATGGGTTGATTTGTATTTTAGAAAAGAATAAAAAAAATTTAAAATGTTAATTTGGTCCGAATAATTTGTGCATCCCTAGTTGTAGTTAAATCAATTTAGGTATTTTAAATAATAAGCTAATATGAATCATTTCAACTCAGATTGGTCGATTAATGACTCAGATCAAGAGAAAGACAATACCGACATCATGCAATATAGTTTACCTTATGAACTCATCCCTAGTTGTAGCTTAATCAATTTAGGTATTTAAAATAATAAGCTAATATGAATCATTTTAACTCAGATTGGTCGATTGATGACTCAGGTTAGGAGCAAAACAATACCAACATCATACAATATAGTTGACCCTATGAAATCATCCCTAGTTATGGCTAAATCAATTTAGGTATTTCAAATAATAAGCTAATATGAATTATTTCAACTCAGGTTGGTCGATTGACGACTCAGGCCAAGAGGAACGCAATACCAACATCATGCAATATAGTTGACCCTATTAACTCATCCTTAATTGTATCTAAATCAATTTAAGTATTTCAAATAATAAGCTAATATGAATTATTTCAACTCAGATTATTCGATTGATGACTCGAGTCAAGAGAAACGTAATACAAACATCATACAATATAATTGACCATATGAACTCATCGCTAGTTGTAGATAAATTAATTTAGGTATTTCAAATAATAAGCTAATATGAATTATTTCAACTTAAATTGGTCGATTGATGACTCAGGCCAGAAGAAAAGCAATACCAACATCATGCAATATAGTAGACTCTATGAACTCATCCCTAGTTATAGCTAAATTAATTTAGGTATTTCAAATAATAAGCTACAAGGAATTATTTCAACTCAGATTGGTCGATTGACGACTCAGGTCAGGAGGAAAGTTATACCAACATCATGCAATATAGTTGACCAAATGAACTCATCCCTAGTTGTAGCTAAATCAGTTTAGGTATTTCAAATAATAAGCTAATATGAATTATTTCAGCTTAGATTGGTTGATTGACGACTCAGGTCAGGAGGAACACAATACCAACATCATGCAATATAGTTGACCCTATGAACTCATCCTTAGTTGTAGCTAAATCAATTTAGGTATTTCAAATAATAAGCTAATATGAATCATTTCAACTCAAATTGGTTAATTGACGACTCAGGTCAGGAGAAACGCAAAACCAACATCATGCAATATAGTTGACCCTATGAACTCATCCCTAGAAGTAGCTAAATTAATCGAAGTTATAGTTGCACATATGAACTCAATTGAAATTTTATTAAAACAAATGTTCAGCCTTTTGAAACAGATGACTTATTTATTGGAATTTATCAAATAGATAAATGAATCTACTGCAACAAATTATATATCTGTTGATAATTATAAAATAGACATTGCCATCTATTGCGATAAATAACTGAGTTGTTGGAAATTTTCAAATAGATTGACATCTGTTGCAACAAATGACTTAAATGTTTTAAGATATTTTTTTATTTCAAAGCAATTTTCTCTCCGAGATAAAAAGGATAAAATACTAAGGCAATAAAAAATATTTCTTGGATAACTCAAAATCTCCTCCTTGAGTAGTCTTATCTTATCTTTTCAATGTCCCCGTCTCCTCGTGCCCCTCAAAAGTTACTAATGAATATTTAAAATCCATTTCTAGAATTCTCTCTCCTTCAGCCATAAATTAGTTCATCTCTATTCTTTCTTTTAGAATTGGAATTATCTTTCTCTCCTCTTTAGGGTAATCACAACCATCTCTCTTTTCTCCTTTTAATCTTCTTTTTCATGAGGATCCGTTAGAATCTCAACCGATCTATATCTTTTCTCGACTAAAATGGGTGTTCTGATCCCTTTGCTTTTTAATATTGCAGGTATGGTTTATTATTGCTATTTTCTTATCATCTTCTTCTTCGTATGTTATTTAAATTAGATATTTACATCTGTTATTTTTACGTATTTACCCATTGCCAGTATCTTATTTATTGAGAAAATTGAAGGAAAAATGACTTTGAAGTCTTGAATAAACAAACATGTGGATATTTGTGTTGTTGAAACATGTGGCATTTGTGTTGTTGATGGTGTTGGAACATATGGTGTTGTTTCTTTATTGTTGATGTTGTTATTGATATTGTTAGTATTGTTGGTGGTGTTGCACCAGATTTCCCAGCTGTTGGAACAGACGTAGCAACTACTGGAAGAAATCAAACCAATAGCAAGGTTGGATTTATTTATTCCAACAGATGATCCATTTGTTGCAACATGTCAGCCATTTGTTCCCCCAAATGCATTGCCTATTGTAACAGATGCCCATCTATTGTACAGATGGGGAAGTTGTTGCAACATATGGGTCATCTATTAGAACTTTTGTTGTAATGTATTGTATTCATTCAATTTTTTGTTACCCTTTTTTACTATTATGCAGACATCAATATTAATGTTCTTTTTGTTCTTCTCTTATTTGACATCAAATGTTTTTCTCTTGTTTGCAGATAAAAGGAAGTAAAAGTGGATCAACTTTTGCCCGACCAGTATTAAAGGCTAGAGTAAAAATGGGTTCAGAGGAATAAGCTTCTTGCAGATGGAACCACTTCATATGTGAGAGGTATGTATTACTGATTAACCTATCATGAAAACACATATGCAATACACTGATTTTGTGAATGTTGGTTATTTACCTATTAGTCATCAATCATTTAAACATGATATTGCATTTTATAGTTAAGATTGTTAGGTTCAAACTGATAAGGCTGAGGGACCAAGTAGGTGGTGTCGATACCCTGTTATGATTTAATAAAGATTTTGCTAATGTTTATGTGTCACATTTGGAGAAGGGTTCAAGTTGTTGGTGGAAGTGTAAATGTTCAATAGTGATTGGATTGATTTTAAGGGTTCAATAGACTTTTGAAAGGCCTCTGAAGCCTCGCACTACTTTAACCAAGAATAGAAATAAATATAGTTATTGCCCTGGTCCAAATTTATATGGATGGGTTGATCGAGGAGACTATTACATAACAGAAGGTTCTTGGGAGAATACCTGTGCGGGAAAGGGTAGGTTGAGAAGACCATATATCAACTCAGATCTTATTAAAGAAGAAACACATGGTACGAAAGAACGTGTAGCGAATCTGGCCTATGAAATTAACTTGAAAAATGAAAAAATCGAATGAGTTACAAATGTGAAAGTATATCCAAAAATGAAAATTCACCAGTCAATTTTGAAAATAAAAATGTTGAAGTGGTCTGGAGCTATGCGCTTTGCTAGGGAACTGCAACTAGCTAGTGTGGCCTGAGTGATGACCCACAAAGCACAGGATCAAAACTCTAAGGTTGAAACTTTGTGAGAACCAATGGTGGTAAGATTGTCGGTGAGGAACAAAACCTGAACCAATAAATTCTAAATTAAAAATAAAAGATCAAGCCAAGGTGGCAATTTCTGAAGTTAATCTTGCATCCTAGGCCTTCTGCTTGTGGTTATGGTCTAGTCAAAGGCAGTGGAAACAACAAGGCATGGGATTTCTGCCCAACAACAGACCTTTTTGTTTATACTTCCATTGACTAGATCAGAACCACAAACAGAAGGCATGGTATATAAGTTAGACTTCAAAAATTGATGCCTTGACTTCCCTTATTTTTACTTCAGGAGTTGTTGGTTTAGATTTCATTCTTGACTAAAAATCTTACCAATCCTCTGTGCTCACCAAGCTACTTTCTTAAAGTTCTGATTTTGCGCTTTATGGGTCTTCATTCAGGCTACGCTAGCTAGTCGTAGTCCCTAGCAAAGTGTCCAAGTCCAGTCCTCTTTAGCATTTTTCTTTTCAAGAAAGACTGACGGATTATAATATTTAGATACACTTTCACATTTGCAGATCATCCAGTTTTTTCATCTTTCAAGTCAATTTCATTGTCTAGATTGGCTAGAAGTTCCTTGCTTGTTTCCCAATGTTTCCTCTTAAACAAGGTCTGAGATGATATATGCTCTTCTCCACCTTCCCTTTCCTGCACAAGTATTCTCCTAAGTACTTTTTACTATATAATAGTCTCCTCGAGCAACCCATCTATATAAATTTGGACCAGGGGAATTTCTATTGGTTTTTCATTCTTGTTTGCTGCAGTGGAAGGCTTCGAAGGCCATCTCAAAGTATTGTACCATTAAAATCTATCCAATCACTATTGAATATCTACAATTCTATCAAATATTGATCCCTTCTCAGAACTTAACGTATAAACATAAGCAAAATTGTTATTAAATTGTAATAGGGTTTTGACACCACCTTCTTAGAACCTTTTGGCCTTATTAGTTTGTACCTATCAAATTAAACTGTAAAATTCAGGATCTTGTTTGAAGGATCAATGTCTAATCGGTAAAAAACAGCATTCATAAAATTATTATACTTTATGTGTGTCTGTCATGATATCCTGATCAATAATACATAACTCCCATGCATGAAAGTGGATCCATTCATCTGCACGCACCTTATTTTTCCTACCCCATCAATGTCAGACAATGTTTATTCTTTCTTCTCGTTGTTAAGTAGTGTACAAGACTACATAGGCTCAAAGGGTAACCATCTTCAATATCAGAGGACTACATGCCCGTCAAGAAAAACAAGTGCTACAAGTAGTGACTTTTACATTTTTTATTTCTAAATTTGTTTTTATTATAAATAATAAAATAGTCACCAATTTGGATTAATTAAGGTATATGATGATTATCAAAATAGAGGTGAACAGTCGTGACTTTTTATCGAACACATTCAAAATAGTTGATGAATCAAATTCCCCATCTGTTGCAACTGATGAATTAGCTATTAGAAAAAATCAAAATATCTCATCCAATATATAGTCCATCTATCACAACATATAATCCATATGTTGCAACAGATGTCTTATCTGTTGTACATACAGACTATTTGTTGTAACAGATGGTAAATCTATTGCGATAGATGGTTTATCTGTTGCAACAGCTCAATAATAACGGTTATTAGTAAGAGAAAAAACATTTTTAAAAGATGAGAAGTTTGAATGTAAAACAAAAGGTCATGAATTTTAACAAAAAACAAAACGTCAGCAGTTTGTAATTAATACAATGGAGCTAAATAGTCATGCTTTTTTGCTTAACACATTCAAATTCAATCTTTTATAAATAAGTCTCTACCTAATCTTCATTCTACTCCACTTTATTTATTTCTTGCATTTTATCTTTTTGTATTACATCTTCAACCACTTGGTAGTATACGTTGTATACATCAGTAAATCGACCAGTTGGTAGCATACGTTGCATTACATTTGAACTCTTTTCTTTAATTTTGTGTGTACATTTTTTGTAAATTCATACATTTTCTAGATATGGCTAATCTTGTTTGAGACATTGGTATTTTGTGCGACACTGTGCGAGAACTTCAGAGGCAGGTTAATGACCTATAGTGGGAGTTGATCGCTGTGAAAGCAAGGATGTTCGGAGAGATGTGTAGGCTGAGGAGGACCCCGCTGCTGTCGGTTGATGATTGGCTGGCTGACAATAATAATATTAATAATAGTAATAACAATAATAATAATAATAATCAGGTGGTATTTTTTTCTTTTAGCTTATGTATTTTAACTTTTCTATATCGGATTTATACCTAATATATTTTCTTTTTGTTTAATGAAAATTTTATTTTTGGTCGACTTTAACTTTTTAATTATTATTTAATTTTCATCTGCCTATTTCTTCTTCTCCACAAACATGTCAACGGTTGGACGTAAGAAGAAATTTTTAGTTTTGAGTTCTTTCAATAAATGGACTATCTGTCAAAACAGATTGGTCATTGATTGAGTTTGTGTCAGAAGATTATCCATATGTTGCAACAGATTTGTCATCTGTTGTAGGAACACATTCTAGTTAGATGAATTGTATTGTATTCTTCCAGCAAATATCCATCTGTTGCAACAAATGGGTAATCTGTTGAAAATAATTTTGTGGTCTGTTGTATTTAGTTCCTGTTTTTCCTCTTTTTATTGATGCAGAAGTTATTAAAAAGATATTGTATATAATAAATGATAATATTTACGTTCACAATACTGAGTTAAATATATAAAAGTCCATAATAAACAACAATGCAAGTTTTTGCTATTACAACAATAATGGCGGATTACGATCCGGGCATGTAGTTCTTTTATGGACAGCGTTCTTACATACCTCCGCTTGTTTCTTGATGAAAATAATTCTCCGACTCCACTCCTCCTCTTATATGGCCTTCTTTCCAGTTTTATAGTGCTTGGGTCAATATATGGAGGAGGTATTAATCTCCCCAAAAGCTCTACAGGAACAACCTAAAATTCTTCGGGAGGCACTAGATTAATATTCCCACTATATTTCATTATATATTTTTTCACCGAATAATATAGAGAGGACACACATAAGTTTTAGTTCCATATTGTGCACCGTATTGATCTCGAAGTGCTACCATAGCATGTGGATAGGGTATTTTGTCTAAGTCAAAAATTATGCATGTACAAGATCTTGTTTGAAGATTGACCGTGTAAATATCACCATAATCGTCAAAACTGAACTTGTAATCTGCTATTTGATGAGTAAATAACCTATTTGTAATACCCCGGTTTGCTGAACTGGAACTCTACCTGGTGATTATGACCCCGGAGGACCACAAGCTAACCCATGACTAATATTTGTACCTATGAACTGCATAATATACATGTAAAATGCAGAAAAACATGAACAATAGGCCATAAGGTTCAACTGACTAGAATATCTGATAAACAATAATATCCATATGGGGTAACGAATACCCAAAACAACTGAAAGTTGAATCTAAAATCTGAAAGCCTCTAAGTACTGTCTGAGTAGGGAGTTAAAGGAACATGTCTCTAACTAACTCTATAAACTGAAAGCTAACTAAAATAATAAATAAAATAAAATCATATCGTCCTCGAATGAAGAGGATCACTACAACTCTGTATACTGAAATGCGACTGATACTGCTGATCCGGAACTCGTGTCTCTGTACCTATGGTGTAACATAAAAGAAAGCACCATAGCGCAAATGCATCAGTACAACTGAAAGTACTGAGTATACGAGTGAGGTAGGCTAAATTCAAAAGGGCTTACATGTATGAGCAATGCTAACTAACTGACTAATTTGAACGTGAGAGTGCAAACATGCATACATAGTAACTGAGATCGTGAATGAGTGATATCTAGATCTGTACGCTAATACATGGTTTACTGATATCTAACATAACTGATACTAAAATTCTAATAACATGGATGACTGTGTCTGACAGTCCTGAATCTGGGGTCCAATCTGTGCCCTGATTGGAATGGTGTCAATACCGCGCCATTGGTAAAGACAAGCTGTGAGTGACCCTCATCTGGTAGGTACTCTAATGAGAATGGTGGAACCCTAATCTTACAGGTTAAGCCACCTCATCTACCCTCAACTGATAGGTATTAATGTCTCAACCTATGCTAGCAACATAGTTTTGGAACGCAAGGATGACTGCTAAGAATCACACCCTCATCTGACAGTGTGTTCCCATCCTTGGGTTCACTCAGTGCTAACTTATACTCCCATCTGAAGAGACTGAACATGATTAACTAACTATACATAGACTGAGTAAGTGACTTCCGTTGACTGACAGAATAGTACTACTATCTGAGAATTAACTGAGATCATGAGATTTCTGAGATTTTCTGAGTGACGTGACTGACTGAGTTCTATAGATCATGTCTTGACTGAGAGTATCATGATAACATGACATGGCTCTATACAAACAACTATATTTTTTGGGTACAAGTACCCCCAGGACTCGATGGAAGGAAACGGACACACATGACTGACTTGATCATAAGAGTAGAGTCCACGATTTACAATATCATAAGTAGGGGATTTCACACTAAGTATAGTTCTCAACATCTTATACATGGAAAGGAATGTATACAACATGTATATACTTGCATAGCTTCAATACCTTTCTCAATCCATGTCATAACAATAATACATATCAATAACGTGGAATTCATGCGGAATCATAAAGCATAGGGCATGGACTTTTCATTTAAGCACTATTAAATCATGGGACATGAATCCTATCAGCCTAGGAATTTTATCAAACACTTTGCATGCATTATTTTGGCTTAGGTGTGTTCATGAATCTCACCATATTAAACTACCCAAAATTCATGGGTTTCAACTAACAAACACATATACTTCATGAAAACACCTTTAGATATCATCTTGAAATTTAAACAACAAATCATCAACATGTACATGTTCATATCACAATAAGACAATCACAAAATAATATTTAAAACATGGTTCTTGAACTCTATGAATGAAAGGGATCCATAGATGAACACTATGCATACCTTAATGGTAATGAAATTATTGAAAGATTGGACCTTCAAGCTTGATGGTGCAACCCTAGTTTTTTTTCTCCTATTGTTCTCTTGGATAATGAACTTAAGATGTTAATAGGGTTGTAATGTGATTAGGAGCTATAAATTTCATAAGGTTAAGTTTAGGGACGTGTAAGGAGTGTCAAAAGACTTAGTTGCCCTCAAAACAACTCAAAAATGAAGTGTTTTCATCACTGGAACCCTAAGTATGCGTCGCACACCTTATCGCGTAAGCTAGGATGTGTGAAGCACATCTTATGTCACAAGCTAAGGTATGTGTCACACACCTTATGGAAAACTTTAGGGTGTGCGTCGCACAACCTATGGCATACCCATTCCAGTAGCCTTATGCGATTTGTTAGGCGGCGCACTCCACTTTGCAAATACATAACTTCTTGCTCGGGTGTTGAATTTTGGTAAAATTGATATCGTTGGAAAGATAATTCGATTCTCTACAATTTGGTGGGTCTAAATATATCAAAATACCACATATAAATCAAGTTATTATTGTTCAAAGACTACTCTTACGAAATCAAGCACTAAAACTTGATGGATTCAAAAGCTCTTAGCTTGCTCTTCTCTAAGTGACTCATATGAACATTCTTAACACATCATAAGCTATCTTATCACTAGGATACTCATTGTAAGTCATGTACTCAAATATGAATCACAGGATAGGAGGTTTCATACATAGAAATAATGGTTCATTTCCTAGCTTAGAAACATATGGGGTATTACACTATTCCCTAGAATGATGTTCGTTGATATTTGTTTTTCTACTTCTATAACAAACTTGGTTCCTACGTTCTCGAACTGCACATGCCTTTCATGAAATAATTTGCCATACTTCTTGTTTATTTCATCAAATAACCTTGTGATGGGAAATTCTCTTTCAATACCAAACGATGAATTCAATGATTCAACTATATTTGACATCATAATATTATACCTATACAAAAGAATTTACCTATTTGTTGGACAAAATACCTGGCTCCATCGCTCGAAATTCACAAGTATGAGATGTTCGACTGCCTTGGGATGCATATCTATTATTTGATTAAAATTGTCAAAAAACTCATCTTTATTATATGCTTTAGCTGCTCTATAAAAAAGGGTCACAACCCTTTCGTTGTGAAAGTTATTTGGAATATTATCTCCAAGATGTCTCATGCAACAACTAAAGTGAGCTGAAGTGTAGAAAATCGAACCCTTCTTTGGGATACTAGGATGCCTTTTCGAAATAAAGCACAAATCTTCGGTATCTTTAACACACCTTCGTATTAGTTCAAAAAAATATCCAAAATAGGCATCACATTCCTTGTTCGCTACACAAAAAGTGACAGAAAAGATGTGCCTCTCCGCATCTTGCACCACCGCCGCTAGCAAAACTCTATTATACCCTCCTCAAGAAGGTCCCATCGATGGCTATGAATTTTCTCAAATGTTGAAAACCTTGAAACCAAAGGACCATAGGATACAAAAAAATACTTGAACCTTTCGTTTTTATCAACATACAACATCATCTTACTTTTGGGATTTGTGGACTCAAGCATGTAATGGTAGGCATCGAGGACTGCATATCTGTGCTCGTGTTTCCCCCTAACCAAGTCCTTGGAAATACCTATGGTAATATATATCTTCCAATAATTGACCATGGCACCCAATTTCGTTAGGAGTAAATTGTCCATATCCCTTGTAGAAGGGCCTTTGCCAATAGGGAATCTATTCTTGAAATATTGACCAAGGACCTCTGTCGTGGCATGAGTATTTTGGCCCGTAATGTGATCCAAACCACATGTGTAATACTTTTCATAAACATAAATGATGAATTTGTCAGAACTTAAGTACTTCACAACCCTCAACGACCACTACCAATTTGGATTAGCACATCTGTAGGAAAAGACTTTGCTCAAATTAATCACCTTTTTTACTTTGAAAATCTTTTTCAAGCAAGTACTAAACAAAAAAGTAGAAAGTTCTTTCTTATCCTTGAATAGAATTTCCTTATAAAAGTCGGTCTCGTTGTCTTGACGATTGCCAGACTGTGTCAATTGAGAAAAATTGCCCACCGTATTTCTTGCAGCAACGGGCGTCGTATTGCTTGCAGAAACGGGCGTAGGTGTTTGATCATTATTTGGAATATTCATGTCCAGATCATCCAACGTATCATCAAAGATATCTTTTTGTTCTTCTTCTTCTACATTCTGGCTCTCAATCTCTCTCATCTTGTCAACCACGTAGACCCTTAACACCGACCTAACTGAATCACTAAGATAAGCACGTAATCAAACCTCATCGGTTATCTTAAAAGGTTGTACCCTCTGATTTTCAAAGGAGTTTTGCATGTAGCTGATTACGAGTTCTTTCGGTTGACAATTCAGTCTACAATAGCTAATGATTAAGTTCACAAAATTATCATGCGAAACATCAATTTGGACTGTCAAATTATCATGCGAAACATCAATTTGGACTGTCATAGCTATTGTCTCTAGCATTGTCATAGCTATTGTCTCTAGCATTTCACCTTTCTTCCAACGTGATACATATCGATTGCTCTTCTCGATCTATTGACCATGACAATCTACCCCTATTGTTATTGATCCCTCCATTAGTGGTACCTAAATAAAGTCATTTGTTAAAAAAAGTTAATAATGATATCATAAATAGGTTAGTGACCAGTTGCAACAGATTACTCACCTGTTAGGATTCATGTTAAGCTCCTGAAGCTGATTCCAACAGATGAGTCATTTGTTGTAACAAGTGAATTATATGTTGCAATAGACTATCCATCTATTACAATAGATGAAGCACCTGTTGGGATAGATGTTACAGTTCTAAAGAACCTTTGAAGCTGATTCTAACAGATGAGTGACATATTGCAACAGATAACTAACCTGTTGTGATAAATGACTTACCTTTTGCAACAAATGATGCTTTGTTGGAATTGAGTTCAGGTTCTGTTATAACAGGTGACTAATCTGTTGCAACATTTAAATACTTTGTTGTAACAGATGAATAATATATGATAACAAAAGAGTCATCTGTCGCAACAGATTACCCATCTATTCGATTCATATTGTGGCACTATAGAACCATAAACATGAATCCAACATATGAGTCTTCTGTTGCAATAGATGGCTTATCTATCGCAATAGATGAGTGATCTATTTAAACGGATGGCTCTTATGTTGCATTCATGTTCGCATGCTATCTATTGTTGAAAAAACAACACAATAACAGTTACCCAGATGACAAATTCAACTAAAAATTATAATTTTACTTACCAAAGTCACCTATGAAGTAATGTCAAAGTGGAAAGTAATGTACGAAATAAAATTTAACCTAAAAAATTGGTCAAGTACCAGCAGTAGCGGTAAAAACAAAAATAATGGTCTATAAGAAGAAGGTAGAGATGATAATGAAGTAGAAGATGATGATAATGAAGCAGAAGATGATGAATAAAGCAGCAGTAATAATGAACAACAAAAATCACGAAGAGAGAGAAAACAACAATAAATGAGAAGAGAAAGACACGCGCGTTTTTTTCCTCCGCTTATAACTATATTAGGTTTTACATTTAGATTAAAGTGTAAATTAAAAAAACTTGTGGGCTATTTTCAAATTTTTCCTATTTTCTTAATCCATAATAAAGTAATTGTCACCTCCACTTAATTATTAAAACTTGAGTCACCTACACCTCATTTTCAAACTCTTTTGTCACTTTTAACTAAATGTCCCTACTTTCTCCATCTCATATTGTTAATTGATCATTTTTTCATACACATGTTAAGAAATCACAAATAAGAAGATAATTTTACTAATTCACCCCCTTTTAAAAACTACTTTGGAACTTTACAAATAAGTGTGAATATTTTCCAAAAGAATTCATTACAAGGGTAATATGAGAAAAACTTAATTAATACTTTCTTGGTATAGTAAGATTGACAACTAATATGGGGCAATAATTTTTAATAAGATAACCAACTAATATCGGACGAATGAAGTGGTTATTTGAGATATATACCTATATTTATAGTCTTTTATTTGAAGTTAGTGAGTGCATCCAATTCCATCCTTCCACGTGGGTCCGTCTTTGCTAATGTAGTGCCTATTATAAAAGGTATAGTCAGTTTGCATCCCACAATACTGTATTCCTTGCTTTCCATGTTCTATACACCACGCCTGTTAATGCTGCCATCACTATTCGTTTCCATCCTTCCCTTTTGTGCAACTATCCAATCGTTTCCATATACCCTTGATATCAAGCTTGTAGACCTTTTTTCCTAACCAATAAAGCAGCTTAGGAATATCTTTGAGCATATGCAATTAAATAATAAGTGTTCGACTGTTTCTTTTGCATCTCCACAAATAAGACATTTGATATTCAAGATTGGGTGAATTGAAAATTTTCTGTGAGTCGACTATTGGCTTCTCACAGTCGACTCGCTTGCAGATCAGTACACTTCATAAAACAGTTTAGGTTTGAAATAATCAAGCAATAAATAATCAATTTTAAGATAAAGACACACAGATTTATCTTGGGTCGGAACACCAATGTGGTGCCTACTTCCAGTCCCCTTGGGTTTCAATATTTCCTTAGATTGTTCAATGTCGGGCTCGAGTACAATGATGAAAAACAAGTTCCAAAGACTTATTTTGTTCTTCAGATCTTGTGGCACATCTTCAGTTTGCGTTACAAAGTTGACTCGATCCTACTCTTTATACAATAATTGTAAACTAAGAGCTACAAAGCTTTGCACCACAAGAAAATGGAGATACGACAACATTTATTTGTCGACATTTGAAATAAATAACGAAAAATAAAGAATTTCTTGATATTTATGAACAATTTTCATAAAAATGTCATAAAAAGGGCGATATTTGATATCAAATGTAGTAAAAATGATGACATTTGATATTAAATGTCATAAAAACGACGACATTTGATATCAAATGTCGTAAAAATGACGACATTTGATCCAAAATGTCAATAAAATAAGGACATTTGTTGCAAATTTTGTTGATTTTAGCAATATTTAGAAAAAAAAAGTTAATAAAATAGTGACATTTGATGCAAACATTGAATATATTTGACTTTTGCTATAAATGTCATTGATTTCAGTGACATTTCGGATAAATTAGATGTTTATTGTAAATGTCGTTTTTAATGACAATTGACAAAATTATCGTTAAAACATATTATTAATCGCTAATTACCGAAATCTACTCCAAATTTTGAAAATCTTTTTAAGTTATTCATCACTATTTATCAACAAAGGTTTTAATTTCTCTCTGTAGTACAATTTTAAATCAAATTTATCTTATGATACCACCTGCCACATAATAAGATAACTGGTCTAGATAGTATGATCCTAGGACTATTATATGATCTCGAAACAATTTAATTACGTACCAAAGTAAATGTTGTTCAAGCAAAGTACATTTTAATGCTTACTAAAAAAGAAGGTTGTCAATGAGAAAGTCGAACAATATTTGGATAAGATCAAAATCAATAAACACTACATCATATTTGGCCAAATATTTGCTCGGATCGAGATGATTGGGCCAATTTCGACAGGTAAAAGCCAATATGGCTAACTCAAAATAATAATTTATTTTTTAATAATATACTAGAATTAGTACTCGCTCAATGCGCGGTAAATATTAAATAAAATTAATCATAAAAAAATATTATCTTACTTATTTGATATAATAAAAAATTTAGTCTACATCATTGATATATTTGAAACTAATAATTTATTCAATATTAAAAATAACTATTAATAAATTGAACTTAATATGATTAATAACATGAAACTTAAATATTTCTCTTTGAAAGTTAATTTCCGCACTGTATTCATCTATAATATGTGTGGCAATGCCCCTCTAAAAAAAATCTAAGAAGATCATAAAGAGTTGCATATTCTAATTTTCAAATTTGAATGGTATATTTACTCTTTGTTTATATAAATTCTCTAAATATATATGTAGATGAAATTTTTCATTTTTATGCATGTAAAATACTTTCTTGATTCACTTAATTATAGTGAAACATAAATAATTTTTTAAAAATAGTATTATTTATATTATTTAAATTAATTGTGTACATATTTGATGATGATTTTTCATGATATTTTTAATTTTTGAATTATTCTTTGGATGTAATAATATTTTTCATATAAGTTGCTTGATTGATTATTTACTAATTGGTCTTTCTCATTGATTTTTCTTGTAATACATTTTTTATTTACTCAATTGTAAAGAAATGATAAATATTTATTTTTATAATATTATTATTTATATTATTTAAATTAATTATTTACATATTTTAAGGGATACCATCTTTTTCATAATATTATTTTTCAAAATGACTCTTTGGTCATAACAAAAAATATTTATATAAGTTTTTTTGATTTTGTAATAAAATCATAAATACTTATTTTTATTTCATATTATTATTTGTTTTAGGGAAGATATCTTTTAGATGAGTATCCTACATTTGTTTTGATTTCCTCAATTATAGTGATCATAAATATTTATTTTTTATAATATTATTATTTATATTATTTGAATTAATTATTTACATATTTTAGGAGATAACAACTTTTTCATAATAGTTTTTTCTTTATTTTGGAACTACGTTTTCGTCGAACTTAGTTATTTTTTACCTAAATATAAATTAATAAATATTATACAAAATAAATTTATATTATAAAATGCTAGTTCTCAAGATGCCACGCTTGGTACAACCTTATGCTAGACTATTCTTCTTTATTATATATATAATTTCTTTTATGTAATTTCTACTATATGATAAAGGGCAAAGGGCACAATGAAGAAGAGCCAAAGCAGACATGTTGATCTGCTGCCTGCTTTGGCACAATTTCATTCGTGTTTTATCCTTCTCTTTAATTTATTTATCTTTTTTTGTTAATGTATTATATATTTAAAAAATAAAAAAATGAAAAATACTATAAATCACAATAATTAACAACTTAAAGAATTTAAAATATATAAAATATTTGGACAAGAAGTTATACCAGTGCCACTTAGATTGAAATAGAAAGAATATTATAAATTACAATAATTAAAAAATTAAATTATTTAAAAATTATAATTGACTATCAATACCATAAAAGTTTGAACAAGGAGAGTAACATATATTATTTTAAAATTATAAGAGTTAACATCTTAAAATATCTAAAAGATATAAAAGACAATTGTTTATCTAAATCATATTTGTGTTACATAAATAGAGCCAAAAAAAAAACATATATTATAGGCACTACCCCCTCGATACATAGTATTTGTATAATTGTTAAAGGAGACTTATAATTTTTTTAGTATTACTTTTGCTACATACTGATGAAATTTGGTATGGCTAAACTATGACACGTCAATGAGTTACACATACCAAATCCAATTTGACAAATTTGAGAAAACACAAAAGACCCATTTGAGAGAATACCATAGGCAAGAACCAAATGTTGTCGAATCATCTCATTTTCTCCTTTTTTTTCCTCAAATTCAGTCCATTTGTGTTAAAATTGGTCTAATCCACTCACTCATACATTTTTTTCCACAACTCAAAGTTATCGATAAACATGGAATTGTGCAGATGTGGAGCGATAAAAATGGGAGTATTGCAGGTGTGGAGAAAAAAGTAAATTGGCGGTAAAATTTTAGGGTTTCCCTCCTTTCAATTTAGGTTTTAGGGATTTCCTCCTTTCAATTCCACCTATTGCGATTTCCTTTATCAAGTATAACTCAGTTTCCTACATAATTTTTACTATTTTCTCCAAATCTCTTTTGGTTGTGGTTGAGGCGAATATATTACTCTAATATAGGTCTTTACTAATCTAAGATTTGTTAACAATCTATTGAACAAATAAAGATTGTTACAGAAAATCAATTTAGTGACATCCAGATAGATAGTTACACAAATTGTGCTTTAGAACAAGATTTAGAGTTTTTGAAGTACTTATGTTGTTTTTACAGATTATGTAGTTCTGCATGAATAACTGTCATTTATTTTATATATTTATTGAAACTTTGCTATTGATTTGCAGTTTGAAGTATACAACAAAGGCAACAGTATTGGAAGAACATTGATTTGCAGGTTATTATGTGCTTTTTATTTCATTTGATATAATAGAGGTCTAATTCTTTGTTGTGTAAGAATTATCAAAAGTATTTTTTTAGTTCTTAGAATTGAACATGTACAACTATGTTAGCATAAAAAATAATAATATAGGCAGGTTTAACCAAGAAAAAATCACATTTTGTTGATTCTTTTTTTTTACATGTATAGGTTATATACTTAAATGGATAAGAGCTGGATAAACTTATTGAATAGGCTTGATCTATTATATGAGAATGGAGCAAAAGAATTTCTTCATTTTGCGTCATTATAGAGGCCAAATGCATCTTCAATCTTGTGTCCATGCCGAAAGTGTTGTGATATGAAATTTGTCATAAAAGATTTGATTGTTGAACATATTATGGTTGGTGGATTTATAACTTGTTATACTAGATGGATTTATCATGGTGAGCAATGATATTGATACCTATCTATGACCCATATTTGATGAGTTAAAAGAATTATGGATTGGTGTTGCCACTTATGATGCATCGAAGAATCATATGTTTCAAATGTGTGCGGCATTGCTTTGGACAATAAGTGATTTTCTAGCACTAGGTAACTTATTAGGATATGGTGTGAAAACTAGATATGCTTGTCCATGTTATCTTACCAAGACTATATCAAGAAGATTGAGGAACGGAAGAAAGTAATGTTTCATGTCTCATAGGCGATAATTATCTCGTGGACATAAGTTTCAAAAAGATAAAATTGCATTTGATGGCCTTGCGAAGTTAGAGGTAGCACCTAAATAGTTGACGGAAATTGAGATTCTTGAACAATTGGATAATATTAGAAATAAATTTGAAAAAAGTCCATTGATCAAATCTCGTAAAAGAAAATTGGAGGATGGTGATAATTTATTACAAAATATATGGAACAAAAAGAGCATATTTTTTAGTTGGGTTACTGGAAAGACAATCCGATTCGTCATAATCTTGATGTGATAAATATCAAAAAGAACTTCTTCGACAACTTATTCTGGACGTTATTAAATGTTTATGGCAAAGGAAAAGATAATTTAAATTCTCATTTAGATTTACAAGAGATGGGAATCCAAAAAACCTTGCATTCTAAGAAAAAGGCTAATGAAAAATATTATCTGCCTCCAGCATGTTTCACATTGAGTAATTCACAAAAAGATATGCTCTTGCAAGTTTTAAAAGAAGTGAAAGTTCCAGATGGATATACTTCAAATATATCAAGTTGCATTGATCTCAAACCAAGAGGGTCGTCGATCAAGTAGAGAAAAAGGATTTGAGCTTGATGACATAACACGTGCTCAAGCACTCAGATATGTTTTATTCAATATGCCTCCACACTCCATATATGAGTAAGTATTAAATCATAATTTATTCATAGTAATTAATTATGATGTAATTTTCATTCAAATTTCGTTTATTAAGTTTTATGTATTTTACATCTACAGTGAACATATAAAAGAAATTAAGAAGAAAAATTCTCGTTTATCGAGAAATGACGTGGACCGAATTCACAATGAAAGATTTTAAATGTGGTTTAGAAATCATGTAAGTATGAACCATCTTAAATATTTTCATATATATTACTATATAGTGATATCTTTTAATCACATCTTTACTTTTATATGGAACTAATTGTTTTTGTCTGACAAAATATTTCAAATGAAGAAAGGAAAAACATGTTCCTAGTAGATTAAATTTTGCTGGACAATGACCAAACAGGACTATCTATTGGCTTCGAGTTACAATGGATGTGTAATGTCTTAATGGGTTCTTTAGTGTGTATAGGGATCAAATAAGGCATGTAGTAGAAGTGGCTACAGAGAACATAGTTGTGGCTATACTGGATAAGCTATAGTAGTTATAGAGTAAGGATGATTTGAATTGTAGGTGATTTTACTATCAAAATAAGCGTTACACAATAGTTTGTGCCTTCTTCTTTACTAAATCCCTTTGTAATAACCGAGCCTTGTAATTTTTATATAAAATATGAATTGAGTTTAACTTGTAAATCCATTTAAAACCCATAATATTTTTAGCACATGAGGAAGGTACCAAGAACCAAGTGCAATTTTGACTTAAGGTATTGTCTTCTCTTGCATAGCTTGTCTCTTCTCAAAATGTTTATTAGCCTTGAGAAAAACAAGTGGGTTCAACAATTATAGTAGTAGGAGCTAAATGATATTTGGTAAAAGAATTGGCTCAAAGGTTTAAGGATTTAGACTTCAATTTTGTTACATATGATGAGTAACAGAAGCTTTAGAGTGAGATGAGTAGGAAGATGGTAAAGTAAAATCATCAAATTATGACAACAAACATGGTAAGGTCATTATGGGGTTAGTGTTAGAAACAGAAGAGGAAGCCACCAAAATGGGTTGAGGTAATGAAGAAACTGGACGTTGAGACAGTATAATAGTAGTAATATGATGTCCAGATTTATGTGCAACGGGAATAGGTAGGATGCTAGGATTAAGTGGAGTGAGGTACGGGTTATATTATCTAAAAGTGTTCCCAATATGCATATGTAAACCTAAACTTGGAGAACTAGGACCATGCTTGAGAAGTAATGTACAGGAAAGAAAACAGTGTTGCATGGTGCTACTTGAGTGAGATTAGTCAAAGCATGGGTACATGGAACAGTGGATGAAACTAGAGTAAGGTTGCAGATAGGAAGAGGTTCTCATCAAGAAAAACATGATGGGACATGTATTTACAAATGGCATTGTAGTAGTAGTAGAACTAGTATTATAAAAAGTAGTAAGATTGAGATTCTGCAAATTAATGCTTCTAACAAACATATTTTAATTCCTTTCAGTGCACAAAAGATCCTATAGAGATGCAGGAGAGTCCCAAAAACACTTATAGAGGTATTTGCATCATTAGTACTAGCCATTGCCACTAAACCATCAACTAACCTATTTTGTTTTCTGTAGACATAGGTCACTGTTGTCCTGTTTAGTCGCCAGAGAATGAACCTGCAATCATTTAGTAAATTAAAACCTAGACTGAATCTCTCATTATTATGATTATTGCAACCAAAATTAAAACCTAGACTTTGAGAATCTTTAGCATCTAAGTCTAGAACATTAATATGATCTGATGTAATGTTTTGGGTGATATTGATGTCATGATTTTGGAGAATCAGAGAAGGTGGGGCATTGGTAACTACCAAAATATTAATCAAATTATTGGGTTGGGGTTGATGGAGCATTGACTCAATACCTGAGTTGTTTTTTTGCTTTCTTTCCTTGCCTATTTTGTATTTTTAAGGAATACACAGGGTATGGGACTTATAGTATCACCATGGGTATTTAGGGTTGGGATAATCGAGTCAATACTTGTTTGGTTGGTTTTCTATTATTTTTTTATCCATACATGTTGAGCCTTAGGATATATAGGCTTATATACTTGATTTTTAGGGGTTATTGCATTATTCCTGTGAGTATTCTGATTATACCTTCTAAAATTTCTATTTTTGTTTTTTCACTTACTTTTTTTGTTGTTTAGAATGTTGTTGTTGTTGTTTTTATTGTTGTTATATCTCTTTGGTACCTGAAACAAGAGTGAAACATTAGTAATAACAAGTTGATAGGAGACCTGATGATTTTCTTCTGGTATAAGTTTTTTCTTTTATTTATTTACAGCTTCAAGTGGCCTTGATATTAACAATAAGAACAAGAATCCAGTATGCCTTCATACTGAATTTCTTTCCACTTACCCATAGTTCTTATCAAACTCCATCCAGATATGAGGTCTTCTTTTAGTAATATCAGCATGCAACCTTACTTTAGCCACACTACCTTTTGTTTTTTCAATAGAGGCAGTGTCTAAATACAAGGTTTTACCAACAGGTGATAATAAGGCAGTGAGAAACTCCTTCTTATAGAAATTTTCCATTAGATTTTGCTGATTAGCATTTTGAGAGGGTAGCTGGTTGGAATCAAAAAATTTGGCATTTTTAGGATCAGTGAAGGTGTTATGTTTTTAGCTCTGGAACAGTACATGATTATTGTCTTTGGGATTATGCCTTTCAAATTTTGTATGAAACACTTGGGTATTAAAATTGGTGTGGTGTTATTTTCTGGTTTGAATGGACTGATTAGTAGCAATAGAGGTGTTCATAGTGTTATCCTTAGGACTATTTTCAGTATGCTAAATGGTAGAGGTTAGTCCAGTAACATTTTTAGTCCAGTAACATTTTTCTCAGTTACATTGGATTGCAATTGAGCACCCACATTATTCAACATATTAGTATCATTATAATTTGAACTAAACCATTTAGGATATTTACCTGGTGCTTCATTATGTATAGCTTTATTGATTTCACCAGCATTTTGAGCCTAGGAAGCTTATTGTTTTCCAGTCTTCGGACTGTGAAGATGATTTTCCCCCAAACCCTTCTTGTTAATATCATTCACATGATCTTGTTCATCATTTTGTTTTTTTTTCTCAAAGTATCATCACTGTGATCATCAAGACCTTAGAAATATCCTCTATAGAATGCTAGATATACATGTAATTGCTTCAATGCAATTGCTTCTACTTTCAAGCATTCTACTTCAGTTATGTTTTTTCAATGTTGAGATTTAATTCTTTGAGTTCTATCTTATCTGATGCACCGATGCTTGCATATCGTGATGATATCGTTTCTCTGGCTTTAATAGCTCGCCTTTTGAGTTCTGTTCTTCATCAGTCTCCTATTTCATCTTTGGTTACATGTAAGATGCTACCTCATTATTGAGATCTTATAAAACAGACAAAGTATTTGGTGTTCCTTGGCCTCTAGAAGTGCAGCATGTGCAGCCTCCAAAGACTCTTTTGAAGTAATGAGCTCAACAGCCAAATTCTCCACTGTCTTCTCATCATCATTAGATACAGATACAATTTTTTCTGTATTTTTGACATCAACATCTTTTTTGGATGCTAATAAATCATAATCCTTATGGAGAACTTCAAATTCAGAATTTACAGATTGTAGCTCTGAAACTGCAGCTTCAAGTCTGGCTCTGGCAACCTCCAATTGAACTTTGTCTGTAATACTAGTGTCATCAGCAATCCCCTGCTTCATCTCTTCTACCCTGAGCTTGGAAAATTTTGAATCCTATCATGCTTGTTTTTTTTTTCATTTGTGCTCTCTCTAGGTTGAGCTTCAACTCTTCTATGAGTCTCTTAGTGTTATCTAGTTCTTTCAAAACTAGCAACTTTGCATCTTCCGCATCATGACACTTTTTCTTATTCAATGGGATCTCCTCCTACACTTTTGCTAGTTCTTGCTTGATAACATTTCGTCTCTGCACAAACAAACAAGAAAAAATGCAAACTTTTAAAGTCAATAAAATAGCGTGAAATAGTCTATTTGGCCAAGCTTCTGAGAAGAAAAATTGCTTATTTTAGAAAGCATACCTCCACTTCCAGCTGTCTATGAGCCTTACAGTCGACAATCTCTCCAAACTTTAAAACTTCCTATTTCACAAATTGGATTGGTGATTCTGCGTCGATATTAACTCTATTTACATCAAAGTTCTCAGGATGCTTAGACTGAGCAGTTCGAAATTTCACTTGGATTGTTATTTCTCTTTGTTTTCCATTCTGGCTATGCTGGAACCTTTTAACTAATCAAATTATATTATAAAATGTATTGTTTTATTATGTATTATTGTGTTAAAATTCTCTAGGAAAAGAGCAAGAGAAACAAAAAAAGTCAAAAAAAGTTTACTATGCCCCACACATCAGGAAGAAAAACTCATTTTCAAATTATAGATGAAGTATGACATAATCACACTCTTTATTCTATAATTTTTTTTATTAATTGATACATGTCTTGAATATTTTACGATATTCTCTTACTATTGAAACAGATGACAAAGAAGAAGAATGGTGTAAAGCCAACTCGTATTGAGGTATTCAAAAAAACTCACACGAAAAAGAATACACAACCAGTGAATGAGATTATTGGTGAAGTTATGGTAAATTTTGATTCTTTATAAGTATTTTGGTACTTTTATTCTATTGAAGATTTCTTTAACTTTTCATTGCTTGACTTTCCTTTCAAATAGAAACAAATGGATGATATCGCTGAGGTGTATCCCGAGTTAAATGTCCCTGGAAGTGCTCCCAATAATGTGGACTCAAAAGTAATGGGACCAGGCACTCATAGGATTATTCGAACTCTAGGAAAGAGAGCAGCTACAAGTTTAATTTATGGTCCAGTATATAAACGATCTCAAGTTGAAAAAAGGAATTTTGATACACGGGTTGAGTTGGAAGATCAAAAAACTGCCTCAGCTATAAAAATTGAGATGGTGAAAAAGTTGGCTGAAGCACAAAAAGAAATGGAAGCGATGGATAAAAATTTTGCTGAAGCAAAAGAGGAAGGAAAAGAGGATAAGAAAGCAATGGAGAGAAAATTATCGGAAGAAAAAATGGACATGGAAGTAATTATAGCAGATAAAGTAAAGGCAGGTGTACAAGCATATCTAGAGTCTTTGGGTATCACTATTGATGCAAATACAAAATCAGGATAGGTAAATAATTGTGTTGTTCACAAAAATTACTTTTGTTAGATGATAACTTAGTTATTTTTAATTAGAATAGTTCTTTTTTGTGATAGATTTTTGATAACTCATTTCAGATCGTCAACAACTGTTATCACCCACTTCATTTGTTCACCCAAAAAAGGTTAGAGGAAATAAAAAAAAAAAAATTTTATTTTAATTTGTTTAAATCCTAACATTCATATGAATCCGGGATCAATTGATTCCTTTTTCTTGTTTCTATTTGGGATTAATCGATCAACTGTTAATCACTATGTCATGTAAACTGTTGGTATTGAAGTTCAACCTTAGTGGTTTTGTAACTTATAGATGAACATAATAATTGAGTAATTAAGTTGCATTGTAACTGATTTGTTTTTTGTGTATTTTAATATATGAATTTTCCATAATGTTATGCTATGTCAGAGTTATTCATTGATAATCTTGGTCAAGTATTTATTGTTGAAGCAATCTTATATTCTTTTTTCCTTATGGGGCAAATAGGTGTACTATGTATTCTATGATTTGTTATGTTTTGAATTTTGTAAGTATTTAAGTAACCACCTTTATTTTTCTTCTCAGGCTAAGATGATCAAGAAGACCGGAGCTAGTATAGTTGACACAAATAAACAAAAGTGGGTAAGTTAGAAAAATTACACGACATTCTTTTTCTCTTTTTTTTTCTAAGAGAAAAAATAATCATCTCTAGTTGATGCTTTTGCATCAATTTTTTAATATGTTTGTCTTAAAAAATTCAATGTGCTTTTTTGATATCCCAATTTGTTCTAGTCATGGAAAAAATAATTCCATCATAGTTATAATTTTTTTTTATGCGAATTTCTTATGCAGAGCTTTTCAGGGAATTGAGGTCAATTACTAGATATGAAATGCGCTCAACTTGTGGATTGGTGATTTCATAAAGTTTTATTGCATATTTTATTTGAGAATTTAACAAAACTGATTTGAATTATGCATTAAAGTTGGATGCATGTTGAAACTATTATATTTATATTTCATTTTTTCTTAGATCATTTGATTTGATATCATTTAACTTTTATAGAACAATTATTATTTTGCTATTTTGTTCTTTGATTATAATATTAGAACACATTTACTTTACATATATTTCATGTTTATTATAAGAAGTTGTTATCTATGAATGTACAGATTAAATTAAATATAAATATTTGTGTCATGAGAAAAATTATAGAGAATTTGTATTCATATTTAAAATAATTGATAGTGACATTAATCTAAACATAATAATATTGATGGCAATTTTGGAATGTTCTAAATGAATGTCACTAAATTTTACAACATTAATATTTTATTTATTGACATCAACTGAAACATCAGTAGTTTCAATACAACATTTTATAAAGGTCACAAGTAAGTGTCACCAAAAAAATCTACCAACATTTAATCTAAATGCTAGAAATTAATTGACATTTCATAGAAATGTCATAAATTTCTTATTTACATTTACCTTAATGTCGAAATTAAAATGTCATATACCTCATACTGACTTTTATCTAAATGTCAGAGAAAATGTCGTAAATTTCTTTCCAACATTTAGCTATATGTTGCAAATAAATGTCATAAATTTATTCTGACATTTACATAAATGTCCCGAAGTAAATATCACAAATTCTTTTGCAAATAAATGTCATAAATTTATTCTGACATTTACATAAATGTCCCGAAGTAAATGTCACAAATTCTTTTCAACATTTACGTAAATGTTGGAAACATTCTCGACACTAAAATTTACGACGTTTGTTTCAAATGTAAATTTAAATAGGTAGACAAATTTGTGACATTTAAACTCCGTAATACGACATCTATATAATGCTGTCGTATCTCTACTTTCTTGTACTGTTGTGAGACTAAGATTGAGACACTTTAAGATTCTTCTTGAAGTTGCGTAACCCTTGTCTATCTTTAGTCTTTTTCTTTTATAGTCTTCGGCTTCTACTCTTCATAAGGAAACCCAAGAGATTTCTTCTCAATCAAGGATTTGAATTGATTCCTTGATTGAAGAATGTAGTCATATGATATGCCCATATCAGATATATCCCTATCTGGCTTTTACTCATGTCCATATCAGATTTGTCTGTGATCTTTTCTTCTTTTTATTCTTGTAGTGATTAATGTTTTTCTAAGTTTGTTTGTGATCTTTTCTTCCTTTTACTTCGTTGTGATTGATTCAATCTGCGGCAATTCTGAGATTGGGATTCTCCTTCCGTTTGTTCTCATTTTAATTGATTTGCTTGGATGTCACGGATCATGATTTGATGTCCTTCCATTCCTGGAATAGGCTTTCTTACTTGCTTCCTTCATCCTACCATTATTGGTAGTATTCCAATATTCTGCAATGATCCACTCATTAGTTTGTCATTATTAAAATGTAAACTTGGAGGCTAACAATCTCCTCTTTCTGATAATGACAAATGAGTGTAAACATCAGTTGACTTCCCTGTCTTTCATCATTCTCTCCCTGACTTGTACATGTTTCTTGAGTATTAGTCAATTTTCATTAAAAATCAATCGACTTGCTCCCCTTGACTGGTAGGCGCTTCCTGATTTCCTGATGTTCCTGTCTTTCTTCCCCTTTTGGCATAATAAAAAATTTTCAAAACAAAACAGTAGACATGAAGCAGATATAAATAATCTATTAACTAGATAGAGCAAAATAGTGTAGCAGATAGTGTGTAACAAATCATCTTACAACCCATCAACACAAGGGACAGGATCCCCTTTTGAAAAAAAAGGTCATCATTGGTCACCGCTTCTTGAGAAAGTAGGTCAGAGTATTATGCATGATATGACAGAAGGTGTTATATGATTTTTCAATGTTCTTGAAGAAGGAGGAATAGGAAATCTGGACAGGAATAGCTAGATCATCATTGGAGGAGTGGACTTGGGTCTTGAGGGAATCCATTCGAGTAAACACCCGAGTAGACAACTGTATACCCTCCTGCTTGAACCCATCAAAAGACAACCTAACTATGCATATGCCTGTGCTGGTGCTTTACTCGAGGTCCAACAGTTTCGAAGTCGACTCCTGCAACAATGTAATACTTTCCTCAATGGCCTTGATCCGATCCTTAATCTCCTCCAATTTCTTCAAAATAGGAATCATAGGGTTAGAGACAGATTTGCTTACCTTGGAAAGTTACGACCTTGCCCAAGCAGAAACCTTCTTGCACCATTCCTCTTCAACCAAGACATACCCCATACTTGCAAATATCTTAGAATCATAAGTGGCAAAAACCTTCACTGATGTGTAAGCAGATAGATTAATAGAGTAATATTGAAGAATCTGAGTAATGAACTGGCCATACGGTAGACTGGCAAAGGCATGAGCATCGGCTGCACTTTAAGCATTACTAACAGATCCACATTGCCCAATTGATTTTGATTTTCTTAACCAAATAGTATAGTACAAAAATGTCACGACCGGTGATATTGCTGAGAGATCCACTCCAGGGAATCAATATAGCAGCAATTATGTGAGCCATAATACGTAACTTGAAATAGAGGGAAAGGGGACCAAAATTAGTCGAAGCAGAGTCAATGTCTGACAAAAATTTCTTGGCTTCTTCAAGGTTGGCCTCAAAATCATCAGGCCAGTTACCAGTCATAAAACATATGTTACTATAGAACTTAGTATCAAAGGCATTCTCGAATAGAAAATAATTTACAATGATTCTAGTGCCAAGAACAAGAGTCTCGAGTTCACCACTATCAGGGGAGAGGCAAAGATTCGCATAAAATATGCAAACTGTATCCTCATAGACCAGAAGTCCATAGAGACAAAAGACAATGTACAAATCTTGAAACTTAAAGAAGTGATTTACATTATATAAAGATTCTTTTAATTGACGGAGATTGATAATACGACCAGGTACAATGGAGAGACCATTAAAGGCAGAGAATTTTTTTTTGTGAGAGCATGTCAAGAACTTGTGCATGTCCTCTAGAGGGACGAAGTGGAAAGGGTTGGGATGAGGTTTCTTGGTGGAGGGGGTCTGAACTAGAATTAGGACGACGTCTCTTAATGAGAGTTAACTGAGAGTTCGTTGAGGATTTATTAGATAACTCGACGAGAATAACATGACTGTCAGGGAGGGATTTGGAAAGAAATTTGGACATAGTCTTTATTTAACGGGTTCTGGTCATGGGAAAGGTGAATTTTAAATAGGGAAAATAGGGAGAAGAGAGGACAGTTAAGAGAACTTGAGGAGCAATGGAAAAAGTATGCAGCTATTAGAAAAGATAGGCGAGGGGAAGCCGAAGAGGTACAAGGGAAAAGGTGAGTGATGGGAGTGAAAGGGTGGCAGTCGAAAGAGTGTTAGGAAGGTAAAAAGGTGCATAAGTGGCAAAAGAGGCGCAAAAAACGATGAGTGTAATGACGACTTCCCTTTTGAAAATCAATATTGAAAAAAAAATGACCAAAAAAATATATTTTTTTTCAAAAATAAGGCTCATAAGTCATTAATACTTTAGCATACCAAGTCTTTTTCTAAGGTAACAAAATCTTTCTTCTAACAGGGGTTTTGTAAAAATATTTTTCAGTTGATTTTCGGAATAAAAAAATGCTAATAAAAAATCACCATTTTCTATCACAAATAAAATAATGCTTGATATCATTGTGTTTCGCCCTAGAATGATGCACAATATATTTAGATAGACTAATAGCATTGGTGTTATCGCACATTATGGGAACAAATTCAAAAGACAAATTAAAATCAAGTAGTTGATTCATAATCCAGAAAATTTGAGTACCATAACTTCCAACGGCTATATATTCATCTTTAGTTGTTGAAAGATCAACTGAAGTTTGCTTCTTGTTGTGCCATGAAATCAGGGCATCACCTAGAATTTGACAAGTTACACTGGTGTTTTTTCTATCACTTTTATAAACTACAAAATTAGTGTCTGAATATCCAATTAAGCCAAAACACGAAGAGAAAGGGTACTATAGTCCAGTGTCTTGAGTTCCTATAAGGTATTGGATGATCCTTTTGATAACAGTCAGATGAGACTCTTTGAGAGCCGACTGGAACCTGACACACTTACATACACTGAACATGATGTCTGGTTGTCCGGCATTCAGGAAGAGCAGTGATCCTATAATTTCCCTGTACATTTTCTCATCAACATCCTTACCAGACAAGTCCGAATCAAGGCTTGTGGATGGACTCATTGGAGTTCCATAGGCCTTTTTTTTTCATACCAAATTTTTCGACGAGTTTCCTCATGTTCTTGGCTTGACTGATGAAAGTTCCTTTGGGAGTTTAATTGATTTGTAATCTCAAGAAGAATGTAAGCTCACCCATAAGACTCATTTTGAATTATCCTTTCATCAAGTTAGAAAAATTCTCACACAAAGAGAAGTTAGAACTACCAAAAATGATATCATTAACATAAATTTGCACAATAAGAAGATTTGAATCAAGATTCTGTATGAACAGAGTTGTATCAATTTTACCCCTTTGAAAATTATTATTTAGTAAGAAAGTACGTAATTTCTCATACCAAGCCTTTGGAGCTTGTTTGAGGTCGTAGAGTGATTTTGATAATTTGAAAACATGGTTAGGAAACGATGAATTTTCAAACCCTAGGGGTTGTTTTACAAAAAATTCTTCATGAATAAGACATTTAAGAAGGCACTTTTTACGTCCATTTGGTACAGCTTAAAACATTTGAAAGTAGCAAAAACTAATAAAAATTGTATTGATTCTAACCTTGCCACAGAGGCAAAGGTCTCGTCATAATCAATACCTTTTTGTTGGGAATAGCCTTGAGCTACAAGTCTGGATTTATTTTTGATAACCTTACCTTCTTCATTCAATTTGTTTCTATAGACCCATCTAGTTCCAATTACCGAGAAGTTTCTTAGTCTTTCTACTAAAGTCCAAACTTGATTTCATTCAAACTGTTCCAATTCTTTCTTCATAGATTTGACCCATGATTCATCAAATACAATATGCATAGATTCCTCAACACACAAAGTTCTTTTATTAAAGGCCTTGTAAGCACGACTAGTGGGAGAATACCTAAGGAAAATACCTTCGTCACTTTGTGGATTGAATTTTCCCAAGTTATTCTTACCATTATTTGTAGCCAAAAAAATAAAAATATCTAATGTTGGGTTTATTTCCTCTTAAGAGTTCATAAGGCATCTCCTTTAGAATGGGTCTGAATAGGCATTTGTTAATGATGTGACATGTTGTGCTTACTGCTTCTTCCCAAAAGTGATCTGGGAGATTATGTGCTAATAACAAAGTCCTGGCAGTTTTCTGGAGAGACAAATTCTTTTGCTCCACTCCACCATTTTGCTGAGGAGATCGAGGTGGAGAAAAGTTATGAGAGTATCTATTCTTAGCACAATACTCCTCAAATGCCTTATTTTTGAATTCTCCTCTGTGATCACTATGAATGTAAGTGATAAGGTGTCCATCTTTCCTCTGAACCTTTCTACAAAAAATCTCAAAGAATGTGAAAGCCTTATGTTTATAAGCAAGAAATATTACCCAAGTAAAACATGAGTAATCATTAACCATAACAAAAATATATCTCTTTCCACCAATGTTTGCGGCTTTGGTAGGGCCAAATAGATCCATGTGGATTGTTTGGAGTGGTTTGGTAGTAGAGACAATGTTTTTGACTTTGAATGATGTCCGTTTCTGTTTACCAATTGGCAAGCATCACAGATGTGATTCTTTTCAAACTTGAGTTTGGCAGACCTTTCACCAATTCTGACAACTTCTCAATGATATGTATACTAGCATGCCCAAGCTTTCTGTGCCACAATCAAATAACATTGGCTTGCACAGTGAGGCAAGTTAAGGTAGTAATGTCAGGACTATTTAGGATATAAATATTATTAATGCATTTACCGATGAGAGAGATGTCAGGACTATTTAGGATATAAATATTATTAATGATTTGGTTGACTGTATTCAAAACTCCTATTTTTTCTTTGCCAAGAATGTTGAAAAATCCTATGTCAAGTTCTATCAAAATATGCATAACACTCTCACCAATTTTCTGGCAAAACGATGAATTATGAACTCTTTATTCAAAAGAGGTCCTGTCCCTTACATTTATGGGTTGTAAGATAATTTTTAACTATCTGACAATTTCTTTTGCTATGCCTGGTTATGACTATTCTTGGTTATCTACTACCTCTGTTTATGTGTTTTGTGTGTTGCTCTGTCTGTACTATTTCTTTTCTTTTGCTACTCTTTTTTTAGTATGCCAAAAGGGAGAGAAAAGACAGGAATGGAAGCACCCATCAGTCAAGGAAAGCACTCATCAGTCAGGAGAAAAAGTTGACAAAAAGTCGACTCCTGAAACTTAGAACAACAAGATGCTCACGAAGTCAGGGGGAGCAAAGTCGACTTTCAGTACACAAAAGTCGACCAATGCCTACAAGTCAGGGGGAGCAAGCTGACTGACAGGGAAGTTAATTGATGCTTACTCATGTTTGTCATTATCAAAAAGGGGGAGATTGTCAGACCCTAAAGTCTATATTTTAATAATGACAAACTAACAAGTCGATCCTTGCAGGATATTGAAGATAACAAAAGCCAGCTCCATGAATGGAAAGACATCTAATCACGAGAAGATCACGGCATTCAAAAAGCATGGCAAGCTAATATCTTGGAAATGGAAAGATAATCATCATCCCACATTCACGGCACTCAAACAAGCATGGCAAGAGAATATCTTGGAAATGAAAGGAGAATCATCATCCCAGATTCACAGCAAAATTGATCAACCTAGGAAATCAATCAAGATCTAAGCAAAAATGAGGATGGCCACAACCATCAATCTATACAAGACTAAAAGGAAAGATAGATCACGGATATATCTGATATGGACGTGATCCAAAGCCATATATGGATATATCTGATATGGACATATCAAACAGCTACATTCCTCAATCAAGAAATCAATTTAAATCCTTGATTGAGAAGAAATCTCTTGGGTTTCCTTGTGAAGAGTAGCAGCCGAAGACTATAAATAATAAAGACTGAAGACAGACACAAGTTATGCAACTTCAAGGAGAAAATTCAAAGTGTCTCATTCTTAGTCTTACAAAGCTCTATAACTTTAGTTTTATATAAAAAGTAGGATCAAGTCAACTTTGTAACATCAACTAAAGCTGTGTCACAAGATCCGAAGAGCAAAATAAGTCTTCAGAACTTGTTTCCTATCATTTTACTTGAGCCAAACTTTCAACGATCTAAGGAAACTTCGAAACCCAAGGGGACTGGACGTAGGCATTACTTTGGTGTGCCGAACCAGGATAAATCTTTGTGTTGTTACTTTATATTTTGTTATTTACTTACTTAACTATTCTATGATTAATTTGTGTATGAAGTGTTCTGATATGCGGGCGAGTTGACTGTGAGGAGTCAGTAGTCGACTCACAGAAGAAAATTTCAATTCAACTCCCCCTCTTGAATTTTATTTTCTTCCAGCACCAGTTAATATATTGAGGTACTTTATATCTCCACCATTCTTTTCCTTTGAGGTACACATGATCTATGCATTTGACCCATAAATTGTCAGCCCTTTTAGCTAAATTCCACACATATTTTTCCACAACTGCTTCATTCCTGTTTATGCATTTACACACCCTTAATCCTCATTCTATCTTGGTTTGCATACAAGATTCCATACTATTAAGGGGGTCTTGTTAGTGTATACTTACCCAGATCACAAGAAGTTCCTACCTACTATTGTAATCCTTTTAAACAGCTATTTAGGCAGTGTGAATAAAGTGGACCATTAGATATGCACGTGTAGTAACACTGCATTGATAAGCATCCCTCTCCCTACATATGATAGATTTTATGATCCCCAACTCCTAATCTTTGCAACCAACTCGTCCATAAGTGTAAAAGGCTCCAGAGAATTTCAGTTTATGCACTTCACAAACATCAATACAGTGCCTAAATTTTCTAATTTCTGAGTGTTTCTAGGCATATAATTCTTTCATTTCTATTAGCTATGTAGTTGAAGTCCCTCATTATCACCCAAGTACCAGGAATAGTGTTATAGATAGCTTCGAATTCCTTCTACAGATCCCTCCTAAGTTCTGGATCAGTATATCCATAGACTACAGTCGCCCGAAATATACATTCTGTTCCCTTATGAATGACATCACAGTGGATGTTTTGTGTTGTCACATATACCACATTTACATCATATATGTAGGGTTTCCACAATATCTATATTCTACCTCCTGGATGCTCTAGGAGGTTTGTACAAAATGACCACCCCTACATAGGTTAAGAGAAGCTTGTTGAGCTTTATGACTCTTAACCTTGGTCTCCAGGAGTCCAAATAGTCCAGTTTTATTGTTGTGCAAGTAGAGATTCATCTCTTCCTAATTTACTGGTCTGTTTATCCTCTTGGTGTTCCAAAAGCCAATACGATCCATCATGATAGGAGGCTTCCCCTTCCATTCGTTGATTTGTTTCACCCCCACCTGTTTTTTTTTTCAGTTGTGTTTTTCAGCGTATTCAATCCTTCTCTATTAGCTTAAATGGTCTTCTCTCCAATATTCTTAGTGATGCTAGGTCCTTCTATATTCTCATCTCTAAATCATTTAGTGCAGCATATGTATTCCTGATGGTTACTGCATTGTTTTTCATGTTATGCCACTGCCTGAGCCTTCTGCTTCTGATATGTTTTAGCCCTTGTCTTTTGATATTTCCCCTACTGGTACAAGTTTTTACAATGTGCACAAAGCACTGGCTTCCATTTATATTTGATTCTCTATTCAATAATATTACCCATCTCAATTTCGAACATTCCTTTAGTAGGAAATTGTTGTTTTAGTGATACATTTAACAGTACTTTAGCGTACATTATCTTCTCCTTCCTTATAGTTGCATCATTAGCTTTAATAGGTTTGCCTATGAACCCTGAAATTTTTGTAAGTGCACCCTTTCCCCAATATTTTAGATTAAGCTCTGGGAGTCGTATTCATATTGAGACTCTGTCGACTAATATTTACTCATTTCCATCTCCTCAGTCCAAGCTTGTATTACTGGCTTTTTATCAAATAGTTTTATGTCATCCTTTATTATCTCTGCTATAGAATCAAATTAGAAAAATCCCTTTACTGGTCTGTGCTATCTTATCTATCCCTAATTTCCCCATATGTGTTTAACATACACTTCCATTACTGTCAATGAAAGATTTGAACCCAGCACATAACAAACAATAGTTGAACTCCAATATATCACCTCTTCTTTGATATCATCAATCATGATTTTCATATTTTCCCCTTGAATTTCATCATCACTCAAATCAAATACCTTCTCTGCATCACCCTTGGTAACAACTTCACTCCACGAAATTGGTGACTTAGGGTTAACCTCCCCCTCTTGCTTCTCTTCCGCTTCAACCTGTCCTGCCCAATACATAGAGCTTGAGCTTGCTACAATGGTGTTACGTTGAGTTTTCTGAACATGCGATGATATAACTAATTTTTGTGACAAATTCAACGACATGACTCTTTATAGTACATTTATACTTTTCATTTTATTCGAATCCACAGATTGGGATACTTCATGGCTAGTACTCGCTGTGATTTCCACTTGTTGTTGGCCTTCACCCCTCCTGCTAGCCTTCGATTTCTTCGCCATCACCAGCCAAAGCTAAGAAGAAACCGAAGAAAATTTTGGTTCCTTCCCATTTTCAAAACTTATTTTGAGGTTTAGACACTAAATTTTTTATTTATTTATTTTTTAGGCTAAATCTTGAAAAAGATAAAAAGTGGGTTATGGTTGTGGGGTCATGAAACATTTTTAAAATTTGAGAAAAAAATACAATTTTTTAAAAACTACAACATTGTCCCTTTTTATATTTATTCATTTTTAAAATATTTATTAAAATTATTTAATATTTTCAACTAGATTTCTCTCTCCTCAAAACCTTCCTTCTCTCGATTTTGGTTCCTATTTTTTTGAAAAATAAAATTTGGTCGATTCTTGCTTCCTCAAGCGAAATTTTTTTAATTTCTCTTGCTCAGGTAAGTCTAATTTTATTTCCCAATCAGTTTTAGATCCATTTTAGTTTTTTTTTTCGATGACGCTTTTCGTTGGGGTTCTTGGATTTTGACAAAAATCGCACTGTTCTTCGTTGAATTAGTCAAAATTTGAGTGTTTTTAGTTAACATTTTCGATTTTGCATGTTTAATCGTGTTTTACTTTGGATAATGATTAAAAAAATTTAAAAATTTTATAGTTATATTCCGTATTGATTTTGAATTTTTTGTATTGAATTGGACCCATTTTAATGGTGTTCTTGTTGTTGTGAATTGCACTGGAAATATCTGGTGAAGTTGGAACTTGATTTGCATGTTTGATGTGAGGTGTTTTCCCATTTTTCTTAATAGACCAGTGGTCAATAGATCGACCACTGCAGATTTTTTTTGTTGCATTTATTCGTTTTTATTAATAGACCAGTGGTAGATAAATCGACCACTACAGATTCGTTTTTTGCTGTAGATCATAAATGGTGAGAAGAGTTCATAGAGCAGTTAAAAGGCCTGTTTCCACTTCTTCTACCAGTAGAAAGCAAAAAGTCGAAGAAGTTTTGAAAACTTCCAAGAGAAAAAACCCGTAATCGATAAATCAGAGTCGGAAACTGAATAAAAAATCTTTGCCGATATTTCCGAATATGACGAATATAGTGCATACGAGAGTGAGGATACTGAGGATAGTGAAGGTAAAAGCGAGGAGGAAAGAGAAGAAAAAAGTGAAAATGATAGCAGGAATGGTGAGGATGGGAGAGATAGCGGAGACGGGAAGGAGGATCCCCTATCCTTGCCAATTTGTGTAAGAGATATCTCTGTTGATTCGTACGACCTAACAACCTGGATGGATGATTTTGGCTTTTTTCCTACAATGATTTCTGTGAGAGCAAGAATGGCGGTATATCGAGAGTTTAGACGGGGTTTTGTTGAACAAAAGTTGAATTGTGATTTTAAGAAGACATGTTTCGGACACTTGAGGCATATGCCGGAACATTTTAAGTTTAATGGACAGATGGTTCATTATATGTTGCTGCGACGTATAAGAAATAAAAAAATCTGCATGAAATTTGGTTTTGTGTGAACGGTAAGCCAGCTTGTTTCGGCTTAAACGAATTTCCTTTGATTACAGGACTGAATTGTTCAGCATATCCCCGTGAATAAAAAATGAATAAAGTCCTCCAAAATGGAGAAAGCTTTTATTTTAAAGTGATGAAGAGCAAGAGTATTATTGCTGCAAAATTGATTAGCCTGATGAAAGGTAATAGGCTGAATAATCAACAAAAGTTGAAGTGTGCTTTGGTTTGGTTTGTGCACGTGATGCTGCTGGCAAAGGACCCGTCAAAGAAGGTAGATTTGGTCCAATCAAGATGGCGTTTGATTTAGAATTCTTCGGGGGGTATCCATGGGGAAAATAGTCCTTTGAGCTGACATTGAGCTATCTGAAAAAGAAGACTGATCTGACCAAGCAGAAAGAAACTTTTGTCAAGAGGAAT